>JBBPBR010000008.1:41407947-41426136 GCA_037974775.1 Cicer pinnatifidum | reverse complement strand
AAAAAAGAAAGCAAAAATTATTATGTATTAGTGATGATTGATACGTAATATAATTAATAAATTCATAATGATGCCAAACCGGTGATGTGATGAATCGAAATGTAATGTAATATAATTACTAACTTCATGATGCTGGCAATCTTAAATAAGGTATATATAAAGTTCATGGGAGGCTATAGAAAGACTATAGCAGTAGAAAAAGTGACGAACCATAGCAGTAAACTTACCCCACACACACAAAAAGACTAAACTTTTTTCGTTCAAAGATCAATAAGTAAACACCCCAAGATCACATAAAGAGTTAAAATTACAAACCCAAAAAGAGAAAAATCGAGAATTTAAAGAGATCGATTAAGGATGAGAAACAGACTCTAACTAAAACATAAGACAAATCCAAACATCCAAAAAAATCATGGGAGGCTTCAAGTTCTTACCTTTTGAGGCAAAATGCCTTTGAAAATTTGGATTTGAAAAATTAGAGTTCTAGTGAAATATGCGAAAAGAAAATAAGATAGGCAAATAATTAATCAACAATTTCTTCGTTCCTTCACAACACCTTTTATTTGTGTTGATATGCAGATCTACCATATAATCTATAAGAACCCAGTTCGATTACTACAACCAATTTATTTTTTAATGATATGAGTAATGTCACCCTTTCAATATCCATAATCATGTCACCTCTTTGTAAACCAGAAAACATCAAGCAAAACAATGTTAATAAAATTTACAAACAATTAAATTCATGAATGGAAGATCTTTTGAAAATTTTTATATCATATAAATTCACTCAACAATACTACTATTCCTAGAGCACATTTCAAATTTTTGTAAGAAAAATAAATCTACTAACTGAGCAAAGATACAAAATACATATCAAAAAGTGTCGCAAGTCAAGAAGATGGAATGGATAAGTCTCGCAAGTCACGATGGAAGGGTTTAGAAATTCTCACGGTGGAAGTGTTGCGAGTCTCGCAAGATGCAAAAACCCTATTCAGAGGTTGAACGATGTTGAGTTAATGAGAGAAAAAAAGGGTTACGCGAGAGAGAGAGAAAAAAAAATATGCGCAAGAGAGGGTTATGTGAAAGACGGTTACACGAAAGGTTCTTTGACAGAAAAAAGGTTACACGACAAAGAGGCTTTGCTGAAAGTGAACAGTTTCGTGCAAGAGAGGATTTCAAGATAGGGAAAATGATAAGGCTTCGCTCTAGTGCAGAAAATGAAATATTTGGGACAATTTTTCTGTTCATTAGTATTACACAAATGTTCATTAGTATTACACAAAACGGTTTTTGATTTCAAGAAAGGTGTGACTACGTGATGTTAGATGCAACAAGAGTTCAAGAGAAAGCAAAATAACAGTTCTGGTAAATACTCATTTATTCCTTGTGAAAGTGCAACTAGTAAATAGAAAAACAAATGTGCCATAACAGACTACAGTCCACGTTCTAGCTAGAATTAAGGAAACAAACTTAGACTACAAACTTGACCAAATCAAATAACAAACAATGCTAAAAACCAGGACACTTTAAACTAAGCCTTATCATTCCCTCCCTTGAACTAGACTGTATTTGCAGCTAGTTAACTTCTGAAAAATCACAAACTCCAAGCTTCCATCTCAGCTCCCGAAATGACTCTAATTTCAACGGTTTGGTGAGGATGTCCGCTAACTGATGCCTTGTACCACAAAACTGAAGCTGCACAACTCCATCATTCACAAGCTCCCTTAAGAAATGGTAGCGCACATCAATGTGCTTGCTCTTGCCATGCATCACCGGGTTCCTTGACAACTTAATTGTTGAGCTATTGTCACAAAAGATGACAGTACTTTCACTGCCCTTGTAGCCTATCTTCTTCAGCACCCTTTGCATCCATATTGCCTGACAACTACTTCCTGCAGCTGCTACAAATTCAGCTTCTGTCGTGCTCAACGTTACTATTGGTTGCTTTCAAGAAGACCAAGCTACTGCAGCTCCACTTAGCAAAAAAACATAACCTGAAGTACTTCTTCTATCTTCCACCGATCCGGCATAGTCACTATCAGTAAAGCCAACCAATTCTGAATTTCCTCCCCTTTTGTAAAAAATGCCAAACTTTGCAGTACCTTGCAAGTAACGTAGAATTCTCTTCGCCGCTGAATAATGAACTTCTGTAGGTCTTGACATATACCTGCTCAATAAGCTAACTGCATACATTATGTCTGACCTCGTAGCAGTCAAGTACATCAAGCTTCCAATCAGCTGTTTGATAAATGAACCATCCATCTCAACACCATTTTCATCTTTGGAGATTTTAAATCCTGGGACCATTGGATTTTCAACAGAATTGCTATGCTCCATTCCAAATTTGCTCACTACTTCTATCACATACTTCTGTTGACTGATGAATATGCTGCCATCAAACTGAACTACCTCAATACCAAGAAAATACCTCATCTTACCCAAATCTGACATATCAAATTCCTTCATCATGGATTTTTTGAATTCATACATCATTCTTTCATCATCTCCAGTATAAATTAAATCATCAACATACAAGCTAATGATCAAGTATTTACCTTGTTTGACTTTGGTAAATAAAGTTTGCTCACTATCTTCCTTCTCAAAGCCTTCCTTTCTGAAGTATGATTCAATCCGACTGAACCATGCTCGTGGTGCTTGCTTGAGTCCATACAAAGCTTTGTTAAGCTTATATACCTTATGCTCCTCATCCTTTATTTCATAACCCCTTGGCTGCTCCACATACACATTCTCAACTAACTTCCCATGAAGAAAGACTGACTTCACATCCAGCTGAAACACACACCAAGCTCTTTGTGCAGCAAGTGCCAAAATCATTCGAACCGTGTCCATACGAGCTACAAGAGCGTATACTTCTTCATAATCAACTCCGTATTCTTGAGCATACCCTTTGGTAACCAAGCGAGCCTTATATTTTTCTAATTCTCCCAGCTCATTCAACTTTGTTTTGTACACCCATTTGACTCCTATTTTTTTCGCTCATTTGGGCAGCTCCGTGAGATCCCACGTTCCATTCTTCTCAATTGATTTCATTTCTGCATCCATGGCTGCCCTCCACTTCTCTTCCTTTACTGCTACATCAAATGAAGTAGGATCAGATTGAACGACATGAGTAAACAAGGCTAAGTGTGTTTGTGCCTCTTCCTCTTCACCAGAAAGACCTTCACCAGAAACATAATCATACATCCACCTTGGTGCTCTTCTATTTCGGGGTTCTGTCACTGGAACAGCTGCATCTTCTGCTTCATTACCATTAGCTGCATTTTCTTCTTCATTACCATCACTTGATTCCTCCCTTTCTTCATTTTTCTCATCTTCCCCTTCCATAATTCCTCATGTCGTTTGCAACCGTCATTACTCGACCAAAATAATCAGTGATCGATTCACCCTGCTTCATTGCTAAGACCTCAAAATCTCGGCGTAGACGATTGAGCTGAGCTCTCTTCACCCGAGCATTGCCTTGACACTTCAACTTCATGGAATCCCAGAGCTGTTTAGATGTCTCCTTCTGTGTGATCCTCTTCAGAACTGACTTTTCAAGCGACTAAATCAAGTAATTCTTAGCCTTCAAATCCTTTAGCTTTATCTCTTCCAGGTTTTTTATTTGTGCTGCCGTCATCCCATCGTTACTCGTTGGCTCTGTGTAGCCTGATTCGACAGCAACCCAATACTCCTTGGATCAAAGGAGATTCTCCATGACCATGCTCCAGTGGTCGTAGTCGCCGTCGAACTTTGGAATGGAGGCTGCTGCAAAGTTTGCTTCTGAACCCATCTCTCAGGTCACAGCTCTGATGCCAGATTGTTAGATGCAACAAGAGTTCAAGAGAAAGCAAAATAACAGTTCTGGGAATTACTCATTTATTCCTTGTGAAAGTGCAACTAATAAATAGAAAAACAAATGTGCCATAACAGACTACAGCCCACGTTCTAGCTAGAATTAAGGAAACAAACTTAGACTACAAACTTGACCAAATCAAATAACAAACAATGCTAAAAATCAGGACACTTTAAACTAAGCCTTCTCATTACGTGAACATTTTTATTATAAACTAAACAATAATGGTTACTAAATGTTGCGTAAATATATCAATAAACAACGAGAACAATTTTTAAGTGTTGTTGTAGAAATTATAAAAGTTAATGTTCTTCTACAACGAAATATAAAAACTGTTCTATTTAACTCTACGAGAACAGTTTTTTTATCGCAGAAAATTCAGCGTTGCAGTAGCACCAAAATCCTATAGTGAAAGTAGTAAGATTAGATTGAAAATTCTGGAGACTTGTTCCAAAAACATTCAAGAACATGTTGTGTTCTCTTCACTTTGAATGCACGAAAGATTATGAAGGAATATTCATAAATTGTGTAATAAACATGCAAATCAAATTTCAGAAAATGAACATGGTATGAGAGTATTTTTCTTCATTTCTTGATTGCAGAGCTCTTCTTTCTTTCTTGTCTTTCATTGTTTGTTTTTTTTTTTTTCATAGATTCATCTTCCTTTGAAACTGATGTTGGATCTCCAGCCTAAATCCCAATACTAGCTAGACCTTCAACACAAGAATTCGCAAATTGTGGGTACCAACAAGACATGTCAGATATATTCTTTATGCATCTGAGTGATAATCCTGACATTGCTTTGGTTCCCCTCCTTTTTCAACAAACAATTATCATTCTTGGTCTAGATAGATGTTAGTGGCTTTGGAATCGAAAAACAAAATTGGATTTCTTAATGGAACCCTTGCTCGTACGAGTATTGTCGACCGCGTGTTAATAGCTTGGGATTAGGGCGGTCCAAGGCCAAAGTTAAGGCTTTAGGCCTCTGAAAAATTATTAATTGGTGATGAATATTTAGGTCAAAAAAGTTAAAAATTCTAAGTAGTACAATAAGTAAAAGACCTTACAATTATAAAAAAATACAACCACTAATATATTTAATTAAAATACTATGTTAATCCCTTAAAACAAGAAAAATAGAATTTAAATAAAACGATAGTAAAATATTGTTGTTAGTATGAACATAGTCTCTGTTTTTTTTAATTAAAACTTTACTTTAGAAATTGTTTTAGGCCTCAATAAGTGTTGGGCCGACACTGCTTGGGATAGGTGTAATATGATGAATATAATGTGCATTCATCGTTCTTTGAAATATGAATTTGCACAAATTATCTTCTGGATGGACACTACTGTTGATATTCGGAAGGAAGTGAAGGAGAGATGTCAATAAAACAATGTTTTTCGTATTTCAGACCTTTATATGTTTTGTAAAGAAACTATGGTAAGAACATGGAAATTTTCGAACCTTACCCGTAAAGGAGATTATGTTATAAGTTTTCTTAGGGGTCTCAATGAACAATACTCAATGGTTCACTCTCATGTTATGCTTATGGACCCTATTCCCAATATTAATACAAATAATTCCACATTAATTAAACAAGAGAGACAATATTCTCATTTACTAATATTAAGTTTATTCATAATGATAATAGTAATGAATTCATGCTTAATGATTTTTATAATTCTCATGGGATTATACACAACAAATGTTTTATTCATAATGATAATAGTAATGAATTCATGCTTAATGATTTTTATAATTCTCATGGGATTATACACAACAAATGTTGTGTTAATACCTTTATAATTAAATTTGTTTGAAGAATAATGACCCTTAATTTTTATTTAGATTATAACAACATATAAGAAAACAATTTATTCTTTAGTGTGTGAAGAAAATGTTCAATGCAATCCCCAAACTATGAAGTAGAACAACTTATTTATGTGCCTATAGTGAATAGTGTGCGATCAACAGATGTAACATTCTTATGATACAACGTCGTTAGAAGGATCAATACTCTAGTTGAAATTTGCATGACAAATGCTAAGTAAAAGAAGAAGTATCATTACAAAGTAATGTTGGAAATGATGATGTTTTAATGGAAGTTTGTTGGAAATAATGATAACATTTATGAGAGCTAGTGTTGTTGTGAATTGAAAAAATGAAGAAGTCCCACATAAGAGGGATATCATACACTAGTAGGTATATAAGGTGGAGGTACGATACTTGGGGTGTGCCTCAAGGGGTATCCCAATTTTGTGATGGAGGGAGAAGGCAAGCAAATTGACCACCACACACGCGCGGGCGAGCGCCGCCGCCACTATCCTTCCGTCCCGGCCCTGGCTTTAACTTTGGCTATGTGCTGTATTATTTTTTTAGCATGTGAAAATTAATTATTTATTTTAATTAACTGAACGCTTGTGTTTTGTCTCTAATTGATACGTTAATTACGTAACTGCTCTCCACCGAGTCAATATTAAATATATGATCCAGTCTTCCTTCCTGAATTCGTGCGTCTGTTTTTGCCCGATCAAAACCCTAATATTTGGTCTCATGTATCTGTTGTTGACCGGTCAAAACTCAGAGTCAAAACCCTGAGTTTGGAGCACATGTTTTGGGTGGTCAGCTGTTTTGGAGCGCACGTTTGTGAGATCAAATCTTGGAGCGCACGTTCAGATGGACCCTTGATTTTCTCAGATCTAGTTGCGGATTTCCTTTATAAATAGAGGGTTCTCCTCATTTGGAAAAACACACCAAAAGTTCTTTGTATCTATGGCTTTTCTCTCTTCTCCCCTTTCTTATTTTTCTTATCTTTCTTTCGAGTGGTCTTAGTGCCATATTACGAGTGGTAGTCATTCGACTTCCATATTGAGGGTGCAATTCAAGAACGATTTTCTACGATTCAGTAGAACTCCGATACAGAGTATCTGAGTTATTTTAACTTGGAGACTTCGTGGTTGATAGTCTGCCTTGCACAATTTGGGCAATGCCTCAAAACATCTTAAAGAGAGCGACCTAGTCCGCGACTCAACCCAGTAATATTTTCGGTGACATAAATTACTTTTTAAAAGTTTTCTCGAAATTCAAAAACAACAATTTTAAGACGTTTTTGAACTGCCATGTCTACTGACGAAATTATTGGGACATATTCTTCTGCTTCTGACTACAACAAACCGTTTCGGTTTGAGGGAAGTCATTTCAAACGATGGCAAAAAAAAATGTTGTTTTCTCTAACCATGAAAAAGGTTGCCAACGTTCTGAAGGATTACATTCCTGTTGTTCCAAAAGATGGTGAACAAATAGAAAATGATAAGATAACTGCTGAATTAATCCAATGGGAACATAATGATTACTTATGTAAGAATTATATTCTTAATGGACTTGCTAATGATTTGTATGATTACTACACTTCCGATAGCAATACTACTAAATAGGATTGAGATGCTCTAAAGAAGAAATATGATATTGAGGAAGCTGGAGCCAAAAAGTATGTTGTTAGCCGCTACCTCAAATATCAGATGACAGATCAGTGGAAGCTCAGTCTCATGAAATCCAGAAAATTGCTCACTAGATCATCTCTGAAGGTATGTCCCTAAATGAACAGTTTCTGATTGCTGTTATTATTGACAAACTTCCCCCCTGCTTGGAAAGATTTTAAAAACTCTCTCAGGCATAAAACAAAATAATTTTCTCTAGAAAGTATGATAACTCGCCTTAGAATTGAGGAGGAATCTTGTAAACAAGACCAAAAAGATGAAGTTCTTCTTGTGGTAAATAATAAGAAAAAGAAATTCATCGGAGCAGTTCTGAAGTCAAACGACAAACAACTAAAGAATCAGAATCACACTTCAAAGAACAACAACAAGAATGGGAACCCTCCAAAGGTCCCAATTGCAAGACAACAACCACCTCCTAGAAATGGCCCTATTCCTTTTCTCTGTTTCCACTGTGGGAAAGAGGGTCATATGGCACACAAGTCTACGAAGAAGTCAGGCCCTGCTATTAAGGCTAACTTGACAGAAGATCAATTCATTGCTATGATAACTGAGATCAACCTTGTTGGTGGATCAGATGGATGGTGGATAGACATTGGCGCCTCACTCCATGTTTGTTATGATCTATGATTGTGCTATGTTTAAAACATACATTGGTACTGAAGATAAGAAAGTGTTGTTGGGAGACTTCCATACCACTAATGTTGTTGGTATTTGAGATGTGGAACAAATATTCACCTCTAGAAAGACCTTAATTCTGAAGGATGTCATGCACACTCCAGAAATAAGGAAGAATATGGTTTCTGGGTTTCTTCTCCATAAGGAAGGGTTTACTTAGTCTATAGGGGACATATTTGTACACCATTTCTAAAAATGGTATTTTTGTTGGGAAAGAGTACGCCACTAATGGCATGTTGAAATAAATAAAATATTTTCTTCTGCTTACATGTTGTGTGATTTTAATATTTGGCATGCTAGACTATGTCATATGAAAAAACGTGTGATTTCAAACTTAAGTAATTTAGGCTTAATTCCAAATTTATCTCTAAAGGATTTTGAAAAATGTGATTTTTGCAGTCAAGCTAAAATAACTAAGAGTTCACATAAATCAGTAGTTAGAGAATCTGAACTTCTAGACCTAATACACTCTTATATATGTGAAGTTGATAGGACGTTAACTCAGATCTAGTTGCGGATTTTCTCTATAAATAGAGGATTCTCCTCAGCTGGAACAATACACCAAAATTTCTTCGTACTAGTACAACATGATCTATTGTTCCTCTTACTAATATAACATATGGATCTATCATGTTGTCTTGAAGAAAAAAAAAATGTAAATCTAGAAGTCAACCATATAGATCCATATGTTATACTAGTAAAAGGAACAATAATATAAAAAATATTAATTTATCTTTTTATGCATCGGATAAATAATTAACAATTTCTATTCTCTAGTTTATTAATTCAACAAGTGTCTTTAATTGAGAAATTTGTTTTACTGCATGAGCAAAACATAAAGTTTAAACATCATTCTTTTTAGATTATCTCCAAATAAGGTATTTCAGTATAAAACTAAACCTTCATATTTTTAAGAAAAATATGCATTTTATGCATCTTCATTTTTAAGAAAAAAACTATATTAGACATTTCTTGTGCCATGTCCTATACACAAAATTCTCAATCGGCTGCGTACTAATTGCACTAAATGGAAATGATTGGCTAAGTATTTTTAATTGGCAGAAATGGTGTGTAAAAAGACTTCACCATCGACAACGGTAATAATTTTCAAATCTGCAAAAACGGTCAGAATTGTAACATCGATTCATGTGAATGGTTCACAAGCAATGATCCGTGTAACAACCCGATTTTTAACAGCGCGAGTGTATTTTTTTTAAACAAAGAAAAAAAACAAAAAAATAACAAAGAAATACTTTTGGATAAATATTAAGTCGTAACATTACGACAAAGTCAACAAATATTTACCAGCAACGGAATAATTTTTGAAATAAAAATCCAAAGTATTCAAACATCAAGATACACCGGGGCTATGAGGCCTATCAGACATAGCTCATACCCCTAGGGTATTCTCGGCATACCTATACAAAAGCACTGTCCCAAGAATTTTAACTCCCCCCCCCACGTCACATCAAAAAGTGGTACATGGACCCATCAAAATAAAAGTCAAGCTGACAATATTAGTATAGGTACAATCTTCCAACATACAGTAAATACATCCACAAAAGAAAGACCTCTAGCCCTTATACAACCGTCTAATCTAATCATACTACAAAAATTATACGACCTGAGTGATCTCGACGCGCCCCACAAGATCCTCCTGACACAGTTTCGGTTAGGTGTGTCCAACTACCTCCCCATGATACTAACCGGTGGGGAAATCCTGGTTCTCACCTGAGGGCAAAGCCCAGATTTCCACAATAATTGTAAAGGGTCACCAACCGAAATTAATAGATAACACTTAGCAAAATTCTTATATTTTCAAATGCTCAAAAGAACCTTTCGTCTTAGCATACTCCTCGAAAGGGTTTTCATATGTCCAAAAATGCATAAACAATGTTGAAAAATGATGTTTTGACAAACTGCACTGTCATAGCTGAATATTGCTGAGAAAATGAAGATTTTCAATTCTAAAATCGCTCTGAATCAATCAACACTTCAAACATTAATATTATCAATTATGAACACATAATTAACACCAAATTAGACTCCAAAAATTTACACCTCAATCACACATCGAATATTCATAACATCAATTACGAACACATAAGTACATTGAAAGTTAATCAACTCAACTTCACACCTCAAAGCAATTATGAAAAATCACAACAACCGAATATGTATATACAATCATCGTAGTATAACAACATAACTCGCATGCCAAACACTCTAACACAATGCGTATATGCCAAAATGCGTGATTCCGGAATTCCAAACCAAAACCCTCATCAAAGGGCGTAAATCATAATTGTACCGCCTATCACAGACGAGTACTAATTACCGAGGTGCAATCTCTCAAAGATCAGCACGATTTACTAGCGTGCAGACGCTCACAAACCAACACGACATACAAGAGTGTAGTCGCTCACAGACCAACACGATTTTCTAGAGTGCAATCGCTTACAGATCAACATATTCTAGAGTGCAATCTCTCACAGATCAACACGACAAACAAGAGTGCAGTCGCTCACAGACTAGCACGATTTTCTAGAGTGCAATCGCTCATAGATCAGCACATTCTAGAGTGCAATCTCTCACAGATCAGCACAACATACAAGAGTGCAATCGCTCACAGACTAGCACGATTTTCTAGAGTGCAATCGCTCATAGATCAGCACATTCTAGAGTGCAATCTCTCACAGATCTGCACAACATACAACAGTGATGTCGCTCAGAGACTAGCACAATTTTCTAGAGTGCAATCGCTCACAGATCAACACACTCTAAAGTGCAATATCTCACAGATCAGCACAATATACAAGAGTGCAGTCTATCACAGACCAACACGATTTTCTAGAGTGCAATCACTCACAGATCAGCATATTCTAGAGTGCAATCTCTCACAGATCATCACAACATACAAGAGTGCAGTCGCTCACAGACCAACACGATTTTCTAGAGTGCAATCGCTCACAGATCAACACGATTTTCCAGAGTGCAATCTCTCACAGATCAACACGACGCAAAAATCCCCGCAAGGATAAGATGAACCAACAATTCACATGGCATCATCCCGTGGCCCATCACCGTCACCACTATCACCATGGCCCCATCGCGGTCACCATGTACTATGAAATGCATAAGTAGACTCTGACTCTTTTCACCATAATCATTAAGTGAATGCAGCTATTAAAAGATTCTCCATTTTTAATACTCATTTAACACTAATGATTTTTCATATACAACGCAGAGCATACTCAAACATATTTATTCACACCAATTTCAATTTCCACAAACACACATAAATCACATTTCCAAATTCAATCCACACAAATTGAATTAAATTTATTTTCCACCAATCCACACATAAATTGAATTAAATTCTCTTTCCACCAATCCACACATGAATTTTTTCTCAAAAATTCATAATATTAATTATGAACACATCAATTTCACCAAACATGAGTCACTATAATTTTCAAACATTAATCCCCCATATTCAATCTCCAATATTTTAAACCATAAATCACCACAACAACATTAATATATCAGAGTTCTCCCCACCGCTAACTAGGTGCCAACGGTCTCGATTTCTTTTCGAGACTCAAGGAGCTAACTACATAAACATGAATATTTATAACAATTTGTTCACAATAAAACTAATCCACACACAACAAAATTTCTAAAATTAAATATTTCTCACACACCAAACTTTTAAAACCAAATAATCTATATACACAAGTATTGTTCAAATTTCACATACACATACTCGACTATTAAAGCACCTAAATTTTTAAGTTAATAAAATCACTAAATTTTTTTTTTTTTTGTTAAACTTCGTCCAAGAGTAATTAAAAGAGTAATATTTTAAACTCTAACGATTGTTAATTTCAATCTATCTTTTTGCACAAACTCTTTAACTTAGTTAAAATTTGAACTTTTTCACAACTTTAACAACTCTAAATTTTTCGTAAAATTTTAACTTCAGTTCAAACTCATTTATTTGAAAATAACTCATTACGTAACTCAAACTCATCAAATTTAATTACCGCCAATTCACACCAACAACAATCAATTCAATTTCAGTTCAAACTCATTTATTTGAAAATAACCCACTTTTTTTTTAACTCTAAATATTTCTCTAATTGTCCCAATGTGTATGAAATATTTTCCGAACCTTTGTTGATTTAAAGTTTTAAAGCAAGATTGGTAAATGGCTCTAGATGCTCAGCGCTTACAAGTCCAACACGAACAATCCATTTGACGATAATTCTGCTTACGCTATAATTATCGAGAATTCTCTAGGAGTTCAAATATATAATTTAATTAGATTTAATATAATTTTAGGGCATTACGATGTCTAGAGACGTTATGAATTAGGGGTTTATAGGTTTATGAATGTGTTAACATGGCATAAAAATATGATTTTTTAACTAAACTCAAATTCGTCATTTGAAAAAATTTATAAAATTAAAAGATTTGAATTGAATTGAGACGAGTTGGGAATACCCCTACCATGCTAATAATCTTATGGAAGTAAAGAAAAATAAATTTGGACATTAATGGCTTGATCTTTTGGATTGAAACCCTAGGTGCCATACCAGAATTAGAAAGATTTTCGTAATCTTCACTAATGGGGTTCATCCCATCCTAACCTTTTTTTTAACACTTAATGGTTGATTCTATACATTTTTTAACTACTAATCAGGTTAATAAAAAGGTATGAGAAGCTTATTAATGTATCTAAATTCATCGACATTTGATATTTTATTCAACGTATGTTTATGGGCTAGCTAGATTTCACTCTAATTCTACATAATCACATATACGTACCGTTAAAAGAATTTAGAGAAAAAGCACCAATGAAAAGTTATCAATTGTGCAATCAATTGCAAAAGTAAAATGTATCTCAACAGCTAAGTGCTATAAATGAAAAATCAGCATGAAGACTACCAGTTTATTGAGATTAAAATTCCTATATTTTGGAATAATACTACTACTACATGCTTAACGAAAAATATTATTTTGTATTTAAGAGTAAAATACATTGAGATCAAAATATCATTTAATTAGAGACTATGTTTAGAAGGGTGTTCTTGATACAAATGTATTTATATTGACAATCAACTAGCATATATTTCAATATTATAAAGAAGAATTTAAATATTCACTTTTATAAAAGAGGAAAAGTCTAATATCAAAATTTTGTTTTCGGTAAAACTATCAATTTGTGCTGTTAGAAAAACTGGTTGTGTTTTTGCTTATGGTCGAATGGATTGATCTTTTTGCCTCTAATTTTACATCTCACATTAATGAATTTTATAAGCATAATTCATTATATCAACTGATGGCGTATCATATACTGTTATTCAGATGCGCAACATATTCCCACGCATAGTGTGACGTGATTGAGTGATCTTTAATGATCAAACTAATTTTCAAGAAACTACTTTCATAATTTTGAAAATAAAAAATATCTAAATTTTTCAAACATAGTAACCATGTTTTTCAACTTACTCATATTCAAGCCATTGTGAGCCCTAAACCCCTTTTTCTTTTTTGAAATTTTTTTGAGGTCTAAATTGCTGATGCAGCTCTTGCTACTGCAACAATGAAGTGTCAATTGTTTCAATTAATTATCTCAAATTACAGGAATGATTTGCTTCATGAACTCGTGGATATGGACTGGTTTAACTTACGCAAATGATCCATTTATTATCAATTGGTTAAGGAATTATTGCATCATGCTTCCATTATTGATGATGCAGTATTTAGCATAGTTAAAGGATCGGTACTATAAGAAGAGTTCTAATTATCTCTGTTATGGAGAAGTGATACAGTTTAACAAGTGTATTAAGTATAAAAGATTATATATTCATGGTGATTAATTAACAAGTATCAAATTAATTAAGAAAATAAAACGCAAGGCACGATTTCAAATGTAACTTTGATTATCTCTCTTATTCTAATTCTATTTAAATTCCTTTATTTTGATTCAATTATCAATTTATTTACTATATAACTATTATAATTCATTTGGTCATTTGTGATTAATATTGTTTTTCTTAAACTAACTCTTTGTTTGGTCATGCAAATAATTTAAATTTAAGAAAAGCATAAAACATAAAAAGGTTGAATGATCACAAGACTAATATTAAGTTTGATCATTCAATAATTTATAATTTCAATTATACTATAGATCAATCAATTAATTGTAGTACGATCGCTAACAGTTAATTGATTAAAAACCTACGAAGGGTGATCAATCATAAGATGTGATTATAACAATTGACATGTTCAATTGACCAATAAAAAGTAATTAAAATTAGAATAAATAACTAAAACATAGTAAAAGTATTTCGATTTTAACACGATTTGTGAGGGCTTTTTCGGTCACTAATTTGTGAGGGTTTTATTCGGCCACAAAATATTTATAAAGTTGGCCATAAAATGATGTTTTTCTTGTAGTGCAATTTCATCATCTTGTTACTCAAGATTTGCAGCATACCCCAAACAAAAGATCCCACACATAATTCCTCTCTTACATTAAGTTTTGATGCTGTTTTGAGTGAATTACGAGTGGCTTGTATTGTTGGAAATTTTCTAAAGATTTAGAGTTCATTGTCATTTGTGGCTGCAAAGGCCGCCACAAAGGACGCCATTGTGATTTTGTGAGGGCTTTGGCCGCCACAAATGCTCAAGGTAACACTATATATATTTCTCTCGTCCTCCTTTCATTTTTTCACATCCAACTTCTCTCTAAAACCTCATTCTAACTATTCTCTCCTCCTTCTCTCTACACAAAATTACTCTTAAGCTTCATTTAAATTTGGTAAGTATAAATTATATTATATATGTAATTTTATAATTTTATTTTTTAATTTGATATAACTAATTAATGTTATTGATTTTTATTTTTACAGTGCTTGTTAATTATTTCGAAGACTTGCAAGCATCGTACGTGAGTGAAAGCTTGAAGTCAGACGCTACTCGGCATCAAGTTAGTATTTTATATATTTTAAATTTAGATTAGTATATATATATATATATATATATATATATATATATATATATATATATATATATATATTATTTTTAAAATATAGATTAGTAATATATATATTTAGATTAGTTTTATAAATTTATTTTAAAAAAAATAGGAATGATGTTGTTTACATATTAATATATGATGAAGGTTGCACAAATAAATTCCAAAACGTGTGTATCACACTAAGCTTTAGGTTCGATTCGCCCCCACCAATCTATATATATTGGATGCAAACGGGTTAATCAGCAAATCCCCTTCAGGATACTTTGGAATCCTTGAAGTGAATTGCACATTTACATCAAGACTATCGATCAATGATATTTTACGGAATAAAGTTCCTTCATTTACTCTCGTGCACTAGAGAAAAGAAGAAATGACTCAGAAATATTTTTGACGAAAGAAAACAACTCTTCAACTCATACCAATTAGTGAAAGAAAACAACTCTTGAGAAATATTGCTACTTTTGATAACTTAATAGATGCATTAGTTTGAATTAAACCCACTCATTGCAACCACTTGACCAAGTGATACATTTAGTTATTTAATTTTGCTACATTAATATAGCTATTAGAAAATTCTAAATATATTTTAGAAATTTCCCTAACAATCCCCCACCATTTTCAAAATATATCTAAGTATGTTATTATGGTAATCTCATGGTTCCAGATAAAGGTATCTTACGATTTGAACCATAACTTAGTAAATTATATTTTTACTCATCCCCAAATAGATTGGTAGACAAGCTTTGAACCAACTATTCATTAGAACAAGTGTGCATAACTCACACATGAAATCTCGGTACCATTGATCGAATTATAAAAATGACACACTTGATAAGGCCTTGTGTCTCATATTCTTTTCGTGAGAATTTAAGAGAAGCTCTTGAACTCTATGAAGCGGCCCACTTCATTCTCATGTAGGTGGACTATATCAGAAATGCACCCATAATTATACATTTCAGCAAATACATGCTATATGTCCATTAAGATGAGACCTTATCCTACCACTTTTATTTTATGATCCAAGTACTTTTATCCTTTGGGATGTATTTATTGTCAAGTACTTCAATCACTCTAATAGTATACTTTCTTCATTGAACTCAAGACTTGATGTTACTCAAGTGTGAGTTGACGTTTCCACCATTGGTGATTATCTAGATATGAGCTTGTATCACATCCCTAATGATGTTTTCAACACCATGTCCTTTGTCAAACCTTTCATCAAAGAATCTGCAAGATTCTTTTCAGTTCTTACAAACACTATGGATATCACTCCATTAAATCCTTACATAGCTATGTCTTAAACGAATATGTCTAAATTTTCTATTATATACTTTGCTATATATTTTTGATAATGTGGATTAACTATCACAATGTATGGATATTGGAGCCATTGACTTTGGCCAAATTGGTATCTCATACAACTAATTTCTTAGCCATTGTTCCTTTTTACTACCTGTAGTTAGGACAATGAACTCTACAACCATGGTGGAGTCGACAATGCAAGTCTGTTTCTTTGATCCCCAATAAATTGCACATTCACCAAGGTTGAAAATCCATCCACTTATAGAAGCATGATCCTCAACATGATTTATTCAACCGACATCTGTATATCCATCCAAAAGTAAAGGATATCCACTATAGGTTAAACTATAGTTAACTGTTCCTTTCAAATATTTTAATATTTTATTAGTAGCATGTCAATGTTCTTTACATGGATTGCTTGTATACCGACTTAATCTTCCAACAACATATGTTATATCAGGTCTGGTACAAGTCATGACTTACATCAAGCATCCGATTATCTTTTATATTCTTGATAGTGTTGATCAATTATCACCAAACCATGACCTTTTTTTTTCTTTCTTTCTTTTATTTAATATATTCATATTGTATCACATACAATTAATAAACATTTCAATTATCACATACACAAACTTTTATGTCATTATACCTTTTACCATATTTAATATGCATCTCAATTTAAAATTCTAATTCTTTTTTTAATATATCTATATTCAAGGTATAAAACATTGAGTGCATTAAATATATACTACCATAAGTTAACAAAGCATGATCATAAAAATTTCTCATAATCAAATATCATAAGGTGGATCCAAACATGTAAGTCATCTACTTCTTAACAAATAAGAATTCATTTCATTTATATTAAATAAACTATTTCTTCATAGTTATACTATAACTAATACATACACCATGAATTCTATTTGTTAATTCAAGTTTAATATATAAATATGTTCTATAGTAAATCCAATTAAGTATCATAATAGAAAATAAACAATTTATACAATCATTAAGATTTTCTATCAGTTTCTATTATAAATATTTGTCAACTTACAATAATTTTTAAATTATATGTCCAAATCATTTTTAATATCAAAATAAGTAAGAAATTGACAAATACTTTTATACTATCATACATGTATCATATGAATCAATCAATTTTAGATTTAATAACTTCTCACATAAATCGTCACTATCATTGAGACATACACTTGATATTTATGACAATTTATTTAACAACGTTAAATAAGTTAATGTATTAAGTATGCATCTTACATATTCATACTTGTCAAGATTTAAGAGACCAAATTTCTTCAACCGGTCAATCATAAATTACTAGGTTATGGCCCGCGCGGTGCGCGGATATTGATTAATTAATTTTATAAGTAATATTTTATGTATTATAAATATAGTTATCTTATAATATTACTTTATTAATTTGTAATAATTGAATATGATTAGAAAAATTAAAATGAGAGAAAATCATGTTTATCACAATCATCTAATTTAATTTTTAAAATACTTTGTAAAATTCGTATGATAATTTATTATATAGGATAATTGTTTGACTCATTGTACTTTGATTGACCCAAAAATATAAGATGTAAAAATTTAAAAATATGATTGACTATTTAATATTTTTTATTTTAAAAAAATATTAATGTTGAATTATAATGTAGTGTAGTCTAAATTTATATAATATTTTAATTGCGACCATGAGAAGTTATTGTAAAAAAAAAAAATTATTGAATATATTTCATCAAGAGTTTGTAAAAAAACATAAGTTGTTGTGGCATCGGGAGTCTATTTT
>JBBPBR010000008.1:41391634-41406839 GCA_037974775.1 Cicer pinnatifidum | reverse complement strand
ATTGTAAAATAATTTATAAATTATAAATTTATGATGAATAATTGTAAAATAATTTTATAATTTATAAATTTATTATAAAATAATATTATTAGATAAAGAGCATTTAGTCATGCTCTTTTATTGTGTTGTCAAATCTAAATTTATTTTCAAAATATTTTTAGAAAAATATAATATGGACAATCTTCTTTGTCTTTTGAGATCAAATAAAACAGATATTTAGGAGTGATTAGTCGGTTTTTTTTATTGAATTTAATGATTAATAATATAAATTATTACCATTGGTAAATGACTAATAATATTATAAAATAATTTATAAATTTATTATAAAATAACTTATAAAATAATTTGATAATAATATAAATTATAAATTATTATCAAATTGTAAAATAATTTATAAATTATAAATAATTGTAAAATAATTTTATAATTTATAAATTTATTATAAAATAATATTATCAAATAGATTTTGGAGGTATTTAAGAAATTGTGGAAGAAAGAGGAAAAATTGAGTAGGATTGAAGGAGAATAGGTATTGAGAGCATGATTGAGAGGAGAGAAAGGAGGAGAGGTCCACATCAGCTTTTTGGCTGATGTGGGAAATATTTGTATAGATGACATTCGAGGGTGAGGTGGCATTCGGGGGTCTGTTTTAAATATATATAATAAATAATAGATTGTTCTTAGTCTAAAATCATCAGCCATAGATAAACTAAAATTTCATCACAACATTATATCTCTAATTCCATATTATTAATTTTCCACATCTTATGTCCATATTATTACATATGCATCCGAAAAAGAAAACTTATTATATATGTATTTCAAACATGAATGTAATATATAAATGTATTAACACTAAATAACTTCTGGTCCCCAACCATGAATTTTCATGTGATTATTTTCAAGACTAATTAATTTTATTTTTAAAATCCAAACAAACAAAATTCATCCATAAACCATATTAAGTTCACATACTTGAATATATTCTAAATCATGCATATCAATCTAACCACATGTTAAATTTAACATAAACAAATATAATTACTTTGAAGAACCACATATGAATTTAGAACTTCAAACATATCATATAAATTAAATGTGTACCTTTCACCATGGTCAAGAAAGTCCATCTCTTATAAAGGTTGCAGTCATAATAATCGAAAATCGAACCTAAAGATTGTTGGATCTTTTGTTGGGGGTATGCTGCAAATCTTGGGTAACAAGATGATGAAATTGATGATGATGAAAGTTGCACAAATAAATTTCAAAGCGTGTGTATCACACCAAGCTTTAGGTTCGATTCTCCCTCACCAATCTATATATATTGGATGCAAACGGGTTAATCGGCGAGTCCCGGTTAGGATATTTTGGAATCCTTGAAGTGAATTGCATATTCACATCAAGCCTATCGATCAATGATATTTTACTGAATAAAGTTCCTTCATTTACTCTCGTGCACTAGAGAAAAGAAGAAACGTGTAAGACCCTTAATTTTAAATTTTAATTTTAAATTTTGGAGAATTTTGTGTTGAATTTCTGAGGCTTTTTTGCCAATTTTATGGCATTTTGTGAGTTAAATGCCAAAAATATCTTTTTGGAGACCCGATTAATATTATTCGTCGATGAATAATTTTATTTAAATTCGGTGAATCTTTTGTCAAAGAAAAAAATTTCTGAGATGCAGCATTTTTCAGAAAAATTCATCTGCCCGTTGAATTACGGCGAAAATAGATATTTTTCTGAAAAAGTGGTTTGTGATGTGATGTGAGGTGACAAGCGTAATGATGAATTTTATAAAAATATCTAGATATTTGTTTAGGTATTTATTATTATTATTATTATTATTATTATTATTATTATAATATATATATATATATATATATATATATATATATATATATATATATATATATATATATATACTTAAAGAAATCCCGTCAACTATCTTTCTCTTTCTCTGTTTCAAGTTTATATATGTGATTTCAAAACCCAACAAATACAAATAATCATTTTTCTTCTAGATCTAAGCTCTTGGTTTGCATTTAGGACATTATTTGTATTTAGGACATTATTTGTGATTTTGTGGAAAAGAAATTTGATGTATTTGAGGTGTGATTTTGTGAAAAATTAATTTAATGTGATTATGTATAATTTAGTGGAATTTAAATTTGAGGTGTGGTTTGTGGTGATTCAAGTTTGGTGTGATTTATACGTTCATAATTATTATTATGAATTTTTGAGATGTGATTTATTTGTGGATTTTGTAGAAAATGAATTGATGAAATTTGGTGGTTTATATGTAAAAATGTGGAGTTTTGAAATTGGGTGAATTATGTTTGAATTGTTGAAATTTAATTGAGGTGTTATATGTGTGTTGTGGAATTGAATTGATTGTTGTTGGAGTGAATTGACGATAATTAAATTTGATGAGTTTGAGTTACGTAATGAGTTATTTTCAAATAAATGAGTTTGAACTGAAATTTTACAAAAAAATTAGCGTTGTTAAAGTTGTGAAAAAGTTCAAATTTTAACTAAGTTAAAGAGTTTGAGCAAAAAGATAGATTGAAATTAAAAATGATTAGAGTTTAAAATGTTACTATTTTAATTACTCTTTGATTGAGTTTAAAAAGAAAAAAAGTTTTGAGTATTTTATTAACTCAAAAATTTCGGTGCTTTAATAGTCGAGTGTGTGTATGGGAAATTTTGACGATATTTGTTTTATTTAGTTTTAAGTAAATAATATAGATTATTTGGTTTTAAAAGTTTGATGTGTCAAAAAGATTTAATTTTGGGAATTTCGTTGTTGTTGGATTAATTTTATTGTGAACAAATTGCTATAAATATTTATGTTTATGTAGTTAGCTCTTTGAGTCTCGAAAAGGAATTGAGACCGTTGGCACCGAATTAGCGGTGGGGAGAACTTTGATATATTAATGTTGTTGTGGTGATTTATGGTTGAAAATTTTGGAGATTGAATATAGTGATTTATGGTTGAAATTTGTGTAGATTAAATTTGGTGATTAATGTTTGAAAATTTTGGAGATTAATATGGGTGATTTATGTTGAATTTGGGGAGAATTAAATTTAATTTGATTATGTGTTCATAATTGATATTATGAATGTTTGATGTGTGTTTGAGGTGTGGGTTGTGGTGATTTACGGTTGGTGTGATTTATGTGTTCATAACGATTATTATGAATTTTTGGAGATGTGATTTATGTGTGGTTGTGGAAATTTAAATTGGTGTGAATAAAATATGTTTGAGTATGCTCTGTGTTGTGTTTGAAAAATCATTAGTGTTAAATGAGTATTAAAAATGGGGAATCTTTTAATAGCTGCATTTACTTAATGATTGTGGTGAAAAGAGTCAGAGTATGCTCATGCATTTCATAGTACATGGTGACCGCGATGGGGCCATGGTGATAGTGGTGACCGTGATGGGCCACGGGATGATGCGATGTGAATTGTTGGTTCATCTTATCTTTGCGGGGATTGTCGCGTCGTGCTGATCTGTGAGAGATTGCACTCTAGAATATGCTGATCTGTGAGCGATTGCACTCTAGAATATGCTGATCTGTGAGCGTCTGCACTCTTGTATGTCATGATGGTCTGTGAGAGACTGCACGCTAGTAAATCGTGCTGATCCGTGAGAGATTGCACCTCGGTAATTAGTACTGGTCTGTGAGAGGCTGTACAATTATGATTTACGCCCCTCGAGGAGGGTTTTGGTTTGGAATTCCGGAATCATGCATTTTGGCATATACGCATTGCATTAGGGTGCTTGGCACACGAGTCATGTTTGTTATACTATGATGATTGTGTGTTTGGTTTGAGGTGTGAAGTTGGGTTGATTAAGTTTTGATTTATTTACGTGTTCATAATTGATTTAATGAATATTCGATGTATGATTGAGGTGTGAAATTGTGGAGATTAATTTGGTGTTAATTATGTGCTCATAATTGATAATATTAATGTTTGAAGTGTTGATTGATTCAGAGCCATTTTAGAATTGAAAATCTGCATTTTCTCAATTGTATTCGGCTACGACAATGCAGTTTGTCAAAACTTCATTTTTTAACATTGTTTATGCATTTTTGGACATATGAAAACCCTTTCGAGGAGTATGCTAAGACGAAAGGTTCTTTTGAGCATTTGAAAATATAAGAATTTTGCTATGTGATATTTGTTAATTTCGGTTGGTGACCTTTACAATTATTGTGGAAATCTGGGCTTTGCCCTCAGATGAGAAAGAGGATCATCCTACCGGTTAGTACCCTGGAGATGGGAAAGTTGTTAGTCATACCTGACTAAAGTTGTGTTAGGAGGATCTTGCGGGGCGCGTGGAGATCACCCAGGTTGTGTAGTTTTTGTAGCATGATCAGATTAGGTGGTTGTATAAGGACTAGATGTCTTTCTCTTGTGATTATATTTATTTCATTTTGGAAGATTGTATCTATGCTTAAACTGTCTGATGACTTTTTCTTTTAATGGGTCCATGTTCCACTTTTTGATGTGACGTGGAGAAAGTTAAAATTCCTGGGGCAGTGCTTTTGTATAGGTATGTCGAGAATACCCCAGGGGAATGAGGAAAAATATAAGAAAATTCTACAGTTAAGAAACATATAAATGGAATTAGATGGAAAGTGGTAAGAATAATAGCCACTTTCAAGATGAATGATAAGATCTAGTGATGAACTTCCTATGTTGTGAGGTTGCACAAAAGGAGACTTGCAAAGATAACTAAGCTTTCGAGAATGTGTCATCACATGAATCATCTCATAGTTTGGGAACTTGTGTGATGTTTCCAAATTTTGAACTCTCTACCCCTTTGATTGTTAGCTTTGAATATATACATGTTGAAATATTTTCCTTCCCTAGCATTAATGCCTTTAATAACTTATATGATGTTTGTGTTGATACTTAATTAGTTCAAAGTAATCTCAATATATATTTTGAAAATGGAACTTTGTTTGTTAGTTTAAAAAACTACTTTCTTGTAAAAAAAAACGCTTCCACTAGTGCACATTTTCTTACTTTACATGTTCTTACAAATGCTTCCAAAACTCCTTGTGAGTCCATTGTTGCCAATAAGAGGATTGCTTTATTTCAAAGTGATGGAAAAAGGGAAATCCATTTTTGTTAAAATCTTTAAACATAGATGAAATTTTATCTTTTTTTATGAAGTCCTATTAAATCATGGTGTATTTAATCTTACGTTTCCAATTTGAAATTCTTTATATTGATTATGTACGTTTTAGAATATTGCTTGTAAAAAATAAAAAATTGAATCACATACTTGCTATGTTTTCGCAATTTCCATTTGATCCCCAATGGAAGGATTGATTTGGATTTTCATGTCATTGACTTGTATTTTTCTTCATGTAGGTTATTAATTATCATGCTAAATTTTAGGTCGAATTTCTTACAAGAATAAGAGAATAATGAGAACCAAACATAAAAACTAAGGAAAAGAGCAAGGAAAATTAGATCGATTGAAGGACAAAGAGTCAAAAAACAAAGGTTGTTTGCTCGTGAAATTATATTCGCGTGTGAGAGTGTCGAAATAAGGTAAAGAGTGAGAGAGTTTTTGAGTTCATGAGTATAATATATTGTGAGATGAACGAGAAAACCGTATTTCCAAACGATTCATCCAAGGCTTGCTACGTACGACAATAACCCTTTCAATGATAAATTAATTAATGTGAAAATATTGAAATTGTGAGATTAAAATATATAATAGAAATATTTGTAACGTGTTGATTGATTTAATTTCTTTAATTGTGTGGTATTTGATATTATTGTGATATTGGGTGTCAAATGAATTTTATGTATTTGTTTGATTAGATAAGTTTATGTGATATGATAATAAAAGTTGGATGCATTGTGATAATTTTATGTGATGATGATGATGTATAATTAATAATTGTGATGTTATAAGTTTATGTGATGAGATATCATTGATGATAGTGATGTTATAAATTTGTGATGAGTTTATGCAATGATGATGATGTGTCATTAATGATAGTGATGTTATAAACTTGTGATGAAAATATTGAAGTAACTTCATAATTGATGATATAATGGTGATTACAATTTGTGTTTGAGATAACGGTCTTAATGGAGTATCATAGGTCAATGAAGGGAGAAATAAATATTGAGAATTGTGAAGTGGAGATTATTTTGTCGTCATATAGGTAGGGCCTAACAAGCCTAGTGATTCCGGGGAAGTACAACTGAATGAGTCTGATCGTGGTGGTCTTTTGTTGAGCCATAAGGCAAGATTCTTGGACCTTGGAGGTATTTAGGTGGAGAATTCCTAGGTGACTTGGAGGCAGAACTCCAAATGTCGAGAGCTACCATGCAACACACGTTTACCTCAAGTGTCGCGTATATGTGTCTCGAGTTGAGTTGATGAGATCTATGAAGATGAGATCAATTTGAATTGTCCATCCACTGGGATAGTGGCATAGTATCAAGCCTGCTAACCAAGTACTTCAGAGTTAGAATGGTACCACATTGTGAAGTAGACTCTAAGCTCATGCATAGCACTACATTTTCTTGTAATTGTTTTGTTGTGATTAATATGTTTCAAAAGTAATAATAGTTTCTCTTAGATGATTTGATGAATATTATAATGACATGAATATTTTACTTGAGTGACTTTGATGTTAGAATATGGTACTATTTGCTTAAATATTTTGATATATTGTAATGTGATTATGATACGTCTATTATGATTGTTTGTGTGTTCTTCTTACTCATATTATACTATTAACATGATTTCAAAACTCACCTCCTTCATGTTTTTGTTTGATTGACTTGACCTTGCATTTGTGAAATCACAGTTTTTACAAATTAATGATTCGTGAAGTTCAAGTTTGGGAGAAACCCCGCTTTTATAGGTGATACTGGAAATAAAAATTTTAATTCGTATTTTACTTTTCCTTTTCTTTTTATTAGAAACAACTTTTTGTATGAAAACCTTATAATTACTAGTAAGTTTTTGGAATTAAATTAAGAAATTTTAGTTAAGTCAAGTCTATTGAGATTGCACTATTTTTATTTGAGGAATAAAGTTGAATTGTTACACGTTTATTAAGAGGAACCCAATATCTTGAACTAGTTACAAAAGTTTTTTATTTCCTTGAGAATTGATTTTATTTATCCGCTACAAATTCCTATAAAAATCTAGTATAAATTATTATATATGTTATTTTTGGGGTTTAGGTTGTCATATTGATGGAGTCCCTTTGATGGATATAGAGTGCTAATGGGTCTTTAATCCAAGACTACAATGGATGGTATGTTGAACACCTTTAAGGCAGGTGTTCAAAGAAATTTTTCATCCAAATTTATGGTATATACAATGGTGAAACTTTTCTCATTTAAGATGCTTAAATCCTTAAGATATTCTATTTTAAGCTTGTTGTACACATAAAGGTTAGTGGGAATGTTACTGGGTGGTCTTATGTGTGAAAAGTGTATGATTCACCAAATAACATATCCCTATAACGCGTAAAAACATAGGTAAAAGATGTTTCTTAATAAAGGACTCAAGCAACATGTTATAAGTGTTAGGATTCTAGATTTATAGAAATAGTTCTATGAAGTTGTTTAATTTTAGTCAATCTACATATGATAACATCAGATGATTTGTCTTGGAGACAATGTTCTATCTCATTACTTGAGAAAAAATACATGAGAATTACTTTATTTAAAATTGGAATTATCATGTACATTATTTTTTATATTAGACCATATATCTCGTATGCTATGAGCTTAACAAAAGGTATCAGTTTAATTTTAGTAAAGGTCACAAAATTGTAATCAAGAATGTCCTTCACTATCTATTTGAGTAAAAGGCATATTGTTGATAGATGGTAAGGAAGAGGTTAGTGTAATGAATTACATTGACACTACTTCTAAACCGATAAAAGTAATTAATGATCATAATTTGGATCATTCTTTGAATATATAATGGTACTTTGAGGTGGAAGAGTTTCAAATCATGGATAGTTTTTTAATTCTCATATAAATTAGCTAAGTATGTATGCTTTTAATAAGATTAGAAGGGTGTTTAGATAAGGAATATCTTTTGAACTTGATATAGTTTCTATCTTTACAAACTTCATTGACCTTGTTGTGATGACAATTAGGTACTTGTGTAAGGTACATAATCTTAATCACACCAATAATCAAGACCTATACTTAGTTGCATAAATCTCATTCAATATATGATCCAAAACAAAGAAGCTAATATGTGCATAAAAACTACAATAAACAATATGTTAAAGGAGTTTCTTGATAAGTAGTAGCATGATATTCACACTAGATTTGTAGGTATTTTGTTGATGCTTGATTGGCTCTAGTGCTAATGGGAGATTGTGGGTGCAAGCCCTACCACCAATCCATTTTACATAGATTCTTATTCGTATAATGGATTTACATTGCATATCAAATATATGTACAACTTATCATTTATTATGTTATTAACTACATAATATAATGTTTCCCTTAGAATAGATGTCAAGCGTGACTTGATCATGAGACTCAATTGAAATTAAGAACACTACTCTTAAAGTATCCATAGCCAAAGTATTATTATTATTATTAAGGATGACAATTGTTACAACCAAATTGGTTTGAAGAACTATTCCCCTTGTTTTGATGAAAATAAATTTATTTATGGGAATAGTTTAAAGCACTAATATTTTATTTAAGTGTGCAGATCAAATTATTCTATATGAGTTTATGCTGCATTCTCTAATGTTTGATCCAAGATAAAAGAAACATAAAGACTCCACTATGAAATTCGTATTTTGAGTCTAACGAATGCAATTTGAAACACGTCTCTGGGGATTCTGTTAATCCAACAATGCTTTTACTAGTTTGGCTCTAATAACTAGAACAAGCATATGATCACTCTGCTTCTGAAAAAACAAGTGATCGTCTTCCTCTGATAAGTGCGACAAGCAAGTGATTGTCTACCTCTAATATTATTGCCAAGCATTTGAGAGTTTGACTTTGTTTAATAGACTTTGTTATGATAAAATTTCAATGCTCTAATAGGTCAATGCTCTGAAGAAGGAAAATTCGTGCATCATGATATCGTCATGACTTAGAATTAGTAGAATGAGAAACTTCACATTGTTATAAGAGACATATGTGCGTACTTTTCTAGAACGTGAATTTGTCTAATTCTAAGAATTTCGTTGACATATTTGACTTTGTTTTTTCTAACCTTTTTACTTCCTTTGGTGAATTCCTTGGACGATTGCCTCTGGTCACTTCCTTTGGTGACTTCCTTGGACGATTTCCTTTGGTCACTTCCTTTGGTTACTTCCTCTTGAGACTTTATCAGGTTACTTTTCTGGTGACTTGACTTCCTCTGGTCACTACCTCTAGTCACTTCCTCTGATATCATCCTCTAATATTCTTCTTATTTATTTCTTCTGATATCTTCTTATGACTTCTTGTTCTAATTCTTGTACACATATCGAAGCCATTGGTGCAATAAATTGTTCTCACAAAATACTTTTGTTATTACCAAAACCACACAAAGGAATTGCTCTAGGGACCAATTAGGTTCAAGCAACTTCCTCTAGTTATCTTGTCCTAATTGTTGCGCACTAAATAAAGCCATAAGTCTAAGAAAATTTTACTCATAAAATATATTTGTTAACATCAAAATCGCAAGAGGATAGCCAAATTAGTTCCAATAATCTCCCACTTTTTTATGATGACAAAAGTGTATTTTATTTTGACCAAATTTTATTTGATTTTATTACCTGAATCCCCCTAACTTATGGCTCCTCATAAGTCTAAGTAATTTTACATTTCATTTCTCCGCATATGCATACAAAGTAATCGTTCTCAAAATATCTTTCTCTATTTTTTTCATAAGAGAAAAAGACTTGAAAGTTGAATTTTTTTCATTTTTTTTCTACCATTCCTTTTTAGTAAGATAATAAACAAAAAATAGAACACATACTAATATGAATCCATACTACTCTAGGAATAGCAAAACGTTATTCAAATACAAAGGTAAGGTTCACATTTTTCTTAATGAATTCAAATCTTTTTTTAGCTAGTGGTTTGGTGAATATGTCAACCCATTGGTGTTTAGTGCTTTCAAACTAGATATTTAATACTCATTTTTGAACAAAGCCCATAATACATTGATGTTTTATTTCTATTTGTTTAACATGTACTTAGTAGACTTCTTATAGAACAAGCAAATGTTGGAAGTACTTTTCAGGTATCTAAGGATCCTCTTTACATCAGTTAATTGAGACACCCATGGATCTGCCTGAAATATGACACACACGCACACACACTTAATAACATATTAGGTCTGGAAGCAGTAAGATACAAAAGTAATCCAATGATTCCTCTGTGTATTTTTAGTCAAACTTGTGGTCTGACTCATCTCATTCCAATGAACAAGTTGGGTGCATTGGTGTAGCCTTAATTGTGCAATTATTCATCTTAAACTTCTTGAGAAACTCTTTTGTATTCCTAGTTTGATGAATGTATATGTCTTTCTGACTTTGTTGAATTTGTATCCCTAGGAAGAACTTATGGTGTCTACTTGTCCTTTTTCTAAATTGTTTTTAAGCAAGAAATTACTTAATTGATCATACCATGCCCTAGGTGCTAGTTTTAGACCATACAATGACTTCCTAATTTTAAATACATAGTCTTGAAATTTAGAGCTTTCAAAACCCGAGGGTTGCTTAACATAGACTTCTTCACTTATATACCCATTATTAGACACTTTTAACATCCATTTGAAATAATGTAATGTTATTATAAGCAACAAAGGAGAGTAGGATACGAATTTCCTCTAACCTAGCCGCTAGAGAAAATGTCTCATAGTAATCCCACTTTGTTCCAATAATGTTTTTCATTGGTCTAGGTACTAGATCTCAAACATCACTCATTTAATATTCATTCAACTCTTCTTGTATTTCCCAATGCTTCATCGACAGATGTAGGTTTAATTGATGACAATATAATAAAATAATAATGCATAGTTTAATCATATGCTCCCCCTAACTTAGAGCATATCTGATTTATTTCAAAAGATTTATCTTCCCTATGTAAACTAACTTATCAGAGCAAATGAGAAAAAAACTTATTCTACAAACATTTTCTTTTTTTCCCTTTGTCATTAGACAAAAATAAGGTTTTGTCATCGACAAAATGGGGATGTTGTTGAAACAAATATGATTTTGTAGAACAATTCCTCACTAGTTTTGTTGATAACAAAAGGGTTATTTGTTAGAAGAATTTAATGTACTAATGTTTTAAATTAATTTTATATAAAAATAGAACAAATAGGAAAATTCCAGACCTAGGCAAAAATCAAAGGAAACAAAATAAATAGAGGAAACAATAGAATTATAGGATACAACATAATCAAAGAATACAACATAATCAGAGGAAATGCAAAGATCAGAAGATATGCATTGATCAAAGGAAACAGTGATCAAAGGATATACAATGATCAAAAGAAACATAATGATCATTGGAAACATAATAAATAAAGGAAACAACACGATAAAAGGAAGCACGCCTTTTTTTAGCTATCAAGCGCTCAATCTAATATTCTGACTCTACTTCTGATATTTAGACATTAAAATCTAACTCTACGTTTAATATTGACGCGCTTCAGTCTAACTCTAATACTTTTGGCTCTACTTCTGGTATTTACACAATGATTTTGACTTTCAAACTTCTAGCTATGACAAAAGTCAACACACCAAAAAAAGTCAATGTGCTAGATTTAATTTACAAATGTCAATGCCTCTAACAAAACGTTAAAACCTATGAAAAATTTAATGCCTTTGGTGAAGGTCAATGTTTCTAGATATTGTGTATGACTCGGAAGATGAGATTTTGATAAAATCTAGAAGATTCTAGATCATATTATAAAACACACAAATCTTGATACTTCGAAATTTGCCTCTTATACTAATCTTGGAAAATGTGAAAACTCAGAAGAAGTCTGGGGAAAATACAAAGAATGTTGTGATCGGTTACCTACCACTTGAAACAAATGGAATTAATTTAACTAAGTAATTTAAAATTTGCGAAATCGGTTTAGAGCAGACTTCATCACTGACAAAGGCAACTAATTCGAAATCTAGAGTAATGGTCAAAAGGTGAAACTAAAATCATCGCACCAGTTTAAACACATCAATTTAGAACTGAACAAAATTGAAACAAGACAATGTTTCAATTCATACTAAAGCAAGACATTTGTTCCAGAATTAAGTATAAAAAGGATTCTACTTTGATTAACTAAAAATAAAAACATGACAATATAAAACAACAGGAATACAAAAAACAAAACTATAATTGAAAAGTCCTACAAGACTTCTCATGAGACTAGTTTGCAAAAATTGTGAAAGTACGAAGCAAATAAGTAATGACATAATTGAAATCAACATCAAATACTTTGAAGAAATCTCTAGAATTGGAACTTAGAAGAATATTTTATTTAATTATTGAGCACTTGTACAAAAAAATATTTATCCAAGTGCTAGATAGTGTTAGACACATGCATATCCTCTCATTGAGAATCAAACACAATCAAAACAAACACTTGTAATATGGCCTGTTAGTTGCTATTGTATTTCCTTCAACATGTTGTAGTTGCAACTAGAAGGTTGAGTATACTTAACTGGGTGAGGTTAACTGGTTTTTGTAATTCAGGTTGAATTATTGAAAGAAATTCTTCAGTTGAAGGTATTGAACGTAGCCAACGAGGTTGGTTGTGAATCATTATGAAATTTCTTGTGTGTTCTTCTTTTTCTCTTTGTTTTTAATTTTCAAATTGCCTTAATTATCAAGTTATGATTAAAATTTAAAAATTGTTCTGACAAACCACAATACAATTCAAATCGCCCTTCTTATGTTATTAAAATAATTTTGGTTCCAATAATCTCTTCCTTTTTGTTGATAACAAAACCTCATTTTTGTGAATAATTTAATAATAATAAAAGTTAAGCTTAGATTAATCATATGCTCCCCCTAGCTTAGAATAATTTATTTCAAAAGATTTATTTCCCCCTACCCTATGTAAAAATAAATAATCACAGCAAATGAGAATAAAATTGTTCTACAAAATAGTTTCTTTTCTCCCCCTTTGTCATCAAACAAAAATATGACATATTAAAGAACATGTAAAAGAAATGAAATATTATAAAATATTGGAGGCATGTCATATATTGATTAGAACATCATTAAGAAATGTAAACTTCAAATTTTCTTTAATAAAAAGAAATGTGCCTACACCAAAGGGTGTTGTGAAGATATCAACACATTAATTATTAGTATCGACAAATTGGATCTCTAGGATTTCATTCTTAACAAAATATCTAATGAAGTGGTGTTTGATTTCAATGTGTTTAGCTCTGGAGTACAAAATTAGATTTTTAGTTAAGAAAATGCCAAAAGTGTTGTCACAAATTATAGGAATTTGACTTTCATAGAATTTGTAATCTTATAATTGATGTTTCATCAAAAAAAAAAGTTGAGTATTGTAACAATTAGTTGATATATATTTTTCTTTTGTTGTTGACAAAGCTATTGTCTATTCCCTCTTGTTGGACCATGATGTGATATTGTTGCCAAGAAAAGTATTGTTTCCGTAGGTGTTTTTCCTTTCAAGTTTGTCACCTGCATAGTCAACATCACAAAATCCAACTAACTTGTAATATGATCAATTCTTATAAAATATCCCTAAGCTAAGTATTCTCTTGACTGCTATAAGGTAAGATTATCTTGGGTTTTACTAAAATCTGGCACAAAGGAAAACACTGAAAAGAATGGTTGGTCTTGAAGTAGTTAATTATAAGAGTGATCCTATCATTCCTTTGAAGATTTTCTAATCAACTCGTGTTCTTGAATCATCTTTATCAAGTGACTAGGTTGGGTGCATTAGAGTGCTCATGGGTTTGCACTCATCCATTTTGAACTTTTTGACAAGTTCTTTGGTGTATTTTGTAACACCCCGTTTTTAAAAGCAAGGGTGTATTTTTTTTTTTTTTTGAAAGAAATTAAAATAAACTAGAGAAATAAATAAGGTAACACCTTTGGATACATATTTAAGTCCTTATAATATACAAGCAGCGGAAGAAGTTCACAAAATATGTATTCAAAAGGTTTACATAACAAAAGTGGTACAGTCTTCCAGTTTACAATTTAAAAGCAACCTACAAGAAGGACACCCATTCTCTCGGTGTCAACTTAGTCTGATCATTCTATACATAACCAAAAAAAACTATACGCCTTGAGTAATCTCCACGCGCCCCGTGAGATTCTCCTATCGTAGCTCCAATCAAGCACTCCCATCTACATTCCCATCTGTAGGGTACGAACCAGTAGGATCATCCTGGCTCTCATCTGAGGGCAAAGCCCAGATTTCCACAATAGTTGTAAAGGGTCACCAACCGAAATTAACAGTTAACACATAACATTTAAGCTTTTCATGCACAAATAACCTTTTCAATTTAACATATATCTTGGAAGGATTTTCCATATGCTAAAATTTCATATAATGCTTGCCAAATAAAAATGAAATCAAAATAAAGTTCTCAATCCATCAAGTAATATATAATTGAGCAAAACATTGATAAATCACTTGAGCAATCAATCATCTAACTCAGGATAAGATTTTCCACTGAGCCAATCGATTGGGGAAATCAATTTCCTGAAAGTTTTTAGTGAAAATTGAACTCTGGACTTAAATCAATCGATTGGGTAAATCGATTGACAGACAGGACAGAACCCCTGTAATGAATCCAATCGATTGGACAAATCGATTTTTGGAAGACAAAGCCCCTGACTTGAATCCAATTGAATCCAATCGATTTACCAAATCGATTTCTTAAATGATTTTGAAATATAACTTACAAAATCGATTGGGTAAATCGATTTCGTGCAAAACAGAGCCCCTGTAACTCATCAAATCGATTGGGTAAATCGATTTCCCTGTATATTCTTTCAAAAATACATAAACCAACTCAATCATATTCCAACACCACTCCAAACCTTAACACTTAGCAATACACGTACAATCACCACGACATTACGAGTTTCGAAAACGTTTTACGATCTAACATACTATCACACAAATCCAAAACATAAATCTTAGTACAATCAACACAATCACAATTTGAATCAAACACACTTACAC
>JBBPBR010000008.1:41360727-41382491 GCA_037974775.1 Cicer pinnatifidum | reverse complement strand
ATTCTTAATTTACTAAACAAAAATGATTAATCTTTGTATCCATGGGATATAGTTGAGTTATAGATTATTACTTATCTTTTTTACCGAAAAATTGGATTGTTAGTTTAAGTTTGAAAAAAAAAAAGACACATATTTAATTGCTTGTATATTTGGTAAAACTTGTAGTCATTTTAAGAAAAAAAAAAGCAAAAGTAGATAAAAATGGATTGGAAAGATGGGGTGCACACAAGGAAAATTGTTGTTATTTTAGAGAAAAATAAATAAAAGAAAAGCAAAAAGGCTAAAAAGGGTTAAAAAAAAAGGTGTATGCAGTTGTAGAGGTGAAAAACTAGGAGAGACTGAAAAGATGGAAATGAGTGCTAATGCTGCCTAAAAACAAAACAAAAAAGATAAAATAAATAAATAAATAAATAAAAACAACAAGAACTAAGAGGGAATTAGAACTATAACCAGAGGATACGACCAAAGGCAGAAACATAAATAGAGGTAGAAACAAACACTTCAACCATTTTACTAACCTAGAACCCTATCCTACATTCTAGGGATAAACACATAGAAATTAACCACCATTTCATTAAGGACTTTGTTCAAAATAGAAAACAAAATATCCAACTTGTAGACACTAAAATGGAAAAAAAGAAAATCATATTTTTCGTCAATAAATGTTGTTTCCACTTCTAGACCACTTGAACTTTTACATCTCGAATTATTTGGTCCCGTAAGGACAACCTCTATCAATGGTAAAAAGTATGGACTTGTTATAGTTGATGACTTTTTCGAAGGACATGGGTAAAGTTCCTGAAACACAAGTGCAAAATGGAAAAAGTCTTTGTGTTGCAACTATTCATAATGATCATGGGGTGAATTTGAAAATAAACCTTTTGAAAACTTCTATGAAAACAATGGAATTTTACATAGTTTTTACATAATGATCTCTTTAGGTAATGGCACATACTATGATTCACGAAAAGAAACTTGTCAAACACATTTGGGTAGAAATGGTGAAATTGCATGTGATATTCATAATAGAATATATATTAGAACTATTCTTAATAAGACTCTTTATGAACTACGGAAATGAATAAAACTCAACATTTCATAATGTCATCAATTTGGGAGCATATGTTATATGTTGAATACCAAAGCGAATCTTTGAAAGTTTGATTCACGATCTCAAAAGTGCAGCTTTTTGGAATACTTTGAAAGGTCTAAAGCTTGTAGAGTATACAACAAAGAAACATTGATTGTTGAGGAATCAATTGATGTCATGTTTGATGACAAAAAGCTTGACCATAAAAAGTCAAAGCTATATGTATTTTTTTTTGTTGCATATTTACATATATCAGAGGATTTAGAAATATCATAAAAAACCAACAAAACCAACCTCCAATGAATCAAAATGTGAGCCTGAAAATTCAAAGACAAGCAACAATGACCCTACCACAAGTCAAGGTCATCAAGAACCCAAACTTGGATGGAAATGCGAATCTTCACATCCAGACTCTCTAATCATAGGAAGTGTAAATGATCCTCTAAAGACAAGGTATGCATTTAAAGAAACATTTATGTTTGAACTATTATCTGAAATTGAACTTACAACAATAGATGAAGCTCCATCATATGATGGAGGGATAATGGCCATGTAAGAATAACTAAATCAATTCAAAAGAAAATTATGTATGAGATCTTGTAGCCAAGCCTAAATAAAAGAAATCTATTGGAACCAAGTGGGGTTTTCATATACAAACTAAATCAAAAAGGAGAAATGGTTGAAATCAAGGCTAGACTGAAGTCTATTGGAACCATGGGCTGATATTTTTACAAAACTCCTTGCTAAGGACATATTCAATTTTATGAAGAAAAATCTAAACAATTTGTTTACAAAGGAATTATGATTATGTCTCTGTATTCTTGTCTATCGTAAAATAGAGTAAATGGTTAAATATATATGTTTTGCCTTTGTTGAAAGTTTTCTTGTAAGTTTTGTTTTAGAAACTCAAACACTTTCACTAAACCACTCACAATCACTCATTACTCTCACGTATTCCCACACTTTTGTTTTCTCTCTTTCAATCTTTTTAAACTCCTTGACGCTCTCCTGCATTTAAATGTCTTTAAATTCATCCTCAAACCCTACACTCAATAACGTCTCTTATGTTCCTACAATGACTTGCAACCTCAATCAACTGGAATTTCTCCACGGACTCCAAGTAAACTTTGCAAACCTCGTTTAGAACGGGTTTGATTTTATATAAGATGGACTATGCTTGTGTAGGTTGGTGTGAATACTTTAACTTAGTACAAGATGTTGCTTTGGGCATACTAGTTAAGGAATTGTGGAGATTCGATGACACTAACAAGGATGGAGAAGTGTCAAATATGGTGTTCGTACTTCCCATCAAAATCACTCGACAATCCTTCATTGCTATGATCAGATGTCTAAATGAAGGAATTACTATTGAACATGGTTATGAGTCAGGGGTTGGCTCTTTCAAAATCAACAAGGAATGATTTTAAGATCCAAAGTTCAATTCCAACTCAGTGCACCTAAAACTTAAGTAGATGGTGGTCTTCAAGATTTTTATTGGGTGGGTGGTACCCAAAGGTCGGTCTGTTGGCCATGTTAGTAAATACCACAAAGGATTGATGTGGAATACTTCCCAAAGGATTAATACAAATCTTCTCAACCTAATTTTAGAACACATAAGATTGTGTGTTATAAACTCTAGGTCAAGAAAGATCAGAACCATCCCTTACCCTAAAATGATCAGTGTTATACTGACAAGAACTACTCTCATTCAAGCCTTACAAGAAGTAGAAGGACATATTCAAGAGGAACATCTGGTATCATCATTTTCACTAGTGTTTAGCAGTTCAGATGTCATCAAGATGAGACTCATCTCTCTCAAGACTGCATAAAGCCAAATGGTGATGTTAAAAGAGTATCTAGTCATCTAAGCGGATCACGCTACATTCCCTTTATGGTTAAGGATTCATATGCTTCTATATTTGAAAAGGATAATAAAGAGGTTGTTATGGAATACCTCAGGATGTGTTAGTATGGTCAAGAGATGGCTTCCTTTTAGCCTCTTTCTTCCTAAAGCAGCTCAAGTGTTTGAAAAGAAATAGAAAAGTGTAGTCAAGAAAATAAATGTATAGGAGGATGAGGAAAAATATACATATGCCAATGAGTAAGAAACATATGGTAATATTCAACCCTGAGCAAAGTATTCCTTCTTATATTCATGGTAAATCTAGTGGAGATTAAAAGCCAGAACCAGAACCCATCACACCCTTTACCCAAAATCCAAACTTAGGTACACTTTCCTCACACAATCTTCTAATTCTAATTTAGATACATCAGATGAAATCTATGAGACACCATATAAAAAACCTTTTGCTACCCTTAGATATCAATGACATCGCTACCCTCCCTAAATTCAAACTCCAACCCAAACACCATCAACTCCTCACACCAACCCTCGACAAACGCCAACCCATTTAACCAATCCACTTACACCTAACCTCTCAATGAAGGTGCAAACACAAGAAAGGGGTTGAATTGTGTTTGCTAAAGTTGCTAACATTTTGATAATTTATTAAAAAAATTGGTTCTGTTTTGGTGACTTACTTGGAGTAGAAGCAATCGGTTCAAATGCAGCAAACATTAAAAGCATAAATAATTGGACACATATATTTATCCTAGTTCACCACTATCTTGGATAAACCTAGTCCCTTAATTCATAAGGCTTTAATCCACTAATGCAAGTACCTTGATTTACAAATCACCAGACACCCCAAGCCAGTCTTCCTAAACAACCTAAAAACCCCATACTTTTGAGGAACAAACCACTTTGACCCAAGAAGCCAAGTCTTCTTTTAATAATCTAACAACCTCATATTGAAGAAGGAACTAAACCACTATCGGGTTATATACAAAACATTGGAACTTTAAGTTTTTGATTATAACAAATCTCATAATAATAATGATAAAAACTTTTAGACTTCTCCTATTTTTTGATTTTTGATAATCTTTTTCGTCATCTTTGAGTATCTATTTATAATTAAAATTAGGGATTCAATTTATTCCTTGTTTAATTTTGAATTGTATCTTCATTCCTAGCTTGGTAAACAATGATCTTATTTAAAAATAATTATAAACAATATGTTTTTTTTGATAATATGTTATTTAGTCAATTCTTTATTTCTAAATCCAATTTGAGTAGTTCTTCTAGATTGATTTTGTTCGTATTTTGTTTAGATTGAGTTTGTAAATTCTTCATATTAATTTTGTTCGTATTTTGTTCAGATTAAGTTAGTATATTCTTCAGAATGATTATGTTCATATTGAGTTTGTGAATTCTTCATATTGATTATGTTCATATTTTGTTGTAGATAAATCTTGATAAAATCTTCTACAAATCTTGACCATATCTTCTGTTCAACTTGGTCAAATATTTTCTTCAATTATACATCAGAATCAAATCTTATTTTTTGATTTTATTCCATTATAAATCTAAATCAAAACTTATTTTAGATTTTATTTAAGTATAAATTTGATTCAAATCTTATTTTAGTTTTTCTTCAATTATAAATTTGAATTAAATCTTATTTTAGATTTTATTCAAGATCACAGATCTTTTTTGATACCTTTTGAAGTCAAATATATAATTCTCATAAAATACTTTTATTAACTCTAAGTATAAAACCAACTTGGTTTCAACACTCCGCACCTGCCTCTGACCCTACCTCACCTACACTTATGCATCCTATTCACCAAGCAATTGAAGTAGTTTTTAATTTACTCTCTAGATGACTCCACTGTTCTTGCCTCACCCACATTTCACTCTAAACATGTCACCTCTATACCTCTAGACCTAGCTCCCTTCACACATTGCTCTACCTTTGGATTCTCATACCTTGAATCGTTCATTTCCTCTCTCATTTCCAAAATCACCTTAATTCCCATAAGGAATTCTCATAGTTTGGATCCTAATGGTGTTGCAAATAAGGGGAACAAGATCCTCTCATGTGTCATCAACTAGATAACAAACAATATGGAGCATGGAATGCGTTTAGCCTCTCATAATTATGCTGCTTTTAGACAAACATCTCAGATCCCCTATATGTAGGTCTTGCAGCCTCGGAAAGCTCAAAGCAGTCGTTCTAGAAAGTTACTAACAACCACATTATAAGGTTCATCTAGAGAAGACTTGTCTCCCTTTAGTGGTGTTTATGAGGAACTACTAGTGGTTACTCCCTTAGCATCGTTGTAGTTTCCTTTGCTCATTCCAAAGGTTGAGATATCTTCCTTAGATATTCATGTTGCTACTGATATTTCAAGATCTGCAAAATTTTTGTCTTTGAGAGTCACTCTACCACTCCATATACCCATATGTTTGATCCTTCTCAATATGCCAAAAAGGAATATTTTGATCAACTGGAAGCTAAAATTGAGGCGTTTATGGAACAAACAGCAAATAAATAGAACAACACTTAAAATACCTTTAGCTTAATCGTAGCTAGTTTGAAAAACATGTAACTTGCTCTCTTTGTATTATTTTCCCTACTTAACTCTTTATGTCTGATGTCCAATGGGGAGAATTTTTTGTGTGAACAATTTCAATTACTAAATGATCAATTATCTTGTTAAACTATCATTCATCACTCTTACTTTTAAACGTGCGTATATTTAGAAAGAGCTTTGATGAGATATTTTATGTGGTTTTATTTTATTTAAATTAAAAATTGATCACAAAAATAGATGTTTGTCATCTTCAAAAAAGGGAAGATTGTTAGACCCAAGTTGGTTTGAATAACTATGACGCTTACTTGTTTTGAAGATAACAAAAATAATTTTGTGGGAATTTAAAGCATTAATGTTTTATTAAAGTGTTCAACTCCTAGATCACGTAACTATTAAGTGACAAGAACAACAACAATACTTCACTTTGAAAATCATATTCTAAGTATGATGAACGCACTTTGAAATATGTCTCTGGTGATTATTTGTTGCAAGCAATACTCTATTTATTATGCCTTTGCAATTGTGTCAAGCAACTGATTGTCTACCTCAAATTAGTATGACAAGCATTTTGATCGTCTACCTCTAATAACCGTGACAAGAATTTTATCAATTACAATGATATATTTGGACAAGCTTTAATGGTGAATCAATCTTTGAAGATTTGATACAAAACATTGTGATACATGTTGATTTCTTGAAATTAAGACAACAACCAAAAACACTAAAGTTTCTCTATAAAAGTTCGTGCAACCCTCATTAATAAAAAACAACAACAATACCACAATAAGCAAGATACATCCATCTCTACACTCTTGTACTTAACCCTATTATTTTATTTTTAAGTGTTAAGAGATTTTTCCTTTCTATGAGCATAGCTGTGTAAACACACTCTTATGAGAGTTATTTAGAAAACCCATAAATACATTATGTTTGTAAGATAGCCCATTAGTGGCTACATCCCTCAACACCTTGACTATATTAAGCTAGAAGGTTTTAGAAGACTTGAACACATTCAAGTTGACTAGTAGTTGTTTAATGGACGTGTGATTTAGTTGGTGAATTAGTGGATTAAATATTTTTGTTTGAACAGACTAGATGTAGTTACCGTGTTGGTGGTGAACCATGATAAATTGGCTTATGTTGTTCTATGGTTATTGTTTTATTTGCTTCATTTTATCTTTGTTTTATCTGCTTTGTTTTATCACTCTATTTTATTGTGTTTCCCCACTCTTTTGCAACCTATAATCCTTTTAGAACCTCGATTGAAACCTTTCTAAAAATCTCCTTCATTCTCTAATCGCTTCATATTGCACTTCATGTTCCACTCTCGGTAACACTACTTTGCTCCCACTTAGTGAACTACAAAAAGACTTCACTAGTTTGACTTTATCAAAGATTTTGCTATTATTAGATGGTCCAATGACTTTAACGTAGACCAACTCTCTACTCTATATGTTTTTCTTTAAACACTTCTAGAGGTTTGCAGATGCCACCTCTCATTAAAGCACTAGAAGAAGTAAGAGGAGAAATTACGAATGAGCAATTGGTATTCTCCACTAAACAAGATTTCAATATCAACAATTTAATGAAAATTTGGCTCATTGGTTTCAAGGACATCACAAAGCCATGTACTGAAGTCTAAAGGCTCACAGGTTATACTAATTGATCCCAAGACATTCCCTTCTTGGATGGAGAGTCTTATGTTCCAAGATTAAAATAGGACCATAAAAAGGTTATCTAAGAGTACATCATGATACACCACTCTGGTCAAGTATAACCTCTAGTTGCTTCCCTCTGCCAATATAATCTCAAGAGTTTGAAAAGAAAATGAAAAGGGCCGTTAGGGTAACTATTGTAGTAAAAAAAGAAAGAAGATGATGAAAATGAAAATGAGGATGAAGCAAGCCTCATCGTTGAATAAATGACCAAAAGTAAATCCCTCTTATGAGTCTATTCACAGTTCTGTTAATATTAGTTGTGTTAGCGGTAACTATATAAAAGAAATTGAACCTCCTACAACACCTTCTAAAGCCTCTACTCAAAACCAAACCAAACTATAACTACAACCCCCTTTGAACCTGAACCAACTAAAATTTCACTTCCCCATGCTCTCTCAAATCAAACAACCTCACCTACCTTTATTGATTTTTCTAGCTCTATTTCATATTCCGACACCTTAGATAAAATAATTGAGGTAACCTTACAAGAAAGCTTCGCAACCCTTATGTATATATTAAATCCTTATCATTTTAAAAATAAATTTCTACCATCTAAACCATCACCTTCATAAAATAACCCTCCTCCAACACCTACACAAACAACTAGTCAAACCTCACCTATTTCATCCCCATTTGCATCTAACATTCAATCACTTGTGCTTGTGGATCTTATCCACACAACATTTTGTAAGATTTATAGGTCACATATGTAATTAATTAATAAAGTGTGTTAGGGTCATTATATAATTAGTCAATAAACTAGGGGTCAAATAATATATAATAGTTTATGGCTAAAGAGCATAATAGTTATGAAAATTAATAGTGTAGATACCAGGCATATTCTAATTTAATGAGGGGCTGAATTGGAAATACTGCAATTTGGGATATAAATAATAATAGTTATATATAGGGGTAATGGTCCCCAAGGCAAACACAACAAGACTATTCAGTTTCACAAAACCCTAAAAGAGAAAACTCTCTGGTTCTCTCTATCCCCATCAAGAGAGCAAGGTCTTCAGGGTGTTTTGCTGAGGAAGATCACCCAACCCATTGGCTCTATCATCATCATCCCAGGATTTCATCAATGGCAATTCCCACAGGTACGCTTCCGCCTTTGGTTATTCATCATGTAATTGGCATGGATCGTTGAGCATAATGCTATTTAGGGTTTACCAACACATTTCAGATAGCAACTCAGGATGTCGATGATTTAATCTCTGAAACATCCTTAGATAACTCACCTGCTTCAAACACAATGATGACTCTTCATCATATGCATAATTTTTATTGATTTTAGTCTTATTTATCTTTAACCATTAGTTAATTTAATGAGTTATTTGATATATTTTGTTGATTTTAGTTCTTTGATTTAATGAAACGTTTATGTTCTTATTTGCTTAATTAAGTAGAGATTTTTCGTAGTTTTGCGTTGTTACTTTGTTTTAGTGCTGCAGTGCTGAATTTTGGTGAGAAATCAACATGCCCTATATGGAGTACTTCAGCCATATATGGAGTTGTAGAGGTCCAATTGGAGTCAAACCAAGTGCAAATGAAAGCTAATATCCATAGCTACAACTTTCATGAAGACACCGGAACCAAATTCAGACTCGAAAGAGGAGTAAAATGCAAAACAAGTCAGACAACAGAAGTTGGGCGCCTGCAGCGCGCCAGCTGCGCCTGAAGAGCATTTCCAGCCTTCAAGCACTATCCAGGCGCGCCCGAAGCGCAAATCATGCGTCTGGGGCACGCGACGCGCATTAGCATTTATAAAAACACAATTTTTTACTGTTTAGGGATCTTTTTGACTATTGGAAAGTGTGGAGGCTTGTGCCCTAGCATAGAAACACAAAGACGACCGATTCTAACATCATTGGAGCGATTTTATCAAGAATCATTCATGAATCCTTCTTGTAATTCTTCTCTACTCCTTATCTTTGGTATCTCTGTCGTGAGTAACTAAACCCTATTTGTTAGGGATGAGTGTAACCAGATGAAACCTTTATATTTATGATTTGATTTCTAGTTATATGAATGAGTTTATTGAATTATTTTTCTCATCTTTGTGCTTAATGCTTTTTATTGCTTGATCAACATTAAAATGTTCTACGATTTCTATTTTGAAACGGAAGTGGACTTTACAAATGCTTGAGATGAGAAATTCATGAATTTGTAGTCTAGGGATAGATGCAGGTCATGAAACGAATTAAATTTGTTGCAAAGCAATAGTTTACAAAAGAATTTTTATATACTAATGCTTAATTCTAATCTTAAATCTACTAAGGAATTAGGGGTGACTTTGGAATTAAAGGTTCTATCACTAAGACATTAGGGCAAGAATAATAATGAAAATTCGGTAATAATTCAATAAAGGAATTCAGTAACTAGGATCAAATTAACCACCATGGTTGGATTCAAAGTGAAATTCATCCCTGACATTTTTCTTATTATAAAGGATCAATTTTATTATTGTTGTTAATTTCAATTACTATTTCAACCAACTTGGGAACTTTTTGTTCAATTTTAGTAATTAAATATAATTCGATAGTAAAACGCAATCCTTGAGTTCGACACTCGGTACTATCGTTTTATTATTACTTGCAACGATTCAGTACACTTGATGTAACGCTACCACACAACCCAACCTCAACCTAACACTTCCATACCCTTAAACCTTTCCCCCTAATAAAAATGAGGCTCGTTGCTACAAGGGCAACATAAAGCCAAGTAATAAAGTTAAAAGTCTTACAGGTCAAACAAGTGAATCCCGAGACATTCCTTTCTTTGTCGGATACAACTATGCTCCAATCTTGGTAGAGGATGATAAAAAAAGGCTATCCAAGAGTAAATTAAGATGTACCACTCCATTCAAGAGATGTTCTCTGTTTGTTTTCCTCTACAAAAGCATCTCAAGAGTTTAAAAGGAAAAAAGTTAGTCAAGGTAACTATTGATATAGAAGAAGATGAAAATGATGAAAACACCAATTAAGATGAAGCAAGCCTCATCTTTGAGGAAGATACATAAGGTAAATCCCTCTTATGAGCCTATTCATTCTTATGTTAATATTTGTAGTGTTAGTAGTAATGATATAAATGAACGTGAATCCACTTCAACACCCTTTAAACACTCTACCAAAACCAAACCTTAACTACAACCCTTCTAAACATGAACCAACTCAAAAAAATAAAATCTCATGCCTATACTACTGTCTCTAACTCTTATTCAGATACATTCACCTCAGATGAAATGTTAAAGGCAACCTTAGCAAAAATCTTTGCAACTCTTAGGTATAGATTAAACCCATCCTTTAAACATTAATTTCCATCCTTACCCATTTCTCTCAAACCTTACCCATTTCTCCCACACCTAGTTTTGACCCTTATAAACTTGTAAACAAGAAAGACTTTGAAAAATGAAAGATAAAATTGAGGCATTCATGGAATAGACAATAGAGAATCAAGAGTCTATTCACAATTTTTTAAAACTGGTCTAAGTTAGATTGCCGACCCCTAACCCTTAGTTTACCATTTTTTTTGTTTTGTCATTTTTTTTATTTCTAACTTTTGTACAACTTTTTTAATGATATGATTTTTAGCTCTCTATTCCTTTTATGTTATTTATATTTTTACCTTTTTAGTCGGATGACAAAACAAGGAGTAAACTTGCTCATATTAAGGGGGATATTGTTATAACTAAATTGGTTTGAAGAACAAAGACCCTTAATAATTTTGTGAGAACAATTTATTGTGCTAATGAAACAGTTTAAGTGTGGAAACCCTTGGTCAAAAGTTTTAAAGATTTTACGTTGCATCCTCTAATGAATAGAGAATATAAATAAAGAAATGAAGAAAATGTTTTGAAAATTTGGTTAAAGTTGTATCTGACTTTGATCAACGTGCTCTCAATGCGCCTATAATGAATATGATACTACCAGTTCACTTTGTTTATTATGCATTTGATAATTTTGGCAAAGTTGGCATCAAGTCAATATATACTTTGATAAAAAAAAGTCAAATTTCTTAAGTCAAACATTTGAGTAGGAAACATTGAAGAAATCAACATTTCAACACCATCTACTCATCAAAGATGGACTCATCCTCTGACTGAAGAAATGCATAACATCCTCTGAATATGTCACCATATGATTTTCTTGTTGCTTCCATCAAGATACAATGAATTAATTATGAAGGCGTATTCAAACAAGTTTTTAATGTTAATTCAAGATTTAATACGATTTATTATTTTACACGCTTGTTTCATGAAATCACAACAACGATCAGTAACACTGGTGATCTTAAAGTTTCTCTATATAAGGATGTGTGATATTCGTTGCAAAATAACATATGAGAAACCTATTTTCATCAAATAAAACAATTGTTGAAAAACTTTGTATTATTTTATGAGTGCTGAAAAACTAAAAATACGTTATGAGATTATATTTTGTAAACATTTTTTTTCGTAATTTAGTCATAGTGGATGTATAATATTTTTTGTGATTAGTGGATTAAATCATTCAGAATAAAGAGTGAAGTGACTGAACGTTTTATCACGTTTTCTATTTTATAATCAGTTTCATAAAAAAAAATTTAAAACCTTCAAAATGCAATTCAAACTCTCATTTTTTTGTCTTCAAATATAAATATAAATATAAATTTAGTCTTTTGTCACATCCATCTAAATACCTGTCAATTTGAAAAACAATAACCCATATTTTTAACATTTGCCAATCTGTTTTATATAAAAACAGCTTTGCTTTAATTACCCATTCACACAATTGGATCCACATAATTAAGAAAAAAAATATTTGGTAACGGAAAACACGAAGATTTATTTAAAATGTTTGGTAACGGAAATTTTGGTTTTGCGCAATTGCAGCATTGTTAGGTTGGACTGAAGTATCTTGGCCTTTAGTTCGAACATAATTGGATAAAGATATACATCTATATCAAGACCTTTATTCCAATGTGTTTCGATGACAATATTGAATTAGTGCGGAACTCATTGAAAATTTCAGGATTGGGTGTCGTGGATAGGATCATGTAACCTCCAAACTGTCGAGTGTCGTGGACAGCTCCATCTCCCAGATTTTCATACATGAAAACCAATGACGCGGTATCCCACGAATAGTCCCGACAACTATCTAACTCAATAAACAAACTAACATATTTCGCCTCCACACGTGTATGTGTTTTATCAGCGAAAATAGTGATGCCAACTAAATGCAACAAGTATATTCTAGCCGCACACTCAAACTGGTTAGTCTGAATGAGACGACTATATAAATCATGAAACCATTGCAATGTATATTAGGCACATTTATTACAATTAGTCTTTGTTAGTGCTTCCTCCCATGTTGCACCTAAGTATTCATGGGTAGCTCTGACAGCATTATTAGTATTCATATTTATAAGTGCATCGAAAAATTTACCACGAGGTGAGATATGAAGAAGAGTTTCCACGTCATCAAATGTGATTTCCATCCCTCCAAATGGCATGTGAAATGAGCTGGTATCTCTATACCACCTTTCAACAAAGGCAGATATTAGACCAGCATAAGCCATAGTGAGATAAGCTGAAGAGAGATGTAGCAGTAAAGATTCCCGAATCCAATGCAATAAAAGATCTAGCATAGGAACTTCAGAAAACTTCTTCAACTTCAATGCATGAGTAATAACCTTTAACGACCCACGATCCTGCGAGTAATTAAAGAACATAACAATAAATATTTATTCTTATTTAAATAAATAACTAATTAAATATGATGAAAATATATACTAAATATCATAAAATTATATACGAAATATCATAAAAATATATACTAAATATCATAAAAATATACCTTTCCTTCACATATCCTCCGAGCCACGTGGAGTTCATAATGTGTCAATACAGATGTCACCACCGGTCCTCCAGGGAATCCGAGCTACTGATCCTGCTTAGGCTCAGCATCATCAACATCATCATGTGCAGGCTCAACATACTGCTCCTCAACCTCCTCCATCTGTGCAAGCTCAGGGACATCCTCGTCCATATGTGCATTCTCAGCGACATCATCCTGTCTACGACGACGTTGCCTAATTGGACGGTTTACTGATTTTGTCGTCTGTTTGAAGCTGTTGGTGGAATTCTCTCTGCGCCATCACCACTATCAGCTCCCACGCTTCGAGCAATGTTGCGAATAATTTGGTCAAATGCACCTCTAATACTAGGCACTATAATATATCAATATTAAAAAAACAATGGAAAAAACACTAAAAAAAATACAGTTCGAAACTTTCCTTCAATCCCACACCTTCGAAACTTATTTTCGGATGTTTCATTGAATGCCAAACTTTCTAAATAGCTTTGAAACTTTCCATCAATTCCAAAGTTTCGACACTTCATACTTAATGTGTTTCAGAATTTTTCATTTCGAAACTTTTAGATTGTATGAAAGTTTTGAATGTTTACATTTCGAAACTTTGAAGTTGCAGGAAACTTTCGAACTTTAGCATTTCGAAGGTTTTGGGATTGCTGGAAACATTTGAATGATTTCATTTCGAAAATTTGAAGTTACTAGAAAGTTTTGAATGTTTCAACTTTTTTTTTACTTTTTTAATTTCGAAGATTTGAAATGTTGGAATGTTTGCAATTTGCTGATTAGGACAAATGAAAATTTCTAATGAAATGGGTAAAAAAAAGGAAAAGTAAATTTTTTAGGAGTTTTTATATATAAATAAGGGGTAATACGATCTTTTCCATTGGAAGGGGGTGCACGGTACAAAATTGTTGCCATATATATAACTTGATTGATGCATAAATAACTTCATTGCATATATAAGGGTAAAACAATCTCATTGTCAAAGAATCATTACCAATTAATATATGAAAGCGTTTTTCAATAAATGTGTGAAACAAAAACTGCTGCATGTACTGTGGTTTGATACTGCGGAATTGTTATGCTTGTAGTAATCAAATTGCTTTATTTTCTTATTTATTGGTCAGCCGACTCAAGCTATTCATATGGCGTTGGTTATTATTATATTAGCTGTATATATGTTACAGTGTAAATCAATAATAGTATGAATTCAAGTTTCTTTACACATTTATATATAAAAGAACAAAAGCCCAATAAAATTATACAAATATCCGAAACTAATAAATCTATATTTGCGGTTTTCACTTAAGTTCTAGACTCCATCTTTTTAATTTCAAATTTAACATATAAGTTCCGGACATCATCTTTATTTAGAAATTGAAACACCAATCTATAGGTCGAAAGGCAAATTCACACCAATCTATACGTGTCCAGCAATTTTTATATGTATAAAAAGTAAGAATATAAAAGAAGCAACAAAAAAACTTGATTCACTTAGATGATAGCCTATACATATGTTAATCATGTGTGAATTTAATTTTTTTTTTAAAGTCTCTATATTATAAAACTCTCATATTTTGAGTAGTTTTCAACTTTATGAATACAAAAGTCCCGCATTGGATAGAAAACAAGTTTCAAATTCTTGTAAAAAGAATACCAAAGTTGGATTTCTCAATTTTCTCTTTTCTCTCTTTTCTATTATGCTCAACTTATTTTTGAGTCACTTCTCCCCTTTCTTTATCTTCCTTCAATACTTATGAGTGGTTTTGTATTGTTGCCCCTTCGATTTTAGAGTTGTTATGTCGTAGTCCTTTCGATTTTTAGAACGATTGTTATGTCATAGTCCCTTCGATTTTTAGAGCGGTTGTTATGAAGTATCCTTTCGATATTTTAGAGCAGTTTTGTACCGTAATCCCTTCGATATTTTAAGGCGATTTTGTACGGTAGTCCTATCGATTTTTAGAGCGTCGTTTTAGAGCTGTTTTTATGTTGTAGTCCAAAATTTTTAGTGGTCCTAATACAACTATATGGGCAATTTTGTGTCTTAGTCTTTTGTAGCGGTTTGTGTGTCGAAGTCTTTTAGAGCTGTTTTTTTTTGTCATAGTTATTTTGAATTATGAGTGATCATATTACCGTATTGCGAGTGACTTTAATCTTCATATTTAGAGTGACTTTAATCATTATATTGAGGGTGTAATTCTAGAATGATTTTTTTACGGTGCAATGAAACTCCGATATAGTGAATTTGTGTTGTTTTATTATAGGGACTTCGTGGTTGATAGTTTGTCGTACATAATTTGGGCAATGCCGCAAAATGTCTTAAAGTGAACGACCTATTTTGTGACCCAACTCCAATAATATATTGGTGACATAAATTTATTTTGAAACGGTTTTTCGAAACTAAACAACAATTTTAAGACATTTCTTTATGCCATGTCAACCGAAGAGGTTACAAGATCTGGTTCTGGTGCTTCTAATTTCAATAAATTGTTTCAATGAGGCAAACATATATCGATAAGAAAGCTGAAGAATTAACCCATAGGGAGATAATGATTACTCTATAAGAATTATACTCTTATTGGACTTTCTGAGTAGTGTTGTGTCGTAGTCTTTTGTAGCGGTTTGTGTGTCGTAGTCTTTTAGAGATATTTTTTGTGTCGTAGTTCTTTTGAATTATGAGTTATCATATTACCATATTGCGAGTGACTTTAATCTTCATATTGATAGTGACTTTAATCATTATATTAAGGGCGTAATTCTAGAACGATTTTCTACGGTGTAGTGGAACTCCGATATAATAAATCTAGGTTGTTTTATCTTAGGGACTTCGTGGTTAAGAGTATGTCGTACACAATTTGGGTAGTACCGCGAAATGTCTTAAATAGAACGACCTAGTATGTGACCAAACTCTTGTAATATCATCGGTGACATAAATTTATTTTGAAATAGATTTCTGAAACTCAAAAAAACAACAATTTTAAGACATTTCTTTATGCCATGTCAACCGAAGAGTTTACTGGATCTAATTATGGTGCTTCTAATTTCAATAAACTGTTTCAATGAGGTAAACATATATGGATAAGAAAGCTGAAGAATTAACCCATAGAGGGATAATGATTACTCTATAAGAATTATATTCTTATTGGACTTGTTGATGATATGTATAATTACTGAAATTCCAACAATAATGTGAGTCAATACTTCAAGTATTAGAGTATTAGATGACCGATTCATGGAGGCTCACTACCGTAAAATTCAAAAGATAACTCATTATATCATCTATTAAGGTATGCCAATCATGGCATATTTAAATGAAATATTGAAATTTAATATGTCTTTTGTTGTTTGAATGTTGAAATCAATAAAATGTCTCATTCTACTTACATGTTGTGTGCTTTTAATTTTTGACACGCTAGACTCTGTGATGTGAACACATAATTTCAAACTTAAGTAACTTAAGTTTAATTCCAAAGTTATCTTTAAATGATTTTGAAAAATGTGATTTTTGCAGTTAAGCTAAAATAAGAAAGAGTTCACATAAAAATGTAGTTAGAGAATTTAAGTCTTTAGATTTATTACACTATGATATAAGTGAACTTGATCGGATGTTAACAAGAAATGAAAAATAAAAGTGAAACGCTTGACATGTTAGGGATTTTTTTTAACTAAAACTGAAAATCAATTTAGTAGAAAGATTAAGGTTCTAAGTATGATTCTAGTTTGTTTAATGAGTTTTATAAATTTCCTGGAATTTTACATGGAACAACTGCACCATAATTGCTTCAAGTAAATGGTAAAGTTGGAAAATAAAAATAATAGAACTCATATTGAACTAGTTGTTGCTAGTTTACTTAACTCTAGTGTTGCATCATATTTGCTATATTTTGAATAGAATTCCTAATCTAAAAACCAAACATCTTTTTATGAAATAGTGAAGAAAAGACAATCGAAGTTGTCTTATTTTCAAACTTGGGGCTGTTTGGTTTATATCGTAATCCCCGATCCCAAGCGAATCAAACTCGTCAGTAGAGCCTATGAATGTATATTTATTGGGAATTCAGTAAACAATGATGTGTATAGGTTTTATGACCTAAATGCGAAAGTGATCATACAGTCAAATAATATTGACTTCTATGAAAATAAATTCTCTTTCAAATCGAGAAATAGTAGGGGCAGCGAACCAAGTCATGTTCTCGTGACAAGAAGCATTGAAAGCAGCAAATAAGGAAAAATAGAAACTCGAAGAGATAAGAGAGTCAGAGTTATTAAAGATTATGGACCCTATTATAAGGCCTATACCTTATAAGTGGATCCTGCAAATCTTTAATAAGTTTTGTCATCTTTGGATGCAGATTTATTGCAAGAAGCAATAAATGATGAAATTGATTCTCTAGAGTCTAACATGACCTAACATTTTTTAGACTTGCTTCATGGTTGCAAATCAACAGGTTATAAATGAATGCTGAAAAACAAACTAAAACCCAATGGAATGATTGATAAATACAAGGCTCGCCTTTTAGCCAAAGGTTTTAGACAAAGAGAAAATATAGATTTTTTCAACACCTTTTCACCGATCACTAGAATTACATCCATTAGGGTACTCATCTCACTTGGTGTTATTCATAACTTGGTGGTGCACCAAATAGATGTCAAAACTATTTTATTAAATGGTGATCTAGAAGAAGAAATCTATATGGAACAACCTAACGGTTTTTTAATTCATGGACAAGAAGATAAGGTATGTAAGTTAAACAAATTCTGCATGGTCTTAAACAAGCTCCTAAGAAATGACATAAAAAGTTTGATAACTTTGATTATATCAAATGAGTTTAAAGTAAATGAAAATGACATTTGCACTATCATATGTCTCTATGTAGACCACTTACTCATATTTGGTTCAAACATTCATGTTGTAAATATTGTGAAATCATTGTTGTGTAACAACTTTGATATGAGAGACCTCGGAGAAACGAGTGTAATCCTTGGAATCAAGATTACTAGGTCAAAAAGGGGAATTTCTTTGGATTAGTCTCACGATGTTGATATGATCCTAAAGAAATACAAATACTTTGACCGTAAACCTGCTTTCACACCATATGATCTAAGTGTGAAACTTTTCAAGAACACTAGTGAATGCGTTAGACAAATTGAATATGCGAGCATCGTTGGCAGACTCAGGTATGCCATAGGTTGTACTACACCCGACATTTCCTACATTGTGGGACTATTGTGTAGGTTTACTAGTAGACCTAGTATGGAGCATTGACACGCTATCGAAAGAGTCGTGAGATACCTAAAAAGGACCAAGGGTTTCATATTACATTATCAAAGATTTCCAGCCATCCTTGAAGGATACAATGTTGTTGATTGGAATATTTTATTAGATGACTCCAAAGAAACCATTGGCTATATTTTAGTATAGCTAGTGGTGTTGTATCTGGGAAATTGAAGAACTAACGGTATTTTCTCAGTCCACTATAGAGTCTGAACTGATACCACTAGCTACTACTAGTGAAGAAACGAGGTAGTTGATATGTTGGCTAGCTGAGATCCATTTATGGGAAAAATATTTGACAAATATGTTGATCCATTGTGATAGTACTGCAGCTATTGCAAAGATTAAGAATTGTTATTACAATGATAAGAGACGACAAATGCTTCATAAGCACAACACTATTAGAGAGTTACTTTCTAAAGGAGTTGTTATAGTGGATCATGCACGCACTGATGAGAATTTAGCAGATCCTTTGACGAATGCATTAGCTAACAAGAAAGTCCTAAATACATCCAAAAGGATGAGACTAATTCGTATAGAGTCACACATGATGATAACCAGACCTAAAAGACTAGAGATCCCAAGAATTAGGTTCAATGGATAGTAACAAGTCATGAAGTGATATGAGATGAACATGATATTATAAATCAGAGAAGCATGATTCCTAAAGGGATGATAGGATGAGGTGATCGAAACTCTTAATGAGATCTATACTCTATGTGGAATGGAGTACCTAGCTACATGAATACTCTTTATAGACTCACCTATGTGAATGTGGAAGTGGGGTCACTTCCTATAGAATTTTGAGGTAGAATTCCTAGAGCGTTCATTATACTAGGATACATGTGTAGGGTCGTTAATTCACGTGCTTTTGAGAATACACCTTATGAAAAGATTGTCTGTGGGTTTGATGTTAGAGATAAATTCCAGACAACGAGTCACTCTTGTTGAATCTAAATCTTACTTATTATGCAAATGTTCAAGTCAAGAAACACCTTTGTTTATGCACGATCTTATAGAAGCGTTTGACGTTATTTCAGAAATATTTTTTTAAATTCAAGTGGGGGATTTTTGGAACATAGAGTAAGTTAATGTGTGAATTTAAAAATTGTTGAAGTCCTGCATTATAAAACTCTCATATTTTGAGTAGTTTTCAACTCTATAAATACAAAAGTCCCACATTGGATAAAAAAAATATATGTGAATTTGCTTCCATCACTAATGAGTTTCAAACTCTTGTGAAAAGAACCCCAAAGTTGAATGCATTTTCCAACATTCTATTTTCTCCTTTTTCTATTATGCTCAACTTATCTCTGAGCCACTTATTCCCTATCTTTCTGTCCCTTCGATATTTATGAGCAATTTTGTATCGTTGTTCCTTCGATTTTTGAGTGATTTTTATGTCGTAGTTCTTTCGATTTTTAGAGCGGTTGTTATACCATAGTCCCTTCGATTTTTAGAGTGGTTGTTATGACGTAGTCCTTTCGATATTTTAGAGCATTTTGAACCATAGTCCCTTCGATATTTTAGAGCGGTTTTGTATCGTAGTCCTATCGATTTTTAGAGCAGTTGTTATGTTGTAGTACTGTCGATATTTGAGTGGTCCTAATGCCACATTCCTTTTAGAGAGGTTTTTATGTCGTAGTCCTGTCGATTGTTTAGTGGTCCTAGTACCACTATGAGGGGTTTTTGTGTTGTAGTCTTTTGTAGCAGTTTGTCTGTCGTAGTCTTTTAGAGCGGTTTTTTGTGTCGTAGTCCTTTTGATTTATAAGTAGTCATAGTATCATATTGCGAGTGACTTTAATCTTCATATTGATAGTGGCTTTAATCGCCATATTAAGGGTGTAATTCTGGAACAGTTTTCTACGGTGTAGTAGAATTTCGATACAGTGAATTTGGATTATTTTATCCTATGGACTTCGTGGTTGATAGTCTGTCTTACACAATTTGAGCAGTGCCGCGAAACGTCTTAAAGAGAGCAACCTAGTATGCGACTAAACTCAGTGATATCTTCTGTGACAATTTTAGTTTGAAACAATTTTTCGAAACTCAAAAAAAACAACATGAACTCGGAGAAAATAATATATCCTCAAAATGCACCAAATCCACATTATCATATTCAAATTCCAATAGCACGCAATTTTATCACAATTAAAAAAAAAGACTCTTATCCAATTAAAATCAAGGTGTGTTGCCGATGCAAGCTAATTGGAAAATGAAACTTATGTTTCTATGCCAGTTATGGAGTTTTTCAGATGACATAATTGTTCACGCGGTTCCTTAACTTAATTTTAGGTAACATTTCAGTCATTTATCTTTTTTTTTTATTTAGTCTTTTATTTAATTTTCATTAACAATATGATCATTTATTTATTAAGATGTCAACAATGTTATCATTTATTTTACAAAAATTCATCAAAATTTTCAAACAAAACACATAAAATTAATTATCATCTTCAATATAATGCAAATTTCATCAAATTCATAACTCAAATCTTCAAATAAACTCATATTTTTATTCTTTATTTGATGATTTTGATGTTGTTGGAGATGGAAATATGAATTTATTTGAATACTTGAGTTATGCATTTGATGAATATATGAATTTTCTTGAAATTGGTATTGAATTTTATAGGTTTTGTTTGAAGATTTTGATGAATTTTCTAAGTTTTTGTAAATAAATGATAACATTATTGACATTTTAAGATTTATAAATGATCAAATTACTACTTAAAATTAAATAAAAGACTAAATCAAGAAGCAAAAAAAAAGATAAAGGACTGAAGTCGCATCTGAAACTAAATTAAGAGACCACGAGAGTAATTATACATTTTTAGATTGATTAAACAAAACCCCAAAATCAAAATAGGATTCATACAGAAGAACTCATTGAAAAACTTAACCCAAACATTAATAGCTTCCAACTATAAAAAGCAACCAATCTCAATAAATCAAACATCAAGACATATTTTGATACCACTTGTTAGATTTAAATTATTTATAATATCATACGTATCGTGTTTTAGTGGATAAAATAATAAACTCGTGAACATATTCATATTAAAATCTGTAACATATTTAATCTATTAACGATGTCACTTTTGAAAGATATGAATTCATAGCGAAAGGTATTTCATCAACAATCTTGAAATAAAAGTGTTTAGATTAACAACAAAAATTCATTGAATCATAGTTCTTCTTTGATCAAAACACTTTTCATATTTGAAGGTTCTTCGTATGGAGAGAAGGGACTATTTGTTTGTGTATAGTACGTTGAGAAGTCTATATATAGGGGACCTAAATTTCTATTATTCTCAAATTAGATAATCTTATTTTCACTTTTTTTTTTTTACCCATATCATTTAGTTAACTATTTATTAATTAATTAT
>JBBPBR010000008.1:41313070-41342601 GCA_037974775.1 Cicer pinnatifidum | reverse complement strand
AAGATTAAAAAAAAATACTTTGACCCTGTTTTATTAGAAAGCTCAAGTTTCATTAACATCAAGACATAAATTATTTGAAATAAAAATTTCCAATTCAAAAAAAAAAAAATAGTTGCAATTTTAATTTTATATCTTTCTAATACCAAAACTTATATTGCAAGCCCAACCTTTAATTTTAAAAAAGTAGCCAACAACTTTATTTGTTTTGGTATTCATCAAAGGCTATATATACAGAATAATAGTATGTCTTGTTCTCGTAAGTTTTACTCAACTTAATTATTTCCTAATACATAATTTAAAGCTAGATCTGTCAAGGATGGAGATGGAGTTCTCAACCATATGAATATCACTTTAAAAATGAAACTATTGCATCCTATTGAACGATATATAAGCTATCCTTGTTATGGGGCTTGCAAATTATGTAGTGGAGTTGCAAGACATCAACCTTTGCACATGCATCAATACTCTTCCAACCCTTGATTTTAAAGATAAACATGTATATGGGTATAACTTCAACTACTTTTTCTCATTTTCTATTCTCATCCTATGAATCAAAGATGTTACCAAAAGAGAGGGCATGGTCATTTTGGTCCTTGATAAAAGAGATTCTGATATCAATTTGTGTCACATATTCATATGATACCAAGTCTCATAAAATTGATAGAAATTTAACGTCAAAGTCTATATCGACTAACAAAAAATTAATTCAAAGATTTTAATTTATTTTTCTTTTTTTCAAGGAATAGTGTGACAATGCCGGTCAATTTCAAAGACAAAAAATTCACCGAAACTTCATTTAAAGGACAAAATTAGAATTGATCTAAACTTGTAAAAATAAAAAAATTTACTTCAGACTTTTTCATTGCAACTCTTTTCTTCAACAGAAGATAATCAAATAATTAAGGTCATGTTTTACTGTTTTCAAAATTATAATCATAAACAAAATATTATTCAAATTAGAAAGGAAATATGTCAGATTGTTCCATATGTCTAAGTTTTACCATTATTTTTTTTATTAAATAGACAATTACAAGATCTTTAAAAAAATTAGAGGTGACAATTATTTCCATGTATCCATCAAACTATAAATTCATTAAATCCAACATACTACAATAAAGATAATGTTTGCATTGAATCCACAACCATCACAGAGTTTTGTGTTGCTAGGTTGCTTGGCGACGATTTAGAAGATATCATTCATATAGTTAAAATACTTAAATATATAATTATAAATGACTAAATCTTATTCATATAATATATTCAAATGTAAACTTCCATAAATCGTATTTAATTAAAATAATAAATAAAATAGTTTAAACATTTAAAAACTAAAACATTAATTGGTAAAGTAATTGAACATACAAAATAACTACACATTAGAAGTTCATAAAAACATCTAAATAGTCTATAGTGATATTTCAAACTGGTAGCTAGGCCCAGATGCATGTCTACCATCTCATAGCACTACAAGAAAACATCCATATACCCACAAAAAATTATCCATGGATCCTAGTTAGTGAGTAAATTATTTGATTTCTAAAGGAAAAACGTGCATATATTTTTTATAAAATAAATTGATTTTTTAATTAGATTCAACGGTTATTCTATGGGTAAAGTTAAAAAAAAATTATTCGTACCACAACTTCTCCGTAGGAATAACAAGAGAATAATTTTAATTTTTACGGATTGCCTGTGGGTAACGTGCAAGTAATGTTTTGATTATTACTTTCTTTTTTTTTAAGAAGCTTTTTGTGTTCAGTTAAAATAAATAAAGGTTTATGTGAAATATATTTTGAACTAATTCGCTCATTCTCATTTGAGTAAAAAAACTCATTCATTCTACTTATCTCTCTACAACCCTATACAAGAAACCTTTTTCCTTCTTCGAGCCACTTTGCTCCAACCTATATTGCCGCTCCGGCCACAACCATTCAAATTCGATTTTGACGTTCGCTCTATCTCATTCACATGTTCTTTCTTGCTCTCTTGTTTTCTCTCTAATTTGTTCTATTATTTTTTCTATTTTCATGATTATTTATTGAGTAAATGAAGGAATAAATGATTTATTAGTTGATTTGTAAACCCTCTTTTCTTTTTGCATAGCTCACTGAAATCCCTAACATCTCAAATCTATTGTTGTCTTCTTGAACACATTCTTCTTCACAGGTAAGAACTTGAAAATGTCTAACTGAAACAAATAATAAATGAATGACTATTGATCCTTTTTTTTTTCAATGTCAAACATGAATAGCCTTTCATAAATTTGAAAGGGCTCTAAGGTGTTATTCCTCTATCTTCTTCTTTGATTTCCAATAAACATGGATTTCGTCTTTCGCAAGCGAGCGATTCTTTTTATTTGTTTTTGTTCTAAATTATGATTGAAGAAAAAAGATAAGACAAATAGATAATGGATAATTGAAGTGGCTGTTGTGCTGGAATTAGTTGTTTGGTTTAACTTATGTGTTACCCAAAGTTGGTATGAATGTGGTTTTGTATAAAAAGATCTGTGATGATTTATGTTTACTTTTGTTCTATGTTAATATTAAAATCATCATCAAACTTTTTTTCTCCCTTTTGAAATGGCTTTTAGATTGTGTTATAGCTAAATAAATTATACATTTTTTACTCAAATACTTTGTTGTTGAATGTTTTTTGAAGGTTTGTGTTTTTACATATAGTGATCTCATATGTTGTTGAATATTTGTGTGTCGACTCAAATGTTAACATTAATTTCCCTGATGTAATTTGTTGAATATTGATGTTTTTTATTATCTTTTTTTTTTGTGAGAATGAGTGGACGACGATACTTATCCTCCATGTACCAGGTTCGATTCCCACGGAAGGTAAAAACTCGCTATTTTCTATGGAGAGAAAATGAGGGGCGAGAAGGCCGTGACTAACAGTCCCAATAACGGTAAGGTCGGGTTGTTACAGAGCATCAATATGAACCAGCTATAGTAATGATGCCAACACCGAGTTTTGTGCCACAAGACAACATTTCCATTACTACTGATAGTTCCCCATCACAACCATTGAAATATGTTGCCTCACAACATATTTTTATTTACCCTAATCCATCACCCTCAATACCTGTTGCTACTGATAATATGGCTCAAGGGTCACATTGCTCTAATTCTAGTAATGGGATTATGTCTGATGGGAGAACAATGATATGGTCGAATGCTCGAGGCACATAATTGATTCAGATTAAATACAATTTTACATGAGGTTTAGGGTTCTTTTCAAATTATTTATCACGTTATTTTTTTAAATTAAATGTATAGATATGTACTTTATATCTAACTTTTTAATATTTTGTAATGTACATATAATAATATATTTTATGTTTTTCATAACTTGTTTGTATTTGGTTATCTTATAGGGTGGCCTCGAGGGCCCTCACCTCAGTCATTACATAACAATATATTAATTCATATCCTAGTTGGGGAGCATTCCCAAAATTAGCTATGGAATGTTTGTTCGACAAGTTTGGTGTAAGATTATGTTTTATATCACGTTAATGAGTTCAACTATTGTGTAGATAGTAATTAATATATTATAAGTTATTTGTAATGTAATGATGCGGAAGAAAGTTGCTTGGTTGTCTAAGCACAATTTTCAAATTAAAAAAATCTTCAATACAAAAGAATCAATGCATCTTTATGAGATATTAATGCAAATGAGAAAGAAGCGCAAATGCTCAACTTGGATGGGGGCAAGTGTTTGAAATGATCTTGAGAAGATATGGATGAATTCGTCGTATAAGGAAATATTTTTATGAAATATTTTGTTGTTTTGTTGTGCTGCTGTTTGAGAAAGCATAGAGCTATTTTGTGAAAATGTTTTGTTGTGCTGCTGTTTGAGAATACACAAAGCTATTTTTTTTTGAAATGTTTTGTTGTGTTGTTGTTTGATGATTCTTCATCATATGCATATTTTTTTTAGTCTTATTTATCTTTAACAATTAGTAAATTTAATGAGTTAATTGATATATTTTGTTGATTTTCGTTCTTTGATTTAATGAAATATTTTATGTTCTTATTTGCTTAATTAAGTAGAGATTTTTCGTAGTTTTGCGTTGTTTCTTTATTTTAGTGCAGTGCAGAATTTTGGTGAGAAATCAACATGACCTATGTGGAGTATTTTAGTCATATCTAGAGTTGTAGATGTTCCATTGGAGTCAAACCAAGTGCAAATGAAAATTAAGATCCATAGCTACAACTTTCATGAAGACACCAGAACAAAATTCAGACTCAAAAAATGAGTAAAATACAATATACGTCAGACATTAGATGTTGTACACCTGAAGCGCGCCAGCTGCACCCGAGGCGCATTTCCAGCCTTTCAGCACTGTACAGGCGCTCCCAGAGCGCAAATCTTGCACCTGGGGCACGCGACGCACATAAGTATTCATAAAAACGCAATTTTTCACTGTTTAGGGATCTTTTTGACTATTGGGAAGTGTGGAAACTTGTGCCCTAGCATAGAAACTCAAAGACGACCGTTTTTAACATCATTGGAGCAGTTTTATCAAGAATCATTCTTGTACTTCTTCTTTAATCCCTATCTTTTGTATCTTTGTCATGAGTAACTAAACCCTATTTGTTAGAGATGAGTGTAATCAGATGAAACCCTTATTTTTTTGATTTGATTTCTAGTTATATGAATGAGTTTATTGAATTATTTTTTCATCTATGTGCTTAATTCTTTTTATTGCTTGATCAACATTAAAATGTTTTACGATTTATATTTTAAAACGGAATTGGACTTTACGAATGCTTGAGATGAGAAATTCATGAATTTGTAGTCTAGGAATATATGCAGGTCATGAAACCAATTAAATTAGTTGCAAAGCAATAGTTTACAAGAGAATTTCTATACGGTAATGCTTAATTCTAATCTTAAATCTACTAAGGAATTAGAGGTTACTTTAGAATTAAAGGTTCTGTCACTAAGACATTAAGGCAAGAATAATAAAGAGAATTCAGTAATAATTCAATAAAGGAATTCAGTAACTAGGATCAAATTAAACACTAAGGTTGGATTCAAAGTGAAACTCATCGCTGACATTTTTCTCATTATAAAGGATCAAGTTTATTACTGTTATTAATTTCAATTATTATTTCAACCAACTTGGGAACTTTTTGTTCAATTTTAGCAATTAAATATAATTCAATAGTAAAACGCAATCCTTGAGTTCGACACTCGGTACTACCGTTTTATCATTACTTGCAACAATTCATTACACTTGCTGAAACGCTATCAAGTTTTTTGCGCCGTTGTCGGGGATTCTCATATCACTATTGAATTTAATTTATTTACTGAATTAAATTTTTTTTGCTCTGCAATAAAATTTCTTCTTTTATTTTATTTCTAATTTAAATAAAATTATGGTTTAAAACTCTTTAATTTTTACTTAATTATTTATCTTTCTTTAACTGTTCATTACTCATAAATTTATTTAACATTGTATGCGAAGTCAATCCTCAGCTGAACTTTTCTTTGATCCAAAAAAAAAACGGTGAAATCAAATTAAAAAGTGGTATGCTGGAATTGAATGTTATGGAGGTTGGGTTGACTCAAGGGATGTTGCTCTCAAAACAGATAAAAGATGTTATCGCCGCTGAGATAAAGAAGGGGATGGTAGCACTAAATATACAACCCCAAGTGGCCCCTATCAAATTACTAAAGCATACTAGTTGTAACCTTTGAGGAGGAGCACATAAAACTAGAGCTAGTGAAGTACTGGATGACAATGAGATAGAAGAGCTAGAAGAGGTGAATTTTGTGAGTAATAACGAGAGGAAGAATAATTCCTACTCTAGTATGTACAACCCTGGTTGGAGAAATCATCCAAATTTTTCTTGGAGAGATCAGCAAGGTGGATTTCATGGTCAACAAGGAGCTCAAACAAACCAATTTCCACCTAGAAAGGCTGCTTGGGAGAGTGCTATAGAGAAATTAGTGACTAGCACAAGTTCTTTCATTGTAGAGTCAAGAGCTATCCAAAAAAATCACTCTACATCCATAAAGAATCTGGAGACTCAAATGGGTCAACTTGCTCAACAAATGGTACAAAGAACGCTTGGAAATTTGCCTAGTGACACAGTTCCAAATCGGAGAAATAATGTCAATGCCGTGACAACGAGGAGTGGCAAGGTAAGTGAACAAGTACCACTTAAAGCCAAACAAAGTGGAAGTACTATGACTTCAACCCACCTGGAGGAAATGGTCACACCGACATCCGTTGAGGAGCACATCAGTCTTGAAAAGGAGGAAGAACCTATGGTACAAAAAAGGGAACCACTGCCAAAATCAGAAATTCGACTTCCATTCCCTCAAAGATTAAGAAAGGAAGAAACTGAAAAATAATTTGGTAAGTTTCTTGATGTTTTTAAAAAATTACAAATTAACATTCCTTTTTCAGAAGCACTAGAGCAGATGCCGACATACGCCAAGTTCTTGAAAGAGATTATGTCGAAGAAAAGAAAATCGACGGTGAAACAGTTATGCTTACTAAAGAGTGTAGTGCTATACTACAGTGGAAGCTGCCACTGAAGCTCAAGGATCTTGGAAGCTTCTCAATCCCGTGAGCTATTGGAAATAGAACTTTTGGGAAGGCTCTATGTGATCTTGGGGCTAGTGTATGTCTGATGCCCCTTTCAATATACAAAAAGTTGGGCATTGGAAAAGTCAAAGACACACAACTGATGTTACAGTTTGCGGATCGCTCAATGAAACACCCCTATGGAGTGGTGGAAGATGTGCTGGTTAAAGTGGACAAGTTCATTTTTCTAGTGGATTTCGTGGTACTAGACATGGATGAGGACAGTGGCATTCCTTTGATTTTGGGGAGACCGTTCTTAGCAACAAGGCGAGCTATGATTGATGTGGCAGATGGCACCTCAACTTTAAAAGTAAATGAAGAAACAGACACTTTTAATGTTTTAAAAACCATGGAACATTCAAAAGAAAGAGAATGGTACAATCGAATCGAGATCTTATATGCGATAGTCAATGAAGAAATGGAGCATCAAGCACCCAATTTTCCATTAGAAAGAGTGTTATGCCTACCCCAAGACGTTGTTAAAGAATTTGAAGATCTAAAGGTGAAAGAGGTTTTGGCCATGTTAGAAGCATCACCATCCTACTCCCCCCATTTTCCTACTAGATGGGAGGAGTTGAAAAGGAATGAAGACAAGCCCTCGGAGAAAAAGACACCACTGGTTGAACTCAAGCAGTTGTCTCCTCACTTGAAATATGTATCTCTTGGTGAGAAGGATGATGTGTTCTTCCTGTCATACATGCCACCTTGACAATAGTTGATACGTCAAGCTAATGACTTTAAAGAAGCGCTTCATGGGAGATAATCCATAGGTAGAGGTAACTTTTATTTTTTGCAATCTTATTTTTGTTATTTGAATTTGTTCCTTTCTAATTGTGTGTAAACATGCACTATGATGAAGAATTATTAACAACTTGCATTTGGTCTTAAGTTTTCCGTTTGGGATTTTGAAATTTAAACTCTATTTCGTTGCTCATATCATTGCTCAATTCGATAAGTTTCACTAATTCATGCATTGTTGATTCCTACTTGGTTGTCGAAGTCTAACTCATATTTAAAAATAAAATAAAAAACTGAATAAATTTTGTAGTGGCATGTTTGACATCATTTAGATAGTTCATACTATTTCTTATTATCCTAGCTGTGAGCTTTTGAGCATAAACACTTAAATTCTTTGTTGTGTGATTATCCAGACTTGTGTTATCCTTTTAGAACATGCACTAATTCTAACTTGCATCACTTATAATTTATGCATACATTGAGGAAATTTTGTTTGGTCGTTTGAGCCTTTCTAACTACCCTATGATAATTTTACCCTTTGCTAGCCCCTTTCAGCCTTGTCCTTTTATTTTGGTTACTAGCCACATTACAAGACAAATACCTGACTTTAATTAAATCACCTTACTTGGAGTTAGGTAGAAATTTTTTTATCTTGCCTTGGTAAAATTCTAAGTTTGGGGTTGCTCATGGGATAACAACTTTAAGTTTGGGGTGGTGATTCTCACAAAAAGAAAAAAAAGAAAAAAAAAAAAAGAAGAAGAAGAAGAAGAAAAAAATCAGCTTGTGTACTTCGGTAAATAATATCTTCTTGGTTATTTTGTCAATTTTTGAGAATCTCTAGAACGAAAATGTGAAGAAAAATAAAAAAAATGGTAGAATAATTTCGAAATGTATGCCTAACTCCAAGTAGTAAAGCATATGTACTGAATTTTGGTGAGAAATCAACATGATCTATGTGGAGTATTTCAATCATATATGGAGTTGTAGATGTTCAATTGGAGTCACACCAAGTGCAAATGAAAGCAAAGATCCATAGCTACAACTTCATGAAGACACCGGAACCAAATTCAGACTCGAAAGATGAGTAAAATGCAGTATACGTCAGACAATAGATGTTGTGCGCCTGAAGCACGCCAGCTGCGCCAGAGGCACATTTCCAGCCTTTCGGCACTGTCCAGGCGCACCCGGAGACTTTTGCCCTAGCATAGAAACTCAAAGACGGCCGTTTTTAACATCATTGGAGTAGTTTTATCAAGAATCATTCTTGTAATTCTTCTTTAATCCCTATCTTTTGTATCTCTGTCATGAGTAACTAAACTCTATTTGTTTGGAATGAGTGTAATCAGATGAAACTCTTATTTTTCTGATTTGATTTCTAGTTATATGAATGAGTTTATTGAATTATGTTTCTCATCTTTGTGTTTAATGCTTTTTTTTTGCTTGATAAACATTAAAATATTTTACGATTTGTATTTTGAAACGGAAGTGGACTTTACGAATGTTTGAGATGAGAAATTCATGAATTTGTAGTCTAGCAATAAATGCAGGTCATGAAACCAATTAAATTAGTTGCAAAGCAATAGTTTACAAGAGAATTTCTATACGGTAATGCTTAATTCTAATCGTAAATCTACTAAGGAATTAGAGGTTACTTTGGAATTAAAGGTTCTGTCACTAAGACATTAGGGCAAGAATAATAAAGAGAATTCGATTATAATTCAATAAAGGAATTCAGTAACTAAGATCAAATTAGACACCAAGGTTGGATTCGAAGTGAAACTCATCCTTGACATTTTTCTCATTACAAAGGATCAAGTTTATTACTGTTGTTAATTTCAATTATTATTTCAACCAACTTGGGAACCTTTTGTTCAATTTTAGCAATAAAATATAATTCAATAGTAAAACGCAATCCCTGAGTTCGACACTCGGTACTACCATTTTATTATTACTTGCAACGATTTAGTACATTTGCTGAAACACTATCATTGTTCTAGAATGCATAAAGCTATTTTGTTGTTATGCTGACATATGGATCTCATCCTACTCATTGTTTTGCTATTTTTATTTTTTGTAAGGCTAAAAAAGTAGGTAGAGATCCCACATTGGATGAGGTATTTTTAAAAACTCACACTAAGAAAAATGACAACTCTTGGGTTGATGTAAGAGCAAAAAAAAAATATGTAAGGAATATTAAATCATTGATTCTTTCATTTGTATTTCTTGTAAAAGTATTTGATTATGTTACATAGTTTTCTATTTGAGCAGAAAATATATCAAGGTAAGTTGCAGCAGACTTCCAAAGGAGGGGAAACATCTACCAGTGGTAGTCAAGTGATTAATGTGAAAGCTCTCTTAGACATGTGGATCCAATCTATTGGGAGAAAGAATAAAGGACGTATCTATGGTGTTGGAGATATATTTTTGCTTTATAGACCAAGTGTTGTCGTCATCATCTAGATTATGACGAGGATGAATCTAAAGGGGATGACGAAGAGAAGTAATCTTGATTTTTTGTGTCCGTTTCATTTAGTAGTTTTTATTGTATATTTTGCTTAGACTTGTAGATATTATCTATATATAATCTTATGATAGTGTTGTTATCTGTAGTTTGAAACTTATGGTAGTGATAGTGTGCTTATTTTGACACATATGGTACTGTAAATTGTCCTTATTTTGAGACTTATAGTAGTTAGTGTGAGTATTTTGACAATACTAGTTAGATAATACTTCAATTTTATTTTTTAAGGTGATGTTTTGTTATGTATAAAATTTATTTTAAAAATAGATTAAAAAAATACAGCAAACAGTAAAAACCAAAAAGGTATTGAAATCATTTTTTCATTATCCACGAAAATTCAATAAGTACATCAATATATAATTCGAATGTTATTTCATGCTCCTTCTCTGGGTAAATTACCCACGAGCATGTCATTGATAAACATATAAATGTCAAATAGAAAACAATAGATTTTTTCAAGGATTGTCTATGAGTAATATTATTTGTGACTTTTCCTTGAGTAAGTATATGCGTCTTTACCCAAGAAATATCATAAGTAACGTTACTCACGGAAATTCCTTGAGTAAGCATATCCTAGTGCTTGTTCGTGGGTAAGTATTTACCTATGTGTCAATTAACTACGAACCTGTGTCCGTGAGTAATATGTGATTGGTTTTATGTTTCCTACGAAATTGTCGTGGATAAAGACAAAAAGCCTCTGTAGGTAACAACAGTCTTTCTTGTAGTGTATGTTGCTTGAAAAAATATATAACTATATATTTTAAACTCAAATTCAACATATTTTTTCAAACATAAACAATACTTTAAAATAATATCAAACTAATTAAAAGTATATATCGTCATATATAAATGCATTGTTGATGACAATCAATGACCACAAATCCACCAAATGAAAGAACGAAGAGTTCAAATTCAGAGAATCTTGTACAAATAATTAATATTCTAAGTTGAATTAAAAAACGTATATAGTAATATTATTACACACAAGTTGTACCCGGATAGGAGTCACTGATTCCCAATAAATCCATCAATTACGACCCCAATTTAGGAAAGGAAAGAGTATCTAACACCAAAACAATTCAAGCCAATTAACCAAAATAAAAACTTATATCCAATCAAAATCACCAACTAATTTCAGCATAACAAAAACATCACACCAGACCTCATAATCAATTTCAGCGCACCAGATCTCCAAATAACATAAAATAAGCCTTCAACCAGACCACATATTAAACATGAAACTTCACTTAAACTTGGAATACATCAAACCAGGAAAAGAGAATCCTAATAGTTTGAGTCAACAGGCATAAAAAAAAGTGCACGTCTCACTAAAGAAATAGATTCGACCTTTCATTGTCTCTGACAACACAGAATCAAACAACCTATACTCTTACTACTTCCATGGATGGCATCAACTAGTTTACTACCACACATAATTTAACTGAACTATTAAACGAAATACCAAAAAGAAATCTACACCAATTAAGGATTGATATAGAGAAAACAATGGTTCAATTCAAATGTTAAATGTCTATAACTTACATCTATAAATGGAAATACATTAATTATGTTCTCGTTTCACAAAATATTATTTGCACTAATGCTTTAAAAACCAAACTAAACCATCACTACGCCAAAAATAACATTTAACAGCGCCCCTTTTACAGCACTTGCTAAACACAAGCGCTGTTGTAAATATATTTTAAAAATAACGGAGCCTTTTACAGCGATTTTGTTGACAAGCGTTGTAAAACAAGCGCTGTTGTAGGTCATATAACGTTTGCGCATAACGTTATAAGGCTTTTACAGCGCTTGTCAAAAAAGCGTTGTAAAATGAAGCGCTTTCGCGTATTATTTACAGCGCTTTTTTCACAAGCGCTGTAAAATACATGCGCTTTCAAATAATTGAACTACCTATTACAGCGCTTTTTTCACAAGCGCTGTGAAAACATGCGCTTTCAAATATTTGAACTACCTAATACAGCGCTTTTTCACAAGCGCTGTAAAATACATGCGCTTTCATTGAATTTAACTACCTATTACAGCGCTTTTTTCACAAGCGCTGTAAAATACATCTTTCAAATAATTATATACGTTGGAAACCCTCATATCCTCTACATCTTTCAAATAATTATATACGTTGGGAACCCTAATATCCTCTACGTACTGTGCGGCCATCTACGTTGTCTCAGGTATTTTTTAATTTGTTTTTGTCAAAAAATCTTTAGTTTTTTAATAATTGAAAACTAAAAATTGTTATATATATATATTAAATCTCTTCTACAGATGATATGTTATGTTTTGAAATTGTCAAAAATTGTCAAAAACTCATAACACATCATCTGTTCTGTTTTGAAATTGTTAGTTGATATTGGTTTCTTTTTTAAACTTGTTGATATGTTTTGAAAGCTTATTATTTTTGTAACTGCATTTATATAGGTGGTATAATATGGATAGGAAATGGATGTCAGCCAATCGATTGTCAAAAGAGTATGAAATTGGAGTGAAGGAGTTTGTTGAGTTTGCAGTGAAGAATGCAAAAGATCCAAATAGAGTAGTTTGTCCTTGTTTAAAATGTTGTTTTGGAAAACGTGTTAGAGAAGATGAATTAGAAGGACATCTAGTATGTAATGGAATTGATCAAAGCTACACATGTTGGATAAGACATGGTGAGAAAAAAAAAGGAAACATTAATTTTGAGAATAGTTCGACATATGCTTCAACTGACTTCGATACAGATACATATGAGCCAGACCGAGTTGATGAGATCGCAAAAGCAGTTGAAGAAGATCTTCGAGATTGTCCTAAAATGTTTGAAAGTTTGTTGAGTGATGCAGAGAAAGAATTATATAATGGTTGTACTAAATTCACAAGACTGTACAACTTAAAGTTGTACAACATAAAAGCGAGTAATGGATGGTCTAATAAAAGCTTTACAGAATTATTAACACTCATAAAAGATATGTTGCCAGATGATAATGAACTTCCCAGTCTAACCTACGAGGCTAAACGGATTTTGTGTTCTAGTGGCATGAGTTACGAAAGGATTCATGCGTGTCCTAACGATTGCATTTTATTTTGAAATGAATATGAACTACTTAAGGCGTGTCCGAAATGCAATGTCTCTCGATATAAGAAGAAAGAATCTACTCCAGCAAAAGTCGTGTGGTATTTTCCTATAATACCAAGATTTAGGCGCATGTATCGCAGTGAAGAAGATTAAAAACACTTGACATGGCATGCAGATGAAAGAATTAGAGATGGAATGTTTCGACACCCTGCAGATTCCCCACAATAGGCAAAAATTGATCACGAGTATCCTGAATTCGGGATAGAGTCAAGAAATCTAAGACTTGCACTTTCTACTGATGGAATGAATCCACATGGTCTTCAAAGCATCTCACACAGCACGTGGCCTGTGATTTTGGTAATATATAACCTACCTCCATGGTTATGTATGAAGCGTAAGTTTATGATGTTGTCTCTGTTAATTTCTGGACCCAAACAACCGGGGAATGATATCGACGTATACTTGACTCCTCTAATCGAAGATTTAAAACGTATGTGGGAGACAGATGTGGAAGTTTATGATGGGTATAAGAAAGAATGTTTCAATTTGAGGGCTATGTTGTTCGGCACAATTAATGATTTTCCAGCATATGGTAATTTATCAGGATATAGCATTAAAGGTCAGTGTGCATTTCCTATATGTGAAGAGAGTACAAATTGGATGCGGTTGAAACATTGTAAGAAGAATGTGTTTCTTGGACATCGTAGATTTTTACCTTATAGTCATCAGTATTGTGGGTGGAGAAATGCATTTAATGGAAAATCAGAGGAAGGTAAAGCTCCTTTAGCATCCACTGGATATCAAATACTTGAAAAAGTACAAGGTTTGACCAATAAATTTGGCAAACCTTTTGCGGGAGAGCTGGTCAAAACTGGATGGAAGAAAAAGTCAATTTTCTTTGAATTGCCATATTGGAAGTCATTGTATATAAGACATTTCCTCGATGTGATGCATATTGAAAAAAATGTATTTGATAGTGTTATTGGTACGTTACTCAATGTTCCAGGAAAGTCTAAAGATGGCATCAACGCAAGATTGGACTTAGTCGATATGGGAATAAGAAATGAATTGGCTCCAGTAAAGAAAGGAAATCGCACATATCTACCTCCAGCCGCTCATACTCTATCTAGAAAGGAAAAAATTGTTTTATGTAAATTTCTACACGAAGTTAAAGTTCCAGAAGGATACTCTTCGAACATTAAAAATTCGGTTTGTATGAAAGACCTCAAGTTAAAAGGTTTGAAGACCCATGATTGTCATATTCTAATGGAGCGTTTGCTACCAATAGGTATACGTTCCATTTTACCTGAAAAAGTTCGACTAGCATTAACTAGATTATGTTTCTTCTTCAGGGAAATTTGTAGTAAAGTGATCGACCCTCAGAAATTACCGACATTGCAGAGGGAAATTGTTGTTACTTTGTGTGAGCTTGAAATGTATTTCCCACCATCGTTTTTTGATATAATGGTTCACCTTACTGTTCATCTGGTTAAGGAGACACAACTTTGTGGGCCAGCTTATATGAGATGGATGTATCCGATAGAACGATATATGAAAATATTAAAAGGGTACGTAAAAAGTAGAAGTCGACCAGAAGGTTGTATTGCTGAACGATACATTGTTGAAGAGGCTGCTGAATTTTGTATTGAATATCTGTCCAATGTTGAATCCATAGGGCTTCCCATGTCTCGTCATTCGGAAAGAATATCAGGAGAAGGGATAATTGGAAGGAGACTACTGACTATATCAAGGACAGAATGGGAGCAGGCACAATTGTATGTTCTGCACAATGATGATGAGGTTCAACCGTATGTTACAATACACATGGATCAGTTATCTCGTTTGAACATGAATAGGAATCAAAATTGGATAACTCGAGAGCACAATCGAAGTTTTATAACATGGTTAAAAAATCACATAAAGTCAAAATTTGATATAGACCCTGAATCGATTTCACATAGATTGAGGTGGCTAGCAAATGGTCCGAGCTTACATGTCTTTTCTTACACTGGTTATGTTATTAACGGCTACACATTTTATACCAAAGAACAAGATGATCAGACCACTATGCAAAATAGTGGAGTCACTCTCGTAGCTGAAGCGATGCATGTCTCAAGTGCAAAAGACAAAAACCCAATATATGCAAATCTATCATATTTTGGGGTTATTGAGCGCATATGGGAGTTAGACTACACAATGTTTCGTGTTCCCATATTTGGTTGCAAGTGGGTCGATAATAATAATGGCGTTCGGATTGATGAGTCAGGATTCTTGCATGTTGATTTTAATAGGGTGGGATACAAAGACGAGCCTTTTATTTTAGCGTCACAAGCTCAACAAGTGTTTTATGTCACTGATCCTTCTGATGATAAATGGTCTGTTGTCCTATCGACCAATAAAATAAGTGATGATAACAATAATGATGAACATGTTGGTAATGATCTTTTATTTGCAACATCACAACAACCATATGAAATTGATTCAACTGATGATGGTTTATATCTTAGAGATGATCACGATGAGGGAATTTGGATTAATCCATCGTTTCATATTGTAATTCAACAAGCAAATGTGAATCCCACCAGGAAAAGAAGAAGGGCATCTTAATGTACATGCATGTAATCTGAATTATTGTGATAAATATGCATGTAATCTGAATTGAGTGTTTTATACTAAGTTATGATTAATTTATTTTCTAATTAATTTATTTTCTACTTATATTTAGCTTGATTTGAGTGTTTTGTAATAAGTTCATGTAACAATTAATAAGTGTTTTATATTTAGCTTGATTTACATGAACTGAATATAAATTAATGAGTGTTTTATATTTAGCTTGATTTACATGAACTGAATATAAATTAGTCTCTTTTGCTTCTGCTGCTAGTGGTTATGGTAATGCCACCTATATAATGTAAATTAAGTGCCATCAAAAGGAACATATCTGAGTTACTGGGACAAGTCAAGTCGATTGGCAAATCGATTGGAATAAATGTCTGAGTTACAGTCATCCAATATTGAACCCAAATAAAACAAACACAAAAATAACATACTGAGACCTTTTACAGCGCTTTGTTTAAAAAGCGTTGTAAAAGGCCCTTTTAAAAATAAAATAAAGGGCCTTTTACAGCGCTTACATTAAAATGCGCTGTAAAAGGCCCTTTTAAAAATAAAATAGAGAGACATTTTACAGCGCTTACATTAAAAAGCGCTGTAAAAGACTCTTGTAAAAGAACCTTTTAAAAGCGCTTACATTTACGAAGTTCACTTAATTCAGATTCGAATCGAGGCCTTCCAAGTGTGAATTCTAAGTCAATCATAGTGTTCGAACGTGTCAATAGAGGCTTACCCCACCCAAAAAAAAAAAGATCTAGGGGTTAACGCTCAAGAGTAACTAATATTAAAGAAAAAATTAAATATATGACATTAAATAATTGAATGTTGAATATTGTTCCAATATAATTTATGGATTTCAAAAATGTACATCTTAATAATACTACCTCCTTTCCTTTTTATAAACACTTGTTTTTTTCACCTTTATAAAGAAAAGCTAGTAGAGTAGTTAATGTGTTCATGTGTTCATATTTATAATATAACTTTAATGTATTCATCAATAATTTTTATATTCTAAAAAAAATTAATAATATTAATTAAAGTTATAATTTAAAGAATAAAATAAATGTACCTAATAAATTCTTTTGTCATGAGACAGAAGTAGAAGAACTTTTTAAAGAATAACATTCATCCGACACCTAACATGACCTTATCTAACATGATTTTCTTCAAACACCTTGTATGCATCATGAGAATCCCCAAAAACACAAAAATAACATAAAAAAAAAAGGCCTTTTACAGCGCTCTTTTAAAAAAGTGCTGTAAAAGGCTTTAAAAAAACATTATATAACATAATAAAACAATAAGGCCTTTTACAACACTCTTTTAAAAAAGCACTGTAAAAGGCTTTAAAAAAACATTATATAACATAATAAAACAATGAGGTCTTTTACAGCGCTTATTGGGAAACGCACTGTAAAAGAGCCTTTTAAAAAATTAAATAAGAACGCCTTTTAGAGCGCTTTTTTAACAAGCGATGTAAAAGGCTTAGGCCTTTTAGAGCGCTCTTTGAAAAAGAGCTGTAAAAGGGTTATAAAAAGGCGTTGTAAAAGGGTTATATATATAACAGTAACCGCTTCAGTTTCCTCTTCATTACGTAAACTTCACTATCATCTCAACCTTCATCGTTCTTCTCTTCTTTTGCAAACCCTATAATCCCGTCCATTATGAACTGTATTTCCACGATCATCTCCTTCATTTCGAACCTTATTTCCATCCAAGATCATCTCTCCCATTGCACACAATATATTTTCATTGAAATACGTAACCCTCATTACGTATTTCTTCAAACCGTTTTTCTGTGAACCTTATTTATGTGAAATTTCTGCGAACCCTCTTTTCTTCGCATTTCATCTTTCTTCGAACCATTATTCAGGTATTGATGTTATTAATTTTTTGTAATCATTAAAATGCATGTTGAGCTTGTTTAAGATATACTGATACATGTTGAGCTTGTTTATAATAATGCATGTTGAGCTTGTTGATGTTATACTAAACTGCATGTTGAACTTGTTGTAGTTAAATGGATACAAACAAAGATTTAGAATGTCAAAATGAAGAAGTTGGCACCACTAAGACTTATGAAAATGAAGTCAAACGTGGTGCAACTATAAAGCAAAACGTGATTAAAGCAATGAGCAATGGCACCAAGTTTGAGGTTATATTATACTATAATCTATTTGCTGTGTATTTTTTTATCTTTTTTTAATAGCATGTACTTACTATATGAGTTTATTAGGTTGGCTGGAATGAGAGTGGTCAGCCAATTGACCCCAACAGCTCTATGTTTATAAGCTATATTGGGGCTGTTGTTCGTCAAAATATCCCAATTACAATTGACGATTGGAGAGATAAGGTGTTGAAGGATGCCAAAGATATTATATGGAATGACATTCAAGTAAATTTTTTGATCCACTCTTTTGTCATTTATAATTTTTTTCGTTGAAATACTTTACTTATAATTTTTTTCATTGCAGACGACTTTTGTTCTTGATGAGGGACGAAAGTCTTATGTTTTGAGAGTTGCTGGGAAGATCCATCGTGGATTTAGATCTCATCTCTCAAATTTCTATCTAAAAGATAAAGAAGGAAACACAAGTGCTGAACCTCCAAAAATATATCAACATTATATATCAAACGATGAATGGAGAGCATTTGTTTCCAAACGTTCTGACCCCGTATTTGTCGTAAGTGATTAATTTATTAGTATTTGTGTTTTATTATTCCTATTCGTAGCGTATTTTAAATTCTTAAACAATTTCTATTTTTTTATATAGAATATTAGTAAGGCAAATCGGGAACGGGCAAGCAATCCGATGCACCCATACAAAAAATTACGTATGGGATATGCACGTCTAGACCAAAGACTTGTAAGTAATTAAACATCACTTTTATATAATGAGGGAATTTGTATTTTAAACTATAGTATGTAACTAATTTGTATTATTTCGTTTATGATCTTAACAAATAGCGACAAGACACCCAATCCGATCAACCATTGGGTCGTCATATATTGGGGAAGGAAGCTCGTGTAAATAAAGACGGGGTGGTTGATAATGAAAATGTCAAAAAAATAGTAGAACTTTGTGTAAGTATATAATCACTTTAATATTTTTTAATATTGTATTTATCACTTGAATACTTTTTAATATTGTATTTTAAAAATGCTATTGAACTTATCTTTTTAATGTTACATGTATTTTAGGAGACCATCGAACAAAGTTCTGAAAATGAAGAGGGCAACAAGGCTAGTTGCAGGGACATTCTGGGTAAAGTTTTTAATGTCCTTGAGTATTCCGGTCGAGTTAGGGGGAAAGGATTTGGCGTAACTCCCAAAAGCTTTTCTCCTCAAGAGAAGCGCCAAAAACCTTCCAACGAGGAAGTATTAGAGAAGCTCAGAATCCTATCAGAGCAAGTGGCACTCTTGGTGAATACGAATAAAGACAAGCAACTTCCGGATCAGCTCCAACGTGAAATACAAATGGAGAGTGAAACTGCGAGTAGCAACGTCGGTTTGAAAAGTATTCCCGAGGTAATTAATTACTTACTTGCTTATGTAATTACTTATGTATTAAACAATATTATATATTAACTGTACTTATGTTTTAACTATTGATTTATGGTGTCACTTCATGTGTTCTATACTTGTCCTCGCCTACTCAACGGAAGGTGGGAAAAGGAAAATTGTACAATACTTCGGGAGAAGTATTGCACAATACTCCATCCCTGCGGGCCATGTCAAAGTATCGCCTAATGTTGCTATCGAACCAACTGCACCGTTGCCCATACCGGACAACGATGGAGATATGCAGTTATTAGGCGACGCTATTGGTAGTTACGTGGCATGGCCCACAAACCTTGTTGCCCTCGAAAAAAGGATTCCCAGAAACAAAACAGTTACATCTCCCGAAAATGTTTGTCACATTTTTTGCATAAGGTTTGTCATTTTTTCAGATTCAATAAACTAACATTTTACCTCATTTTTGTAGGTTCAAATAAATAAACCAACCATACAGCCAATAAAAGGCAGCAAACCTCAAAAATTGGAGGTTAATAGAGCTGCCAAATCACAAAGGTTGCCGGGTAATAAAGCTGCCAAACTTGCAGCAAGAAAAAAACTGGATCGGGGAAAATCGGTCGCCGCTGTTGCTGCTCCTAATAAAAGTCAGCCATGCCTTGGTAAATACGGGGCGTGTCTTGACATCGAAATAAAAAGGAATATGGGCAGCAGCGACAATTCGCGCATCGTTCACATGAATAAAGATATATTCGGAGATGAGTATGTTGAATATCTCGGAAAGGAGCATATATACGAACTTCTCGAACATAAGGAGCTCAGTGCTACTGTAAAGAGCTTGTACATAAGGTAAAAAATACTTTTAATTGCATTTATTGGTAATTAATTAAATGTATTGGTAATTAATCTAATTTAAAATTTTTATTGAAGGTTTTTGTATGAGAAGGTCGTGTGCACGAGGAAATTGTCAAATAAATACTCATTCTTGTCTCCGCATAAGATGTCGATGTGGAAACTCGATCCAGAAAATGTAAAGAAATACATTGTAAATATATTATTAGGAAATATAGAAAAGGATAAATTGTTCTTCGCACCATATAATTCAGGATACGTAATTTTATCTTTTTTAATTGATGAGAATTTAATTTATTAGTTGTGTATAAACAAAATTGCTTAACCAATTTTTTGTTGTTGTAGGGCACATTGGGTGCTATTTGCAATCAATGCGGTCTCTGAATTTATATACTATTTGGATCCCGTGCATGGCAATTACAACAATCACTCCGAAATAAAGACTATGCTCGACACGTAAGTAATATTCATTTATTTCTTACATATATATATATATATATATATATATATATATATATATATATATATATATATATAAATAAATAATGTTTTGTTCATGCTATAATAATCACATTTATTCATTCGATAGTGCCTTAAAAGTTTTTCGAGCTCAAAGAGGTGCTACAGTGTCGAAGCAAAAGTCTAATAACATTACATGAATCCCAATAAAGTGCCCTCGTCAAACAAACAACATCGACTGTGGGTACTACGTATTGAGATTCATGAAGGAGATTGTTGACAAGAATAAAACTATTATTCCAGAAACGGTACGGTATTTTGATTATATGATTTTCATATATAAATTATCTATATATTTGATACTAACTTAATATAATATGTTAAATTTTTATATTGCAGTACTTTGACAATTCCAGTCCATCATATTCTGAGCAAGATCTGATGGAATTAAAGGAAGAATTGTGTGAGTATGTGTTTGAAATGAAAATTATTTGATTTTCTGAGAAATAGCATGCTGCTGGGAAAGGGATCTGAATATTATATGGTAGCTAGTGCATATTCTGTATATTTTTTTAATTATTATATGTATATGATCATAGGACAATATATAAACATACATATGAATATGTTGTAAATTATGTTCAATGTATATGTAGTTAATTAGGTTGTAAATTATTGTTTTACAGGGTAATATATATGTATCTGATTGTGTGAACAACTTATTGTAAATTACAGTGTTACAGGGTTATATATATGTATCTGGTTGTGTTGTGTTGTGTGAACTGATTCTGGTTGTGTTGTGTTGTGTGAACTGGTTCAAAATAATTTTGGATAAAAAGATAAAAGACAGCGTTTTATAAAAAAAAAATACCATAAAAAGCTAAAAAGCGCTTTTCAAATATATATAGGGCTTTAAAAAAAAATACACATTTTACAGCGCTTTTTGCTTTTTTGAAAAAGCGCTGTAAAATGTGCATCGGGTGGACATTTTACAGCGCTTTTTTTAAAAAGCGCTGTAAAAGGTAAACCAAAATATGAATTATGTGTATGCCTTTTACAGCGCTTTTTACAAAAAGCGCTGTAAAAGGTACACCAAATATATGAATTATGGGTCTGCCTTTTACAGCGCTTTTCTCAAAAAGCGCTGTAAAAGGTACACCAAATATATGAATTATGGGTCTTCTTTTTACAGCGCTTATTTTAAAAAGTGTTGTAAAATCCACACCTAGTATACGAATTTTGTACGCACATTTTACAGCGCTTGTTTGAAAAAACGCTGTAAAAGGCTTAAAAAAAGCGCTGTGAAAGGCTATTTTTGGCGTAGTGTATACATGAAACCAGAAAATATGATAAATTAAGCAATAAGCAATTTAACTTGTTTTTCCTTAGAATTTTGCATTTGCATTAAGAATGCAATTTGCTCATTTAAGATATCAACTTATGAAGCCTTATCCTTAAGCACATCGATTTCAACTTGCATTTTTACTAAATTCTAATTAGCCACGAAGGAAGATGTTGATCTTGAAGAGTGAGAACTAGATCATGTGATTTGAGATGTTGTTATCCAGAAGTCTCATACAACGAATATATCCACAATTTTTTTTTTTTGAACACTTTTACAAATGCTTCATTTTCAGAATGAGAGTTCTCAATTCCAACTTGCATCAGATCAAATATATTTTAAAATAATATATTTAGGATAATTTTAGGATATTATAACAACTTACGACAATGAGTATATCAAAAAACAAGGTTTGTGAATGTCTCTCAATCAAGTTTTAATAACCAAATAAACTTAAATAAAGAAGAAAGAGTGGAGTTACGAGCTCACCTATCTATACACAAAGAAGTTTGCCTTGGATTATTTCTATTTGACCCGTCATTTCTTAAAAAAGGTAGTGAAAACATTAAGTTGCATTTACACTTATTTTTATTGACAAATGGTCTATCAGAATTTTGATAACAAAGTGAATACATTTTGTTAGGATCGATAGCTACCCAAACTAGAGGGGAGTGAATAAATTCCTTGCACGCAATAGATAAAAACAATTTTTAAATTTTTTTGCAAAAAAAGAATTATGAATATTTGAACTATTAATGAAACCTTTGAGATTTATTACAAAACACTAGATATTAATAACAATAGTTTAATGTATTACTTTTCTAAATTAATAGAGACTTTAAATTAGGAGATTATTATAGATCAATCAACAATTAATACACACATTGAATAACACCTTGAGTAAAAACTAAACTAAACTTTATAACACTAAGAACTACAACAATGCAAAGATTTTTATAAAAATTAACAAAAAAAATTATGCACTACCACTAGAAGTTTTTCACCTTATGTATAAAAACAATATGGAAAATCAAATTTAAATATAACTAAAAGTCACAATAGGAACATGAATTTTTATCAACGTTCTTGAAGGTTGCTTTTCAACCAATTGTCAAGCAATTCTCTGCACACAACTAAATCAGAAAATTCATCTATAATTCAAATTAACACTTATGCAGACACTTTTTCATATTAACCAAAAATCACTTTTAAAGAACCAAAGATGTACATTAATCAATTAATTTGCAGAAATGAAAAATTTAGGGAAAAGAAAAAACACCAGATTTTATCCTTATTCAGTCACTTCGTCCTTGCTTCTAATCTATATCTAATCCCATTATCAATGGTGATATATTTTATTCCTTTAATTTGATTATGAATCTTGATGGTTGAATACAATCAAAAATTCCATCGAATGCTATGAATCTAAAGCAATTTAGCCTTCAAGATCTTTAATATGTATTTATTCTTCAAAGGCCCCATATATTGATCCACAAGATTTGGAGACACTCTTCAATTTAATTTGCTACACTCTAATTGATGAAACCCTTCATTTCATCCTTTAATCTCTAATTGAATCTCCATTAAAGTATTTAATCCTACTAAGCTAGCTTTCCATCAAACTTGAAGATTTGAAACTCATCTCCTATAATCTTCTTTCTAGGAGAAAAGAACTGAGATTATTTCCTTCTTCAATTGCAATGTTGAAACCCTTAAATTTACACAACCAGGAATACCCAAGAACAAAACACCCCTAGCTAAGTTTTCTCACAATCAACCGCTGACACCAAAGGATTTCTAAGAGTTTTCAAAAAGACTTTGTATGAGAGTAAAATGGAGAAGAAATGAATGTTTCATGAATGAGACAAACATGTTTATATATGTTTTTATATCAATTACTATCTATTTTAAGGTAACTTATATTAGGTTATTACCTAATGCACGAGTAATTATATTTATTATTAGAGCACATCATTATTTATTATTGAGAGACATTACAATGAACATCAGACTGTTCATATCCTAGCAAGAGGAAAGGATATATAAGTCAATGAATGATCATATGATCACAAAAGAAAATAGCGCAAATATAATCGCATGTCTCTAACTAAAGTCAATTATGAGTCAAGAATTATGTTGATCTTCTCATTCAAAGAACAAGAGTAATATTTGAATAAAGACTCTGAATAAGCCAATGCTCGTATAAAAGTCATATTCCTCTAATGAAGAAAATGACTTTGGAAATTCTATGAACCATTGTTTCCTTCGATAAAGCTATCATATGAAAAGTCAATACCTCTAGTCCATAAATTTACAATGAAGATTTACTTAATTTATCGATTGCCTTTGATATATTAGTTTACTTAATTTATTAATTTATTGTTGCATTGTGGTTGCTAACTAGAAATTTTTCAAGGATATGGTAGCGTGATGCATGTTCTAGGATTTGTGTGATAAATTCATAACCCTTGTTAAACACTTGAGAGAAATTTTGGTGAGATTGTGCGAAGAGATAGTTGAACTTGATGAATGAATGCTAAGGTGTACAAATTGTATTGTTTTTTTTTTTTAAAGCAACCATGGAGCATGATGAATGTTTTGTAGTAGCTGTGACTTTGAGAATTGAATTTGATTTGATTTGAGAAATTGAGTTTAAGTTTACTTTTAATTGTTCCAAATCTGAAATTAATTATTTCTTGAGACAAGCAATAATTTAAGTTTGGGGTTGTGATGACTCTTTATCATATGCATATTTTTCAATATTTTTAGGCTTATTTATGTTTAATAATTAGTTAATTTAAGAAGTTATTTGATATATTTTGTTGATTTTAGTTCTTTAATTTAATGAAATGTTTATGTTCTTATTTCCTTGATTAAGTAGAGATTTTTCGTAGTTTTGCATTGTTTCTTTGTTTTAGTGCTGTGCTGAATTTGGTGAGAAATCAACATGACCTATGTAGAGTATTCCAGTCATATTTGGAGTTGTAGATGTTCAATTTGAGTCAAACCACGTGACAATGACATCTAAAGTCCATAGCTACAACTTTTATGAAGACACTAAAACCAAATTCAGAATCGAAAGAGGAGAAAAATGCGGTATAAGTCGGACAACAGATGTTTTGCGCTTGAGGCGCATTTCGGCCTTTCTGACTCTGTCCACTTGCGCTTGAAGTGCAAATTCCGCATCTTGGGCGCGTAACGCGGCTGAATGTATAAAAAAGCAAATTTTTTTCACTTTCTATAGATTTTTTTGACTATTGGGAAGGAGGAAACTTGTGCCCTAGCAAAGAAACTCAAAGACGATCGTTTCTAACACCACTGGAGTAGTTTTATCAAGAATCATTCATGAATCGTTCTTGTAATTCTTCTCTAATCTATATCTTTTATATATCTTCCATGAGTAACTAAATCCTATTTGTTATGGATGAGTGTAACAAGATGAAACCCTTATTTGCCTCATTTGATTTCTAGTTATATGAATGAGTTTATTGAATTATTTTTCTCATTTTTGTGCTTAATGTTTTCATTGCTTGATCAACATTAACACGTTCTACAATTCGTATTTTGAAACAGAAGTGGACTTTATGAATGCTTGAGTTGAGAAATTCAGGAATTTGTAGTCTTGGGATATATGCAGGTCATTAAACCAATTAAATTAATTGCAAAGCAATAGTTTAACAAGAGAATTCATGTACGGTAAGGCTTAATTTTAATCTTAAATCCACTAAGGAATTAGGGGTTACTTTGGAATTAAAGGTTATTTCACTAAGACATTAGGGCAAGAGTAATAAAGAGAATTCGTTAATAATTCAATAAAGGAATTTAATAACTAGGATCAAATTAGACATCAAGGTTGGATTCAAAGTGAAACCCATCCGTGACATTTTTCTTATTATAAAGGATTAATTTTATTACCGTTGTTAGGTATATATATTTTTTCAATCAAATCGGAAACTTTTTGTTCAATTATAGATTTGAGTTCGACACTCAGTACTACCATTTTATTATTACTTGCAACGATTCAATACACTTGCTGAAATGCTATAAAAAAACATATCCTTTATCAACTCAATTTACTATTGCATCGTGTCAAGATCTCCAATGGTACTATTCCAAATGGATATATACTTCAGTATTTAAATAGAAATATTTTGAAACTAAAGAACATGGACGTGGTTTGATATTAGGATACAATAATCAACAAAGTTGATCATCAAAAGAAAAAAGTCAACGTTCAAAGAAAATTTCTAGAAAATTATTGAATACACCAAAATGAAATATCCTATCTATAGAGAATTATTAGAAATTAATGTAAGCCAATTAAGTTATTTTTATACACTTGAATAATATAGGATTCAATTGTGTTATCCTCTCAATTAGAGTTAAACATCCGAAGAAATATTATGTGTCAACTCAAACGCATACTTTGAATCAATGTAGTCAAGTTTGATAGTAACGACAAATCTTTAATAAAGAGGCACCTGAAGAGGTGAAAGAATACTCAAATTCAAGAATACTCAAAATTTGAAGATGATGAGTAAATAATACTTGTATGATATTGGATTAATATACTATTAAGTAGTCGACTGTAATGTGCAAAGTTTCTCTATAAATAGTGGATTAGATGTTGCAATAGTTGTTGTAAACAAGTATAAAAATACTTGAGTCTCTTCATTATCTCAATTCTATAATTTAATTACAATTCTTTATGATTCAATTTGATTTTACTCAAATTGTTTTACAATCATAAATTGAATGTATTGTTAAAGAACTTATCTTTTGATTCAGCATAGAAAATGTTTTCATAAATGGGCAACACAATTCAAACTCCCCTTTTTTGTGTTTTTCAGCCCCTTCAACTTTGCCATTCACTAGTGAGCTTGACTTTAACACCTTTTCCAACAAACTCCAAGGCCATAACGGTTTATTTCGTCCTCGATTGTTCAAGTGAAACACATAACAAATTAATAAATAAATTATGAGATTTTTATAGATTTTTAATTTCAGTGTGTGTGATGTTTGTATTTGTACAAAAGATGAGTGAGAGAGTGGGTAAAAAAGGTGTGTTAGATAGTATGATAATCTTAGCCAAGGGTTCCTTCTCTTCTATTTGTGAGATTTTTAGTCTTTTCTTTTATCTATTATATTCCAATTTTACATTAACGTTGTGAACTTTGTTTACTTTTATATATATACAAACCCTAGCCAAAAGCTTTTTCTCTTCTCTCTTTCTCTTCTTCCTTGAAATAGGCCGACTCTTACCACTATTAGCACTGTTAGATTCCTTTGGAAGGAAAAAATTCGCTATACCTTACTTTTAATCACGACATTCTCGCCCCTCGTTCCTCTCTGTAGGAAATAATAAGTTTTTCCCTTCCTTAGGAATCGAACTCAATATGTGAGGGATAAGTATTGTCTTCCATTCACTCCAACTACCACGGCTCAGTTGTTCGTGGAAATTAATATATTGTGACACCTATCCCCCATATACCGAGTTCGATTTCTATAGAAGGCAAAATTCGTTATTTCCTACAGAGAGGAACGGGGGGCGAGAAGGTCATGATTATCAATATCGATAACGGTAAGGGTCGAGCTGTTATATTCTTCTTCTATATTTCTATTTGATCACCATTGTTGACATGATTTCAAAAAGCTTTGATTTATTTTAGGAACTACTATAAAGTGGTCTACAACTTTTGCGGAGTTCAGAATTTATTGGTTTCTTCTCAAGTAGAAATTTGGTTCCACTCGAACACTTATGATTGGCACTTAGTACTTCTAATCAATACTTTGTTTGCCTAAAACTTGTTTCTTTTGATGTTTTCCTATTTTATGCGGCTATTTCTATTATTTGGTCAAACAATGGTTAATTAGTCAAAATTAAAATTTGAGTTCAACGAGTTTCTTAGCCAGCAGAAACAAAAATTCTTCATTTTTGATTGGTTACTTGTTTAAAGGAATTATTTCGATTTTCTCCTTCTGCTTCTGGTGCAATTTTGTTGGAATATTTTGTTTGGCCCTTATTCTACTACTGAAAGGTTACCCCTTTTTCCTTTTGTTCTCAATAATAGTGTTTGTTGTAATTGTGTCCACCTTGATGAGCATAACTACTCTTATTGGAGTTAGGTGATGAATTTTTTTTTAAGGAAAAAGATATGTGGAGTTATGTTAATGGAACTTCTATTAAGCCTACAAATAAAAAGGATGAAGCAAAAAATGCAAGAGAATTGAAAACATGGATTATTAGTAATTCAAAAATCATTACATTAATTAATAATTTTGATAATCAATTCATGAGTGTACAACTAGTAAAATATGATACTGCTAAAGAGATTTGAGATCCTTTAAAAAAAATTATGTTAAGTCTAAGTTTGCAAAATGGTGTCATCTAGAAAGTGCTATAAGGGCTCTTAAGTAAAACAATATGACCATTGAAGAATTCTATTCGTAGTTGACTAATTTGTGTGATTAATTGACTCTAGTGGATTCTCTTGAATTGAAAGCTTTCAATATGTACTTTGATAAGAGAGAAGAGCAATGTTTGTTTCGGTTTTTTATGACTCTTTGTGATAATTTTGAAGACCTTCATGGAGTTATTCTTCACCGTACTCCTATTTCTAGTACTGAGTCAGTAGTTAATGAATATGGTTGAAGAAAAAATCAATCTATAGACCCACTCTCATGTGTCAGATAATGTAATTTTTTCTGCTCATCCATTTGTTTATCCTACTCTTGTTCACAAAGAAAAACCTCAAGAAAGAGTTGGACTTGAAAGGGATAAATGTGCATTTTGCAAAGAAAAACGTCAAAAACAAATAATGTTATACAGCTTTCTTCTCTTCAATTAATAGATTAACTATCTCATCAAATTGATTTACACATTAACAGAGTAATTTTTAATGATTCTAACTATTGTAATCATTCAAACTATCTTACAAATAATGTTATATAGTTTTCTTCTCTTCAATTAATAAATTAACTATCTCATCAAATCCATTTACACATTAACGGAGTAATTTTTAATGATTTGAACAGTTTTCGTTCGAACTGTCTTGTCTAATTAATTAACACATTAAATAGTTGTGTTTTAATGATTCTAATTATTGTAACCCACCAATTATCTCATCTAATTGATTATTACACACTTAATCTATTAACCAGGACTTAATTCGTTAATCTTAGTCAAACGTTGACACTTAGTAATTTTCTATATTTTCATGCTACATAATCGATTAAATTTGTTCGTGTAATTGAGTAACACATTAATTTCAACACATCTAATCAATTAATCTGCCCTATTTATTTATTTAGTTATTTATTTATGATTATATCACGTTCACAAACCCTCTCCGTCCTAAATATGTATGTCAACAAGTACGGCATGTTCATCATCAACATTGATACCATTTTGAACAATACCACCCTTATCTGCTATTTATTTATATAAAAGCTATCTTAATCATCAACATTATCAATATTGATACCATTTAAAAGAAAATAATCCATTTGATGACATATGTATCATAAAAATATCCTAATCATCAATAACAACATAATCATTGTAGCAATTGTACACAACTCTATCAACCATTATTAACTTTTAATACTCTTTAATTAAGGTTAACCATGTTACCTTTGATACTTTGTTCTTCAATTAATCAGATTACCTAATCGATTCAATCATTTACTTAGACAGTTTCATCAATTATGATAATTCTAATCAAATTGATTAACACATTAAGTTAGTCAATTTTAATGATTCTAACTATTTTAATAAATTAACTATCTCATCTAATGAATTAACACATTAACTTA
>JBBPBR010000008.1:41289278-41304515 GCA_037974775.1 Cicer pinnatifidum | reverse complement strand
ATTATTTATTTAAAACAAAATCCATACAATTGTACTTACGATAGATGAGATTATAATTATATAAATTAAAAATTCTTCAGCTTAATAGAATAAAATAAATTAATGTCATACATAAAAAAATATTTAATTTATATTTTAAAGAAAATTCAACTTTATTCATACTGAAATAAGAGTAAGGTATGCTTAAAAGTATTTTAAATAACATATTATAAACTATGACTTTAAAATCTATATATGAAAGAGTATAAATATTATTATTTTTAAAGTCAATATATAATATAAAAGTGCATAAAATAATTTATATTCAACCATAATAGAACTCTCAAAATATTTAAATTTAAAATACTATTGCTATAATTTTAAATACGAACAATATAAAATGGAATATATAAAAAGAAATAAAAAATGATAGCTGGGTTCATATTATGTAAAAGAACATTATAATTTTAAATAGAGAGTAAACTATCATTTAATAAATTTCTCCAAATATGCAATCATATAATAAGTCACAATCATTAGAAATCACGTCAACAAGACAAACTGATAGAGTAAGTACAATATAAATATAATACTTAGTGCAACAATATTCACATTTTGTCACAATCGGTCTCGGGACAGAGAGGACACAATTGCACAAAAATTTCAAAATTAAAATATTAATTTCAATTATTTTTAGATTACACAAGAATAAATAAAACACCAAATATATCACTATCCAACAAAAATATTAGGAGTTTTTTATTCAAATATCTTCTTTTTGAACAAAAATTTTCTAAATGTCACAGTTTGAAAATTTTTTTTCCTAAATACCACAGTTTGAAATTTTTTTTCCAAAATACCACACTTTTTAAACTCAACAGGAAGTCTCTCCCTGGGGAAGCGACCTCCTGAAGAGGAAGCCTCTTCCTGGGGAAGCGATCTCCTACACGAATGACTCATTTTTTTGTTTTTTTGAAAAATTGTTTATTATTATTAATTTAATTATTTAAAAAATAAAATATATTAATAAATTTGTAAATAAAGTTTATGATTTAATTATTATTATACGTATAATTAAAAATTATTATAATTAAATTAAATTATTAATTTAATTATTTAAAAAATAAAAATAATAATAATAAATTAAAAAAATACATTAATAAATTATAAATAAATGTTATATTTTTATTATTTTTATTATGATAATAAATAATTATTATACTTATAATTAAAAATTATTATATTTAAAATTATATTATAAATTATATATTATATTATAAATTTCAAAATAAATAAATAAATAAATGATAATAAAAATTGAATAATAATAACAATTAAATGAAAAGAAATTTATATTGCTAACATGAAAATTAAAATACATGAAATTTGGAAAAATAAAAGACATCAAATTTATAACAATGATGTCCACCTAAATGACCCCCAGTCCCACATGTAGGGTGTCTTCGAACTCGTCTAGCTCTCTGAGCAAGTTGTGGTTCTTCCGGTTGATCCTCATTTTGATCATTTTCTTCAATGTAAGTTGTAGATGGGTTAAAACCACTGACACCTACTTCCATTAAATTTTGAGATTGTTGATTATACATCGAATCAAATACAACATAAGCCGATTAAGGAGTTGTGCACTGAGATCCAAACAAATTATAGATAAGCCCATGTTCGGTCGGATAACCGGGTGTTGGTATTTCTGGCATTGACGGAACGTAATACTGAGATGGTGGTGGATCACAAAATGGAACTTCAGTAGCGACATGTATGTGAGGTGTTGATGAAGACGGTCCTGCTGTGTGTTGTTGTTGTGGGGTTGATTGGGAGGTCGATTGCACACGAGGATATGTTGGCGGTTGTAATCGGGGGTCACGGAGATATTGTTCTACAGATATAAACAATTTGGTGTGTTGTCTAAACCAAATCATATATTCTATGCTATGACATAAAACACCTTGTACGATGTTACCTCGCAACACGTAATAGTTTTATAATTATTGTAATTTTTAGTAATTTCATTCTTAATTTATATAATTGTCTACTGTTTCAATACAGGTTACTCGATCAATGAGCCTACATATCGATACTACCGCAGAGAAATCGGCATACTAAATCCGAAGGCTTTGAAATGGTTAGACAATATACCTCGACAAGATTGGATTCAAGCTTTCGATGGAGGTAGTCGTTGGGGTCAGATGACAACCAACCTTGTGGAGTCAATGAATGCAGTATTAAAAGGCCCACGAAATCTTTCCATAACTGCTTTGGTCCAATCAACTTATTTTAAAACAGGGACACTGTTTCCAACCATGGGAAAACGACACGCATCAATGTTAGCTTCTGGTCAGGTATACACAGAAGTTTGCATAAATTTTATGAAATTGGAAATAAATAAATCCAATAGTCATAGGGTGGATAGTTTTGACCGGAGCAACCATACTTTCATGGTGCACGAGACACAGGTTCCAATAGAAGGGCGACCAATTGGTCATTTCAGTGTAAACCTTTCTAACAAGTGGTGCGATTGTGGAATATATCAAGCTAAACATATGCCTTGTTCACATGTCATAGCAACATGTTCTAGCATTAAATATAATTATTGAAGTCTTATACCTGATGTGTATAAGGTGGAAACGGTACTAAAAGTCTATGATGAAGTGTTCCAACCCATACCAAACAAAGGATATTGGCCACAATATGAAGGTGTTAAGGTGTGTCACAATCCACTAATGCGGAGAGTCAAGAAAGGTCGCCCAAAGAGCAAACGCATTAGAACAGAAATGGACAGTACAGAATGAGTACCAAGAAAATGCGGATTATGTCGGGTCTCTGGTCATATTAAAAAACATTGTCCAAATGCTGCTGGCACATCTACTCAAATTTGATGTATTTTTATTATTAATTTAATGTATTTCATGTATTTTAATTTTCATGTTAGCAATATAAATTTCTTTTCATTTAATTGTTATTATTATTCAATTTTTATTATCATTTATTTATTTATTTATTTTGAAATTTATAATATAATATATATAATTTATAATATAATTTTAAATATAATAATTTTTAATTATAAGTATAATAATTATTTATTATCATAATAACAATAATAAAAATATAACATTTATTTATAATTTATTAATGTATTTTTTTAATTTATTATTAGTACTTTTATTTTTTAAATAATTAAATTAATAATTTAATTTAATTATATGATTTTTAATTATACATATAATAATAATTTATTATAATAATAATAATAATTAAATTATAAACTTTATTTACAAATTTATTAATATAATTTATTTTTAAATAATTAAATTAATAATAATAAACAATTTTTCAAAAAAAAAAAAACAAAAACAAAAAAATGAGCCATTCGTGTAGGAGGTCGCTTCCCCAGGGAGAGGCTTCCTCTTCAGGAGGTCGCTTCCCCAGGAAGAGACTTCCTGTTGAGTTTAAAAAGTGTGGCATTTTGGGAAATTTTTTTCAAACTGTGGCATTTAGGGAATTTTTGTTCAAAAAGAGGATATTTGGATAAAAAAACTCAAATATTAGATATATATATATAGCGTCTCTTAGTTTAATATTGGAGATATGGTCAATAAAATAAGAGTTAACAATACGATGAGTATTATTATCCTTAAATATTTTTGTTTGTATCTTCAATTTCTACTTTGTTTAAAAGAACATTAATATTTTTAACGATATACTTCTTCAACAAATTCTTTATATATTGTTAACTCTTATTTTATTGATCATATCTCCAATATTAAACTAGGAGGCACTATTATTATTCAAGAATTTTTTCTCTTTGAATAGGAAAAAATTGATAATATTGTAATGAAACATCTTACTTGAATTCAGTTAATTTTAGGTAATCAAAAACTATTCCATAAACGCTTCAGAAATATCAGTTACAAGCTACACATGGTCTTAAAAATGTAATTTATGAGACTTTTCATTCCAACATATCTAATTCAGCTAACACATAACATTTATGAGATAATCATCAATATCAATATATGTTTACTATTGATTCTTGAAGTGATGCAGTGTTTGAATAGAACAATGACCATAAAATATCTTCTGATTTGAAAGTTAACTCAAAAGTTATTTTTACTGATAGTAAATTTACATCTCAAGATTCCTCACGACTTAGAGATTGACACAACAATGGTCATGACGGAAATGACGAACCGGAAAAAAAAAATGTACGTTAGTTCAAAACAAGGAAGAAGACCTCTGCAAAATCAAATTTTAGGTTCGGTAGTCAATATATTATACGTAAAAAATATATTAACACCCAATAATACTCGTTCAAAAATGGTTCCTCAAACTTTATCTACAAAAATAATGTTAATTTAAAAATATTTATTTTATCCTTAAATAACAATATTTAATTATATGCAAAAATAAAAAAAAAATTATAAAAGATAACAGGTCAATTTTTAGAAGAAAAAAAAGATCCAAAGTGATTATCGCTACCACTTGAAGAATATTTTTTAGAGATTAATTTAAAGGATGCTTGTAATAGTCAAACAGAGAGGAGATCTAAAGTGACTACCACTCACAATATGTTTGTAAATTTAAAATTTAAAGGTCTTGTTGATTATCGAACAAGAAGGTGATTTAAAATGTTCATCACAAAGAACTTATTTTAATGAAAATTTGAACTTATATAGTTAGATCAGTTAGATAATAATAATAATAATAATAATAATAATAATAATAATAATAATAATAATAATAATAATAATAATAATAATTATTATTATTATTATTATTATTATTATTATTATTATTATTATTATCTAACTGATCTAACTATATAAGTTCAAATTTTCATTAAAATAAGTTCTTTGTGATGAACATTTTAAATCACTATTGAATAAAAGTTATGCTACCAAAAATTCCTTTTACCAAAAACTTCCCAGAACGAAGGGAACCCATCAATAGTGAGGAAATCATATTGAAGACTTCAAAAAATCCATAAACAATTGGCAAATCCCAAAAATAAAAAAAGATAAGGTCTATGTATCTAGTGTTTTCAAAAATCTTTTAAAAACCGATTATGTTATCAAAACGGAGGAACGTGATGTTACTCTTTCTGACCCCTTTGAAAAAATATATCTTCTTTCTTCAAAAACTCTCAAAAAACACGTTGACAGGAACTATAATTTCATACATATAGGTCTTGTTCAAGTCGGTATAAAACCTCTAACACGGGAAGGATTAAACACTTCAATCCTATGCGTCCTACGGGATGCAAGGTTCTTAAACTTCCAAGATTCAATTATAAGCACAATTGAATCTAGTCTGTGTCAAGGACCAATTTGGTTTGGATGTTATCCAAATTTTTCTTTATCCTTAAAAGATCCAAACATTACAAAATCTCTCATGCTTCAAATCAAAACTCATAACTACAAAATGATAGAAGGATCTATTCGTGTAGCTATTATTTACAGAATTCATTACAAAGCAATGTTTTTAGCCTTTACAGCAACAAAAAATTTTGAAAATAAAAAAGGCGAAACGCTATTTTTACAAACAGATTTGACTAAGGCAAACACTGTTATTGCAAAAACCATCCTCTGGAAAGATATTGATCTTCCTGAAGAATGGATTCTGGAAGGAGCTGTTAAACCACAGGCTCTCCAACAGTCAAAACCAAACAACAATCTCAAAGAAGTCATACAATACAACGATGGTAGAGTAAAACTAAGTTTCTCAAGAACCTCTAGTTTTTCAAGAACTTCTAGTGCCAGATATTCTGATGCTAGTTCCTCCAGGCCATCTCCAATCGTACAATTGCCTCAAAAATTAGAAAACTTTACAAAACCGCGTTTCTCATGTTCCAACATACCAAGTGCTTCTTTTCAAAACGTTGACTACTCCACAAATATACCTCATCAAATTTACACATCACCTCAAAACACTAATGAGGAACAACAAAATATTTCTCCACCAACTTCACCTTCTTTCTCTGCTATAACTGAAAATGTTGTCAATGAACTTAATGTTATAGAAAAAGAATTTGAAGTTTATAAAATTATTCTCCATAATGATTTTTATGCTTCCAGAAATAGGGAAAAAAGAACTTGGTTCTTCAAAAACTTCATAAAACAATGCCATGACATTCAAAACGAGTTTTACAAGTTCATTTTACAAAACAAATCCCATATTCTATTCTTTGAATGGATTGAAAGTTATGCTAAACAAAACCAAATTTCTTACCCTTTCACACAAAACCTAGGTTCTGTTAATCCCATAACAACCAGAAACAAAACTCCAGAATGGGATTTAGCAACCGGACAAAAAATCTAGTCTGAACACCCACCTTTAAGACAAATCATAATAACACACCCAGAGAAACCAGTAGATGTTGCCCCTTTCAAAATCCCAAGTGATAGTTCTGAAAAAGATATTAGAAATATCCTTCAACAAAATAATTTTACAAATGTCCATCTTAGTACAATAGCAAAACAATTAACAAAGATAGAAGAAAACCAACAAAATTCCACTATCTCTCCGATTGAGACAACTGATCCAAAACTGAAAAACCCAGTTTTTAAACCATTCCAAATCTCAAAAACAAGCCAAAAACTGTTTACGGAAGACAGATCAGAATTCACCCAAGCCCTACATGAACAACTTAGTAGGATAGAACATTCTTCTACCTCCACACCGATGGTAGCTAAAGATACCCTTGACAAAACGGTCACAACTCTATACCAAGTTTCTGAAACCGAACATGAAACACAGAACTTATGCAAACTCCAGTGGCAAAAGGGCCAACCTTTAGCCATGGTCACAACACCTGACTTAGGTATTGAAAATAGACCTAATGTCCTCTCTCAATCCAAATACAATGCCAACACTGTCTACGAATGGAACATAGATGGTATGTCCGAATACAACATCTTAGGTCTCCTCCAACAAATGACAATGGCATCAAATGCTTATAAAACCCAAGCCAACACGCCTGACAAAGCCATAGCTGAACTCCTAATAGCAGGTTTCTCAGGCCAACTCAAAGGATGGTGGGATTACCATCTCACGCCCCATCAACACTTAGAAATCTTAAACGCAATCCAAACCACAGAGGAAGGAATTCCCATCCTCGACGAAATAGGAAACCCAATACCTGATGCAGTTGCAACACTAATACACACAATTAGCTTGCACTTCATAGGTGATCCATCACATTTAAAAGACAAAAATGCCGAACTCCTATCCAACCTTAGATGTAAAAAACTTTCTGAATTCCAATATTACAAAAACACTTTCCTAACCAGAGTTATGCTAAGGGAAGACTCAAACCAACCATTCTGGAAAGAGAAATTCCTTGCAGGACTCCCAACCCTTTTAGGAGAAAAGGTTAGAAACACATTGCAAAGCAGAAATCCAAGACCTAGAACAAAAAGGTCCAATTACAAAATCTAGGTCACCTTGGAGTTGTGCAGCCTTCTATGTGAATAAAAATTCTGAAATAGAAAGAGGTACATCGAGGTTGGTCATAAACTACAAACCTTTAAACAAAGCTTTAAAATGGATTCGATACTCGATTCCAAACAAAAAAGATCTTTTACAAAAATTACATTCTTCTTCTGTGTTTTCAAAATTTAACATGAAATCAGGATTTTGGCAAATACAAATTGATCCAAAAGATCGTTATAAAACAGCTTTTACCGTCCCTTTTGGTCAATATGAGTGGATAGTAATGCCTTTTGGATGAAAGAATGCTCCTTCAGAATTCCAAAGAATTATGAATGAAATTTTTAATCCATACTCAAAATTCTGCATTGTCTACATTGATGATGTCTTGATATTTTCAGAAACTATTAAACAACATTTCAAACATCTTAGAACATTTTTAATGATTACTAAGAAAAACGGAATGGTTGTTTCAAAATCCAAAGTCTCACTCTTTCAAACAAAAATCTGTTTCCTAGGACATTACATCTCTCGAGGCACTATTCCACCCATTGAGAGATCCCTATCCTTCGCAGATAAATTTCCTGATAAGATCCTTGACAAGACACAATTACAAAGGTTCTTAGGATCTTTGAATTATGTATTAGACTTTTGTCCTAACATTAATAGGATAGCAAAACCCCTTCACGATAGATTAAAGAAAAACCCTGTCGCTTGGACTGAAGAACACACAAAATTAGTCCAAATGATCAAAAAACAAGTAAAAGAAATACCTTGCTTGCATCTAGTTGACCCTTCGGCCCAAAAAATTGTTGAGACAGATGCATCAGACATAGGTTATGGGGGTATCCTTAAAAAAATAACAAATAACAAAGAATATATTGTACAGTTTACATCTGCACATTGGAATGATTGCCAAAAGAATTACTCTACCATTAAAAAAGAAATTATTTCAATTGTAATGTGCATTACAAAATTTCAAAGCGATTTACTCAATCAAAAATTTTTACTTTGAATTGATTGCAAATCTGCAAAGGAAGTTTTACAAAAAGATGTTCAAAACATTGCATCAAAACAAATTTTTGCCAGATGGAAAGCAATTCTTAGCATTTTTTATTTTGAAATTGAATTTATAAAAGGAGAACAAAACTCAATTCCAGATTTTCTAACCAGAGAATTTCTCCAAAACATGACTTGAGTGATGCCCAGAAAGACAAAAAAGATAGAGGTCCAAAAGGACTAACCTCAAGAAACCCCAAAACCTATCTCATATGCAAAACCAATCCGGTCTTGGAAAGAAGCTGTAGAGGAGAATGAAGAACAAAACAAAATTCAAAAATGGCTTGCCAGCCAAGCATTAGTTGGTCCTGACAATCTCCAGGAAATAAAAGACTCGATTGAAGAAAACCTTCAACTGCAAAAAATCGCAAAACTCCACAAACTCCAACAAGAGATTGAATCCCTCCAAATTCAATTGCCTTCGTTTACGGGGCAGGAGAGAGGAGAATCTTCCAAAACCCAAACCCCTTCTCAAAAAATTATTTCAAAACCTTTACAAGAGGAACCATCTTGTAAAATAATTTCAAAAATCTCCCTTGGAGAAACCTCAAAAATTATTTTAAATGATTCTGACAATATTTTGTTCAAACAAAAATCCGAATATTTTGTCAAAACAGATTACCAAAACATTTGGACAATTGAGGATCATTTCTATAATAAAAATCCTCAATCCGTCATCTCAAAGATTTTCCCAAAAGAAGGCCCAATAGCTTATTCAACCGCAAAAATCCACAAAATAATCCCACCTTCAGAATGGGGACCAAACCTACACACACTAAAACAGTTCCCACTCGATTTCAAAAATACAAAAAACCATTGCAGGACTTTTAATTACTGGGATTATCAGCAAGCCAAGTATAACACCTTTCTCATTCAAAACCAAAAATTTAGCCATACTTGGCTATTTTTCTTTAATCAGCAAGCCAAGTATAACACCTTCCAATTGTACAAAACCAATTACAAACCAACAGATAGAGAACACATTTTTCACCCTCTAATGCTATTCTCTACAAATTTCTTTCTACCATGGGTATTAGCATGGTATTTTGACATCAACCAAAAAGAGACCCAAACAATCCTCGTCAGAAAATTCAAAGTTAGATGGTGGACAAAATTTTCTATTCCACAAAGTCTCAAAAAAAAAGTTGTATCGACGTGGCTCCAAAAACAAGGAATGAGGAAACCAGACCCAATGGTAACTAAATTCTTGGCCCAAAAATCTTTTGCCCAAACACAACTTGCAGCGGCAAAATCCGAAGAAGAATATTTTGAAATCATGGCCCAACTCCTCAAAAGTAAGGCCCAATCATCAAAACATTCCTCAGACAGTGTTTCAGAAGACACCATTAATATGGAGTATGAAAATGAAGACGACTGTTTCGGCATTGTACCCATAAAATAAATCAAATGGCCCAATACTATTGGCCCCTTAAAAAAAAAACTTGTATATCATGTAATGGGCATAGCCCAAATTTCGTGAAAAATTAGTCTAGAATATCATAAACGGGCCTGGCCCGATTCCAGACTTAAAAAAAAAAAGTATTTTGAAAATCAGAACACAAATATTTTCTTTCTGAAAAGCAAAACGCAAAAGCAAAAGTTGATTGGCACTTGTCTGCCATCTGCACCAACAGACAAACGTGGCTTCGAAAGTGGAAAGAATCTCATCATTTCATCCACCTCATAATACAGCACAAGCGGAATCCTTTCTCTATATAAGGAAGGCTCCTCTTCAAGCTCAAGGCAGAGTGAAATACAACAAGCAAGTATCTGTTAGAAATCATAAGAGTTTCCTAAGTGTCTCCTATATTTTCAATCTTGTATTTTCCTTTTCCGTTTTCAAAACCAAGTTCTCATTGTAAGTATTTGTTAAGTATGTATTAATTATATTCTGCTTTTATTTGCATCAAATCTATATTTCTGTTGTGCAAAATAAGTATGCTCTGCACTTGCAGCTAATTGCTGATCTTGTGCATCAGAAAGTGTTTTTAATTTTAATATGAATTTTTGCTTTTTCTTTGTTGTGTTTCAATTTGTATTTATTAAAACAACCGATTTAGATATTTTCCTTGACGATTTGCCAACTTTTAATTTTCGTGGTTTGTGGGTTTGGTTTTGTTTTATTAAATTCGTTAACGCCATAGGTCATATGCAAAACTTTGAACAAGAACTAAAAAAGAAATTTCTCACCTTTTATCGTTATTAGCCTATAATCGTTGACCCTTGGATCCAGGACGTTCGTTGGTATCAGAGCCGGGGGGGAATAGGTGACATAAAAGTGTTTATAAATATTTAAAATTTTGTCTTTTTATTTTGAAGAAACTTTCAAGGATTCACTGCCCTTAAACGCCTGTTCGTCGGCTTAAATACGGGACTTACAATCCAGAAACTATTATTATTATTATTATTATTATTATTATTATTATTATTATTATTATTATTATTATTATTATTATTATTATTATTATTATTATTATTATTATTATTATTATTATTATTATTATTATTATTATTATCATGATGATGGATTAGGAGTCTAAGATTGACTAATAACCAAAAGATAAGAACAATTACATAAAAAATGGACTAGCTGGCCATCAATAAAACTAATACCATATTGTTGAGAAAAAATCTCTAATAATTTTTTACATATGATATACATTTATAATTAAATGATTGAGAGATTTTAAAAAAATTGTTATCTAATATGAGCTTTTGAGTGATTCTTTTAAGATAAGAAATAATAATAAAAAAGAATTAAAGCATTAATAATTGATTTATAAGGAAAAACTAACATTCTAACACTTTAGAAAGTTTTGTTATGAGAAGAATAAAAAGTTAATTTATTCGAATATATGAAGGATTAAGTACAAAACGAAGAATATTCAAATATCTCGTGGCTCATTTAAGACAAATGAAATATTCATCACGATAAATAATAAATATAATTGGATAATTCAAATATCAAATATTGTCCAACCGATTAAAAATATTTTAAAAGTAATAATAATATATTTAATAAACATTTTATACTTATTATTATTAAGTAAAAAATCATCATTTTAATCTAATATAATTTTGAATTTATATGGGTTTTCACTATATTACCGAAAATAAAATAAAGATACTTTAATTTTTTCTCCCTAATTTCTTTTTTGCTTGCCTGTCTTTTCCTTCTAGGTTTCCTTTTCTTTTAGCCAGCTACAAACCCCTTTTCATGATTTGTGATGCTTCCATGCCTTGAAGCAGGAAGCACCCCTCCCCTCTTTATTTTATTTTTGTGTTTTAACCTAATAAGGTTATTATTTTTACTAGCTGTATACTCATAAAAAAGATAGTCACATGTTTCCATAATTGTATGAGATTGTTTAATTTTTACTACAAAACAATGAAACTTCAAGAACTCAATTTTATTTAATGGAGACATAGACTCATCGTTTAAGTCTATACATTGATAAAAAAAAATAAGTAAAAAGAGGGGAGTTTTATTTTTTATTTTTTTTTACTACTGAAGATAAAAAACAGAAAAATAAAGAAAGTGAGGGGTAGAAGAGAAACAATATAATAGAGGATACAAGTAAGATAAAAAAAACTATGTTCACAGTCTTCCAATATTATTATTCTTTATATATGATTTGTTTTACTATTACACTATACATATAAATAAAAAATTTATACTTATGATCTTCCAATCTTGTGTTGTCATGCTTATTGTTTATTTATTAATTTATTTATTTTTTTCTTCAATTATCAACATTAGAAATTGTAAACCAAAAACAAATAATTAAGTATACAAATATCATAACAAATTAACATAAGTTAAAAGAGAAAAAAAAATGGGGAGTCAATGCCGTCGCTACTGCTAGGGGTGGGCAAAGTTCAATTCTGAACTAGAACCGTTTAAAAATTGAACCGAACTGGTTTTCAGTTTAAAAAACTGAACCAAACTGGTTTTAAGTTCAAAAAACTGAACCGAATTGTTTTATAAATTGGTGCACTGGTTTTTTTGAACCGAACCGGTTTAACTAAATTTTTTATTTATATAAGCCAAATTTTTCATAATTATTTCTAAAACAAATTTGTTTCAAGTTTTTTTTTAAATAAAAACCGGTTCGGTTCAGTTTTTTCAAACTGAAAACCGGTTTGGTTAGGTTTTAGTTTTAAAAAATCAGTTCGAAAACAGTTCGGTTCTCAATTTTTATAAACCAATTCAGTTCAGAAACAGTTCGGTTCTGCAGTTTGGTTCAGTTTTTGGTTTTTTTTTTAACACCCCTAGCTGCTGCCATCGTCGTCGTCGCGACCGTCGTTGCCGCCGTCATCGCTGTCAACACAATGTTTCCTCTATACCATTTCTCTTATTTCCTTTTTTTTCTTCCGCCTCATCCTCTTTTTTCCTTTCCTTTCCTTTCTTTTATTTTTTCTTCTTCCTTTCTTCTCCGTCTTTTTTCCTCTTTTTCTATCTTATTAACTCACTCGTTTCTTTTCCATCCTTTCTTTCTTCTATTTTGTTTTTCTTTTGTCTAGGTTGCTACATATATTATTTATATTCTTTTTCCATTTTAGTTATACTAAAAAAATTTGGGTTCCAAGCCCAACTTTTTTTATTCTAACTATGTAGTCTAACTTCTTATTTTTTTTTTCTCTTTGATAGGTCTCATCCGCTTACATTTAAACATGCATATATTAAGGGGAGCCTTGATATGGTATTATATGTTTTTTTACTCTAAAATTAAAAATTCTCCAAAAAAATAGAAGTTTGTTATCATCAAAAAGGCGGAGATTGTTAGGACAAAGTTGGTTTGAAGAACAATGACCTTTACTTGTTTTGATGATAACATAATTTCTTTGTGGGAATAATTTAAAACACTAATGTTTTGTTTAAGTGAGCAGTTCTCATATACATAATTGTTAAATGACTTTTCATTGAATCGTTTAAGGCTTGAACGAAGCTAAAGGATTACCAAAATATGGCTCTGAAAACCGTATTTTAAGTCTGATGAACGTGTTCTGAAACACATCTCTGGAGATTTTGTTTATACAAAAAATGCTCTACTTAGTTTGGCTCTAACAAATGTGTTAAGCATCTGATCATTCTTCCTTTGATAAGTACAACAAGCAAGAGATCGTTTGTTTTTGATAATCATATCAAACATCTCATCATCTGAATTGATGGAAGTCAACCATCTAGAAAGTCAACTCTTAGATTGAAAGTTAACACTCTAATAAAGAGTCAACACTATTAAGAAGACAAACATGTTCATCCTCTACTCAATATCTTAAAATCTGTTTAAATGTGCAGTTCCCATATAAGGAACTTTATATGACATTGCGTTGCATCCTCTGGTGAACACACTTTAAAATGTGCCTCTAGTGACTCTATCTAATACAAACAATACTTTGATTAGTTTTCCTTTGATACATAAACCCAACATTTGTTTACCTCTATATCTGACTATTTGTCTTTGGTAATCTCGTCCAACATCTGATTGTCTTCCTCTCATAATCTCATCTAGCATTTGATCATCTGCCTCTGTTGAATAGTCAACACTCTCTGATAAAAAATCAACACTCAAGATAGTCAGTACGCCGATGGAAGTAATATCTCTAAATTTACTAGCTATGAAAAAGTCAACGCTCCAAAAAGCCAATGCTTTAAATAGTCAATGATCTTAAGAAGATAAATTTGTGTGTCATCTGCTCAACACCCTATATCAGTTATTTGTCTAAAGGAATGTGGGACATACTCTAATCTTGATATCCTCTACTCTTTATGTTTCCATATCAAGATACATATAATAAATTACAAGGATTATTTTTGGACAAGCCTTACTAGTGAATCAATCTTTGAAAGATTTGATACAAAAGATCATGATCCATGTTGATTTCTTGCAATTAGGACAACGACCAAAAACTATAATTTTCTCTATAAAAAGACATGCAACCTCATTGAAATAAGGAACAACAACATTAGAACAACCGTCTTGTTTTTTGTTTTTTCTAAGTGCTCATACATATTTCTCTGAGAATATAACTTTATAAACACCCTATTGTGAGAGTTATTTAGAAACCCTTATACCTCTTGTTTTTCTCATTCTATAAAATCGATAATGCCATTTTTACAAAAATAGAGAAATCTTATTTACTTATTGTGCAAGTCTGTGCGGATGATATCTTTTTTAGATCCACAAAATCACTCATGTGTTAGGAATCTTCAAACCTCAAGCAAAGTGAGTTTGAGATGAGTATGATAGGTGAATCTAGATTCTTCATTAGTTTACATATCAAGCAATCAAAATAAGATATATACCAAAGAACTACACAGAAAAATTAAAATGAACGAAGCCAAAATAACAGCTACTCTCGTGCATCCTTCATCAGGTTTTGATAAATAACGGCTATTTTTAATTTTTTTACATAACAAAAAATTTTATTTTTAAAATTTCTATCATGCAACATATTTCTCAGTTGTTTATACATATAAAAAATTCTGAATTTTAAAATTTTTTAATATGAAATTATTTTTACATACTATTATTTATTTTATTATTTTTGAAATTTTCAATATAACTTTTTTTCAATCTGTTTTACATATCCCAAAATTTGTTTTTGAAATTTTTGATAAACAAATTTTTTTTCTACGTATCCAAAATTTTTAGTTTTCGAAATTTCTACTATGAAAAAAAAAATTCTGCATTTTTTTTACATATTGAAAATTTAATTTTTCAAATATGAATTTTATTTTTCTTAATTTATTTT
>JBBPBR010000008.1:41266151-41288841 GCA_037974775.1 Cicer pinnatifidum | reverse complement strand
TAAGATGAAAATAATATGAATAAAATTAGATTTTCAAGTATTGTGGGGGTAGAGATCAAAAGTGTGGGGATATAAACTTCAGTTTTCTTTTTAACTATTCAATTAAATATAAACTATAATTGGGTCTAACTTATACTTTAAAAGTTATGATTTTCCTAAAATATATATAAAAATTAAGTTTTGCATTAATATTTGATATGATTTTTATTTATCTATTTTTTTTAATTATTTAGTTTAACCATAATTGAATTCAATATTTTAAAAGTTGGCTATAACACTAACTCGGCCAGATTACAAAGTGACATGGTTACTAGTTGAACGTTGGAGTAATATATTGAACTATATGACTGAATTAGATAGCTTGATCTTTATAAAAAACCATTGTTTATATTCAAAAGTTTGTGTGATAAAACAAATGTATAAACAATTGTTTATGCTTTATAAGTTATTATTTTCCTAAAATATATATAAAAATTAATTTTTGCAATAATATTTGCTACGATTTTTATTTCTGTATTTTTTAATTATTTAGATTAATCATAATTGAATTCAATGTTTTAAAAATTACTCTAACACTAACTCGGCGAGGTTACAGAGTGACATGATTACTAGTTGATCGTTGGAGTCATATGACCGAATCAGATAATTTGTTTTGATAAATATGAGAACAATCCATTTGTATAACAACTACTTCTGATAAACGTGACAACTAAGTAACTGCATCTGCCTCTAATAATCACATCAAGCATCTGACTTTGAAAATTCAATGCTTAGAAAAATTCAACGCCCAAAAAGTTAACGTTGCAAAGAAGACAAAACAATTTTCCATCCTCTCACGAACATTTCGAATATGCTATGTGTCTGAAAGTCTTTAAAGTTTGATTTGATCATAGTAACCTATAATTCTTTGTCATGAATACCAAGATACGTAGAATCACTCACGATGATATGTATACATGGATACTTATTAAAGACTAATCTACCTTAATTAGTAATTGAAGATCTCCAATGATAATATTCTAAACTAACACTTGATCTATGTATTTAAAAATAACTCGCTCAGTCCTTAAGAGAGACCAAAAGAGAGAATGTGTGAGAGAAAATAAAAAAGGCTATATGTGTCACGACCCAAAAATTAAATGTCGTGACCGGCGCACAAGCTATACTCATAGCCTGGCAAGCTTATCAACTAACTTAACAATTAAACAACTAAATCGCTCTTTAACCATTTAAAAAATTATATATATGCCTTTTCTCGAAATTTCGACAGAGTGTCCTCTGTAACTTCAACATTTCCAAATTTATATCTCGAGTTGCTAAAAATTGTATCTGTCAATTGAGTTGCGATGATAGTAGATATTTTTAACAAAAAGTGGTTTGGAGAGGCTATGGGTGAAATGGTAATTTAATAAATATCTAGATATTTTGAGATATTTGTTAAAAGTAATTAATATATATATATGTATTTGTTTGGAGAGAAAAGAAAAGGAAATAGAAAGGAAAGAAGGAAAAAGAAAGAAAAGAAAAAAAAAAGGAAAGAAAGACAGAGGAGAGAAAACAAAACAAAACTTCTTCTTCTTCCTCTGCCTCGCGCGAAGCTTCTTCCTACTTCCTCCTTTCATTTTCATTTTCGTTGCTTCTTTGGCTTCAAGAATAGAAACCCAAGGCTTGGTGGGTGATAGGACAAGACTTTCTCAACTTCACTCTTCCTCTTTGATTCGAAAACGAAGAAAAACGGTGTTAGGGATTTCAAAACCTTCAAACACAAACCTCCCCGTTTCATCTAGATCTAAGCTTCGTTTCGCGAAGAGATAGAAGGGAAAGTTGCTCACTACCATGCTACGGTGCTAGGGAACCAACTTTGGAAGCGACGTTGCGAGCGGAGATTTTACCGGATTTACTCGCGGTACCGTAATCGCACGTTAAAGCTAACGTGAAGGTAAGGGATCCAACCAAAATTTTAGTTTGCATTTAAGGACTTATCTGTGGTTGTGTGGAAAAGAATTTTGTTAGGGTTAAAGTGTTGATTTGGGGAAAATGAATCTAAGGCTTTATGGGTAAAATCTTAGAGTTAGGTTTTGGTGATATTGATGAATGTTTCGTGGAAAATGAATTTAACTCAATTGTGCATGATTTTGAGTAAATGAAATTTGATGTGTTTGAGTGGTATGTTGTGATGATTTGTGTTCATCGTATTTGACGTATTCATAATTAATGCGAAATTTAATATGTGTATGGTTGGATTTTGTGGAGAAATGAATTGATGTGTTTTGGTGTGATTTGTGGATGGAATTTGTGAATATGCTTGAGTATGTTCTGTGTGGAATTTGAAAACCATTAGAGTTAAACGAGTATTAAGAATGGGGAATCTCTTAATGTCTACGTTTACTTAATATTGTCGTGAAAACCATTAGAGTTAAACGAGTATTAAAAATGTGGAATCTTTTAATATCTCTGTTTACTTAATGTTTGTTGTGAAAATCGGTTAAGTTAAATGAGTATTAAGAATGGGGAATCTCTTAATATCCTTGTTTACTTAATGTTTGTTGTGAAAATCATTTAAGTTAAATGAGTATTAAGAATGGGGAATCTCTTAATGTCTACGTTTACTAAATGTTTGTCGTGAAAACTATTAGAGTTAAACGAGTATTAAAAATGGGGAATCTTTTAATATCTCTGTTTACTTAATGTTTGTTGTGGAAATCATTTAAGTTAAATGAGTATTAAAAATGGGGAATCATTTAGTAAATCGTGCTGACCCGTGATAGGTGGCACCTCGGTAATTTAGTACTTTGGCATGTGATAGGCGGTACGATTATGATTTACGGCCCTTCGAGTAGGGTTTTGGTTTGGAATTCCGAGTCCATGCATTTTGGCATATACGCATTGCATTAGGGTGTTTGACACACGAGTCGTGTTTTATTCAAGTTGATGATTGTGTGTTTGAACTTGAGATGTCATTGTGATTGTGATGATTTTACTAAGTGTTATGTTTTGGAACAAATTGTGTGTAAGCGTAATTGATTGTAAAACTATTTCGAAACTCAAGTTGTCGTGGTAATTGTGTTGAAATTGCTAAGTGTTATGTTTTGGAGTTGTGTGTGAATGTGATTGAGTTAGTTTATGTAGTTTTAGAAAAACATTCAGGGAAATTGATTCCCAAATCGATTTTGTGAAAAGCCAATCATAAAAATCGATTTGCCAATCGATTTGATGTATTACAGGAGCTCAGCCAATTTGACAAAATCGATGTGCTATTCGATTTTGTAAATATGTTTCATAAAACCAATTAAGAAATCGATTTCCCAATCGATTGTTGTGTCTCCTGTTTTATTAAATCTTGAAAAGGTATTGAGCCAATCGATTTGCCAATCGATTTGGGCTATTACAATAGTTCAGCTAATTGGTCCAAATCGATTTACCAATCGATTGAATTTGTTACAGGGGCTCATCTATTCATTCAATCGATTGCCCAATCGATTGATTTAAGCCCAGAGCATAGATTTCACTAAAAACCTTCATCCAAATCGATTTCCTAATCGATTGGCTTAGTAGAAATTCTTACTCTGAGTTAGATAATCGATTGCTCAATTGGTTCATCAATGGATTGGTCAGTTGTTTATTACTTGATTGATTTAAGACTTATTTTGATTTCATTTTTATTTGGCAAGCATGATATGGACTTTTAGCATATGGGAATACCCTTTTAAGGTGTATGCTAAGATGAAAGGCTATTTTGTGCATTTAAAAACTTAAATGTTATGTGTTAATTGTTAATTTCGGTTGGTGACCCTATACAACTATTGTGGAAATCTGGGCTTTGCCCTCAGATGAGAGTCAGGATAATCCTACCGGTTCGTACCCTGTGGATGGGAATGTAGATGGGAACGCCTGACTGGAGCTATGTTAGGAGGATCTCACGGGGCGCGTGGAGACCACTCAGGGTGTAAAGTTTTTTTTGTAGAATGATCAGATTAAGTGGACATAGAGGGAACATATGTCTTTCTTTTGAATTGCGTTTATTTTAAATTGGAAGACTGTACTTACACTATTATTGTCAGCATGACAAGTTATTTTCGATTGGTTCCATGTACCACTTTTGATGTGTAAATACTTTGGATTAATATTTCAAAAACTATTCCGCTGCTTGTAAATTATATTGACTTAAATGTCGTTGCATTATGACTTAAACATCTATCAAAGGTATTTCCCTTATTTATTTCTTGGTTTTATGAATTTGTTTTGAAAAAAAAAATACACTCTCGCTTTGAAAATCAGGGTGTTACACAAAGGGACGACGCCTCTTATCAGAATAATATTTTTGTCTACTCTGAGCTGTCACTAAGTGATCCTGAATCAATTTAACTTTCTCAATGGCATGTTGAACCAATTCTGGACCAACTAATTTAGCTTCACCAACTTCAAACCACCCTATGGGAGACCTACACCGTCTTTCGTACAACGCCTCAAACGGAGCCATATGAGTACTAGATTGATAACTATTATTGTATGCAAATTCCATCAAGGACAAATGTTGATCCCAACTACCCCCAAGATCCAACACACAAGCACGAAGCATATCTTCCAATATTTGTATAGTCCTTTCAGACTGACCATCTGTTTGAGGATGAAAAGCGGTGCTAAGCTTCAAACGAGTTCCTAATGAAGTTTGGAACGACTTCCAAAATTGAGCAGTAAATTGAGCCCCACAATCAGAAATGATAGACACCGGTACACCATGCAAAGAGACAATTTTATCTAAATAAAGTTTAGCATACTGAGATGCAGTATAAGTAGTCTTCACAGGTAAAAAGTGTGCACATTTGGTCAACCGATCTATAATCACCCACACTGAGTCATAACCCTTTTGGGTTCGTTGTAATCTTGTGACAAAATCCATAGTGATGCCTTCCCACTTCCACTCAGGTATTTCAACAGGTTGAAGTATATTAATTTCGTTTAGTATGAGGATTTTGGGCGTTGGAAGTTTTTAATAAATTGTTTTAGGTTATTACATATTAGGAGAATTAGAGTGTGATGAAATGAAATTTTTGCATATAGGTGTTTTTAAAACTGCATCCAAATGATTTCTCATGACTCCAATATTGTTTCTATTTTTTGACTATGAATTTACGTTTTGAATTAAGGACTTAAGATTAGAATTATTATGAGTTTAGTATATCGCCTAAACTATTTATAATTGTTGTGGATGAATGATGCATTTTGTATATAACATAATAAGTTCAGTTTATACAAAATATTTCAAGTTTTGTACAATATCATTAAATCATGCATGGCCTTATTCACGGTGGGACATTTAGGTTATTCCAGACATGGAATAACAGGTAAAGGAGAACAATCAGGACGCTGATTGGGGTTTGGCCAGACCACCTTTACCAATCAGGACTCAATTATCTTAGTGACCCGTATTAAGATATTGGGCGACTTTTCCTTATTCTAAAGGAAAAGATTTGAGGTCATGCATATGTTTTTCACAATATATATATATATATATATAGACATGCATAATAATAATAATAATAATAATAATAATAATAATAATATTTTTATCATGAGATGTATAATTATTTTTTACGTTTTATACACTTTTATGAAAGATACTCTTTGAGATTGTTTTTTCCTTTTATTTTTAGAGCTCACTGAGATATTTTATCTCACCCCAATTATTATTATTTTTAGCAGCTGGAGGAACATGAGACATGAAATTAGCATCAGAAGAACAGTTCCAAACGCGTTGAATTAAAATTTAATATTTTGTTTTATGATGTTAATCAGATAACCGAAGTTTGTTTCAAGATGTAATATTTTATGAATCTACTAAACAAGTTGTAAACTATATTTATGAATATAGTTTTCAGTTATGATGGTGATTCTAAATTATTATTTATTGTGAATTACCTCTGTTTTACTAAGGTGTATGGATCATATTATCATATTCTAGACAAATGATAATGGGTTTTACACTCCCAAAGGCAAACCTATTGAGGACATTGTTCTTCCCCCTGCATTCCTAAAGAGGAAAATCCATGAGGCGAGAACTATGGATTTTGCCTACTTTGATGCAAATGGATTCACCTTCCAAAACCATCTCAGATTTCATGGATTGGTAGATTTTATCTCCTAACCTTTGGAAATCTATCCAAGACTGATTAGAGCCTTCTACTCAAACTTCACCCTCACAGACATTGGATTTGAGTCTAAAGTTAAAGGAAAGAAAATTTCTATGACTTTTAGGGAGTTCTCCAAGCTATCAGGACTGCCCTTCTATGGAGAAGCTGTTGATGGCAGAACCAATCCTGATTCTACTGATGATGCTTGGGAAACATCAGCAGATAGATACACAGCCATTCAAGACTTAATGGTTGAAGGGTTTGTGGAAAGAACATCTCTCCCAATTGGTCAAATGAAGGTCCAACATAGGATGCTGATGCATGTGCTAACCAGAATGTTGGTACCTAGATCAGGGAACCATGCCATAGTTCAGAGGCTTGACATTACTCTTCTTTGGGGCCTTTACAAGGAACTCAAGATGAGTTGGGCATGGATTGTGCTGGTTAATATGTTAGAAACAGCACAAGGAAAGCTAATGCTCCCTTACCCTCAGCTGATCACCAAGATTCTGAGACACTTCAAAATATCGTTTGTTAATGAAGAATCAGTAAAAATAACTCTGATTTTTGGTGAATCAATTGTCAACCAAATGCAATTGAAGAAGATCAATGGTATTTGGACAAGGGCTCAACCAAATGCTGAACAAGCTGAAAACCAATCTGAGGTTTTAGCTAAGTTGCTGGAACTTATGGAGTCTCAGGCTGCTCACAATGCTAAGGTGGAAGCATCCCTTAGGAAACTCCAAGCAACCCTCAACTCAGTTGTTCAAGATGTAGATGCCATCCAAGACCATTTGGGTCTCAAGATGTCATTTAAAGACATAGCTGACATTGGCACACAAATGGCCAATCAAGAAGATCAACCTCATTCCCCCACTACTAATCTGCAACAAAATGATGTTGATACACAAGCAACTGAAGAAACAACCCCTATCAACCTTGATAGTTATGAACCTCATGGTGAGGAGACACTTGCTAAGGCTAATATAGCAGTCTCTACCTCTCCCGTTGGTGATAATGAGGAACAACCCTAGATTAGTTGTTTAGGCTTTTGTTTTCTTTGTTGTTTTGTAATTGTTTTTTTTTTCAGTATATCTCTCTTAATAGCTTTTGAATCATTATTCTCTCTTGCATTATATTTTTGAATTTAATGACAAAAGGGGGAGAACTTGAATGAATTTAACTTGTGGTTATGCTTATCTTATCATGTATACTGAAATTGGAAATTGAAATGAATTATGAATTCTAAAATTCAGGGGGAGTTTTAAATAAGAGTTATTATAAAGTTAAGTTTTAATTTTGAAATGTAAATTCAAAGTTAAATTGTATGTTTGTCATTTAATCAAAAATGGGGAGAATGTAAGATATATGCCTCCTTGACTATGATTTTGATATAACTTCCAAACATACAATGTATATGCATTATCTGATTAATCTAATAGTTTGGGTTGAGATACATTTCAGGAAAGAATCAAACACTACACTTGGAAAGAATCAAACACTACACTTGGACAAATCTTGGATCTCAAGCAATCAAGCAAAGATTGATCATATCATACAAGGCTTGAAGATTATGTGTAAATTTGTCTAGTGTTCATAGTGTTTATTAGTTAGATTCATCATTATGATTTCACACATCTAATATTTGCCAATTAAAACTGAAATCATAAAATAAGTGTGTTAATCAATCAATTGGTAAATCAATTGGTTAATCGATTTTCTGATTCATAGAACAAAGTTTTCACTGAGTTAATCGATTAGCAAATCGATTACATAAAGGTTTTTTTTATCAAACCTGTGTTCTATGATTAAAAGAAATCGATTGGACAATCAATTGGTAAATCGATTGATTAATCGATTTTCTGATTCACATAACAAAGGTTTCACTGAGTTAATCGATTAGCAAATCGATTACTTAAATTATGTTCATCAAAATTGTGTTCTATGATTAAAAGAAATCGATTGGACAATCGATTGATATACTTTTCTTAAGTTACAAACTTTTTACTAATCAATTAGTTAATCGATTGCATGAATGAATTAGTTCATCATTTATCAGAAACATATTGCATAATCGATTGGCACATTGATTTTTATCAAATATCTGAGTTACAGGGACAGATTAGTCGATTGGCAAATCGATTTGATTAAATGTCTGAGTTGCAGGGAGAAATTATCCCATTGCCAAATCTATTATGTTAATAAAAGTGAATCGACTGAGTAATCGATTGTTTGATCTCGCATTTTGAACAAAACAATTATAATCGATTATTCAATTGACTCTGATATGAACTGAGTTTCAATTTCTGATATATGCATTAAAAGAATCGATTAGAAAATTGATTAGTTCATTTATTTCAAGAATTTCAAGAAAAACAAGAAACGCGAAATCGATTAGGAAATCGATTGATCTGGTAATACGCATTAATAAAATCGATTGGGAAATCGATTTGTCTAAAGTTTTTCTGAAACTATATAAACTGAATCAATCACAATTTTCATAACAACAATACAGATAGAAAACTGAAAGAATTTCATTGGCTTCTCGAAAAATACACTTGGAGAAAAATTGTTGTAACTCACAAACATTATTGGCAAATATTAAGTGTGAGAATTCATTGTGATTGAATCAATTGTTTTAGTTCTTTTTGAAAGAACAATCTTTGTAAAAGAAAGTGTGTGGAAATCCAGTATTGTGAAACTGGTGGTCATCTTTTAGAGTGTGTGATCATCTAAAAGAGATCTCAATCTGATCTTGCTAGAGCTTGGTGATTAGTTCTTAAGGATAGATTGGTTGTTGTTGTAGATTGATGTTGAGTTAGATGTATAGGCATTGAAGTGCTGGAAAGTCAGTAAACATACTCAAATGATTTCTAGTAAAGGCTGGAATCGGTAAGTGATTTCGGGACTGGATGTAGACTATCGAATTGATAGTTGAACCAGTATAAAAATCCCTGGTGCACACTTCTCTATCTCTATACTCTTTATCTTGATAATACATGTGTTCTTGAATCTCTGTTTTGAATAAGTTCTGAATCTATTATTGTTAAATTGGAATTAATATTAAACAAGTTGGTTTTAATATTAAGTTCATCATTTAGGAAGGAATTGGATAATCTTGTTAATAATATAGTGTATAACTTCCGAAGGATAGAGGTCATTCCACCAACAGTAATATTTGGACAAATGAAGGGTAATGGCGTAATTTTCATTCTACCTCTCCAATCTATCTCTAATATATCGTGTTTTTCAGAAACAACTTTCGGTTTCTTCTACGTTGCCGTAAACACTCCTCCATCCTCCCAATCTTCAACCTCTCATTTTTCTTCATTTTTTTTCAAATCAGTCAAACCCAAAAGCTTGACAAAGCTCTTCAAAAACATTTTTAAACCTTGCATGTCTCAATTTGTCTCTAACCAGATTCAAGGAAGCAATAAGGGATAATACCCAACAAAAATGAAGAACTTGAGTCAAAGTGGCAATTTGAGAACAGGGGAGCTCAACAACCAATTTAACCAGAAGATCGTCTTCTCCCTTATAATAAACAGTGAGTTCTTTTTATTAAAAGTTTTTTTTTGTTGTTATGAGTAGGGATTTAATGTTTTGAGGTGAAGTTGTTTAGAAGAAAATAGAAATGGAAGAAAATAACTCACATAGGTTTAACCCATTGGGATTTTGTTGAAATGTCAGTAAATTAAAACATGCATATTGTTTATTGTTGAGATATTGTGAATGAATTATATATTAGGAAAAATTTACTTAAATGTGTATAATTAGACTTAAAGTGATTATGCTTGTCGAGCACGATTTATGCTCATTACTGCTGTTGCTTGTGATGTGTTTGTGAAATTGTGTTGTGTTATATTAATTTCGTCTAGTATGAGGATTTTGGGCGCTGGAAGTTTTTAATAAAGTGTTTTAGGTTATTACATATTAGGAGAATTAGAGTGTGATGAAATGGAATTTTTGCATATAGGTGTTTTTAAAACTGCATCCAAATGATTTTTCATGACTCCAATATTGTTTCTATTTTCTGACTATGAATTTACGTTTTGAATTAAGGACTTTAGATTAGAATTATTATGAGTTTAGTATATTGCCTAAGATATTTATAATTGTTGTGGATGAATGATGCATTTTGTATATGACATAATAAGTGCAGTTTATACAAAATATTTCAAGTTTTGTACAATATCATTAAATCATGCATGGCCTTATTTACAGTGGGACATTTAGGTTATTCCAGACATGGAATAACAGGTAAAGGAGAACAATCAGGACGCTAATTGAGGTTTGGCCAGACCACCTTTACCAATCAGGACTCAATTATCTTAGTGACCCACATTAAGATATTGGGCGAGTTTTCCTTATTCCAAAGGAAAAGATTTGAGGTCATGCATATGTTTTTCACAATATACACACACACACATATATATATATATATATATATACATGCATAATAATAATATTTTTATCATGAGATGTATAATTATTTTTCACCTTTTATACACTTTTATGAAAGAAACTCTTTGAGATTGTTTTTCCCTTTTATTTTTAGAGCTCACTGAGATATTTTTTCTCACCCCAATTATTATTTTTTTTAGCAGCTGGAGGAACATGAGACATGAAATTAGCATCAGAAGATCAGTTTCAAACACGTTTAATTAGAATTTAATATTTTGTTTTATGATGTTAATCAGACAATCGTAGTTTGTTTCAAGATGTAATATTTTATGAATCTACTAAACAAGTTATAAACTATATTTATGAATGTAGTTTTCAGTTATGATGGTGATTCTAAATTATTATTTATTGTGAATTACCTCTGTTTTACTAAGGTGTATGGATCATATTATCATATTCTAGACAAATGATAATGGGTTTTACAATAGTATATTTTGAGAAGTTACTAAGTCAATCATACCATACCCTTAGTGCTTGTTTTAGATCTTAGAGAGATTTTCTAAGTTTAAAAATATGATTTGGAAATTCTGAACTTTCAAAACCAGGAGTTTGTTTAACATAGACTTCTTCACTTATATAACCATTTAGAAAAGTACTTTTAACGTCCATTTGAAATAATGTAATGTTATTTGTTGCAGCAAAAGAAAGTATGAAATGAATAGATTCTAACCTGACCACTAGAGCAAATTTCTTAGTGTAATCAATGCCCTATTGTTGATAGTAGTCTTGTACGACAAGCCTGGTATTATTTCTGACCACTTCACCTTTTTCATTTTGCTTGTTTCTCATAACCCACTTGGTTCTAATAATGTTCTTTTTTGGCCTAGGTACTAGATCTCAAACATCATTCCTCTTAAATCCATTTGACTCTTCTTGCATTGCAAGAATCCATCCATCATTTATCATTGCTTCATCAATAGATGTAGGCTCACTTGATGAGAATCAGCCAAACAAAGTGGTATTTTTTAGTGATGGTCTAGTCCTCAAATGATCACTTCAACTTCCAATGATTAGAGCTTAAGGAAGAGATGACTTGTACTTCCGTCCAGATATTCGTTCTGAATTATATTGACTATTTTTTACTTGATCAGATTCACTCTCTAAAGATTTGTCATCTTCTTCTAATTTGCTTGTATCCTCTAATTTTAAAAGTTCTTCTGGTTTGTCTGCATCTGCTTCCTCTGGTTCCAATAAACATGCACTATGATCATCTTATTTTGACTTTTCAAGGTCATGTTGTTTGTCATCAAATTTAACATGTTTGAATTCTTCCACAAACCAAATTTCCTTATTAAACATTCTATAAGCCTTAGATCTTTTAGAGTATCCAATATAAGTACACTTTTGAGATCTAGAATCAAATTACCAAGCTTATCTTTAGTTTTCAACATATAACAAGTACAATCAAATTGTTTAAAGTAAGAGATATTAGGCTTTTTACCTTTCCTCAATTCATATGGTGTTTTATTCAATATAGATCTAATTAAGACTCAATTTTGAATATAACATGTAATGTTAATTGCTTTAGCCTAAAATTGTTTTGCAACATTCATATCATTTAGCATGGTTCTGGCCATTTCTTGGAGTGATCTATTTTTTCATTCTACAACTCCAATTTGTTAGGGTGTTATAGGAAATGAGAATTTGCCAGAGATTCCATTCTCATCACAAAAACTTTTAAAGAACTTGTTTCCAAATTCTCCTTCATGATCACTTCTAATTATTACAATCTTAAGACCTTTTTCATTCATTATTGGTTTGCAAAATCTGATAAAAACTTTGTGGGACTCATCTTTACTTCTTAAGAATTTTACCTATGTCCACCTAGTGTAATCATCTACTATAACAAAACCATATTTCTTTCCACTTAGAGAGGTTCTTATCACTGGCCCAAAGAGATCTATATGTAAGAGCTCAAGGGGCTTTGAGGTAGAGACCGAGTTCTTAGGGGTAAAGGAGTTATTTGTTTGTTTTCCCTTTTGACAAGTTTCACACATAATTTATGTTTTGTAACTAAGCTTAGGTAGACCTCTGACTAGTTGAAGTTTATTCAATTTTTAAATTAATCAAAGGTTTGCATGACCTAATCTTTTGTGCCAAATAAGTTTCTCTTCATTTACTGACATAAGACACTTAACCTCTTGTTTCTCTAAACTAAACAGATTTATCTTATATATGTTGTTTTGTCTCTGACCTGTAAAGAGTACCGATACAGCATTATTACTATTTGTCTTGCATAATTTTTTATTGAATATGATATCGTAATTATTATCACTTAACAGACTAATACTTAATAAATTATGCTTAAGACCTTTAACAAACAAGACATATTTAATAGAAATGGAAGCACCATTACCAATCGTACCCTAAGCAATGACCTGGCCTTTTTGCTTTCCTCCAAAAGTCACTATGCCTCATTTACTCAATGTTAGTTCTCGAACACATACTTTCCTCCCATCATATGTCCCTAGCATCTTTGGTACTCAAATTTGGTTGGGTCTTAGTTTGTTAGTCAAGAAATAATTATTGTCTTTCCTTGTATTTAGCCTGGGACAAGATAATTTGTCACGACCTTTCTTAGAGAAAATAGTGCACAAGATATCAGAAGTAATAAAATTAGGTTCAGTTACAGTTTCTTCAAATCCTAGACCTATTTTACCATTTCTACTAACTCCATAAATCATAAAAGCATATTTGCTTCTTTCCATACCATTAGCAAGAAAATCTTGAAATACTTCTTCATGCTTATCAGAGTAACATGTGGTATTTTCAATTGATGTTGAACTATGATTACTTGTTAGAGTTAGATTTTCAACCTTAAGTACAACAAAATCAGTTTTCAAAGTTGCATTTTTTCTTTTAACTTCAGCACTTTGATTCTTTATAGCATTAATTTCTTCAGATAGATTTTCATTTTCTTACCTAAGTGTTTTTAGTTTTAAAGACAATTTGTGATTTATAACAAAAATTAAATCAAATTAAGTTAAGTCAAAAAAATAACTCAATTTCTTCATATGTTGATTCACTTCCAGAGTTAGAATATGTGTTTGATCCAGAGGCAGAGCTGGTGTGAGCCCTCATAGCTAAATTTGTTTGGTCTTCATCGTCAGAGGATTCATCAGAATCATATCATCCCATGAAGCCATCAAAATCTTCTTCTTGGATCTTGAATCTTATCTATTATGTTTCCCTTTCTCCATATTTGGACATTCTGACTTGATATGTCCAGGTTCATTGCACCCATAGCATATGATGTTTTTCTGCAATATTTATCATTTCCTTTGTTGGATTTCCTTGAATACCTTTGGGAAAATATCTTCTTTATGTTTTGCCATATCTTCTGAATTTTTCTTGATATGAAATTCAGACCCTCTTCCTTTAAGTCTTCATTATGATCCTCTAAATCATCATCCTTTGATTCTTCTATTGCCTTCAGAACATTCTTCTGCCTAGATTTCAAATCCAATTTTGGTTGCTTCTTCTTGAGCTCATCCACTGCAAGTTTAATTTCATGTGAACTGAGAAAGGTGATTAATTCTTACAGCGTAAGAGTATTCAAATCATTTGCTTCCTTAATGGTATTGATCTTAGGTCTCCAATTGCTTGGAAAACTTCTTAGTATCTTCTTCAAATGGTCAGTAGTAGTATAATTCTTCTCAAGTATCTTTAATCCTGATCTGCTCATATTTTTTTACTACGAGGTTGTCCTTTGTTTCAATGGTGTTATGATGCATCTTTTACATCTTCTTCTAATCAGCATTCATCTCCTTTCTTGGAATTTCAATACCATCAGTATTCTTTGTAGCAGATAATCATCTTTCACCAAATCCCAAAGTTCAGGATTTTGTGAATAAAAAAATTCCTCAACCGGTCCTTCCATTACTTAAAACATTCTCCATCAACTTCTTCACTAAATCTAGACATGTTGAACCCTTGGATATTTCCTCATATGATGTAAAGTGCTTAGTCTTGGGACTAATCTCTAATGCCAATTGAAGGTGCAACCATGAGAAGGGCATTTGAATTGTGTTTAGTTAGATAAGAAACAATCGAGTTCAGGGGCAGCAAACAATGAAAGCATAAATAATTGGACACATAGATTTCTCCTAGTTCACCACTAACTGGGCTATATTCAGTCCCTTCCTTTTTAAGGCATTAATCCACTAATTCAAATACCTTGAATTACAAAGTACCTGACCCTCCAAGTCATTCTTCCCAAACAACCTAATAACTCCAAACTTTTTAGGAGCACAAACACCTTGGCTCTACTAGTCAAGTCTTCTCCACACAATCTAACAACCCCAGATTGTTGAAGGCATACTAACATCACAATCGGGTTGGATACAAAAGATTGGAACGTTAAGTGTTTGCTGCTAACTAAGCTGATTTCAAAATAACTTTAACACTCTAAGATAAAACACTTAGAAAATATTTCTAACTTGAACAAGTGTTTCTCTCTTTGAACTATAAGATGAATTTGAAATTTTGAGCTTATGATATATTCTACTCTATTCTAATTTTCGATGATCTTCTTCTTCAACCTTGAGCATCTATTTAAAGATAAAATTAGGGCTTCAATTTAGTTCTTGTTTGATTCTGAATTTTATCTTCATTCCTAGCTTGGTCAACAATGATTTTATTCAAAAATATTTGTATACAATATACTTTTGGATAATATGTTCTTTAGTCAATTATTTATTTCTGAATCCAATATGATCACTTCTTCAAGATTGACTATGTTCGTATTTTTTTTCATATTTAGTTTGTAAATTCATCATATTGATATTGTTCATATTTTGTTGTCGATAAATCTTGATCAAATCCTCATCTAAAAAATTCATATCTTCTTGTAATAAATATTGATCAAATCTTCTTTACAACTTGGTCAAAGATTTTCTTTAATCATCAATCAAAATCAAATCTTTTTTTAAATTTTCTTCGAAAACATATGACCATATCTTCTTTTCAACTTGGCCAAAAATTTTCTTCAATCATAAATCTGAATCAAATCTTATTTTAGATTTTCTTCAAAAACACTAATCTTTTTTCATACTATGTGAACTCAAAGATATTCTTCTCATAAAATACTTTTGTTAAAATCAAAACTTTAAGTATAAAACTGACTTCTTTCTAATAGATCGATCTTTAATAAGTATCCATATATATATATATATATATATAATAGGTATTGAGTACACAAAATAAGAGGATATTATGATCAAATCAAATCTGAAAGAGTTTTAGATCGGTAGCAAATATAGAATGTTTAGACGATGTGCATTTGCTTTGTCTACTTTGGAGCATTGACTTTTTTATAGCATTAATTTTTTCAAAGGATATATAACAACTCATAGTCAAACAATCAGACGCCTAATTTAATTATCATAGTCAGATGCGGGTACTTGTTTGTTACAATTATCAAAGGGAAGAGGGAGTTACTCGTTTGTCATACATATGGGAGGTAGAGATAGTTACTCGTTTATCATGCTTATCAAAAGCAAAAGAAGACATGCTTGTTGAATTCACTAGAGGCATATGAATAGTCGCTTGGCGAATTCATCTAAGGTAATTGAACTATTTATTTAAGTTTCCAAAGGCAATAGACACACAATGCCGCATGGGTATCAAATTCAACCGAAGCTTTCTTGTTTTTTCCAGAGTCAAACAAAGCTTGCAATAACAAAGGCGTGTGTCACAAAATTTGGGTTGTAAAGAAAAAGTGAAATATTGGTTTCATGTGTCTTTGTCCAATCATTAGAGGATATATCTTATATTGGAACACATACTTTATTGCGCTTGTCTTTGAAGTATTATAGCTTGCTCCATTAATAGATTTCTTATATACTTTGTAATTTATGCTACTTTAGCATGGATAATCTTTAATATAACTCTTTGTCTTCAAACTTAATATGCACACTTAGACAGTACAGTTAGGGATAATTGTTCTTTATTTGTCTATTTTTGTTATCATCAAAACATCAACCCGAGGATTGTAGCTAAAACCACTTTTGCACTAAAACATTCCCTACCCTACACTCATCGTAACAGTACTGATGAAAACTCCCCTCATTTAGGCAATTGAGGAAGTGTGAGGCAATATCCTGGAAGAACACATGGTTAGTTCGTCTACACCATTGTTCAATATATCTAAAGTTATTAAGATGAGATTAATCTCTCCTATACACTGCATTCGACCCAGTGGCGATAATAGAAGAATGTTTGGTCAAACTAATGGATCTCATGCCATTCCCTCTATAGACGATGAGTCGTATACCCTTCTATTTGAGGAAGACAAAAAATAGGTGGTTCTAAAATACCAAAGGATGTGCCAAACCAATTAAGATATGGCTCTGGTTTTCCTTCCTTTGCCCAAAGCTGCTCAAGTTTTAAGAAGAAACGCAAAACAGTCGCCAAGACATTCCATGTAGATGAGGATGAGGAATAAGCAACCAACGCCAATCAGGACGAAACAAGCTTCATTCAAACGAAGAAACATAAGGTAACATCCAATTTTGAGCAAACTAGTCCTTTTGTTATTTTTTTGTAATACGAGTAGTAATGAACAATCTAAACCTGAACCTCCCACTCCCCTACCAAAAATACAAACTTAGTTATCCATCCTTATAATCCTACACCTACTACCTCAATTACTCTAACTCCGACACCTCATATGAGATCTATGAGGCAACAACCTTAGTCGAACACTTTGCCACCCTCTAACATATAACCCATCCCCTTCCTCTCAAGATCACCACTCTAAACCCAACACCCCCAGCCACTAAAACTAACATTCCACAAATACATCCCAACTCTAACATTCCACTAACACCTACCCTGTCCACACTTGCATCTGACCCTACCACACCAAGACATGTGAATCCCTCTCACCAAGAAATTGAGACAACTACTCAAGTCATCATTAACTTAGTCTTTGATACATCATCATTCCCCTCACACCTTTTTCGCTTTGAACCTGCCACCTCTCATCCTGTTAGACCTCATTCCCCTCGCTTGTTCCATTCCCTCTAGCTTTCCAAACCTCAACACATTCATTACTTCTCTTATTTCTAAAATCACTTTAGCACACAGTAGTAATGATCAAAGTTTGGACCTTAATGCAATTGCTCTCTCAGAACGCTACAACTTTCAAATAGATAGTTGATATTCTCTATCTATGGATTATGCAGCTTCATAAATCCCAAAGCAATCAGTCCAAAAAGCTCCTAAAATCTACGTTGGAAGGTTCATCAAGGGAAGACTCATTTCCCTCTAGTGGTGTTCATCTAGAACTCTCAATGGTTGCTCAATCTGCACCATTGTAGTTCCTTGTGCTTATTCCACATATTGTGATACCCTCCTTGGATGCTACTACTGTTGCTGCTCATAGATCTGCATAATTTGCCTCTATAAGTCAATATACCACCCCTTTTGGCCCCATGTTTGATCATTCACAATATGTAAAAAAGGAAAACTTATATCAGTTGGAAGCTAAGACTAAGGCATTCATGGAACAGACAACCAAAAAAAGAGAACATGTGTACTACTATAAGTTTAATCTTAGCTAGGCTGATCATCCCAAATTTGTAGCTCCTTGTATTTTCTTTTGTTTGTTTGGGTATTTCTTTCCTTTGTTGTACTTTTTTTCTTGCTTTTTCTTGCTTGTTGGCTATCTTGTCAGAATATATCTCATTACTCTTACATTTAGACTTGCATATATTAAGGGGAGACCTGCTATGATTTTCTATGTTATTCCTTTTACTCATGTTAAATTAAAAATTGTTCACAAAAATAGATGTTTGTCATCATCAAAAAAGGGCAGATTGCTAAAACCAAGTTAGTTTGAAGAACTATGACCCTTACGTGTTTTGATAATAACAACATTATTTTGTGGGAACAATGTAAAGCACTAATGTTATGTCTTCGTGTGCAGTCTTCAAAATAGGTTATTCCTTATGAGTTCATGTTGCATCCTCTGATCTTTGATCTAAGTTAAATGAACACCAAGACTCTGCTTTTGATTTCCGTAATCTAAGTCTACTGAATGCTCTTTGAAGTGCACCTCTGGTGACTTTGTTATTGCAAGCAATGTTCTGATTAGTCTGGCTTTGACGACTACAACAAGCATCTGACTATTATGCCTTTGATAAATTGTGTCAAGCATTTGATCATCTTACTCGAATAATAGTCAAAACTTTGATAATAGTCAATACTCTGAAGAAGACAAAGCTTTTGTGCATCCTCTACTAAACACCCTGAAGATTTTTGCACATAATCTGATCAAAATATCATCTTTTATTTTATCTCCATAGCAAGATTTGCATAATCCATTTCAAGGATATTTTACAAGGTTTAATGGCGAACTAATCTTAGAAGATTTGATACGAAATTTCATGATACATGTTCATTTCTTGAAATCAAGAAAATGACCAGGAATCCTAAAAATCTCTATAAAAGAACGTGCAACTCTCATTGAAAAGTGCCAGCAACAACATACCACAATAAGCACATACAACCGTCTCTGCACTCTTGCTATTTACCTTTTATCTTGTCTAAGTACTGAGAAATATTTTTCTAAGAATGCAAAATTATAAACACCCTCTTGTGAGAGTTATTCAGAAACTCCTCGAACCTTTCTTTTGTAACCAAGCCCAATAATGGTTGTATATCTCAACAGCTGTACTATACTAAGCTAGAAGGTTGATAAGACTTGAGCACAGTACGTTTGACTATTAAGTGTTTAATCGAAGTGTAATTCAATTGGTGAATTGGTAGATTGAATCTTTCATACTGAAGGGACTAGACGTAGTTGTCGTGTTGGTTGTGAACCAAGATAAATTGGTTGCGTTGCTCTGTTTTTATTTTATCTCTATTTTTCAATGTCTTCTGTTAAAACCATATTTTTTTAAATAAAACACAATTCAAACCTTCATTTCTTGTGTTTTTTGTTCTACAATTATATATGTTTTTATAGACTAAAAAAAAAAAGAAGAGCATGAATAATATTTTCATGAAAAAACTTATATCAACAGTAAAAGGAGAATGAAAAGAGAAAGATTGATTAAATAATACTTTATAAGAAAGTTCTTAGATTTGGATAAATCAGGGAACTTGTAGTTTATCCTCTCACGAACAACATAAGTTAAACAAAACGTATTGAGTAGTAATGTGGAATTAATTTAAAAGACATGGGGTAAACATTATAAAATAATAATGTGACGCTATGAAATAATAGTATGGGATTAATTTAGAAAATTTTGAGTAAATGTTATGAAACAATATTTAAATAGAAGATATCATATAAGATAGTGGATGGTGTATAGAATTTGTGGAAAAACTATTTAGAAACTAGGTAGAAGAAACTCTAGGTGAAGACGTACTGGGAAATGTTTTCCTATGTGGAGGAAATAGTATGAGACACCATAGTCTGTTTTAAATATATATAAGTAAATAGTAGGTAGAGGCGAAAATGTGAAGTTGATTAATGCAGACAAAAACAAACATAAAGTAGTAATGTGGAATTAATGTGAAAAATGATGTTGGACAAACATTATGAAATAATAATATGACGTTATTAAATAATAATGTGGCATTAATTTAAAAAATTTTGAGTAGACGTTATGAAAAAATGTATTAGTGTATTTTTTTTCTTTTAGTTTGATCAAATGCTAAGGAAGGGGTAAAAAATTAAATTCCCTCTCTTGAGACCTAACTACAGAAGAAGAAATAATTGTCCTAAAAAATTTACTACTAGTCCATAAATATCCAATACATATTTTTCTTTCATCTCTCTACTCTTATAACATGCAACGTCATAAAATATTTTTGATAATAATTTATCTGTAATATCCAACTAAATTATTTTCCACCGAATACTTTTAACAAGACTCTAAAAATACTTTTTAACCATTCAAAAGAAAAAGAGTAAAAAGTTTTGTCGCAAACAAAGTCATTTAAAAATTTCACGAATAGTAAAATTGTTCACTAGATTTAAAATCTATAAAAAAATTTATTTATGATCTCAAATAGTTTTACACACAAGACAATTAAAAATATTTTACATAAGAAAATAAAATTTAGTTCTTTAATTCATAAAATAAAAATAGAATTGATTAATTCAACAACACATTAAATATAGAGTATAGTTAAACTATAGAAATTAAGATTTAATAACTACAGGTCTTCTAGACAAACAATTACTGGATTTTAACGGTGTGCTTTTAGTTATTTTCAAGTATACTTAATTTGTGTTTGTTTTTAGTCATTTGCAGATGCTATTGTAATAGCTACTGAAGCTACCTTTTTTAAGAGTTTAAAGTTATTGAATTTGCCATTTTTTATTGTTTACATGATTCAATCATCTCAAAGTTAGAGATCCTTCCACTAGTGTTTGCAACTTGCAAATTGACTATAAAATTTCTATAAACTAGTTGAAGGATTCATCCAAGAAAAAAGTTTTGAACAAATTGAAATTTCTATAAACTACTTGGAGAAATAAAATGTTTATAAGCACATGAATTTAACGGGAATTAAACAGAAACTAGATGTTAACCCGTGCTTTGCGCGGGTATATTTTAATTTATTTAATGTAAGTGAATTTTTTTTTAAAAAAAATCACTAAGAAGTTTTATGTCATAATTATCAAATGATTATTGATATAGTAGTTATATCAATAATATATATTCAATTTTATCAATATAATTTATAGAAGAGAAGAATCATCGTTAGACGAATGTTGTTAGCAAACAAACCCAACAATAAACGGCACATATAAATAGTTGAAGTATATTTTAGGAGTAAGTAAGAGGAAACATATGTATTCTTAATTCAGAAGAAGTAGAAGAAACTTCTGATGTTATTAAGTTCACAATATTATATATATTCTGAAAATATGTATACAATTTGTTAGCAAATAAATAGATGACAAGTAGAGGCAAAAATGTGAAGCTGATTAATCCAAACAAAAAAACGTATAAGTAGATGGCAGATCGAGACGAAAATGTGAATTTGATTAATGCAGACTAAAAAAACGTATTGAATAGTAATGTGGAATTAATGTAAAAGATGTTTGGTAAATGTTATAAAAAAATAATGTGACGTTAAGAAATAATAATATGAGATTAATTTAGAAAATTTTGAGTAGACGTTATGAAATAATATTTAAAAAGAAGATATAGTATAAGATAGTGGATGGTGTATTAAATTTGTGGAAAAACTATTTAGAAATTGAGTAAAAGAAACTCTATGTCAAGACGTAATGAGAAATGTTTCCATATTAGGAGGAATTAGTATGAGGCAGCGGAGTCTGATTTAAATATATATAAGTAGATGGCAGATAGAGGCGAAAATGTGAAGTTGATTATTGTAGACAAAAAAAAAAATATTTAGTAGTAATGTGAAATTAATGTGAAAGATGATGTTGGACAAATTTTATGAAATAATAATGTGACATTAAATAATAATTTATGATTAATATAAAAAATTTTAAATAGACGTTATGAAAAAAATATGTTTGTGTTTTTTTTTTCTTTTAGTGAGATAAGCGAAAATGAATTAATTAATGAACAAGGGAGGTTGCGCTAGTTTGATCAAAGGCTAAGGAAGGGGTAAAACATTAAATTCCTTCTCTTAACACCTAACTACAGAAGAAACAAAAAATAATTGGTCCTAAAAAATTTACTACTAGTCTATAGATATTTACTAAATATTTTCCTTTCGTCTCTACTCTTATAACATGCAACGTCATAAAATATTTATCGATAATAATCTATCTGTAATTCAACTAAATTATTTTCCACCAAATATTTTTAACGAGACTCTGAATATAATTTTTTAACCATCCAAAGAAAAAAGAGTAAAAAGTTTTGTAGAAAACAAAGTAATTTTGAAATTTAGAGAATAGTAAAACTGCTCACTAGATTTACAATCTATAAAGATTTCAGTTTGCAATTTCAAATAGTTTTACACACAAGACAATTAAAAATATTTCACTAAGAAAATATAATTTTAGTACTTTAATTCATAAAATCAAAATAGAATTGACTAATTCAACAACACATTCAATATAGAGTATAGTTAAACCATAGAAATTAAGGTTT
>JBBPBR010000008.1:41238259-41264157 GCA_037974775.1 Cicer pinnatifidum | reverse complement strand
TAATTCAACAACACATTCAACACAGAGTATAGTTAAACTATAGAAATTAAGGTTTAATATCTACAGGTCTTATAGACAAACAATTACTGGATTTTAACAATTACTGCTTTTAGTTATTTTTAAGTATACTTTATGTTGTTTTTTAGTTATTTGCAGATGCTATTGTAATAGCTACTATAAGCACATGAACTTAACGGGAATTAAAAGAAATTAGATGTTAAGCTATGCATTGCACGTGTATATTTTAATTTATTTAATGTAAGTGAATTTTTAAAAAAAAATCATTTAGAAGTTTATGTCATAATTATCAAATGATTATTGATATAGTAGTTATATCAATAATATATATTCATATTTATCAATATAATTTATAGAACAAAAGTATCATTGTTAGACGAAAGTTGTTAGCAAACACACCCAACAATAAAAACCACATATAAATTGTCGAAATATATTTTAGGGGTATGCAAGAGAAACATATATACTCTTAATTTAGAAGAAGTAGAGGAAACTTCTCATGTTATTAAGTTCACAATATTATATATATTCTGAAATGATGTATACAATTGTTAGCAAATAAATAGATGGGTGGAATTAATGTAAAAGATGTTGGGTAAACGTTATAAAAATAATGTGAAGTTATGAAATAATATGGGATTAATTTAAAAAAAATTGAGTACATGTTATGAAATAATATTTAAATAGAAGATATAGTATAAAATAGTTGATAGTGTATAAAATTTGTGGATAAACTGTTTAGAAATTGGGTAGAAGAAACTATATGTGAAGACGTATTGAGAAATGTTTGTATATCTGGAGGAAATAATATGAGGTAGCGAAACATGTTTTAAATATATATAAGTAGATGGCAAATAAAGACGAAAATGTGAAGTTAAAGAAAAACATATTGAGTAGTTATGTGAAATTAATGTGAAAGATGATGTTGGACAAACGTTCTGAAATAACAATGTAGAATTAATTTAAAAAATTTTGAGTAGACATTATGAAAAAACATGTGTGTGTGTTTTTTTCTTTTTATGAGATAAGTGAAAATGAATTAATGAATGACCAAGGGAGGCTGCGCTAGTTTGATCAAAGGCTAAGGAAGGGGTAAAAAAATTAAATTCTTTCTCTTAACACCTAACTACAGAAGAAGAAAAAAAAAATTGATCCTAAAAAATTTACTATTAGTCCATAGATATCTACTACATATTTTCCTTTTAGTCTCTATTCTTATAACATGCAACGTCATAAAATATTTATTGATAAAAATATATTCGTAATTCAATTAAATTATTTTCTATCGAATACTTTTAACGAGACTCTGAAAATATTTTTTTAACCATCCAAAAAAAAAATAAAATGTTAAAGTCATTTTGAAATTTTGCGAATAGTAAAACTGCTCCGTTTGCAATTTCAAATAGTTTTACACACAAGACATTTAAAAATATTTCACTCAAGAAAATATAATTTTAGTACTTTAATTTATAAAATAAAAATAGAATTGACTAATTCAACAACACATTCGATACAAAGTATAGTTAAACTATAGAAATTAAGGTTTAATAACTACAGGTCTTATAAACAAACAGTTAATGGATTTTAACGGTATGTTTTTAAGTTATTTTTAAGTATACTTTGTGTTGTTTTTTAGTCATTTGCAGATGCTATTGTAATAGCTACTGAAGTTACCTGTTGATACTTTGATTCAAAAACAATTCTAAGAGTTTAAAGTTGTTGCATTGTCATTTTTTATTGTTTGCATGATTCAATCATCTCAAATTTAGTGATCTTTCAACTAGTTTTTGCAATTTGCAAATTGTCTATAAAATTTCTATAAACTAGTTGAAAGATTCATCCAACAAAAAAGATTTGAACAAATTGAAATTTCTATAAACTAATTGGAAAAATAAAATGTTTATAAGCACGTGAACTTAACCGGAATTAAACAGAAATTACATTGATGTTAAACTGAAACATTTCATAAACTTAACTTTTAAAAATTACACATTACTACAAACTCAACTAAAAATAAACTCAAAATTACACATAATCACAACTCACAACTAAAAATAAACACAACTCACATTTCAACTACACTTAACTACTAAATACTACTTTCACTACAATATCTTAAGCAAATACAGTCACAAACAACAAAAACATTACAACAAATCCTAAACCCACAATAACCCATACGAGCTTGTTCACCCTCATTTATTGGTCAAAAGTGAAGGGTCAAAAGTACAATTAATCATATCATTTATTGGTTAGTTTATCGTAATTAATCAAAGATAAAAAACTCAAATTGAAGATAAAATGAAACCTTCTAAATAACAATGTACTAAATATTATTAACCAAATACTTGTCGTATATTTTACCCACAGATAACTTCATGTGCGAATATTTTGGCATCCCTATTAGCTCGAACTAATTCCTCGTAAGAACATTCGAATTCCTAGAATATTTACACTTTCATGGCAACAATGGGACAAATTATAATGTAACCATATTTAACTCTTTCTTATTTAAGTAACTGTCAAACAAACATCTAGCTGAAGGAGTTGCTTGTAGTGTATGTATAATACAAAACAAAATAAAATTATAAATTAAAATTGTTATAAAAAAATAAAAAGTAGAAAATTAAAATCTCAGCACAAAGAGGGAGGTCGATTAAGTGGTTTCTTTGGTGAACGTGGGTGGGTGGAATACTTCAAAATCTTAATATAAGAATCACACATACCTATTATATTTGATCAATTCTAAAACAAAAACTCCTTGATGAAGACCTGTGCATATTAATACTAAAAATCAGCAAATTGCTTTGTAACCCAGAGGCACCTCTCTATTTCCCAGTTATGCACTTTGATCCTATAAAAGTCACCATTCTTAGCCCAAAATAATTGATTGCTGATAAATCTTGCGGAATATACAAGACTACAAATTCACCACAAAAGTCAGAATATGAGGGAATGTTCTACCAGAGATTGTCTCCAAAACCCAAAGATGAGGGAATGTTCTACAAGAGATTGTCTCCAAAACCCAAAGATGTTAAGACAAAATGTATAAAACAACTTTTTTCGACCGCAAAATTACAGTACAAGGCTAACAAACCTTACTCCAGATTGTCACCAGGTCTACGATATGGCATAAATCTATGGTCCTTTGCAGCATTCTTCTTCCTCTTTTTCTCAATATACGATTCAAGTTTTCCAGTCGACTGAAAATAGTGAATAGATAGAATTAATGGAAAAGAAAAGTAATAAATGACATAATACGATGGAGACAAAGTGAATGGAGAATGTAGCTATACTCGAAGAGGCATACCATGAGTTGATTATAATTTTCAATAATCCTTTGCTTTCGGATTTCAGCTGAAATAAACAAAAAAATATCATTATTTATAATTTATATTTCATTTTATTTAAATTTATTTGTTCGATATCTTTTTCAGTTCATTTATTTGATACCAATAAGACAGAGATAGAGAGACGGAGATAGAGAATGAGTATATGTACAATATTGCCATTCTTTCTTATTTGAAAAAAAGTTCGTCTAACGAGTGTTAGAAATTTGTTTTATGGAATGGGTGTCTTATAAATAACACTCCTGTGTAAGTGGATAGGAAATCACAAGATGATAATTTTAGTGCCATTAGTGGATTAGAATATTAAATAAGACTCGTATAAAAATCCCTTGAAATCAGGGAACATTCTAACCAACTTTTATTCCCTCACTTTCTAGAAAGGATTCAGAGGAAGGACACTAATATTTAGAAAAAAATAAGAAATAATAGGAGAGAATCTCTTCAAAGAAAATGATACACAAGAGCATATAAGCTCCTACAATGGCTTACACTACTCAATTTTTAAATTTGATAAAAGATACTTTCATAAGGGATGGAACCTTTATTTATAGCTTCCTTGTACACTTAGGATAAGGAAGGAAAAGGATCACTAACAAACATAATAGTCTAACGACCTATAACAACCTCAACCAATTAACTACTTCTGCTAACTAATTCTACTTTGTCTAAGTCCTAACAGAAATTGTGCGAAGTATGTGAGTTTGGCACACTGATTGGGTCATCAAACCTATTTGGCCTTGGTGTCATATGGGCAAAGAGAGTATCATCTCTATTCTGATGAGCATTTGCTCTGGGATTACAGGGGTTCATTTTATGTAATATTTCTATTTTTAATCAATAATACAATCTCTTTTTCTTTCTAAATTCATGTTCCTATCTTTTTTCATTAACAAAAATATATGTACGGATTACCAATATCAACACTATTGAACATATTGCCACTAATATCACCAGTGTACTACAAGTGAAAAAGGAACTAAGATAACTCATTTGAAATTAATTAATTTTTATAAGAATTATTCTATTCGTGCAGTTTTTACTCCAAATATTGAATACATCGCATTTTGGATTCAGTGTGGAACTTCTCTTAAGAGTACAGATAAAGTTAATAAAATTAACCTAAGCAGAGATTGTATTTCTAACACATGAAGAGATAAAAGGGAGATAAAATGATGGAAGGAAGAGAAGAATTACATTTCTTGAGATAAAAGGGACGTTTTCCCTGCTTTGCTGCTTCTCTCTCTTTCTTCTTGTGCTTAGCCAAAATCTGTCTCAATATTCTTTGTTGAATCAGATTTCAATTGTTTATCCTGAAAGACATGTAGAGGTGATCAAGTAAACTGATAAATATCACACGCATAGATGGAGAAGACAGACTTCCAAAAGATATGTACTTACAATCCATGATGTGTCTTTCTATTTCACTTAAGCGCTCTGAATCTTTACATTTCTTCAATTCCTTTTTAAGAGTCTGCAATGCCCCAAAGATGTCATGAGAGGAAAGTCATAAAATATGTGATAGACAAAATTGTGCAAATCTGGCAGACTACCTGTCTTTCAGCAGGAAGATCATTTTCATATAAAAAATTGTATCTCTTTTTAAACCTGCAAGTCCAAGTACATATACTATTAGTGATACACAGTTCTCATAATAGGAAACAAGAGAATCTTCCAAATTTAGTTAAACCCATGTTCTCAAAATAAAATAGCAACATCAAAAGCACTTGCATTAAATTGTTCACCAGTCAAATCCAGAAATAATTAAACAAAATCTACTTAAAAGCCAATAAACCTAAGAGCTCTGATTGATCAACTGCATAATTGAATACTAATTTCCAAACAAATGTTGCCTACTTAAAGGACACGGCATTTCAAAAACCAAGAATTCAGAAGAACTATCTATAACAATACACAAAAGGAAAATACTAAATTCCCCTCCCTAAGTAACATGCTTGCGAATGCGCATACAATGATAAGGCCAACATAATATCTTAAAGCAAGCTCCAAGATCATGCTGGAATTGAGGTATTCAATCAATGATACAATTGTCTATGATAGAACTCTTGGGCCGTTTAATAATGAGGCTGCTGAAGCAAGGCCCAAGCTTGCTGTTTGGAAAGTGTTCGCCCGCAGAGGAAAGAATAGGAAGGGGAGTGGAAGTTAGTTAGTGACGTGGACCATGATTCTAGGATATTTTGTTAGGGAATGAGAATATATTGAGAGGAGGATCATATGGGATTATTGTGGTGATTTTTACAGAGAATTACTTCTCTGGTAGGAACTTATAGCTCTGGTAGGGGCTTATTGCTCTGTTAGTTTCTTTCCTTTCTACTTGCTGTAAGAGCTTTTGTGCACCAAACTCTATTAATAACACTATTTCATTGTCCATAAATTTAGGAGTTCTATCCATCTACATAATATCATCAATTGGAGATTTATAAATCATTTGTTGCTTCTTTGTCATGCACTAAAAATAATTGTTATCATAAAGATCCTTCAATATCATCTGACAGATTCTAATGCATGGTAAGGCATAGTACATTTTGAGTCAAATGAGAATAAAGAATTGTGCCATGGATTCAAGCCTTTAACCCATTCTCACTATGTTGACTCCTTCATGTCAGTGACTACTAGCTCGATCTTAAATAAATAAAAGTATTCAAGGAAAGGGACTGGGCTAGACATGCTCTAAAATGGAAAACACAATCAAAATCAGCAGGCTAAAATTGATGTGATGCTTCCAAGTAAAAACCTATGGCATTTCTTTAATACCATGGGATGGAGATGTATCAATAACTTGGTGCTTCTTTACCATGCCCTAAAATTAAAAATCAGCATAAAGATCCTTCAATATTATCTGACAGATTCTAGCACAAAGTAAAGAATAATGCATTTTGAATCAGGATTTGAGTTAGTTTGTAGAAATAGAATTATCAATGGCAAGAAAAAGATTATTTTATAAGTATTAAGATTTTTTTTAAATCAACATGGATTTACACCGGTATTAAAATGCTTAAACTTTTTCATGATGACTGCAATTAAAATAATAGCATTTCTCAACACAACAACAAGCAAAAGCAAAACAAATAAAGCATCCAAAGATGAACATACCCATCATTGTTAAGTGTACCACAAAGAGACTCAAAACGTGGATCACGTACAACCTGAAAATTAATAAAGGCACATGCATCATTCAGAAAATCAACTAGATATATAAAACAGAAATATTCAAATTCAAATTCCGCAGTCCAGCATATAGTGTTACATCATCTTGAAGCAATTTATTCCTTAGTCTCCTCATCAAAATTCCACTAACACTAATATAAGTGGCACGTAAACAAGATATAGTGTTGATAGTGTTAGAAGTGGCACGTTCCAGCATCTCTAACGTTGAACTCAAGATGAGTTCATTAGATGGGGTTCCCTGTGTTACATTATCTTGAAGCAATTTATTCATTTTTTACTCCAACAGTGAACTCAACATGATTCATTTAAATAGGTTCTACTATGCCACATCACCCTTACTCAATTCATTCCTTCTTTACGGTTTAACTTTTAAAAAATCATATTATATCACATAACTTTAATTTATACATTAATATTTTATTTATATTTATTTTTATTTTTATTATAACTTAAAATATTAATTTAAATATTCCAATAATATTATTAGACATTATTTTAATTTTAAATTAAAATAAAAAAATTAATTTAAAATAAAAATAAAAATAAAAATAAAATTGAACTTAAATTTTTATAACAATAATAAAAAAATTAAATGTTAAATACATGACATAAATAATTAAAAATGATAAAGTAAATAATAAAATTCTTTAACAAAAATTGTGAAAGAAAAAATATGAGTACCAAATGGTTTCTATTAATAAGCTAACAATCATTAATTAAAGAGAAAAAAAAAAGGCTAACTGTTATATATTAACAAAAAAAAGCTAACAATTACAAAATTATTATTATTAATAAATTAAAAAGAAGTTAACGACTATAAATTAATAAAAAATGATAAATTTATTATTATTAACAAATTAATAAAAGGTAGCCGTTATAATTTTAGTATTATTAAATTGTGAAAGTATTGTTCCTTCTTGAGAGCACCGTGATGACAGCTTTGCACAACTCCAATAGTGAACCCACAAAAAACTGGAAGTTAAATAATTACACGTTGACGGACGAACTCATTTTGGCTACCGTTGGAGATGCTCTTAGTCCCTTGTTGTGTTAGTTCTAATGACCGAGATGAAATATCCAAATGAAGCGTGCAAAGACATAAGAAAATTGAAAATAAAGTGTTTAATTATTTTGAATGTATTAAAAACATTTTTATAATATCAAACATTTATTTTTTAAAAGAGCCGGTAAATTAACACTATGTCGAACATTTTGATGTTGAAATATTTGGTACTTATTTTAGTATATCAAACTTTTTCCTTTTTCAATCTAAATAAATTACGAATAGAATCAATATGAAGAATTTACAAATTCAATCTGAACAAAATACGAATAAAATCAATCTAGAAGAATTGCTTTGATTTGATTTATAAATAAAGAATTGGCTAAAGAACATATTATCAAAAAGCATCTTGTTCATAATTATTTTTGAATAAGAGCATTGTTGAACAAGTTAGAAATGAAGATACAATTTAGAATTAAACAATGACTAAATTGAAGCCCTAGTTTTATTTATAAGTAGATACTCAGTTTAGAATTCTTGCACTTCTTAGTTTTGTTATTGTTTCTACTCTAAGTAAATTATCAAGTTTGAACTAGTTTAATCAAATAATAATAAACTTATCAACTTAGTCAAACAAAATTCAACCCATCTTCTCGTGTTTGCACCTTCATCACTCTCTTTTCTCTCTTGGTTCCAACAAAAGAAAATGATTTGCAAGGAAAACATTCTTAAACTCAAATACTCATAACTTTGGAGTCAATACTCTTCAAGAACGTTCTTCTTTCTATCTCAATGATCTTCCTCTCACTACTACTCAATCTAAGTCCACCTCACTTGAAAATATTCATGCTTTTGGTATTCCAACACCACAATCACATCAAAATCCAATTCTTCAAAGTCATTTTTGCTCCAAATTTATTTTGAAAGAACATCTCAATTGGCTCGAGTCTTTGTCTCTCCATAAAAATTCATATATTCCTTGTTTGGAATTAACAAATACCTTGCTTTTTTGGAATATGGACCATTATGCAATTCCTCATACGCAGTCCATATCTAACACTATCCCTACTATTGGCTCAACTTTTGCTACATTTTCATCCTTATGAACTATAGTTGTTCCTTGATCTCCAGGTCATCCTTCTCCAGCTTCTCAAAATGTGGATGCAAACCTTCGTCCTCCAAAACGCACCAAGATAGAGAAGGACACCTCAAAAAATGTCAGGATATCCCCAAGATTTTTACAGCTTTTCAAATTATCATTGATAGACAAGTCCATCAAGAGAGGGATAATGCAATCTGAAGGGATTGGAAGGCTACTCAACTAGCTCTCAAGCTGGGACTTGAACCACCTCTTCCTAATCCACCTCCTACTTTTTGTGATCTACCCAGGCCACACATCTCTTTATCATTTGATGGCTCTTCTCCATCTTTGTATTTTTAAAGCTGTTTTCACTCTGGATTCCTCCCTCCACTTTTTGCCATGACAAAGGGGAAAGGGAGTAGAAATCATATTTAAGAAGTATTTTTGAACTCATTATGTACTACTTTGTTTTACCTTTCATTTTTTGGTTTGAACCATATATATGAACAATTTTGATATTATTAATGAAGAAAAAATATTTTGGTTCAAAAATATATGTTAATAGATGCAAAAATTAAGGGGGGAGGCTTTTATAACAAATTCACTTTGTATTATATCATATTTAAATCAAAATTAAAATCTAATCAACATGTTTGTCACAATCAAAAAGGTGGAGATTGTTGAGGCAAAATCCTAAATCAAGTGTTTTGAAGATAAACAAATAAGTTATTAAACTAAAATCATGATTCTGACTGTGTTGATATTTACCTTGTGTTCTTAAGTGTTTTATTCAAAGATAGGTGATCAAATACATTCATACAACAATCAACAATTACACCATTATATAAATCAAAGAAACATCATGTCTTAACTAACTAGAAACTGATTACAAGATCATTATGGGTAATCAAGATCATTATGGATAATAAACATCATTCTGGTTTATAAAAGTATCATTCTGGTTTATCAAGATCATTCTGGTTAGTTTGTTTTTAGGACATAAATAGAATGAATCATTCACCGCAGTCTAGATCTTAAGATAAACGAATATCAAGACTACTCAAAACTATACTCAAGCCCAAAAGTATAGCTAAAGGCCCAAAGAAGCAAAAACAACATCAAGATCAATGACTAGATCAATCTCCAAATTGATGAGTTATGAACCAGTACATCAAGGATGAAAGGACATTGCTGCTGCATCTTTTTCAGAAAGCTTAACACGTTTCTGACACAGTGAACTGACATCAAACAACTGCTAATCCTTTAGCCATGTTTTCCATTCAACATAAAACCAAGAACGTTCTTGTTACAAAGAAGAACATTTTGTATTAAATAGCACACATGTCTATTAAATATCCCTTTGATAAAATGTTTTCATACTTAATTCTTTCAACTTCAGTCGTTGACTTTCCATCAGATGCATTGAATTTCTAGTTAGAGTGAGACGTTTTGTTTATTGAATAATGATAGTCAGAGGAAGAATTTCATAATTTAGACTTAGTGCCATTGGGCAACTCACCTTGTTGAAACTTCTCAAACAGTGCAACATTAGAGGCAACATATAAGAGGCATCATTTGGAGTTTGTTGCACCATTTTGATCGGTAGATTATGAGCTTTGAATTTATGATATGAACAATCTCTGTAGAGTTAAATATACTTTGACATGAACTCTTATTAGGCTTGTCGAGTTTGTGCACATCGGAGACATGCAAGGGCTTTAAAGGCATTCTTTAAATTTAGTCTTTAGGCTTCAGATCCATTCTTTAGAGCCAATCTTTAGAACCAATTATTAGACCCAGACTTCAGAGGAAATCTTCATAACCTTTAGAGACACGTTATCAAAGGCAAGTATGTATACTTTGTGTTCCTCTTATCTCATCATCTAGTCACTTTTTTTAGTCACTTCATATAGGGTATTTCCTCTAGTTGCTTCCTCTAGTACATTTCTCATATTTTCTTCCTCTAGTACCTTCCACTGATTTTCTTCTTCTAATTTTTGTATACTTAATGAAGTCATTAATTCAAATTTATTGTTCTCGTATAATACTTTTGTTAACACTAAAATGATAATTGGAAAACCAACTTGATTCCAACACATTCAACCCCATTTCCAACACTGAAGTGCCTCATTCCAGAAAAACTAGAAATACCAAATGCAATAAACCAATTGATATAAAAATTAAAGCAAACTAAAGAAGTTATAAATGATTGAAATAAAAATCCATACACAAAGTAAAGAAAATAAGATGCAAATATGGATGCATCACTATTCAAAAGTCGACTTAAGAGTAGTAAGATAATATCTAAATTGATTCTTGAACCAAAGAGTGTGTATAATAGAGCATCAATCTATAAAGGTGAAGGTTATTCGTACTGGGAATAGTAGATGAAAATTCATATCAATTTGTAGGAGTTGGATATTTGAAAAAGCGGTTGAAAACGGTCTTTATGTTCCAACAATAATCTGTGAATGAATTGTTATTGACAAACCAAAAACAGATTGGACTAATTTGGAAGCAAAAAAAAATCTAGTATGACTGGAAAGCTAAAATATATTTGGATGCCTTAGGAAATCATTTTCAAATGAAGATTTAATGAATATTCACTGTATAACACGTTTATTTTGGGTTAAATATATTTTTAATCCTTTAAAATTTTAATATTTTAATTTTAGTATCTATAAAACAAAATTATAACTTCTAGTTCCTACAAAATTATTTGACAAACAGTTTTAGTCTCCGCTGAAATGATTCCTGTTAAATTGTCCTCCAACTTCAAAAAATTTGAATGAATTAAATATAAACATTATAAAAAAAATCTTTCAAATTTAGAATTATTTAAGTTGTGATGAATTAAATATAATTTTTTTTTTAAATATAAAAAACTCAACATAAAAATAACAAAAATATAGATTTAAAAATCAAATTTGATAGTGTTTTTTTAAAGAAACTTTTTATAATGTAATTTATTCAAAATATATGTTTGTTTTAACAATAGATACTAAAATAACATGCATTATAATTTTTACGGACTAAATATTATATTTGTATTCTATAGGGACTAAAATTAAAAAGTTAAATTTTATTAGCACTAAAAGCATATAAAATAAAACTTTTTTTTTAAAATCCGTTAAAAAGTATTCATCGATACACATTTTACAAAGTAAGCAAAAAAATTCCAAAATTACCTCAAGAATTATAACAAAGGATTTGACGTTCATAACACGACTACCCCTAAATGAAATATAGCACAGATAAATGAAAGCTACAAGATACTACTAAACCACTAAGTATATCAAGTTGTCCACAATGACTGATAGAGAAAGCTTTGACTCTGGTACACCTTCATCGCCATCTCAGACTTGGCATAAATAGCTCTTAATAATTTAGAGTGTTAAGTCTGATCCACAACAAAGTAGGGAGTCATCAACTAAAATTAAGAGATAACATTTAGAAGTTATGAAATAATAAACAACAATTAATAAAGTGTGCATATTTATCATGATATAAAACATATATGTCAATGTATATGATTATAGAATATCACATATTTCACAAGGGTCTTTCTTTAAGAAAATGGTTAAGTCCACTTGAAAACACACCACTACATATTCTCGCAAGAAATTGTGAATGTCCAACAGAAAAATCTCATAATATTTCATTAAAATTCATATATGATTTTACCAGAATTCATACATGATTTCACCCTATCATTTTAAGTAACTTTCACCACACCAACTATATTACATTATTTAAAATTACCATATTAATTAATCTCCAATTCATGGGAAACCCCAATTATTTCTAAATAATAACATAAACACCAAGAATCAAAACACCGTAATCAAATCATCAAGAATCAAAACACCATATATATATATATATATATATATATATATATATATATATATATTCAAGTATAACCTATACATCTTTACTAAAAGGTGGAAACAGCGCTGTTTTATCACCATGTTTTATCCAACATGTGTGTAGCTTTGATCAATTTCATTACATACTAAATGTCCTTCCAATTTATCTTCTTTCACGCGTTTTCCAAAACAACATTTTAAACAAGGACAAACGACTGTATTTGGATCTTTTGCATTCTTCACTGCAAACTTGACAAACTCCTTCACTTCATTTTCATACTCTTTTGACAATCGATTGACAGACATCCATTTCCGATCCATATTATATGACCTATATAAATGCAGTTACAAAAATAATAAGCTACTGAACAGATCAACAAATATAAAAAAGAAACCAACACTAGTAGAATTTTGCCTTTTTAAGTCGGTTAAAATATACATTTTAAGTCGGTTTTGTGTCCGAGTTAACAGCAAACGACTTAAAAAATATAGTATTTTTTAACTTGTTTTATGAACCGACTTAACAGAGTTTCATCATATTAAGTCGATTCAGCTTAACCGACTTAAACATCGTAAATTCAGTATAATACATCATCTTTTTAAGTCGGATATTTTCACCAGCTGACTTAATAGATATAATTAAAATAATATTTTTTTTTATTTTTTTTATATAAATTTCTCATTTTGTTTTCATGCTACTAATTCATGCAATATTTCGTATTAAATTTCAAATAAGAGTTTTGCACTTACAATCACAATTTTATATAACCATCTAATAATCAAAATATACAATATCACAATATCTCATATTTATACAAAAAAAATAAAGAGTACAAATAAAATGTATCCCATTTCCGACTAATTAAATATCCATTAACAAAATTACAAAGCCACAATATATCAATATTCAATAGACATATATTAGTATCTTCATTTTCTTCAATTAATTTCAAAATAAAATCCACACGATGTTTTTGAACTTATTCACTTTGATCCGGGCTCGAGTCATCTGGAAGAAAAAAAAAACACACAAGTTATCCATACTTGTACGTATTTATCTCATTTGTTACAAATAACTACTAATGTAAAATAAAAAATAGTTAGAAAAAAAATGAATTTGACATATATTTTTTTTTCTTTGAAATAATACGATATTATCTAAATGCACGTATACTGATAATTTTATCAACGTCACAAAAATTATATATCAACAATATAATTATAAAAAATTATTCATATAAATTTATTATTCAGAACAACCATACCTGAAAGGGTGGTGATGAAACGTGTTGAGAATGAAATTGGCGTGAAGAAGTGGACGTCAACCAACCATGGAGTTGGGCGATGGATGTGGAATGGGGCGGGGAAACTAACTTCCGAGAGAGCTGCTTTCGCCTAAATTGGGCGATGGATGTGGAATGAAGTAAATGCAAGAATATAAAAGATTTATAATACAACAGTTAATAAGGTGGAAAGATAAAACACTAAGTGATTCTTTACCTTCCCTCTAAATCATATACACGGTATTTGGCTTAAATTGGTTATTAATATAACCGCATTAAACAAGTTTGAAATATTTACAAAATTGCCACCGCCTCATTTTATTAAGTCGTTTCTAAATAATCGATTTAGCCACAAAGTATATGTTAAGTCGATTCTCAATATAACCGTGTTAACCATGTTTCACATATTTACAAAATTGCCACCGCCTCAAATTGTTAACTCGGCTAAACCGATTTAAATATACCTCCGCCTCATTTGTTAAGTCTGGTGGCTGACAAACGACTTAAATTTAGGGTATTAAAAGCCCAATTTTGTACTAGTGCAATATCAACATATCTAATATCAACATATCTAATAACAATTTCAAAACAGAACAGATCAACAAATTTCAAAAAAAAAAAAAGATTTAATATGTAACAATTTATTAGTTTTCAATTATTAAAAAACTAAATATTTTTTGACAAAAACAAATTAATAAATACTTGAGACAACGTAGATGGCCGCACAATACGTAGAGGATATGAGGGTTCCCAGAGTAGTGGTGATGATGGTTCGTAAATTTGTTTTTATTTATTTAAAAGTAAATGATTTTTATTTAAAGAGAATGATTTTACAGCGCTTGTGAAAAAAAAGCGCTGTAATACGTAATTTAACTATTTGAAAGCGCGTGTCATTTACAGCGCTTGTGAAAAAAGCGCTGTAATAGGTAATTTAATTATTTGAAAGCGCATGTCTTTTACAGCGCTTGTGAAAAAAGCGATGTAAAACAATACGCGAGGACGCTTCAGTTTACAGCGCTTGTGTACAAGCATTGTAAAAGCCTTGTAAACATTATGCGCAAACGCTATATGACCCTACAACAGCGTTTTTTTCACAGTGCTTGTCAAAAAAACTCTGTGATAGACTCTGTTATTTTTAAAATATATTTACAATAGCACTTGTATTTAGTGTAAAAGGAGCACTATAAAATGACATTTTTCGCGTAGCGAACCTTACCTAGAGGTGTTCCCTACATTACGAATTTATGCTACTCAAAGTTATTAAACCGTTGACAACCATAGTCATTGATCCAATCACTCCTCTTAACCTTTGCCAAATAAAAAAACTAAGTCAAAATTAAGTCCTTAAGGTGCTAGTTAAATCTCACTCGACCTACTCTCCTAATCCCCTTAGAACATATTTTCCTCACCAAACAATATAAACATTAATTCCTCTAAATTAAGGTAGATAATTTTTGGTTCAAACACTACAACCAAAAATATACATTTTCAATTTCTCTTGCTAAAAACGTGACACTTTTTCTCAAATAGTCAAACTAACTTATTTTCAAGTTTTGGAAGTAAATAATCTTTCTAACAAAATATTTACGTGAAGCATTTGTTTTTAAAATATACCCTTGATTTTCAAAGTGTCATCCACTTCTTTAAATTTACAATAAATCACAATTCGTCACTTTGACACGTAATAATTTAAAGAGATACCCTCTCAACCTCCTAAGATGCAACAGTTTGAATAAAATCTCAAGGATAAAAAATAAGCAATTACAATTAAAAATAATTTAAATTATTAAAATAATTAAGTTTAACATCTTTCGTTGGGAAAAATGTCAAACATTGTAGCTATCAATTAACCCAAAAACTTAATTAAAAAGTTTCTTCGACTTCCAAGTTGTGTTTGAGAAATTTAGGATTTTATTGTTTTCAGAAGAAAGGAGTTTAGGGTTTAAGAAGATTGGGGGAAATACAGTTAAAGAAGATTTGAGAAATTTGCGACTTAAAGAAGATTTTACGGAATATTAATCCATTTTTTATACATTATATAAATAAATTATTTTTAATTGGATAAATTACAAGTTGGCGTCTAAGTGACACTTAATAGGACAAATTATTAAAATATTCTTAAACTATATGATTTTAAGTAATTTTTGCCTCTCTCTTTTCCATTTATATACCTATTTTTATATCTGTTTTCTCTATTCTAGAATTTATACTAATAATAAAATTAATAGAATCTGTATATACATAAACTATATGATAGAGAAGGATAAACTAATTAATCTCGAATCAATAAACTCTAACACCTTAATTAGCAACTCGACTATTAACTATTAACAAGCTTCTAACACCCTAATTAGCAACTCGGCTATTAACTATTAATAAATTTTTTCATGTTAATCATTGATATATGATATAGTATGATACTATTTTTAATTGTGAATTGTTTTGATTAATATGTGTATTTTTTTAGAAGTGACACGATATTTAAACATAAAAAATTTGATGCATTTTTTAAAAGAAGAATTTTTTTGACAAAGATGAAAATTATAAAATGGATATATTTTATTTGATTGAATTGTGTGATTTGTGAAAATTGTGTGACTTGTGAAAATTAAAATTCTAATTTTTTTCAACTTGTCTACTATGTATGAATTGTGTGATACTCTAAACAAACTATTTGACTTTTAAAAATTTCAATTATAATATTTAAATTTCAATTATAATATTTCAGTTAATACTTGTCGCTCTCCGGGTCCCCCAAATATTTTGTGCAAGATCCGCTACTGGCCACATCATTGTTTTTAAATTGTTAGAAATCAGTGTTGACGAAAGAATGCAACTCACTAAAAAGTTTTTGAGATATTAATAATCTTAAGGACTAAATTGATATGGTCTTATAATTTTAAAGACTAATTTGGTGGTTTATTCAAACAAATTTCATTGGTTCTAAATCCTACATACAATCCATTGACTATGCATAAAGAAAATAAAAGGAATGTGATGATGATTCAAAACCAAATCTAGGTAAAAGGAAAGGAAAATTCTCAGGAACATAAAACAATATGAATGAATTCAAAAATGATAAAAATAAAAATGAACTAACAAAGATGGAGAAAAAAGATGTCACAATCAAAATCATCAATAAAACTAGAGAAATCTAGCCAATAATGAGAAAATTTCACATAATTCTATTTCATCTATATGTGAACTTTTTCATCATTTGAGAAATCTAGCCAATGGTTGATTGCAAAATACAAGTAATTAAAGGTCACAATTAAGTAACATAACTCCTAGTGGTAACATTAATCCTCTTCACTTACTAATAGCATTAACTTGATTATATATGTCTGTTACAAAACTCCTAATGCATCCAAATAGTCACTTCTTCAAAATAAAGCCATATATTGGTGCAACACCTCTTATCTACCTTTTCAATTTGTCCATTTCTATTTATTTTATTTAACTATTATTTTCTGATAAATGTTAACAAAAGTCCTTAGAATATTTGTTAGTATTAGTCTTATTCTATTGAAGACCACAAAACAAAGAAAATATCACAAAATTTTCACCTTTTAGCCTGTTTTTTATCATGATAAAAGTTAAAATTTAATCAAGGTGCGAGAAATATAAATTATAGAAAATGTTGTTATATCTATAACACATTAAACAAAAAATACTTGAGTCGAATTTCTAGAACTTAAGATATAGCCAAAACAATCAAGATAAATAATTTCTAATGAAATTATTATCACAAATGATTTTTTTTAAAATTCGTGATCTGATCAATTTTTATTGTCCAATCGCCCTAACAAGAACAACAGGATGTATACAAAATGAGAACTCACTTTCCAAACATTCCACAAACTATTTTATCTTGTAAAAAATGGCATGTGCATGCATAGAGACACCGAAAGATGGACCCGTTAAAAAAATTGTAAATGCTAAGCTTCAATAGATGTGATAATGAAATATTTGCTTTAATAAGAAGAGTTTATCTTCTGTTTTTGTGTGGTCGTGTTATGAGGGGCAACCTAGTAGTAATTGGTTGGTGAGATGAAACTAGACAAGGCTACCAATCTTTTAGCATTTTTCTCCACATGGGTTGTCCACACTACAGGTGCATCTTATTTCAAAGTCATATCATATCTATATCCACGAGTTTTGTCATTCATAATTTTATATATTTTAAATGTACCAATCAATTTTATATTAATAATTAAAATTTAATGTAAAACTTGTACTTTTAGTTTAATTCATAAATGTTTAGATTGAACATTTTATTCCAATATAAATTAATTACATATAGTGGAATTTATTTTGTTTTTTAAGATAAAAAAGAAAAAAATTAATATAACTTATACTCATTTTAATAATATTTTATGTTCATACAACCCTATAATTTTTCTATATATACATGTGTGTACTTGAAAAATGAAACTATTAGTGTTGGAAAAAAGTATGTTATAGTGTGAATTTAAAAATGTGTTGAAGTCCCACATTGGAAAGAAATATCTTTTGTAAATTTAAGTGGAAAGAAACTTGTTAAGTCCCACATTGGAAAGAAATAATTTTGAAATCCCACATTAGAAAACTCTAGTATTTTGAGTAGTTTCAAACTATACATACTAAAGTCCCACATTGCTTAGAAAACAAATGTGAGTTTACTTCCATCACTATATAATGAGCTTTAAACTATTGTGAAAATCACACCAAAGTTGGATACTTTTCCCAACTTACTCTTTTCACCCTATTATATTCTGCTCGCCTAATTTTCAAGCCACTTCTCCCATTTCTTTCTGTCCCTTTTGGTTTTTAGAGCGGTTATTATGTCATAGTTCCTTTCGGTTTTTAGAGCAACTATTATGATGCAGTCCCTTCAGTTTTTAGAGCGGTTATTATGCCGCAGTTCCTTTCGGTTTTTAGAGCGGCTATTATGTCGTAGTCCCTTCGGTTTTTAGAGCGGCTATTATGCCACAGTCCCTTCAGTTTTTAGAGCGGCTATTATGCCGTAGTCCCTTCGTTGTTTAGAGCGGTCGTTATGCCGTAGTCCCTTCGTTTTTAGAGCGGCTATTATGTCGCAGTCCCTTCGGTTTTTAGAGCGGCTGTTATGCCGTAGTCCCTTAGTTTTTTAGAGCGGTCGTTATGCCGTAGTCCCTTCGTTTTTAGAGCGGTCGTTATGCCGTAGTTCCTTCGTTTTTAGAGCGGTTGTTATGCCGCAGTCCTTTATGTTTTTAGAGTGTTCGTTATGTCGTAGTTATGAGTGGTCGTAGTACCATACTGTGAATGACTTTAATCGTCATATTAAGAGTGATTTTAACCGTTATATTAAGAGTGGCTTTAAGCGCCATATTGAGGGTATAATTCTAGAACAGTTTTCTACGGTGCAGTGGAACTTTGATATATTGAATCTGGGCTGTTTTATCCTGGGGACTTCGTGGTAGATAGTCTGCCTTACACAATTTGGACAGTGCCGCGAAACGTCTTAAAGAGAGCAACCTAATTCGCGCCTCAACCCAGTAATATCTTCGGTGGCATAAATTGTGATTTTTAAATAGTTTTTGAAACTCAAATTCCAACAATTTTAAAACGATTCTATCTGCCATGTCAATTGAAGAGATTACTGGATTTGGTTATGTTGCCTCTGGTTTTAATAAACTGTTTCAGTTTGAAGCAAATAGAAAAGGATAAGAAAGCTGAAGAATTAACCCATCGGAAAATAATGATAAGAATTATATTCTTAATGGACTTGCTGATGATCTGTATAACTACTACAGTTCCAACAATATTGATAAAGATATTTGAGATGCTCTGAATGAGTATGTAGTGAGCTGTTACCCAGAGTATCAGATGGCTGATGACAGATCCGTGGAGGCGCACTCCCGTAAAATTCAGAAGATAACTCATGGGATCATCTATTAAGGTAGGTCACTCGTGACATATTTAAATTAAGTGTTGAAATATAATATGTCTCTTTATGTTTGATTGTTACAATCAATAAAATGTATCTTTTTGCTTGCTTGTTGTGTGATTTTAATTTTTTACATGCTATACTATGTGATGCAAACACATTTGATTTTAAAATTAAGTAACTTAGATTTATTTTCAAAGTTATAGTTAAATGATTTTGAACGATGTGATTTTTGTAGTCAAGCTAAAATAATAAAGAGTTCACATAAATTTTTAGTTACAGAATCTGAGTCTTTAGATTTATTACACTTAGATATATGTGAACATGATGGGAAAGTTTACAAGAAATGAAATATAAAAATGAAACGTTTGACATGTTAAGAATCTTTGTAACTGAAATTGAAAATTAAAAGGTTCCACGTATGATTCTAGTTTGTTTAAATAAGTTTTATAAATTGTCTGGAATTATATGTGGAACAACTGCACCATAATTTCTTGGAGTGAATGGTAAAGTTGAAGAAAAAAAAGGAATAGAACTCTTATTGAACTAGTTGTTGCTAGTATGCTTAATTATATTGTTGCATCTTATTAGTGTGCAGAAAATGTATTGCTTATCTGCTATGTTTTTGAATAGAGTTCTTAAATCTAGAAACAAAACATCTCCTTATGAGATAGTGAAAAAAAGACAATCGAACTTGTATTATTTTCAAACACGGGGTGGTCTGACTTATGTCAGAATCCCCGATCCCGAGCGAATTAAATTCGCCAATAGAGCCTATGAATGAGAATTCATTGGTATGCAGTAAAGAACAAAGCGTATAGGTTTATGACCTAAATGCAAAAGTGATCATAAAGTCAAATGATGTTGACCTCTATGAAAATGAATTCCCGATAAAATGGAGAAATAGTGGGGACAGCGAACCAAGTTATGTTCTTGTTACAAGAAGCACTGAAAGCAGCAAACAAGGTGAAATAGAAACTCAAAGAAGTAACAGAGTCAGAGTTGCGAAAGATTATGGACCAAAATATATGGTCTGTAATTTAGAAGAGGATCCTGCAAATCTCAAAGAAGCTTTGTCATCATTGGATGCAGATCTATGGCAATAAGCTATAAACGATGAAATGGATTCTCTAGAGTCTAACAAGACCTGACATTTAGTAGACTTGTCTCCTGGTTGCAAACCAATAGGTTGTAAATGGATTTTGAAAACGAAACTAAAACCCGATGGATGTATTGATAAGTACAAGGCACGCCTTGTAGCCAAGGGTTTTATACAAAGAGAAAATATAGATTTCTTCGATATTTTCTAACCAGTCACTAGACTAACATCCATTAGGGTACTTATATCACTTGTGGCTATTCATAACCTAGTGATACACCAGATGGATGTTAAACCAACTTTTTTTTAAATGGTGACCTGGAAGAAGAAATTTATATGGAACAACCGGAAGATTTTGTAATTCATGGACAAGAAGGCAAAGTCTGTAAGTTAGATAAATCTCTATATGATCTTAAACAAGCTCCTAAGAAATGGCATGAAAAGTTTGATAACTTGATTAAATCGAATGAGTTTAAAGTGAATGAAAGTGACAAATGTATATACTACAAATTTGAAAATGACATTTGCACAATCATATGTCTCTATATAGACGACATACTCATATTTGATTCAAACATTCATGTTGTAAAACTTTGAAATTATTGTTGTGTAATAACTTTGATATGAAAGACCTCGGAGAAGAGAATGTAATCCTTGAAATCAAGATTACTAGGTCAAAAAATGGAATTTCTTTGGATTAGTGTCACTATGTTGAAACAATCCTAAAGAAATATAAATTACTTTGACTGTAAACCTGCTTGCACACCATACGATCCAAGTGTGAAACTTTTCAAATACACTGGTGAAGGTGTTAGAAAAACTGAATATGCGAGCATTATTGGCAGCCTCAGTTATGCCACTGATTGTACTAGACCCGACATTGCCTATGTCGTGGGATTGTTGTGCAGGTTTACTAGTAGACCTAGTAAAGAGCATTGAGACGCTATTGAAAGGGTCATGAGATACCTTAAAAGGACCATGAGTCTTGGATTACTTTATGAAAGGTTTCCTGTTGTCCTTGAAGGATACATCGATGTTGATTGGAACATCTTATCAGATGACTCCAAAGCAATCGATGACTATATTTTAATATAGTGAGTGGTGTTGTATCTTGGAAATCGAAGAACAGGCGATATTGGCTCAGTCCATTGTGGAGTCTAATGATAGCACTAGCTACTACTAGTGAAGAAGCAAGTTGGTCCTAATGTTTGCTAGTTGAGATCCCTATATGGGAAAAACCTATGACAAATATGTTGATCCACTGCGATAGTACCGCGGCTATTGCGAAGATTGAGAATCGTTATTACAACGATAAGAGACGACAAATTCGTCGTAAGCACCACATTGTTAGAAAGTTATTTACTAAATGAGTTGTTATAGTGGATCATGTATGCACTAATGAGAATTTAGCAAATCCTTTGACGAAAGGATTAACTACAGAGAAAGTCATAAATACATCCAAAAGGATGAGACTAATGCCTATAGAGTCACTCATGATGGTAACCCGACCTAAAAGACTGGAGATCCCAAGAATTAGGTTCAATGGGTAATAACAAGTCGTGGAGTGATATGAGATGAACATGCTATTATAAATTAGAGAAGCATGATTCGTGAAGCGATGATAGGATGAGGTAATAGAAACTCTTAATGAGATCTATACTTTACGTGGAGGGAGTACCTAGCTATAGGAGTACTCTTGATAGACTCACCTATGTGAATGTGGAAGTGGGGCCGCTTCCTATGGAATTTCGAGGATGAATTCCTAGATCGTTCACTATACAGGGATACACGTGCAGGGCCATTAATGCACGGGCTTTTGATAATACACAGTATGAAAAGGTTGTGTGTGGGTTTGATGTCAGAGATAGAGTTCAAGACTACGAGTCACTCTTGTTGAATCTGAATCTTACTTACTATGCAAAGATTCAAGTCAAGAGACACCTTTGTTTATGCACGATCTTATAGAAGCGTTTGACGCTATTTCAGAAACATTTTTTTTAAATTCAAGTGGGGGATTGTTGGAAAAAAGTATGTTATAGTGTGAATCTAAAAATGTGTTGAAGTCCCACATTGGAAAGAAATATTTTTTGTAAATTTAAGTGGAAAGAAACTTGTTAAGTCCCACATTGGAAAGAAATAATTTTGAAATCTCACATTAGAAAACTCTAGTATTTTGAGTAGTTTCAAATTATACATACTAAAGTCCCACATTGCTTAGAAAACAAATGTGAGTTTACGTCCATCACTATATAATGAGCTTTAAACTATTGTGAAAAGCACACCAAAGTTGGATACTTTTCCCAACTTACTCTTTTCTCCCTCTTATATTCTTCTCGCCTAATTTTTGAGCCACTTCTCCCCTTTCTTTCTGTCCCTTTCGGTTTTTAGAGCGGTTATTATGCCGCAGTTCCTTTCGGTTTTTAGAGCGGCTATTATGCCGCAGTCCCTTCGGTTTTTAGAGCGGCTATTATGCCGCAGTCCCTTCGGTTTTTAGAGCGGTTATTATGCCGCAGTTCTTTTCTGTTTTTAGAGCGGCTATTATGCCGCAGTCCCTTCGGTGTTTAGAGCGGCTATTATGCCGCAGTCCCTTCGGTTTTTAGAGCGGTTATTATGCCACAGTTCCTTTCGGTTTTTAGAGCGGCTATTATGCTGCAATCCCTTCAGTTTTTAGAGCGGCTGTTATGCCGTAGTCCCTTAGTTTTTTAGAGCGGTCGTTATGCCGTAGTCCCTTCGTTTTTAGAACGGTCGTTATGTCGTAGTTCCTTCGTTTTTAGAGCGGTTGTTATGCCGCAATCCTTTCCATTTTTAGAGCGGTCGTTATGCCGTAGTTATGAGTGGTCGTAGTACCATACTGTGAATGACTTTAATCGTCCTATTGAGAGTGACTTTAACCGTCATATTAAGAGTGGCTTTAAGCGCCATATTGAGGGTGTAATTCTAGAACAGTTTTCTACGGTGCTGTGGAACTCTGATACAGTGAATCTGGGCTGTTTTATCCACTACGCCAAAAATTGCCTTTTACAGCGCTTTTTTTAAGCCTTTTACAGCGCTTTTTCAAAAAATTAAGCGATGTAGTATCCAGCGCTGTAAAAAGATACAACAGCGCTCTTTAAAAACGCGCTGCTTGTTGTATTAGTTTTACAGCGCTTTTAAGAAAAAACGCTGTAATAGGTGCATTCCTTTATTTCAATTAGATCTCTTTCTGGGTTTATATCAACAATCTCCTTCATAAATCGCAATATACAATATCAGCAGTCCATGTTGTTAGTTTGATGAGAGCACTATAAAATAAAACATATAAGTCAATAAATATTTGTGCATTGATTGTTAATGAAATTTGAAAGGCAATATATTTCAAACCTTTATTGGAATCCATGTGATTTATTTGATTTTTGCTTCGACACTGTAGCACCCATTTGAGCTCGGAAAACATGTAAAGCACTATCAAATAAATGTGATTATTAGTATTAACAAACACATTATATATATATATATATGTATGCAAGAAATAAATGAATACAATACCTGAAGAGTGCGAAGAAATATGTAGGGTTCATAGAGTTACAGTGTCGTTTAAGAAGGAACGGCGAGAATGCGCAGAAATACGAACGGTTCATAGGACAGAGTAGGGTTCGCAATGAGAAGAGTACGTAATAATGTTCGTAGGGATAGTAACAAATATGGAGATGATTTACAATGAAGATGGCTAACAATATTGTCCGTAGGGACAATAGGGTTCGCAATGAGAAGGATAATGAAGGGGAGAAGGACACTGAAACGTAGTGAAGTTTATGTAATAAAGAGAAAACTGAAACGATTTACCTTTTACAGCGCTTTTTTTACAGCACTTTTCCAAAAAGCGCTCTAATAGGTCCTTTCCAAAAAGCCTTTTACAACGCTTTTTTTTACAACGCTTGTGAAAAAAGCGCTGTAAAAGGCCTTCTTATTTTTTTTAAAAGCCTTTTACAGCGCTTTTCCAAAAAGCGCTCTAATATGTCCTTTCCAAAAAGCCTTTTACAGCGCTTGTCAAAAAAGCGCTGTAAAAGACCTTCTTATTTTTTTTTAAAAGCCTTTTACAGCGCTTTTCCAAAAAGCGCTCTAATAGGTCCTTTCCAAAAAGCGTTTTACAGCGTTTTTTTTACAGCGCTTGTGAAAAAAGCGCTGTAAAAGGCCTTCTTATTTTTTTTTAAAAGCCTTTTACAGCGCTTTTTTTACAGCGCTTGTGAAAAAAGCGCTGTAAAATGCCTTCTTATTTTTTTTTTAAAAGTCTTTTACAGCGCTTTTCTAGAAAGCGCTCTAATAGGTCATTTCCTAAAAGCCTTTTACAGCGCTTGTGAAAAAAGCACTGTAAAAGGCCTTCTTATTTTTTTTAAAAGCCTTTTACAACGCTTTTCTGAAAAGCGCTCTAATAGGTCCTTTCCAAAAAACCTTTTACAGCGCTTTTTTTACAGCGCTTGTGAAAAAAGCGCTATTGTATCATCCGTTATTTTTAAAATATCATACAATGGCGCTTTATTTAATAAGCGCTATAAAAGACGCGCTATAAAATGTCATTTTTGGCGTAGTGATCCTGGAGACTTCGTGGTTGATAGTCTGTCTTGCACAATTTGGACAATGCCGCGAAACGTCTTAAAGAGAGCGATCTAATCCGCGACTCAACCCAGTTATATCTTCGGTGGCATAAATTGTGATTTTTAAATAGTTTTTGAAACTCAAATTCCAACAATTAGTATGTTGCTTAAATTTATCTGTCCCCGGTATAAAAAAAAATAAAGAATCCTTCGTCTTTGTAAAGTTTTGTTTTTATTTAATTTATTTCAATAAATTAAAATTTTTAATTTTACTCTTTACGTGCAAGCAATTCTTATTGAAATGAAATATTTAATTGATCTACAATATTTAAATTTTTTATTGATTTTTTGCGAACATATATATTTAGAATAATATGAAAATATTATTCTACAAAAATTTATAATTTTTTAAATACAAAAAACTCAAGATAAAATGTAACGAGAATATTAATTTAAAAATTAAATTTTAAAGTCATTTTTTATGGATTTTTTTAAAAAAAAAATTATAAACATGTATAAAAAAAATATTCAAA
>JBBPBR010000008.1:41191663-41237731 GCA_037974775.1 Cicer pinnatifidum | reverse complement strand
CAATGATCTCTCTTATATCAAGAGTCCTTTATAGAGGTGATTTTAAGGTAAGGAAAAAGAATGTAAAAGCTACTATAGTATACAATTTTCGTCCAAGACATAAAATCTATATCATTCGAAGAATTTTTAACACTTTTTTCTTTTATCTTTTCTTCTTTCATTTTTTGTTTCTTTTATGAGGATTTATGTCCTTCCAGTAGTATTTTTATTTTTAATAAATTTTACTTTGAAAAATATCTTTTTAAGGGTTGATGCTTTATCGCCTTTATAGCAAATCTCTTGATCAGGTCTACATGCCTAACTCAACGAAATTGTTAAATTGTTTTTATTAGTATATTATTTGTATTTAGATCATTTCAAGTAAATTGTCTACACTAGTCTCTCCAGTCTCTCAACAATAGATTAAACCATTAAATATATCTAACGTATGAGAGAAGAAAATAACATCAAATTTTTTATACTTCTTTCACTTAATAATTGAATATTCCTTCCAATAAAAAGTAACCCATATATATATATATATATATATATATATATATATATATATATATATATATATATATATATTTAAGAAGGGTCTCATCACATGGGAAAACTTAGAAGAATCTAATGATAAGGAATATGCAAACATGACACTTATGGCTAACCTTCAGTTAGACTCGATTCAGACAATGACGAAGAAGTAATGTTTTCAACAGCAAAGTTAAGACTCCTACATTGGTTCTTAGACAATGGATGTTCGTGTCATATGGCAAGTGAAAAGTCTTTGTTCCATAAACTGATTATGAAGGAAGGGGGAACAGTGGGCTTTGGAGGCAACCAAAAGGGAAAAATAATAGGACATGGTACAATTGAGTAAAAGCAAGACAATGACTTTGCAGGTACACCAGAATAAGAGGATCCAAGCACTCTAGAAGAAGCTCAAGCATCAGCAGAACCAATCAAAATAGAAGAAATGGTCAAAATAAATGAAATTAACAAACTAGATGATCAAAATAAATCAGAAGGAAAAATACATCCTCAAGTGCATCAGAGGATAAGAATGGAAATGACACTGCAATTCAAGAACCTTCGAACCAAGAAATGGATGGAAATATCAGTCGTCACATCCTCCAAATCTTATTATTGGAAATTCAAGTGATTCCCTAAAAACAAGATATGTCTTTAAGGATATATCTTTTTTTGGCTTACTCTTTGAAATAAAACCAATATATGTGGATGAAGCTCTTTTAGATGAAGGTTGAATTTTAGCAATGCAAGAAGAATTAAATGAATTTAAAAGAAATGATGTTTGAGATTTGGTGTCAAGACCAAAAGATAAGAAACCAATTGGAACTAAATGGGTGTTCCGAAATAAATCAAATAAAAGAAGTAGTGAGAAATAAGGCCACACTAGTAGCACAAGGATACATTCAACAAAAAGATAATGATTACACTGAGACATTTGCTCTTGTGGCAAGATTAGAGGCCACTTAACAATATTATTTTATATCAAATGAATGTAAAAAGTGATTTTTTAAATGGATATATTAATGAGGAAGTCTATGAAAAATAGCCACAAGAATTTGAAAATGATGAATTTCCTTAGTATGTATTTAAACTTAAAAAATCATTATATGGATTGAAAGAAACACCTAGGGTTTGGTATGATAGATTGAGTAGTTTCTTGCTTGAAAATAACTTGTAAAGAGGAAAAGTTGATACTAAATTATTCAGAAAAACTTCTAATAATGATATTTTTATAGTACAAATATATGCAAATGATATAATATTTGGTTCTATTAATGGCAAGTTGTGCAAAGAATTTTCTAAGTTGATGCAGAAAGAGTTCGAAATGAGCATGATAGGGGAACTCAAGTTTTTCTTGGGAATTTAGATTAATCAGACTCAAGATGGTGTACTATTCCATCAAATCAAATAAACCAAAGAACTTATTAAAAAAATTCAAAATGGATGACTGCAAATCCATGAGCACTCCAATGCACCAACCTGCTCACTTGATAAAGATAATTCAAGAACACGATGTGATCAGAAAATCTTCAGAGAAATGATAGGATCACTCATATACTTATCTGCTTCAAAACCATACATTCTTTTTAGTGTTTGCCTCTATGCCAGATTACAATCAAACTCAAGAGAATCTCATCTAACAACAGTCAAAAGAATACCTAAATACATGAAAGGCACCTCCAACTTAGGGCTATTTTATAAGAAATCATCATATTACAAGTAGGTAGGTTATTGTGATGCTAACTATGCAAATGGCAAACTTGAAAGGAAAAACACTAGTGAAAATTGTACTTTTCTTAACAATAATTTGATAGCATGGTTTAGAAAGGGCAAGAGGCAATTGATTTGTCAACAACAAACTAATAATATATATCAGTTGCTAGTTGCAATACTCAACTCTTGTGGATGAAACATCAATTAGATTATTACAAACTCTATGAAAGTTAAATTTCTATTTTTTGTGACAACACTTTATTCATTTGGGTAATCAAAAATTCAATTATGCACTCCAAAGCCAAACACATTGAAATCAAACATCACTTTCATAAGAGATTTTGTTCAAAAAGGAATCCTTGACATCAAATTTATTGACTCTAATCACTAATAAGCTGATATCTTCACAAAAACCTTGGTTGGCGACAGGTTCCTTTTCATTATAGAAAATCTGAATCTTGTTAATATTCCATATCACATACTTTTGCTTTATGATATTTTGATTTATGATTTATGAGTTATTAGTTCTTTTCTATCACTTTTTTTAATTGTTCCTTAATATTGTCGTTTTTTTACTCTTTTTTGTCTGACGACAGATGGGGAGAAATAGAATATGTTTTGTAGAAAAACTATGGATCATATGGTCTTTTTAGTTGCTTACATAATATGAGTTTTATCTTCTATATATGCTTTATGCTAGGGGAATCATTTTTTTATTATGCCCTATTTTTTATTTTTAAATTGTTCACAAAAATGGAATTTTGTCATTAACAAAAAGGGGGGATATTCTCTTTCTGAATGTGCATCGTCTATTGGCAATAAAGCATTTACTTTGATCCGCTCACACTAAAGGCAACATGTTTCTCTCTAAAATGGATATTCATGTTGACTCTAATGATTGCCTCTATTTTTTAAAACCATTTCAACACAAGCAGATTATTGACTCTGCCTCTGATATTCACACATTAACATCTAACTCTACATCTAAAATTGACACACTCCAATATGCTGCCTCTAATATGTTGACTCTAATACTTAACTCTGAAGCGCTAAGTCTGGTAAAATAACTCTGACTTTGACTTTGATAATTCAACATGAATGTGATATTTTCCTCAGCTTCTGGAAGCTTTTCAATACAAGTAGGATTTTTCCTGTGATGCTTATGGCTTTGCCTTTGATGATCAATCACTAACCTTGACTTTCATGCTTGTGAATTTGACAAAAGGCAATGAATCGAACAAAAGTCAACGACTATAATAAAATTCAACGCACCTGAAATGGTCAATGCCTCTAATGATGGTCAACTATTCTGGAATTTGTGTATGACTTGGATGATTTGATTTTGATAAAATCATACTTGATATGCTACAAGACATAGAGAATGATTGTTCTTGTATTTGTTTTTCGTTCCTTATCTTTAAGTTTACTATCAAAATAACAAAATAAGAATTCAAATATGGCCCTTCTTTGAAAGCTACCTTTAACATAGAAATCAATACACAAAGATTAAGCTTTATGTTACAATATGTAAGATAAAGCTTAAATTTACACGGTTACTTCTTATTTTGCACTCTGCACTCTACACGGTTAATATGTAATATAATGCTTAAATCAATACACATATTATAATTATATAAGCTGTTACTTAGTTCTCACTTTATATTTTCTCTTATTATTCATTTCAATATGTAGTTTATTTTCTATTGTGGTTTTTGTAGTTTGCAATTGTTAGTTTATCACTAAATTAGTTGAGTTTGTTAAACATTTTTAGTCTTGTTACTTTCTTTCGGTTATAATTGCAAATAGATACTTTATATATAAATGATACATTGCTATTTTACTAAGTTTCATTATTCACTTTATATCACTATAACACGGTATCATAGTGAATAATTTTAACAGGCATGTGAAATTGTGTTTCAACATAGGTAATACAATTGATTAGATGATTCTTGGTTTCATGCTTGGCATATATGAATTTTACCCATGTAAATCTAGATCGATCGTCAACAATAGTTAAAAAAGACTTTAAACCATGCATAGAGGGTTGAGCAAGCGGACCCCATATATCAACATGTAAAAGTTCAAAATTAGAATTGGAAATATTAGTACTTGTATTGAAAGATAATTTCTTTCATTTTGAAAATTGGCATACATCACAAAAAGGTAAACTAATAGACAAAATAGAAGAATGTTGCTTGTTTACATGGGAAAAACAAGTGGGGAGAGGGGTGACCAAGTCTATAATGCCAAACAGATTCTAAAGGAAAATATGAAGATACATAATCAATATTATGAATGGCAGAATTAGTGTTGCTATTATGAGTGATAGAGGTGGGAAACACAATTTCATAAGCCCATTGGATAGGATAGAATTACCAACCATTTTCATAGTTTTCAATTCCTTAATAACACAAGAATTACGGGAAAATAATAAATTGCAAGAATTGAATTCTATAAGTTTACTAACAGAAACAATGGTAAAAGAAAATAATGAAACATAAAGAACATTGTGCAAAATAAGGGAATCGGTTAATGGAACTGTGACACTATATATAGCATGAGTCAATTGTCCATTGGGGAGTTTCACAACAACTAGAGAAATAGATTGATATGAAGAATAAAAGTAACATAAGTAGTAAAATGATATGTTGCATCAGAGTTAAAAATCCAAACTTTAGAAAATGTACCTTGCACATTATGGTTGCTTTTGAGGGTTGAGACTTAAGATGGATTCACATATGAACTTGGGGGATGAAGATGCAAAAGATTTTGAATTTGTTCCTTTGTAAGAGTAGGAAAATTTGTGGATGCATTTTGAGGATTAGTCTCTACATTATGAATAACATTCTTGGTTTGGTATCCAGGAGAGAAACCATGAAGAAAATAGCATTATCAAAGGGTGTGGTTGGTTTTCTTACAATGTGTGTGTAACCTAGAATTTGGGGATTTTACACCATTGGGTTTGAAATTGGGTTTTGACTTGTTCTGAGAAGGTTTAATTGAGGAATTGACATCCAGAATAGTTAGCTCAAGAAGAAGACCAATGTGAAGTTGTCGTTCTTGTTGAAGGATCATAGAGTAAACCTTTGTGACGGGAGAAAGAGGATCAAGAAGAAGAATATGCGAACGAATGGCGGTGTATGTTTCATTGAGTCCTTGAATAAAGTAGAAAATCGAATCATGCTCTTGATATGTCGTTACAGTAGAGAAAGCATTTCAACAACCGTTGAAAGAAGATTTGCATGAAGGGATGGGACGAATATTGTAAAGGTCATTTGAGAGTTTCCTTAAGGTTGTGAAATATGTTGTTTTAGAGGAATCTCCTTGTTTGAGGGAAGAAAGGTCAGAAGTAAGTTGAGAAATACAAATGAAATCACCTTGTGAGAATTGATTGTGGAGTTCTTGTCAAACGGAGAAGAAGATGTGTGCAAACTCTTTTGCTTCTCTTTAGATTTGATTGTCCAAATATCAAGTTCGGTACATTCTCTGTGTATTTTATGTTTCCTTTTTTTGCATTTTATATGTTTATTCAGACTTATTCTTCTTTAAGAACATTTGGACAAAACAATTACCACAACAAAATAAAAGTTTTTTTTATTGGTAAAAAAATAATGAAAAGCTTTTTATTCCTTTGATAAAAAAAAAAACTCTCAAGAAGATTGTATTTGTTTTGTTTTTCTCGCAATTGAAATGGTGAAAAAGAGTTTCAGTTGTGTTTCTCATAAGACATTGTAATCAATCAAACTCTTTTACTTCTCTTTAGATTTGACTATCCAAAAATAAAGTTTGGTACATTCTCTGCGTATTTCGTGTTTCCTTTTTTTTGCATTTTATATGTTTGCTTTTGTTACTTTGATAAAAAAAAAAACACTCAAGAAAACTATATATGTATAATAATTGTATGTGTTGGTTTTGGGTTCTCGCTGCATCTCACATGCTTCTAACAATTATTGAATACCTTTCTTTCATTACATCAATATTGAGATGAAAAACATGAATTTTTTATTAAGGTGTCTTTGTGGCTAAATTGTGTGTTTTCTTTGCTGATTTTATAATTGTGACTCTTCAACTGTGAAATTTTGAAGAAATAATAAGGCTTCATTAAACCTCTCTATTTGTTCAGCAAACTGTGGGTAACTTGTTTTGTACGTCTATATATTCTTGTCAACTGTTTTTGTTGTTGTTTGAGTTGTTATTATCAATTATTAAATGATAAAATATGCTTCCTCTAAAATATTTTTGCAATTGTTTTGTGAATCTACCTTATGACTCTTTTGCATATTTTGATCTTTTATGCATATTGAATAGATTCTACTTAAGGCTGTACTAGAATGAATTACTTGTAGGAACTGAGAGATGGTCGAAAATAAAGTAGGGTGAAATGTATTCAATTTGTCATAAAAAGTATGATGGGTCATTTGTCAATGACGAGGCCAAGGAAAAATATGTAAGTGTAAACAATAAAAATGTTATGTGATTGTAAGTATTTCTTGTTGACCACTTTATAAATCAAAGATGTAACTGTTAGTTTTGGTAATAGTGAGTTGTAAAGCTATAACATTACTTATTTGGTTGATAATAGTGAGTTTCAAAGTTATAAAACTATAACATTACTTATATTGGAATAGGTGTAGTTAGTTTAGTTCCAATTTTGTCATCGAATTCATTGTTTGTATTGTTGTGTTTGCTCCAATGTTACGGAGGCTTGGTTTGGTGCATTATGGTTGGATGTAGTCAGTTTTGGTGCTTGTACCAATAGTTCATCTATTTACTGTCTTATATGATATCAAATAGATTGTTCTTTTGCAACACATACTTGAATGTACTACTACATGGTGTTTTATTGTTGAAATGACTGAGTATTTTTGACCTCTCTATTACAAAGAGGAATTTAGTTTGCTTCATTTGCCTATGCAGAAACAATTGCAAGATGAAATTGAGAAGACTTATTCTCCAAATGAAGCATTTGCGAATGTGTTTGGAAAAGAACATCGTGGATATGTTCGTGGTATGGGACTTGGAATATCACCGTCTCAAACCTCTAGATCTATTTCTCACTATGTAAGATCAATGTCTTCCTCCAAAGCTAATGAGAAGATCGAGAAAATACATGTTGAAATTGATAGGCTTAAACAAAGGGATTATGAATTTGAGATGTTGAAGGAGCAAATTGATTTCTTGTTCCAAATGCAAAATTCTAGAGAAAAACGGATAAAATTGTTTACTTAGCAAGTCTGTTTAAAAAATCATGTGGGAACTGTTTCTCCTTGGTTAAAAAATCAATTGTGTAATGATTGCTTCTAGCTATACGATAAGTTTAGTTAGTTGATATTTGACAATATTTATCAAGAATAATTGATGTTATATATACTTTTTTTCCAAACAACAAACATAGAATCGTCAATAGATGGTACACGTTCATTTGAGTCTAGCTACCAACCTTATGATCGTGGAGCATCATCATTAGGGGATACTTGGATATTTTTATGAACTTTTATGTTTGATGGAGTTGTTTTGTATGTTTAGCCACTCAACTAATATTTTGAATATTTAAACTACTTTATTTATTGTTTTACTTAACTTTAATTTATGAATTGGTGTTATTACTTTTGAAAATATTATAAAAATTGGATTTTGTTACAATAGTTATATAATTGTGTATTTAAATCATGTGGATGATATTTATGAATATTTTTTTATTTGAATTAATAAGAAATAAGAAAATATTATATCATAATGTTTTATTTTAAATTATTAGGCTTGCGACGGTTTAAACTGTCTCAAAATTAATATAGCAACGGTTGATAATTGTCATAGTTTTTTAGAAACAAGTCAAGTTGTGTGTGTTTAACGACATTTCTAACTGTCGTAAAACGTATGTCGAGCGTTTAGAAACCGTGCAAACGTTGTCAACAGTTGGAACATCGATTTTCTGAACCGTCGCAAGTGGGTCCCTTTATAGCAAAACATATGTCGAGTTTCTGAACCGACAGTTGATGCACGAATTTGCGCCGGTTGGAGAACCGTCGCAATCATCCATTTACAGTAGTTATAATCGTTGCAGATGTCCCTTACAACCGCCACAAATCAATTTTTTCTTGTAATGTGTGAATACTATTTTGAAACCTATATCTGATAATTTCAACATGTTGAATGGCATTAGGGAAAACGAAAAAAACATCTACACCTTTACTTGTGGTGGCAGACAGCTACATCTCCAATTAGCTCATGGAAAACCAAAAGTTAATCCACATTTCAAACTACACATAATAAAGCAAATATATGTTCCATTAGGGTCAAAAACCATATTTGAGTATGGTGAAAAGGTAGCGTATATAAGATTGGTACACTTAAACACTGTCTTCGATGTTGACACGGTAGATATCGAATCCAACATCTCGAAATGAAAACATGGAAGACAACTTAGATCCAGTGTGAAGTAAATAAAATTGATGGAGTTGGATCTTGACTCATATGAAGGAGCAAAGAATTATGCATGCTTAGAATTACACGTTTTGTGCAAAGAGTTGTCATCATTCAGTACATTTTCCTAAATTGGAGATTATTGATCCAAAGATTCTAAAGAACATTCTTGAGCTTCTTCACTAAAATTTTCTTCATTTCATTTCAAACCAAAAACCTTGATCTTCATAGTCATTGTGAATCAGTGCAACGATAATGCCTAGATCGCAAACAATGCGATGATACCTTGTTAAGAAATATGGCTTTCTATTTTATAATTTGATATGTTAGAATTTGCAAAAGATACTTTGTGTTTTGAAGAAAATTGGATTTTCTTCTTCTACCTCTCTTTGGTTGTGCAAGTATATTTCCAAGAATGAGTTTTGGCATTGAAGTATTTGTAGAACATCATATTGGAATCAACCCTTTTGGACTGCATTATAATATTGATGGGTTCTTTCCAAATCATATGTGATATTAAACACTTGGTACTATGTTTCTTTGATTGTTTAGCCACTATTGATTTTCTTATTTGTTTATAATCTATAGTTGTTAAATATTTTTGGCTTAATTGTAGTTTTGGTCCCATTATTATTACTAATTCACGACATTGGTCTCCCTATGTTAAAAGTTAACAATTTTGGTTCCTCCATCATATTTTTGAACTAAAAATTGATAATTTGACATATTTTTAATGACGTAACATACAATTATATGATATAGAACCATCTAGAAATACTAATTATTTATATGCCATTAATTAAATTATAAATATGAAAAATTTCCAAAGTTGAAATATAAGTTTTTACAATGTTTTATTCAAATTTTATGGTGTTAATCATTCTACATCATTGTATCATATGTCACACTAAGTAAAATATCTCATGTCATCGTTTTTTAGTTAAAAAATCAGATGGGGACCAATTGCGTGAATCAATAAAAATAGAGGGATTAAAATTGCAATCAAGTCAATATTTTTTCACTCTCTATATGCTAATACCGAATGGTAGTTAAGTATTTTTAATTTTCTTTGTGCTTCTAACCTATAATAAAACAATTACCATTGTCTTTATTCTTCTACTCTATGATAGTTAGACATATTTCATTCTCTTTGTACTTCTATTTACGATGGTTAAACCTTGTTAATCAAATTTTAATATCCAAAATTGGATTCTATTGGAGTGAGTTTCATTTTTAAATTAGCCCAAAGTAAGTAGAAGACTTCAAAAAGAATTATGCACCTCGCGCTACCACTTTCTACATCAACTTTCTTGTTTAATCAATTTTATTACAACTTGTATTATTTTTATTGTAATTTTATTTCCATAGCATTATATTGTATTTTTTTTTCTTGAATTGTATTGTTCTTCTAAGTTTGAATTGTTATCAACTTTGCTCAATTTTAAAATAGTTCAAAATTTCTCTCAATTATTTCTTTTTTTCTACTTAACATCAAGAAAAGGGTAAAGATGTGCAACATCAATACAAGAAAAAGTAGAGATGTGCAACATCAAAGGCCTAATGGTATTAACGTAACAATTAAAATGGAGCAGAACTTTGGAACCAATTTGGAGTCATATTCTAGCTATCATGTACAAAGGCCTTTTGTTTGTAAAGAAAAAACACAAAGGCCTTTGAATTTTTTTTGGGATATGTGTCTATATTGAAGGACAACTGAAATCTACTTCTTGAAATATGCATAAGATGTAGTTTATAGTGATAGATGAAGCATAAAAGACTTGGGAAAAAAAAGGAAGTTTACGCCAATAATTAGGGATGGTTGTAGTTTTTATATTATTTTATAATGTTGATGATTGGAAAGTTAGAAAATTAGAAGAAGGGATTTGAAAAGATCAAAGAAGGAAATTTAAGCGAAATTAGTGATAATGGATGGTGGGGGGACGGAGGGAGAGAGTGGTGTTAAAAGAATAGAATTTTACATTGTTTCAAAAAATGTTTATTTTGGATTTATCTCTTTTGTTTTGTTGTAAGCGTTTCAGCATCAATCTATTTTATCTAAATTATTATTTGTTTTATGAATTTAAATCGTATATCTAATTTTGTATATTTGTACAAGGTGTCATTTATTATATTACTGACAGTATAATATAATAAAGTCTTTAGAATAAGTAGTTCACTTAATAGAACATGAAATGTGACTTGATCGTGAGACCTATTGAATATTAGAACATTATTCTTAATGTATTCATAGTCAATGTTTTATTATTAATCAAGATGAAAATAATACATCGAGACTATTATATTTGTATAATGATGACCACATCTCACAGGTTATGGATATGAAATATCAAGTCGTCAAATAGGTTTAAATATTATATGTAATATTTATATTGGATTGACCTTTCATAATAATGCTACATAATTATTGTCTAAGTATCATTAGCAGTTGAAGAAGATCTTCGAGATTGTCCTAAAATGTTTGAAAGTTTGTTGAGTGATGCAGAGAAATAATTATATAATGGTTGTACTAAATTCACAAGACTGTCGGCGATATTAAAGTTGTACAACTTAAAAGCGAGTAATGGATGGTCTGATAAAAGCTTTACAGAATTATTAACACTCATAAAAGATATGTTGCTAGATGATAATGAACTTCCCAGTCAAACCTACGAGGCTAAAAGGATTTTGTGTTCTATTGGCATGAGTTACGAAAGGATTCATGCGTGTCCTAACGATTGCATTTTATTTCGAAATGAATATGAACTACTTAAGGCGTGTCCGAAATGCAATGTCTCTCGATATAAGAAGAAAGAATCTACTCCAGCAAAAGTCGTGTGGTATTTTCCTATAAAACCAAGATTTAGGCGCATGTATCGCAGTGAAGAAGATTCAAAACACTTGACATGGCATGCAGATGAAAGAATTAGAGATGGAATGTTTCGACACCCTGCAGATTCCCCACAATGGGCAAAAATTGATCACGAGTATCCTGAATTCGGGATAGAGTCAAGAAATCTAAGACTTGCACTTTCTACTGATGGAATGAATCCACATGGTCTTCAAAGCATCTCACACAGCACGTGGCCTGTGATTTTGGTAATATATAACCTACCTCCATGGTTATGTATGAAGCGTAAGTTTATGATGTTGTCTATGTTAATTTTTGGACCCAAACAATTGGGGAATGATATCGACATATACTTGACTCCTCTAATAGAAGATTTAAAACGTATGTGGGAGACAGGTGTGGAAGTTTATGATGGGTATAAGAAAGAATATTTCAATTTGAGGGCTATGTTGTTCGGCACAATTAATGATTTTCCAGCATATGGTAATTTATCAGGATATAGCATTAAAGGTCAGTGTGCATGTCCTGTATGTGAAGAGAGTACAAATTGGATGCGGTTGAAACATTGTAAGAAGAATGTGTTTCTTGGACATCGTAGATTTTTACCTTATAGTCATCAGTATCGTTGGTGGAGAAATGCATTTAATGGAAAATCAGAGGAAGGTAAAGCTCCTTTACCACCGACTGGATATCAAATACTTGAAAAAGTACAAGGTTTGACCAATAAATTTGGCAAACCTTTTGCGGGAGAGCTGGTCAAAACTAGGTGGAAGAAAAAGTCAATTTTCTTTGAATTACCATATTGGAAGTCATTGTATATAAGACATTTCCTCGATGTGATGCATATTGAAAAAAATGTATTTGATAGTGTTATTGGTACGTTACTCAATGTTCCAGGAAAGTCTAAAGACGGCATCAACGCAAGATTGGACTTGGTCGATATGGGAATAAGAAATGAATTGGCTCCAGTAAAGAAAGGAAATCGCACATATCTACCTCCAGCCGCTCATACTCTATCTAGAAAGGAAAAAATTGTTTTATGTAAATTTCTACATGAAGTTAAAGTTCCAGAAGGATACTCTTCGAACATTAGAAATTTGGTTTGTATGAAAGACCTCAAGTTAAAAGGTTTGAAGACTCATGATTGTCATATTCTAATGGAGCATTTGCTACCAATAGGTATACGTTCCATTTTACCTGAAAAAGTTCGACTAGCATTAACTAGATTATGTTTCTTCTTCAGGGAAATTTGTAGTAAAGTGATCGACCCTCAGAAATTACCGACATTGCAGAGGGAAATTGTTGTTACTTTGTGTGAGCTTGAAATGTATTTCCCACCATCGTTTTTTGATATAATGGTTCACCTTACTGTTCATCTGGTTAAGGAGACACAACTTTGTGGGTCAGCTTATATGAGATGGATGTATCCGATAGAACGATATATGAAAATATTAAAAGGGTACGTAAAAAGTAGAAGTCGACCAGAAGGTTGTATTGCTGAACGATACATTGTTGAAGAGGCTGCTGAATTTTGTACTGAATATTTGTCCAATGTTGAATCCATAGGGTTTCCCATGTCTCGTCATTCGGGAAGACTATCAGGAGAAGGGATAATTGGAAGGAGACTACTGACTATATCAAGGACAGAATTGGAGCAGGCACAATTGTATGTTCTGCACAATGATGATGAGATTCAACCGTATGTTACAATACACATGGATCAGTTATCTCGTTTGAACATGAATAGGAATCAAAATTGGATAACTCGAGAGCACAATCGAAGTTTTATACCATGGTTAAAAAATCACATAAAGTCAAAATTTGACAAAGACCCCGGATCAATTTCACAGAGATTGAGGTGGCTAGCAAATGGTCCGAGCTTACATGTCTTTTCTTACACTGGTTATGTTATTAACGGCTACACATTTTATACCAAAGAACAAGATGATCAGACCATTATGCAAAATAGTGGAGTCACTCTCGTAGCTGAAGCGATGCATGTCTCAAGTGCAAAAGACAAAAACCCAATATATGCAAATCTATCATATTTTGGGGTTATCGAGCGCATATGGGAGTTAGACTACACAATGTTTCGTGTTCCCATATTTGGTTGCAAGTGGGTCGATAATAATAATGGCGTTCGGATTGATGAGTCAGGATTCTTGCTTGTTGATTTTAATAGGGTGGGATACAAAGACGAGCCTTTTATTTTAGCATCGCAAGCTCAACAAGTGTTTTATGTCACCGATCCTTCTGATGATAAATGGTCTGTTGTCCTATCGACCAATAAAATAAGTGATGATAACAACAATGATGAAGATGTTGGTAATGATCTTTTATTTGCAACATCACAACAACCACATGAAATTGATTCAACTGACGATGGTTTATATCTTAGAGATGATCATGATGAGGGAATTTGGATTAATCCATCGTTTCGTATTGTAAATGGACAAACAAATGTGAATCCCACCAGGAAAAGAAGAAGGGAATCTTAATGTACATGTTTAATTGTTTTATATAAGCCATGCATGTAATCTGAATTATTGTTGTAATCTAAATTATTGTTCTATTCTGGTTTTATTTGTAATCTGAATTATTGTAATCTGAATTATTGTTCTATTCTGGTTCTATTCTGGTTTTATTGAATTATTGTGGTATTATATAATCTGAATTATTCTGGTTCTATTCTTGTTTTATTGTTGTCTAAGAAGGCAAGCATAACCAGTGATTATTGCATGTTTATGTAAATTTGGACAATTACAATTCTTAAGAACTATGCATGTAAAAAAAGTGCATGTCTTTTACAGCGCTTTTTAAAAAAAGCGCTGTAAAAGGTCCTCTTAAAAATTAAACAATGAGACATTTTACAGCGCTTGGTAATAAGAGCGCTGTAAAATGTCTCATTGTTTAATTTTTAAAAGGGCCTTTTACAGCGCTTTTTTTAAAAAGCGCTGTAAAAGACTTTAAAAATAATATTCATCAGATAACTAACATGACTTTCTCTAACAAGATTTTCTTCAAACACCTTTTACGCATCATGGGAATCCCCAAAAACACATTGTTAACAAAAACATCAGATCCATTGTTAACAAAAACATCAGACACATTGTTAACAAACCCATTTTTCGCAACATGGCAATGAACATGAAGATCAAGTTACGATTTAAGAATGAAAGGGAATGTAAAGAGATAAAAACGGTGTTGAGGTGGAGATTGAAAGAGTAAGCTTTGATGTTTGCGAAGAAGATGCATAAAAGGACTTTGAGGTGGAGTTTGGTGAAGAGGAATATATTTTGGTGGGACTATGTGGGTTTTGAAGAGCTTGTTTAAAAAATAAAATAACAAAACACAAAAATAACATAATAAGGCCTTTTACAGCGCTTGTTCAAAGAAGCGCTGTAAAAGGCTATTAAAAAAACATTATATAACATACTAAAACAATGAGGTCTTTTACAGCGCTTGTTTGTAAAAGCGCTGTAAAATAGTCTTTTAAAAATTTAAATAAATACGCCTTTTACAGCGCTTTTATAACAAGCGCTGTAAAAGGCTTAGCCTTTTATAGAGCTCTTTGGAAAAGCGCTGTAAAAGGGTTATAAAAAAGCGCTGTAAAAGGGTTATATATATAACAGTAACCTCTTCAGTTTCCTCTTCATTACGTAATCTACACTATCATCTCAACCTTCATCGTTCTTCTCTTCTTTTGCAAACCCTATAATCTCGTTCATTACGAACTGTATTTCCACGATCATCTCCTTCATTTCGAACCTTATTTCCATCCAAGATCATTTCGAACCTTATATTTTCATTGAAATACGTAACCCTCATTACGTATTTCTTCAAAACCGTTTTTCTGTGATATTTATTGCTGTGAAATTTCTCCGTTCGCTCTTTTCTTTGCATTTCATCCTTGTTCGAACCATTATTCAGGTATTGATGTTATTTATTTTTTGTAATCATTAAAATGCATGTTGAGCTTGTTTAAAATATATATACTGATACATGTTGAGCTTGTTTAAAATAATGCATGATGCATGTTGAGCTTGTTGATGTTATACTAAACTGCATGTTGAACTTGTTGTAGTTAAATGGATACAAACAGAGATTTAGAATGTCAAAATGAAGAAGTTGGCACCAGTAGGACATATGAAAATGAAGTCAAACGTGGTGCAACTATCATGCAAAAAGTCATTAAAGCTAGGAGCAATGGGACCAAGTTTGAGGTAATACTATACTATACTCTGTTTGCTGTGTATTTTTTTAGGTTTTTTTAATAGCATGTACTTACTATATGAGTTTATTAGGTTGGATGGAATGAAAGTGGTCAGCCAGTTGACCCCCACAGCGCAATGTTTGTGAGCTACATTGGGGCTGTTGTTCGTCAAAATATTCCAATAACAATTGACGACTGGAGAGATAAGGCATTGAAGGATGCCAAAGATATCATCTGGAATGATATTCAAGTAAATTTTTTGATCCAATCTTTTGTCATTTATAAATATTTTCATTGAAATACTTATAATTTTTTTCATTGCAGACATCTTTTGTCCTTAATGAGGGACGAAAGAATTATGTATTGAGAGTTGCTGGCAAAATCCATCGTGGATTTAGATCGCATCTCTCAAACTTCTATCTTAAAGATAAAGAAGGAAACACAACAGCTGAACCTCCAAAGATATATCGACATTATATATCAAATGAGGAATGGAAAGCGTTTGTTTCCAAACGTACTGACCCCGCGTTTGTCGTAAGTGATTAATTTATTAGCATTTGTGTGTTTTATTATTTATATTCGCATCGTATTTTAAATTTTTACATAATTGCTATTTTTTTATATAGAACATTAGTAAGGCAAATCGCGAAAGGGCAAGAAACCCGACGCACCCATACAGAAAATCACGTATGGGATATGCACGCCTTGATCAAGGGCTTGTAAGTAATTAAACATCACTTTTATATAATGAATGAATTTGTATTATAAACTATAGTTTCTAACTAATATTTTGTTTTATCGAATAGCGACAAGAGACCCAAACCAATCAACCGTTGGGTCGTCACATCTTGTGGAAGGAAGCTAGGGCAAATAAAGATGGAGTGGTTGATAACCAAAATGTTCAAAAAGTAATAGAACTTTGTGTAAGTATATTATGACTTTAATATTTTTCAATATTGTATTTATCACTTGAATACTTTTTAATATTGTATTTTAAAAATGATAATGAACTTAACTATTTTAATGTTACATGTATTTTAGGAGACCATCTCTCAAAGTTCTGAATGTGAAGAGGGCAACAAGGCTAGTTGCAGGGATATTTTGGGCAAAGTTTTTAATGTTCCTGAATATTCCGGTCGAGTTAGGGGGAAGGGATTTGGCGTAACTCCCAAAAGCTTTTTTCCTCAAGAGAAGCGCCAAAAACCTTCCAACGAGGAAGTATTAGAGAAGCTCAGAATCCTATCTGAGCAAGTGGCACAATTGGTGAATACAAACAAAGACAAGCAACTTCCGGTTCAGCTCCAAGGTGAACTACAAATGGAGAGTGAAAGCGGGAGTTGCAACGTCGGTTTGAAAATTATTCCCGAGGTAATTAATTACTTACTTGCTTATGTAATTACTTATGCATTAAACAATATTATATATTAACTGTACTTATGTTTTAACTATTGATTTAGGGTGTCACTTCATGTTTTCTATACTTGTCCTCGCCCACTCATCGGAAGGTGGGAAAAGCAAAATTGTACAATACTTTGGGAGAAGTATTGCACAATACTCCGATCCCAAAGGGCCATGTCAAGGTATCGCCTACTGTTGCTTTCGAACCAACTGCACCGTTGCCGATACCGGACAACGACGGAGATATGCAGTCATTGGGCGAAGTTATCGGTAGTAACGTGGCATGGCCCACTAACCTTGTTGCCCTCATTAAGAGCCCTCCCAGAAACAAATCAGTGACGTCTCCCGATAAGGTTTGTCACATTTATTGCATAAGCTTTGTCAATTTTTTCAGATTCAATAAACTAACATTTAACCTCATTTTTGTAGGTCCAAATAAATAAACCACCCGTACATCCAAAAAAAAGCAGCAAACCTCAAAAATTGGAGGTTAATAGAGCTGCCAATAAAGCTGCCAAATTTGCAGCAATAAAAAAATTGGATCGTGGCAAATCAGTCGCTGCTGCTGCTCCTCCTAAAATAAGTCAGCCACGCCTTGGTAAATACGGGGCGTGTCTTGACATTCAAGTAAAAAATAACCTATGCAGCAGCGACGATTGCCGCATGATACATATGAATAAAGAAATATTCGGAGAGGAGTATGAGGAATTATTCGACAAGGAGCACGTATACGAGCTTCTCGAACATAAGGAGCTCAGTGCAACTGTAATGAGCTTGTATATAAGGTAAAAAATACTTTTAATTGCATTTATTGGTAATTAATTAAATGTATTGGTAACTAATCTAGTTTAAAATTTTCATTGAAGGTTTTTGCATGAGAAGGTCGTGTGCCCTAGGAAATTATCGAATAAATACTCATTCTTCTCTCCGCATAAAACGTCCATGTGGAAACTGGATGAAGACAATGTTAAGAAATACATTGTAAATATGTTTTTAGGAAATATTTCAAAGGATAAATTGTTCTTAGCACCATATAATTCAGGGTACGTAATTTTATCTTTTTTAATTGATGAGAATTTAATTTATTAGTTGTGTATAGACCAAATTGTGTAACCAATTTTTTGTTGTTGTAGGGCACATTGGGTGCTATTTGCAATCAATGCCGTCTCTGAAGTTGTATACTATTTGGATCCCTTGCATGGCGATTACAACAATCACTCCGAAATCAAGACTTTGTTCGATACGTAAGTAATATTCATTTATTTTTGTTACACATATATATAAATAAGTGTTTGTTCATGCTAAAATAATCACATTTATTCATTTTATAGTGCATTAAAAGTTTTTCGAGCTCAAAGAGGTGCGGTAGTGTCGAAGCAAAAGTCTAATAATACTACATGGATCCCAATAAAGTGCCCTCGTCAAACAAACAACATCGACTGTGGGTACTACGTATTGAGATTCATGAAGGAGATTGTTGACAAGAATAAAACTATTATCCCAGAAACGGTACGGTATTTTGATTATATGATTTTCATATATAAATTATCTATATATTTGATACTAACTTAATATAATATGTTCAATTTTTATATTGCAGTACTTTAAAAATTCCAGTCCTTCATATTATGAGCAAGATCTGATGGAATTAAAGGACGAATGGTGTGAGTATGTGCTTGAAATGAAAATTATTTGATTTTCTGGGAAATAGCATGCTGCAAGGGACTGAATATTATATGGTGCATAGTTATTATATGTATATGATCATAGGACAGTATATAAACTTGCATATGAATATGTTGTAAATTAGATTCAATGTATATTCATACCAAATATGTTGTAAATTACTGTGTTACAGGATAATATATATGTATCATATTGTGTAAACTGATTATGTTTTAAACTGATTATGGGCTCCTGTTATGGTTCTGGTTCTGGTTGTGTTACTGATTCTGTTTCTGTTTTAACATGCACATGAATATGTTCTAAAATTAGTGATTCTGGATGTGTTATGTTGTGTGAACTGGTTCAAACTAATTTTGGATAAAAAGATAAAAGACAGCGCTTTATAAAAAAAGTGCCATAAAAAGCTAAAAAACGCTTTTAAAATATATACAGGGTAAAAAAAAAATAAAAAAAATAAAACCTTTAACAGCGCTTTTTCTAAAAAGCGCTGTAAAAGGTACCCCAAATATGTATTATGGGTATGCCTTTTACAGCGCTTGTTACAAAAAGCGCTGTAAAAGGTACCCCAAATATGTATTATGGGTATGCCTTTTACAGCGCTTGTTACAAAAAGCGCTGTAAAAGGTACCCCAAATATGTATTATGGGTATGCCTTTTACAACGCTTGTTACAAAAAGCGCTGTAAAAGGTACCCCAAATATGTATTATGGGTATGCCTTTTACAGCGCTTTTTACAAAAAAGCGCTGTAAAAGGTACCCCAAATATATGAAATATGGGTATGCCTTTTACAGCGCTTGTTACAACAAGCGCTGTAAAAGGTGCATAATAAGCGCGCGTTATAAAGGGTGCCTTTAAGAGCGCTTTTTTGAAAGCGCTGTTGTAGCTTTTACAGCGCTCGAATCTACAGCGCTTTTTTTTTTGAAAAAGCGCTATAGAAAGCTTAAAAAAAGCGTTGTAAAATGCTGTTTTTGGCGTAGTGATTTGAGTAGAGTTTTGTAAAGTTAAAAATAGTTTATCTTCTTCAATCACAGAAAGAGAATTGAGTCGTATTGGTTTGAAAAAATACTAGGCACGTGACATGGTCAAGTAATAATGGAAAAGGTTTCTATTTTGAGAGTCAACGTAATAGTTTGATAATTGAAATTTGTGGTAAACCTATTGTAATCTGAATTATTGTTCTATTCTGGTTCTATTCTGGTTTTATTGAATTATTGTGGTATTATATAATCTGAATTATTCTGGTTCTATTCTTGTTTTATTGTTGTCTAAGAAGGCAAGCATAACCAGTGATTATTGCATGTTTATGTAAATTTGGACAATTACAATTCTTAAGAACTATGCATGTAAAAAAAGTGCATGTCTTTTACAGCGCTTTTTAAAAAAAGCGCTGTAAAAGACTTTAAAAATAATATTCATCAGATAACTAACATGACTTTCTCTAACAGGATTTTCTTCAAACACCTTTTACGCATCATGGGAATCCCCAAAAAGACATTGTTAACAAAAACATCAGATCCATTGTTAACAAAAACATCAGACACATTGTTAACAAACCCATTTTTCGCAACATGGCAATGAACCTGAAGATCAAGTTACGATTTAAGAATGAAAGGGAATGTAAAGAGATAAAAAGGGTGTTGAGGTGGAGATTGAAAGAGTAAGCTTTGATGTTTGCGAAGAAGATGCATAAAAGGACTTTGAGGTGGAGTTTGGTGAAGAGGAATATATTTTGGTGGGACTATGGGGGTTTTGAAGAGCTTGTTTAAAAAATAACATAACAAAACACAAAAATAACATAATAAGGCCTTTTACAGCGCTTGTTGGGATAAGCGCTGTAAAAGAGTCTTTTAAAAATTTAAATAAGGCCTTTTACAGCGCTTCTTTGAACAAGCGCTGTAAAAGGCTATTAAAAAAACATTATATAACATACTAAAACAATGAGGCCTTTTACAGCGCTTGTTTGTAAAAGCGCTGTAAAAGGCCTTATTTAAATTTTTAAATAAATACGCCTTTTACAGCGCTTTTCCAAAGAGCGCTATAAAAGGCTAAGCCTTTTACAGCGCTTGTTATAAAAGCGCTGTAAAAGGGTTATATATATAACAGTAACCTCTTCAGTTTCCTCTTCATTACGTAATCTACACTATCATCTCAACCTTCATCGTTCTTCTCTTCTTTTGCAAACCCTATAATCTCGTTCATTACGAACTGTATTTCCACGATCATCTCCTTCATTTCGAACCTTATTTCCATCCAAGATCATTTTGAACCTTATATTTTCATTGAAATACGTAACCCTCATTACGTATTTCTTCAAAACCGTTTTTCTGTGACATTTATTGCTGTGAAATTTCTCCGTTCGCTCTTTTCTTTGCATTTCATCCTTCTTCGAACCATTATTCAGGTATTGATGTTATTTATTTTTTGTAATCATTAAAATGCATGTTGAGCTTGTTTAAAATATATATACTGATACATGTTGAGCTTGTTTAAAATAATGCATGATGCATGTTGAGCTTGTTGATGTTATACTAAACTGCATGTTGAACTTGTTGTAGTTAAATGGATACAAACAGAGATTTAGAATGTCAAAATGAAGAAGTTGGCACCAGTAGGACATATGAAAATGAAGTCAAACGTGGTGCAACTATCATGCAAAAAGTCATTAAAGCTAGGAGCAATGGGACCAAGTTTGAGGTAATACTATACTATACTCTGTTTGCTGTGTATTTTTTTAGGTTTTTTTAATAGCATGTACTTACTATATGAGTTTATTAGGTTGGATGGAATGAAAGTGGTCAGCCAGTTGACCCCCACAGCGCAATGTTTGTGAGCTACATTGGGGCTGTTGTTCGTCAAAATATTCCAATAACAATTGACGACTGGAGAGATAAGGCATTGAAGGATGCCAAAGATATCATCTGGAATGATATTCAAGTAAATTTTTTGATCCAATCTTTTGTCATTTATAAATATTTTCATTGAAATACTTTACTTATAATTTTTTTCATTGCAGACATCTTTTGTCCTTGATGAGGGACGAAAGAATTATGTATTGAGAGTTGCTGGCAAAATCCATCGTGGATTTAGATCGCATCTCTCAAACTTCTATCTTAAAGATAAAGAAGGAAACACAACAGCTGAGGCTCCAAAGATATATCGATATTATATATCAAATGAGGAATGGAAAGCGTTTGTTTCCAAACGTACTGACCCCGCGTTTGTCGTAAGTGATTAATTTATTAGCATTTGTGTGTTTTATTATTTATATTCGCATCGTATTTTAAATTTTTACATAATTGCTATTTTTTTATATAGAACATTAGTAAGGCAAATTGCGAAAGGGCAAGAAACCCGACGCACCCATACAGAAAATCACGTATGGGATATGCACGCCTTGATCAAGGGCTTGTAAGTAATTAAACATCACTTTTATATAATGAATGAATTTGTATTATAAACTATAGTTTCTAACTAATATTTTGTTTTATCGAATAGCGACAAGAGACCCAAACCAATCAACCGTTGGGTCGTCACATCTTGTGGAAGGAAGCTAGGGTAAATAAAGATGGAGTGGTTGATAACCAAAATGTTCAAAAAGTAATAGAACTTTGTGTAAGTATATTATGACTTTAATATTTTTCAATATTGTATTTATCACTTGAATACTTTTTAATATTGTATTTTAAAAATGATAATGAACTTAACTATTTTAATGTTACATGTATTTTAGGAGACCATCTCTCAAAGTTCTGAATGTGAAGAGGGCAACAAGGCTAGTTGCCGGGATATTTTGGGCAAAGTTTTTAATGTTCCTGAATATTCTGGTCGAGTTAGGGGGAAGGGATTTGCCGTAACTCCCAGAAGCTTTTTTCCTCAAGAGAAGCGCCAAAAACCTTCCAACGAGGAAGTATTAGAGAAGCTCAGAATCCTATCTGAGCAAGTGGCACAATTGGTGAATACAAACAAAGACAAGCAACTTCCGGTTCAGCTCCAAGGTGAACTACAAATGGAGAGTGAAAGCGGGAGTTGCAACGTCGGTTTGAAAATTATTCCCGAGGTAATTAATTACTTACTTGCTTATGTAATTACTTATGCATTAAACAATATTATATATTAACTATACTTATGTTTTAACTATTGATTTAGGGTGTCACTTCATGTTTTCTATACTTGTCCTCGCCCACTCATCGGAAGGTGGGAAAAGCAAAATTGTACAATACTTTGGGAGAAGTATTGCACAATACTCCGATCCCAAAGGGCCATGTCAAGGTATCGCCTACTGTTACTTTCGAACCAACTACACCGTTGCCGATACCGGATAACGACGGAGATATGCAGTCATTGGGCGAAGCTATCGGTAGTTACGTGGCATGGCCTACTAACCTTGTTGCCCTCATTAAGAGCCCTCCCAGAAACAAATCAGTGACGTCTCCCGATAAGGTTTGTCACATTTATTGCATAAGCTTTGTCAATTTTTTCAGATTCAATAAACTAACATTTAACCTCATTTTTGTAGGTCCAAATAAATAAACCACCCGTACATCCAAAAAAAGCAGCAAACCTCAAAAATTGGAGGTTAATAGAGCTGCCAATAAAGCTGCCAAATTTGCAGCAATAAAAAAATTGGATCGTGGCAAATCAGTCGCTGCTGCTGCTCCTCCTAAAATAAGTCAACCACGCTTTGGTAAATACGGGGCGTGTCTTGACATTCAAATAAAAAAGAACCTATACAGCAGCGACGATTGCCGCATGATACATATGAATAAAGAAATATTCGGAGAGGAGTATGAGGAATTATTCAACAAGGAGCACGTATACGAGCTTCTCGAACATAAGGAGCTCAGTGCAACTGTAATGAGCTTGTATATAAGGTAAAAAATACTTTTAATTGCATTTATTGGTAATTAATTAAATGTATTGGTAATTAATCTAGTTTAAAATTTTCATTGAAGGTTTTTGCATGAGAAGGTCGTGTGCCCTAGGAAATTATCGAATAAATACTCATTCTTCTCTCCGCATAAAACGTCCATGTGGAAACTGGATGAAGACAATGTAAAGAAATACATTGTAAATATGTTTTTAGGAAATATTTCAAAGGATAAATTGTTCTTAGCACCATATAATTCAGGGTACGTAATTTTATCTTTTTTAATTGATGAGAATTTAATTTATTAGTTGTGTATAGACCAAATTGTGTAACCAATTTTTTGTTGTTGTAGGGCACATTGGGTGCTATTTGCAATCAATGTCGTCTCTGAAGTTGTATACTATTTGGATCCCTTGCATGGCGATTACAACAATCACTCCGAAATCAAGACTTTGTTCGACACGTAAGTAATATTCATTTATTTTTGTTACACATATATATAAATAAGTGTTTGTTCATGCTAAAATAATCACATTTATTCATTTTATAGTGCATTAAAAGTTTTTCGAGCTCAAAGAGGTGCGGTACTGTCGAAGCAAAAGTCTAATAATATTACATGGATCCCAATAAAGTGCCCTCGTCAAACAAACAACATCGACTGTGGGTACTACGTATTGAGATTCATGAAGGAGATTGTTGACAAGAATAAAACTATTATTCCAGAAACGGTACGGTATTTTGATTATATGATTTTCATATATAAATTATCTATATATTTGATACTAACTTAATATAATATGTTCAATTTTTATATTGCAGTACTTTGAAAATTCCAGTCCTTCATATTCTGAGCAAGATCTGATGGAATTAAAGGAGGAATGGTGTGAGTATGTGCTTGAAATGAAAATTATTTGATTTTCTGGGAAATAGCATGCTGCAAGGGACTGAATATTATATGGTGCATAGTTATTATATGTATATGATCATAGGACAGTATATAAACTTGCATATGAATATGTTGTAAATTAGATTCAATGTATATTCATACCAAATATATTGTAAATTACTGTGTTACAGGATAATATATATGTATCATAGGATAATATATAAACTTGCAAATACACAATTCATACCAAATATGTTGTAAATTACTGTGTATCATTGTTCTGGTTCTGGTTCTGGTTGTGTTACTGATTCTGTTTCTGTTTTAACATGCACATGAATATGTTCTAAAATTAGTGATTCTGGATGTGTTGTGTTGTGTGAACTGGTTCAAACTAATTTTGGATAAAAAGATAAAAGACAGCGCTTTATAAAAAAAGTGCCATAAAAAGCTAAAAAACGCTTTTAAAATATATACAGGGTTAAAAAAAAAAAATAACACCTTTAACAGCCCTTTTTATAAAAAGCGCTGTAAAAGGTACCCCAAATATGTATTATGGGTATGCCTTTTACAGCGCTTGTTACAAAAAGCGCTGTAAAAGGTACCCCAAATATGTATTATGGGTATGCCTTTTACAGCGCTTGTTACAAAAAGCGCTGTAAAAGGTACCCCAAATATGTATTATGGGTATGCCTTTTACAGCGCTTTTAAAAAAAAACGTTGTAAAAGGTACCCCAAATATATGAAATATGGGTATGCCTTTTACAGCGCTTTTTACAAAAAAGCGCTGTAAAAGGTACCCCAAATATATGAAATATGGGTATGCCTTTTACAGCGCTTGTTGTAACAAGCGCTGTAAAAGGTGCATAATAAGCGCGCGTTATAAAGGGTGCCTTTAAGAGCGCTTTTTTGAAAGCGCTGTTGTAGCTTTTACAGCGCTCGAATCTACAGCGCTTTTTTTTTTTTGAAAAAGCGCTGTAGAAGGCTTAAAAAAAGCGCTGTAAAATATTGTTTTTGGCGTAGTGTGATTTAATTAAATAAATGAAGATTGATAATTAATTTAATTAAATATGATTTAATTTAATAAATAATTTATATTTGATTAAAATAGTTTAATTAAATATAATTTTTTAGACTTATTTTGATTTGGCCCCAAAATAGAAGTTTTAATGGTTCATTCTCTATAAATAGAAGAACACACTCTCCAGTTAATCTTATTTGCCATTATCCTCATAAATTGACTAACATCGTGTTTTGTGCTCGTGTGAACTATGTAGTGACACTAATAATTTTCGCATTGGTGATTAAAGTTAAAATATAACTGAAGAGAGATATAATATGTGTTAGTCGTTTGTCTTCTAGACGCTTAAAAAAAAAACAAAACATAAATTCTTCTAGAAATTTTGATTGTGTGGTTCCGTTAATCTTGGCTAAAGGGATTTTCTTCCACGATACTAGAGTCATGTTCGTTTTTGTCTTGTTTCCTATGTATGTCATGGGTTATCTTTTAAGAGGACATGAACATTCTTGTTTTTGTTCAATTTGATTCAAACTATTATTTTTTATTTATGAAAACAAAAGGTTGTGTATGTTTTGGTATACTATTTTGTGGCCACGATATGGTGTGACTCTTACTTAGCTTCCATAAAAGCAAAAACCAAAATCAAGGCACCTATATTGTTTTGGAAACTTTTTACCCAAATATACCGGATATACTTTGAAAAACAATATTGGTATTGTTGGCTTTTAAAAATATCCTACACATAGATTTTAATTTATAGAATAAATTACGATTGCATAATCTGTTTGTTTTGGAATTAAACACTTATAATTGGTATGTGACAATTGATTATTTTGAAATCAATAAATATCAATATAGAATTATATGGCATATTTTCTCAGTATTATGTCATTCTCGTTCAATCATCCATACAAATTGATTTCTTATACGAAGATGCCAAAGGATTTAATTTTCTTTCATTTAAATCATATTTAAATTATTTAATATTAGTAATAAAGAGTTGTTATTATTGATTTTATTAAATAATACTGCTGATGTGTGAAATAATTCATGTGTTAAAGAATTAGTTATAATTATTTAATTATTAATAGTGTATAGTTATGGCCTTCGTGTTTTTGGCGTTTATTTTATTTAATATCAGTAGTACGTATTAATTAATTTTAAAATATGATGATATGTGTGTCGTGATAATTTATTTATCTTAAATAAATTGTAAATTGGAATTGCTAGTAACAAAGATGGCGGTGAAGAGGTTTGAGAAACCAACACAAAGATCGAAGACATGTAAATATTTATTTAATTTTGTTTCTCACGTTAGATGTTGATAATTATATTATTTAGTGTTATATATTTTGTATGTAATGCATGATATATAGGATGTGTGCTAGCATATTTATTATTTTATATGTTTTAAATATTGAGTGTATATATACATGTTTGCCAAGATACATACAAAAGCCGGTGAGATCACATAATTAAAAATCCTTCAAATGAAATATTAAGTTTAACTGTCTTCCGATGTATGACACTCGTCAAGGCTAGTATCGTTTAGTATGAGTCATGTCAAAGTTGGATACACTATTCTATATCGAGGAGGCCCAATAGGATAAGATCCGACTGCCAATCACTGGGTGTAACTTAACTAAGTTGAATTCCATAGGGTTGAAATGGACTTAGAGGCAAAAGAGTTGGACTTTAACTTATTAGATGAATTAGAATAAGCATCGTTCCCCCAACTAATCCTAGAGTTACATGTGATGTAATTGGAAAAGAGTTTTCTACCTAAATAACCATATATTTTGTGAATCGGCTCAGTTGTCTCAGAACAAAGTGAAATATTGATCTTAATCTCACTAGAAAATTTTCCAATGGGATTTTTCGAATAAATAATGAGGGTCATTGATTTGAATAAAATAGTGGGAACATATTCAATAAAGTCCTATTAGACACAATATTAATTGTGTAATGTGCTTAAGAATGATAATACTTGTCTAGAAAAGAACTTATAGAATGGTATTGAAATTTTTTGATAATGTTCCTTCAAATATGAGAAAAAATATATAATTTTGAGTAACCGAGTCTTGAGTAGCCTACTCCTACTAAGATCGAAATGATGCTTGTGAGAAGCGTCAAGTTGATTCCAAATATAGGATACTTTACTTTTGTAATCATGAAAGTTTATGATATGATCATTCACATCATGATGCTTTATTAAGAGAAAGTAAGATAAGACACTTTATAGGCTTTCTAACCATTTTCAACTAATAGTTGATAAAAGTAAACTAACCAGTTCTCATGTACTTCATATTATTGAGTACATTGTGAACCAAGATAAATTAGAATTTCCTATTGGTCAAGAGTTGATCATTGACTTGGTTCAGCAAGAGTTATTGGATAGTTATAGTCACAAAGGGAAGACTATATTAATCGTATACATAAAAAACGAACTTGAAGTCTACTAAAATCGAGTAGCACATGGGAGAGAATAATCCAAGCCATCTACTATGGCATTTAAGTTGTCAAGAAGGGTTACAAAAGAAATTGTTACGTCCAATTAGGTCGGACCAAATATTGGAAGAAAAAGTGTCTCATATACCAAAAAGAGTATAAGTTAAAGAAAGAAAGTTAGACTTTCTCTTCAAAATTTATCATGGAAGCCAACTTCTTCTACAACATGTGTATAAGATACGAAGTGTAAATAAGTATATTTTTTTTTTTTATTAAAATCCAAATTTAACCTACATATATGATATGTAGTCATTGTTGCGACATAAATAATAGGAGCTTTGACTTTGACTTTTGCATTTATTTTGGACCTTAATAAGTGTTATTGTTTTCAAAAACTTATTAGAAACACTACTTTCATTTCTTGAGATGATAAAAAATGATATTTTGTTGTAATAAAAGGACAATGGTTGTTTTATATATTAACTTGATGTTTTCAACGAAAAAGATATTGAAAGATGCAAACCATGTGTCATTGATCTCAAGCTGCTCACATGTGACATACATGCAAATAAGGTCAAATCTAGTTAATTGATTCTTATATACCTTAACATTATTGTTGAGGCCATATAAATAAGAACATGTTTCAAGTGCCATTAAAATGGACCTTTGGACTGAATCAATAGGAAATTGTTTGAGATTTATTATAATTACTTATTGGAAAGAATGAATAAACTCTTATCAACAGTATGCATGGCAACAGAGCGAGGGGGGAAGGGGTTGTTTTGCCTCCCCACCCTCGCACTCGCCTAGTCGGGGAAACCCGCACCCACCTGCGACGGGTTTCGAGTTTCTCTATCCCCTACCTGCACCCGCATCCAATCATATATATAAAATAATAAATTTAAAAATCGTATTTATTATAATTAATATAATAATAATTATTATTATACAATAATAAAATAAAATATTAAAATCATATTTTCTATAAAAAAGATACTATAATTTTTTATACTTAAAAAATATTAAATATACTCATGTACATAAAATTTAAAAATGGTAATAATATTACTGGCAGGGCGAATTCAATGGCAGATGCAGGGTAGATATCGACACCCTCAAACTCGTCCACATATCCAAGTTTCAATTTTGAAGAAAACCAGCATCCGTAGCCAATCAAAGTGGCATTTCTCCGCCTAAATTAGGATGAATTTAGGTGGGTACCCGCGAGTATGGGTTGTGTTGTTATCCCTAATCATGAGTCATGATGAAAAGAGTTAGTGATCTTTTGGCATGATACATGAGATGGATGCTAGTTACTAAACAAGTTTATAAAATATGGATTTTTTTAGCTTCATTTCATTTAGTATTAATTACAGTAAACGAGGGTTTGTGCATCTTATGAAACACAAATTAGAATACTTTTGAAGTGTTCAAAATTTTGAAGAATGGGATAGAAAATCATATTGGTAAGAGTATTGAGATTTCATGATCATAAATACTTAAGCTAGAAGACTGATAACTATCTAAATTAAACCTTGTTAAATATGGTATAATTTATTATTACTCAATCAAATATAATAATTTTTTCTTAAATCTGCAATTTATAATTGTTTCTAAACTAGTAATCATGTTCGTATGAGGCTATAAGAGATATCATATGAGATATGAAATAAGTTGAAAGGCCAAAACAACGACATTTATAAATATTTGACTTGTAAAATTTTTTTCTTTCAGAAAAAGCTTGAAATCAAACTAAATAAATTTAATTTGTGTAATATCCTTAGGAAACTAAAGATACTATTTCGACAAAGTCTCAAATGATAAAGAGTTTGTCCTTGAAAATGATGTATTCCTTAAATGAGTTAAATCTGTATAAAAACCAGTGAAAGAATTGTAGAACTTAGAGAGATCCAAGCACTACAAAATCTATATGTAATAGAACATTAACTGATTTCACAAGTGTTGTGGATATGCCACTTAACCAGGTTAAACAAGATCATGATAGATACAACAAATTGTAACATTGTATATACTATATGAGGGATTCCATGTTAACAAATAAGGTTAGACCTTGATGGAGTCGCCCTGATAGATATAGGATGCAAATGGGTCTTCAATTGAAGACTAGAATTGATTATATTGAATACCTATAAGGCATGTGTGCTAAGAAATTTTCATCCAAATCTATGGTGAGACCTTCTCTTAGTCAAGATGCTTAAATCCTTGATAAATTATCTTGTGAACTTGTGTACATATGGAGGTTAGTGGGAGCATTAATTATTTTGGTCTTATTTGTGAAAAATGTTCAACTCATCAAATAACAGTATGCCTACAAAACGTAATATCATAGTTGGGAAATATTTTTTGATGAAGGACTTGGGTAACATTTTTTAAGTGTTAGGATGCATGATCTATAAAGATAGATCTAGAGAATTGTTTGATCTTAGTCAGCGTATATATGATAAAATCGTAATGATTTGTCTAAGAGACAATGTTCTATCTCATCACTTGAGAAAGAATACATGACAATGATTTAATTTGTTGTCGGCATTGGAATTATCATGTACATTATTATAGTTATTATACCATATATCTCATATGATATGAACATAACACAAGGTACGTATTTGATTATAGTGAAAGTCACTAAATTGTAATGAAGAATGTCATTTAGTATTTAATTGATTAAAGACTTATTATTGATGAATTGTAAGATAAAGTTCACTGTAATGTATCACATTGATACTACCTCCAAACTAATAAAAGTAATTTAAGATCACAATTTTGATTATGTTTTGCATATATTGTGATACTTTGAGATGGAAGAGTTCCAAATCAAGAATAATTTTCTCTTATAAAGCTGAATTTATCTAGTTTTAATGGAATTAGATGAGTGGTTGGACAAGGAAGTTCTTTTGAACTTGACATAGGTTCTACCTTTAAAAACTTCATTTATCTCGTTGTGATTATGATGAAGTAATTGTATAAGGTAAAGAACATTGATTTCACCAATGATCCAAACATATACTTAGTTGCTTAATATCTCATTTGATAGATGATTAAAAGAGAGAAGTGGACATGTATAGACTGACTACACTAAACAATATGCTAAACGAATCTATTACTAAGTAGAACCATGGTACTCACCCTTGATCGATGGGTAATACTTTGAGATGGAAGAGTTCCAAATCAAGAATAATTTTCTCTTATAAAGCTGAATTTATCTAGTTTTAATGGAATTAGATGAGTGGTTGGACAAGGAAGTTCTTTTGAACTTGACATAGGTTCTACCTTTAAAAACTTCATTTATCTCGTTGTGATTATGATGAAGTAATTGTATAAGGTAAAGAACATTGATTTCACCAATGATCCAAACATATACTTAGTTGCTTAATATCTCATTTGATAGATGATTAAAAGAGAGAAGTGGACATGTATAGACTGACTACACTAAACAATATGCTAAACGAATCTATTACTAAGTAGAACCATGGTACTCACCCTTGATCGATGGGTAATACGTTGATGTCTGGTTGGCTCTAGTTCTAGTGGGAGATTATTGGGTTAATCTCTAGCGCCATTATATTTTATATAGATTATTATTTGTATCACGAATTTAAATCATATATCTAATTTTAATTATATGTGAAAGACATTATTTATTGTGTTATTAACAGTTTAATATAATAAATTCCTTGTAATAAATAGTTGGTTTAATTGAACATCAAGTGTGACTTGATCATGAGACCTATTTTTAAATTGGAACATTATTCTTAAAATATACATAGTAAAAGTATTATTGTTAATTAGGATTACAATAATACATTGAGAATATTATGTGAGTAGACTAATGTCCACATCTCATGAGTCATAGATATGAAATATCAAATCGTGACATAGGTATAAATATTAGGTGTATATTTATACTGGGTTAACCCGCCATAAGAATCATAATTGTCCTGCAAGGCGAGTTCGGCCATCAAACATTGTTTATAATAGGACAATTATAAAGATGATTATTGGGCTTGCAATGAATCATATGGAGGAGTGTCAGTGATGTAGATAGGATTTGTCCCTCCTACATAATAGAAGTTATGTCTTGGGCCACTTTATAGAGTGAGATCGTGAAAATGCATGGCCATGCTAGAATGGATCAATATGTGATACTGAGTCCATTGATTTGACGCGTATACTTTGGGATCAAGAAAAAATAATTGAGTATTTCAAGGATGACACATATTGTGACTTATGTTCAATTATGCATTTGGAAGAAACGAAAATTATTGCATAGTAAATAGTGGTCACGGTAAGCTTTAAATTGTATCATTAGTTTTCTCATTATTTGGGTTACAGTGATGTATTGCTAGATGTCAATCATTGTTTATAATATTTTTTAGTATAACAACTATATATAATATTTAATATTATTATCATTTTAGTGATAATATATAGGGGTCACATGCATAGAATACTCACAAGAGAACAAATGATTAAATTAAATTAAATAAGTTTTGATTTGATTAAATGTTAATTGTATTAAGTATGATTTAATACATTTACTTATTTATAATTTATTTAATTGAATATTATTTGATTTAATTAATAATTTGTATTTAATTAAAAGAGTTTAATTAAATATAATTTTATGGGACTTATTTTTTTGGGTCAAAAATAGGAGTTTTATGATTTTAGTGGTTCATTCTCTATAAATAGAACAAAAGCACACCCAAGTAATCCTATTTATCACTATCTGCATAGATTGGCTAGCACCATCTTCCGTTTTGTGCTATCGTAGATTATGTAGAGACGCCTATAATTTCCGCGTTGGTGATCAAAGTTAAAGCATAATTGAAGAGCGGTGATTTATGTTGGTGATTTGTCTCCTCGGGGTTCAAGAGGTAAACACATGAGAATGATTTTAAATGGAGGTTTTAAAGTCTATCTTCTGATGTCGTAACACTTTTTTCACTACCCAAAAGAAATAATTATTATGCCAATTGTATGTTCAAATTGACAATGATATTGATGTAATTATCTAGAGTCACAATGATTTTAATCAAATTTCATCTTTAGAACATCAACAAAATAACAAATTTATTGTCACTCGAAACATACAGTAAGTAACAAAGTCAATTTTATTTTAGATACATATAAAAGTTAAACGAACTCACGTCATGACTATATATATATAGCGACATATCTAGTGAGAAAACATGTGAGAGTAAAAGGAATCATTATCATCCGTTAGATTAAAATCCCAAATTAAAAAGTCATGTGAATTTACTTAATGTTTATTAATATTTTTTTTTTTCACATTTTTTCTACCGTTTCGATTCATGTTTTGCTTTTTATTAGATATCTTAGTAATTATTTTACAATAGTTATTAGTTTATCTAATTCACTATATAAGTTTTTGTAATCCTTGATGTAACACTCTTTCGATTGTCAATATTATACAATTTACTTTTCTTCAATTCTCTTTTATCAATGACTTAGATCAAGAATCAAGAATCGTAATATGACATCAAAGAGTAATTATTCCTCTATATTATTTCTTTCTCAATATTTTCTTGATAAATTTTTTATGGAAGAATTTTTTCCCTCCTCGATTATAATTTTTATTCATCAACACTCTAGTGTTTCATTTCCAATTCAACATTCATTCTCTCAAAACACAAATAACAATGACAAAGTTAAGTGACAAAGACTCCAATTTATTGAATAAAGTTGGTGAGTTTCTAATAAATTATTATAAGTGCATATATCATAATTCTACGGTCACAAAAATAGTTGAGAGAATACAATTTGTTATCGTAGAAAACACAATTATCAAACTCTTAATCTAAATATGCAAGAGATAATTTCAAGTTAATATTCAACCTACACATCAAAATCTAGTAGAAACAAACGTTGAAGACATGAGATTGAGCAATGCGAAATTATTGATTGAGTTATGTGATCAAGAATTATCAAAGTTTTTCTAGAACACAAAAAAATTGGTGATATATTTCTTCTTTCTTTATAATTAGCCTAATTGACATTTTACAAAATTCATTCTTTCTTTTAGCCTTAATGGACATTCTACAAAATTCATTCTTTCTTTTAGGTTTCAGTGTCATTCTACAAAATTCATTCTATCTTTTAGCCTTGATTGACATTCTAGCTTATGTTCACAAAGAAATGGATTAAGCAAAATTCATTCTTTCTTTTAGCCTTAGTTAGCATTGTACAAAATTCATTCTTTCTTTTATCCTTAATTGACATTCTAATTTATATCTATACAGAAATAGATGATTAAATAAAATTCATTCTTTTTTGCCTCATTTGCATTTCGGCTTCTACCAAAATAAATTAAAAATTATATAATAAATTGTTGAGCACAATTTCATTTTATGTAGCCTTAATTGGCATTTCATATTCAATCCATAATAGCCTCTATTCATAATATAAATAGTCAAACACAAAAATCATATTCTTTTGCTAATGAATTTTTCGATATTTCAAATTCTTTTAGTCGATGAATTTTCAGCATTACAAATTCCTTATAGCTAATGTCTTTTATGGCATTTTTTTCTTGTGATTTTTCAAACTCAAAGTATATTAAACACATTCTAGTTTGAGGGGATATTATATATCATAGTTGGTTTGTTAGTTAAATTAATTAGTTAGTTGCACTAATTAATTAGTTGTTTATTTAATTGACTTAATGATTCTTTGTAACTCTTGATGTAACAGTCTTTCAATCATCAATATTATTCAATTTGTTTTTCTCCATTTCTCTCTTATCAATAACTTAAATCATGAAACATAAATACTTTTTTTCAACATACAAACCCAAAATTGATGGATTTGTCATACTAAAAAAAGAAAAAAAATGTAATTTTAATTTTATTTCTACCCAAATAAAAAATGTGATAATATGTGAGACATGTTGATCCTTGAAGGAATGAAGTTGATCATTAACACCATCATCGGTCACCTCCATTGAAAAAATAATTTACATAAGTGAATCATCTCAAATCCAGATTAACCCCTTCCAAACTAAAACAAAAAGATGAAAGTGTATGAGTTAGTGTTTTAATTTGATGTTTAAATCTAAACTATCTATTTTAAATTAAAGGTCCATAATAACTCATCAACTCTCACTTAAAGATGAGTTTTATTACTAGATATGTCCCATATACCCCCTCTCTCTCTATATATATATAAACTTGACTTATGTACCAATAAAAAACTTGACTAACGCAGGCCAAATTGATGATAAACTATGGAGGTGGTGGTCCAGTCAATTGTAATTTGTAAAAGTGATCCATGGTCTATATCTATATAATATATAAAGTTGTTAATTAAGACTTAAAAATGAGTTGGTGTAAAGCATTCTAAGCATATGCAATTATGATTTTTATATTTTATTGATGAGAATTATGATACCATATTAATCATGAAATAAGAAAAACCATAATATATTCCTACTAGAAAGTATTACAAAGAGCATACTCTTTCGCAAGTTAAGGTATTAACTAAGGATATACCATGACATTGATAGTTAAATTTTTGGCTTTTGAAGGAAACCAACCTTTTAACTAAAAATGAAGGGGGCAATTTCATAAACTTGACATGAATGGTGCAAAAAGGAAAACTGTAACAAGTTAGGAAATTACCAAATGAAAATGACAAGAGTAAAAAACAAAAGTACAAAAGCTTGCAACAAAGGGAAATAAAAAAGAATATGAGTAAATAGTATTTTTTTTTTTATAATGAGTAAATAGTAATTTTAGTTTGATGTGTAAGATAATTTTATCTTTTAGAATAAATGATAAATATTATCAAAAGTTCAAAATATTAATTTTAATAATTTTAATTTAAAATATTATCTTCAATTTAACAAGATCGATAGTTATCATTTGAACTAGAATTTGATGACGATATAATTATATTATTTAGATGTAGTGTAATCATTATAAAAAAATTATATTAAAATTGCAAATACATCTCATATATATATATATATATATATATATTTTGTTAATCATTTTATGAATTAAATTAATTAATGTAAAATGTATTTAAATATTAAACTAATAATCTAAAAATATTAAAACATTAAAATAATTAAAAGTATATATTTGAAGATATTTTTATAATTTGAATGACTTGAAAGACTATTGTAGCAACTCATATTTTCAAGGTGCAAAATTGTCGTTTAGTTAAAGAAAAAAATATCTCTCAAATAATGAAGGAGAAGAATGGCATAAAAAGAAAGAGAAAGAGTGATTTGGATATTTGTATAATGAAAGAGAGAGAGCATAGAGAATCCCAAAGCTAAAGCTCATAGACAAAGACAGCAGAGGTAACTGTTGTCACTCCCCGGCCCTCTTTTTGTGACCAATTAAACTAATTCATTTATCACACTCTCTCACTCACTCACCTCATCTTCCACTCTCTCTTTCTCTCTCTCTCTCTCTCTCTCTCTCTCTCTCTCTCTCTCTCTCTCTCTCTAAATTCCTTCCATTTTCAACTCCCTTTCTCTCTCACTCCCATTTTCTCTCTAAAGAACCAAACCTCATGAATTCAGTAGCCCTTAAAAATCCATAAACAAACCAAAGAAGCAAAGATTCCATCTTTTTTTAATCCAAAGCCACAGTCTATTATCTCAGATCAGCAACAAAGAAGAAACAATGAGAGAAAACCATCCTCAAACAACAACAGAAGACGACAACAGATCTTCATCCATCCCAGATCTAGCAAGAGCCGAGATCGCCGAGTCATCAACCTCCAAAAACCGAACTGGTTTATCTGAACCGATTCCCGGTTCAAATCAAACCGAAAACCCATTTCCTTTCCCAGACCAAGTTCTCGAGAACGTTCTAGAAAACGTCCTCCTCTTCCTTTCCTCTCGCGAAGACCGAAACGCCGCCTCATTGGTCTGTCGCTCATGGTACCGTGCGGAAGCACTCACACGATCCGACCTCTTCATCGGAAACTGCTATGCAGTCTCCCCACGTCGGGTTACTAACCGTTTCAGCCGCATCAAGTCTGTAACCGTTAAGGGAAGGCCGCGTTTTGCGGATTTCGATCTGATGCCAGTTTATTGGGGGGGCCACTTCACTCCTTGGGTTAGTTCACTTGCTCAAGCTTACCCTTGGCTTGAAAAGCTTCACCTTAAACGTATGGCTGTTACTGATGATAATCTCGCTGTTATCGCCGATTCATTCGCCTGTTTTCGTGAACTTCTCCTTGTTTGCTGTGAAGGATTTGGTACCCCTGGTCTCGCTGCTATTGCTGCTAAGTGCAGGTAATCACAATCACTAGAGCAAGAATGTGTTTACTTTATAATTTCATATAATGTTTTAATTTTAAATATTGGAGATGTATCGCGATTTTTATATTATGGAGAATTAGGTTAAATGCGGCCTCGATAGCAATTGCGTTGGGGTTGTTGAGATATGAAAACCTTGATGTTGTGGTTCCATCAGGATAGTGGTATTTTTTTAGAAAATAATTGCAAGATGTTACTATATTAGTCGTTCTGTTAGTATTTATTTTTTTCTTCATCAGGTTCAAGTTTGAACACCATTTGATGTATTGATTACTAAAGTTGTTATACTGTTTAAGTTTGTTTGGTGAAATTGTTGTGTGGAATGAATGATTGTTTTTTTTGTTGTTTGTTGATTCAGATTACTGAGGGTGCTGGAACTGGTGGAATCTGTGATTTTTGTTGAGGATGATGAAGAGGTGGATTGGGTATCGTGTTTTCCCAATGAGGGTCAAACTCATTTGGAGTCTCTTGCTTTTGATTGTGTTGAGTGTCCTGTGAATTTTGAGGCATTGGAAGGGTTGGTGGCTAGATCGCCTTGTTTGAAGAAGCTTAGATTGAACCGATCTGTTTCCATGGCTCAGTTACATTGGCTAATGCTCCGTGCTCCGCAGCTCACGCATCTTGGAAGGGGCTCTTTCAGTGCTAATGAGAATGTGGATCAGGAACCTGATTATGCATCTGCCTTTGCTGCTTGCAGATCGTTGGTTTGTTTGTCTGGATTCAGGGAGATTTGGCCAGATTACCTTCCTGCTATTTATCCGGTTTGCGCAAACCTAACGTCGCTGGACTTTAGTTTTGCTGATGTTAATGCAGAACAACTGAAGTCTGTTATATGCAACTGTCATAATCTGCAGATATTGTGGGTGGGTGTTTGTGTTTTTTGTTGTAATAATGAGCTGTTTTGACTGTGTTGTGAAAGAAATAAATAGTGTTTTTGAAAATTACTGTTGTTGCTTTTGTTGTGCAGGTCCTCGATTCAGTATGCGATGATGGTCTTCAGGCAGTGGCTGCAACTTGCAAGGACTTGCGCGAGCTTCGGGTTATTAACTTTGATGTGATGGAGGAGACTGAAGGTCCTGTTTCTGAGGTTGGTTTAGTAGCTATTTCTCAGGGTTGTAGAAAATTGGAATCGATTTTGTTTTGCTGCCAGACTATGACAAATGCGGCTGTAATTGCGATGTCAAAGAACTGCCCTGATCTTGTGGTGTTTCGCCTTTGTATAATTGGGGTGTATCGCCCGGATGCTGTAACACAAGAACCCATGGACGAGGGTTTTGGTGCTATTGTTATGAACTGCAAGAAGCTCACCCGACTTGTTGTATCTGGTTTGCTGACTGATCGAGCTTTCGAATACATTGGAAGGTATGGGAAATTGATTAGGACACTGTCAGTTGCCTTTGCCGGAGACACTAACCTGGGCCTTAAGTATGTGCTTGAAGGGTGCCCTAATTTGAAGAAACTTGAAATCAGGAACAGTCCATTCGGTGATGGAGCTTTGCTATCAGGTTTGCATCATTACTACAACATGAGGTTTCTTTGGATGTTGTCCTGTAAATTAACTCGCCAAGCTTGCCAAGAAGTTGCACGAGCTTTGCCCGGTCTGGTTTTGGAAGTTATCAACAAGAACGAGGATGCAGATAACGATATTCTAATATTGTACATGTATCGGTCTCTTGATGGACCACGGGATGATGCTCCGAAAAATATTACCTGGGTGAATCGTGTAAGAAGAACGATGAGCCTCCTCTACAATTTTCCTCCTAAAGCCCCAACATTTGGAACACACAACCGAGACTTCAACCTCAACACACCTTCATAATCAACTGAAAAGTCTGAAATTTTACCATTCTAAACATTATGTACCATATTCACCAAGTATGGATCTTGACTTTGAGCTTCTTTGATATCATCCACTATGGTTGAACGAATTTGTATGTGGGCTAAAAATAACCTCGAATGACCAGGTTCCAATTGAATTCCACTTTCAACAACTTCTGGAAATTCTTTAACTATTGGCCTTTTTACTTCTGCTATATGAGCAAGATTGCCCATGGATTTCCTACTCAAAGCATCTGCAACAACATTTGCCTTTCCTGGGTGGTATAAGATTGTGCAATCATAATCCTTCAAGAGTTTCATCCATCTTCTTTGTCTTAAATTTAAGTCTCGCTACTTAAAGATATATTTAAGACTTTTATGGTCGGTATAAATCTCACAAGTTTCACCATATAGATAGTGCCTTCAAATTTTAAGAGCAAAACTAACTGTAGCCATTTCCAAATCATGTGTGGGATAGTTCACTTCATGTATCTTGAGTTGTCTAGATGCATAGGCAATAACTTCATGTCTCTTGTGTGTTCTTTTGTAAGATTTATCTTTATATGATTTGAAAAATCATTTTTTCAATTACGTCTTTTGATTTTATTTAACTCTTCAATAACAAACTAGATAAAACTCGCATGCTTCAATAAGTCATAGTGAGTTACTAAGTGAGAAGAATCTATTTAATTTCTGCAAGGTTTGAATTAGTGGATAAATCCTTAAGTGAAGGGATTAGACGTAGTTACCACATTGGTAGTGAACCAGGATAGAATCTTGTGTTACTTTATTTATGCTCTATTTGTGTAGTTCTGCCTCTGGTTAGTTAAATTTGTTTAAGTCACCAAATCAAAATTAGACAATATAATTTAACATCTCTTCATGTGTTTATACACCTTCAACCATATCTGATTTTCTACAAACAAAACACCAAATAGCTACCTCTACTCCCTCTCAACCCATATTTAATCTATCAAAACCCTCCATGTCCTCCAAATATCCAAAATCTTCCTCATATAAGCCTTTGCCTAAAATATCTCAACATTTGTACCTATCAAAACCACTTCAAAACCATTTCTAAGGGAAAAACAGTTATGAAAACCACCCCTGCTTTTAAGCCCACAGTTATGAAAACCACCCCTGCTTTTAAGCCCACATCCTTGTTTTTTTTTCTTCCAACACAAGAAATATTTGAAATGAACTTGAAGGCTATATGTGAATACATAGATGTCCAATAATGGACAAGTTTGGGTCCCTTATTGAACCTTATTATCCAAAATGTTTTGATACTTTGTCAACGGGGTCAACATAAAACTCTATATGGAATCCATTTCAAAAGATCCTAAAATTCCAAATTAGAGAAATGAGTACTTCAAACCATCATGGTATTCTGATCTTGCTATGTCCAAACAAGACATTGTGTCATGTATCACCTCAAACACAAAATCAAACTCAACCTTCCTTTCATGATTTTACAACACATGATTGACTCAAAAAATCTTCAAGTATGAATATTTATTCTTCAAGTATTTGAAATTTACTCTTTAAGGAAAAAAATGAATATACTTGTAAATGGTTCACTAGGAAAACTCTACACTAGATGAAGATCAATCTCACTACTATTACAATACCCTCAAACTCCATTCCCACTTCATCAACCAAAAAGGTCGGAAAATCCTTTCCACCCCTAGAACCTTGTCGTAAGACGTTGTGCACATATGTCAAAAAAAAAAAAAGAAATTGAGTGAGATTCAAGCCACTCAAAAGGTCTAAAACATTGTTGAAACCACTCTTATCTCTAACACTAAATATGTCAATGATTAATTCATTGATCATGTACATCGAAATGTCAACAAGTTTCACCTGCAATTGAACCTGATCAAACTCCTGCCCTTCCTCCAATACCCATTCAAAATTTTCGTTTTAAATTTCCATATGTTCCTTTTAAGCAGCATCAGGGCGTCATTGAAGAACAAAAATTTGTGGAAAATGTTCTCAAGGAGTAGCATATCTTTTGAGACACTTCAAAACATCATGAAGACCAACATGTCTTGGGGGAATATGAAAATGAAGCATTTACTTCGGCCCAACCCAAAGAGTCTAAAACTCTTGCTATTCAAGTTGTAGATCAACATAAGAAAATTGTTGAAGACTAGTTCTTAGCAACTCAAAAAAGATGTATTCTCCAACTCAACCTGCTATGTTTTGTGAACTTAATCGAATCACATCTGCTTCTTTCATTTATGATGCTGTTAAATAATTTGCAGCCATTAAATTATTACCCAACACATTTCAAAATCCTCCACTTCCTCCTCTGAAATCATGATAAAACTGCTTACCACTCTTCTTGGTCCTCCAAGGTTTGATTCCTCACTTTCTTTAATACATTTCCTTTTCTCATTCTCTCTCACACTTGATTAACTGAACGAGTTCTTCTTAAATAGAGAGAAGAAGTGTACGTTGAGAATATTATTGATGGAGATCTTTATTTACCATTTAAGACAAATCATTATTTAAGATGCACCCATATATATATATATATATATATATATATATTTCTTCATTGATTGATTATGCACATCTTCAAATTAAGAGGGAAGATCTCAAAGGATGTCACAAAGACTTTCAAACAATTAACAGATTTAAGATGTCAACAAATGGATAAACAAATTTGTATTCTTTACAAAGTTGACTTCTTTAGAGCTTGTCATTTTAGAGAGATTACTTCCATCAAAGCATTGACTATCTTGAGTGTTGTCTTTTTATAAAAGCGTTTACACTTGAGAGTGTTGACTTTCTATCAAAGTCATGCTATACACAACTTGTCATATTTATCAGAGGCAGACGAACATTTTGCTTGACATACTTATAAAAGGAATACGATCTTTTTATTTGACATACTTATCAGCGGCAGACACTCATTTTTCTTCATATACTTACAGAGGTAGAATATCATTTTGCTTGTATTAACAGACTCACCGAGAGACGCGTTTGAGAGTGCGTTCGTTAGGTCAGATGCAACTGTAGTGGTTACTTTAGAGTCAATGTGATCTTTGTTTAGAAGATTCTCTTTTCTTTGTTCATAAAATGATTTAACTTATATCGGACCAATGACTTGTGTTCCTTTTTTTTTAATGCTTTGACTCAGACTATATCAAAATACTTCTTATTTCTATATTATGACTTACTTTATTAGTAAACATAATTACTTATTTATTAAGTGATGATATTCTTTTTAATGATAAAACTCATCAAAGATGAAGACATAAACTATTATAAAAAATAAAAAATAAAGAAACTCATCCCATTTCTACTTCACATAAATGAATTGAAATATATAATAAGTAAATAAAAACTAAAAAAAAAACTAAACCAAAATATATACACAAGCCGCACAAAATACACATTCAGTAACAATTAGGGGTGGGAATAGGCCAGACCATACCAGACTATGAAAGACCTGAGTCTGGCCTACAATTTATTTTTTCGGCCTAAGCCTGGCCTACGGCTTATCATAGGTTTTTTTTTCGGCCTGGCCTGACCTTTTTAATAGTTTGGTCTGGCCTGTAAGCCTTTTTAAAAGCCTTTTTAAATGCAGTCATTATTACCTCTTAAACAAATAAGGAACAACTACTGAGTGATTGACTAATTGAACGGTTACCGAATATAAAACGACTACCAAATATAGAACTGCTACCGAATATGGAATGACTACTGAATATGGAATGATTACTAAGTGATTGTCTAATTGATAGAATTTAAAATAGAAAATAATATTATTAATATAAGAATAAAAAATAATATTAATAAATAATAAATATATATATGCCGATCTGTCAAGCCTAATATGCTTTTTTATAAGCCTGAGTCTGACCTATTTAAATAAATAGGCTTTAAAAACAGCATGAGCCTAGCCTTTTTATTAAATAGGCCAGGCCAGACCAGACCATAAGTAGGCCAGGCCATAGGCCCCTACGGACGGCTTAGCCTATTCTCATCCCTAGTAACAACTAACAACATCTTTTTTTTTTTTTTTTTTGAAAATATACAACAACACTTAAACCACCACACACAAATCAAAGAATGAGTTGAATCCAACCCAAAAAAGAACAAAACACAACTAAAAAAAATGCAATTTAATATAATTAAATGAAGTGACATACAATTCTATGATATAAAATTATCTAGATGCATTAATTATTCATATATTATTAATTAAATTAAAAATATAAAAAAAATTAAAATTGAAATTTAAGTTTTCACGACGTTTTATTTTAATTTTGTTCGTGTTAAACACTCTACATTATCATATGATATGTCATATTATTTAAAATATTTTACGTCAATCATTTTAGTTAAAAAATAAAAAAGAGTAACCAAAACTGCCGACTTTTAAAATAGGAGAACCAATTTCGAGAATCAATATAAAGAGCGATTAAAAGTGCAATTAAGTTTAACAAAATTAAACAAACTTAGAAAGTACTCTTTGTTGAAGCAATAAGTAAATCTCACAAGCAGATATGGATGGGGCGTGAGACACACAGAGAGCCAGACAAAAAGAGGGCTTGGAGAAAAAAAATTGCAGAGAGATCCTGATGGTTGTTTATGGTGGCTATCTAGTTGGAGAAGATGTTGACTTCTAGAAAAATAGATTTTTGGGTTTCCTCTCTTTTATATTTCCTCTTGTTGCTGTGCTTATGAGAAGGAAAATGAGGATAATTATTAGAGAAGCTTTCTAAGAAAATGGGTTTCTGCACTTAAATGAAGGCTTCTTCTTTTGCTTTGCTACATTTTTTTTTCTATTATGATTTATCCCTCTTTGTAATTTTTTTCGTGTAACTTTCAGCCCCTTTTTCAAATTTGTTTCTTGGTACTTATAGACATGAGAGTTGCTTGAATTAGTCTCAAGTGGTTGGAAACTTAATGGAGAAGAATTGTGCAAAGTTGTGAGACAAACTCCACTGCAAGTCAAGAGGTAGAAGTTCGGCTACTGCAAAGGGATGTGATGACTCAACACAACTTCAGCATAGTCGCAAAGATGGACTCCTTTTGTTTCCTTTTTCAATTTTTTAATATTTATTTTTTTAAAATAAAAAAAAAATCAATTATAAAATAAGAAGTGCTTTAATTTTTTTAAGAAATTGGGTCTCAAGCCCATAAAAGAAACATCAAAAAAGACTATTTATTGAAAAGACAGAACGACTCCAAAAAGGCCCAATTTAATTTTTGTGAAGCTTCTTTTTAAAATGAAATTGCCAAAAACTAGATAAAATTGAATATCTACCTAGAAAAATTTGATTTTGTACTCCACAATTGAACTTATAATCTCTAAAATTTTAAAAATTCAATTTTGTCTCTTTCATTTTTTATACATCCAAAAGTAAAAAATTTACTCCTAAAACTTACCGCGTCACCAAAATTTCCGATAATTAAATTATTTCCCCTAAAAATCTGGTACACAAACTAACAATATTAAAAATTTGTATTTATATAATTTATGGTCATATAATTTGTAGACCAAAAATTTCAAGGCGTGAAATTTTCGATAGCATGAATTGTCTACCAGAAATTTCTCCAACAAAATTTATGGTACAATATTTATACTATCGGAAATTTTGTGCCGTCAAATTTCTAGTATATAATTCTTTTCTATTGGATTTTAACTTTTTTGTAAAGATTTGACTCAATCATTCACAACAGATCAAATATTTGAGTCACAAGAAGCTGTCATATCATAGACAATAGAGGTTGACCGAAAAAATCTAGTAGTAGTTATCATTACTCGCTCTGACATAGAGATAGGAAAGAGAGGATAGAAGTCAAAATTAATTCTCAGTTGTGATAGAGATGGAAAATATAAGTCAAATAAAAGTTAGTCGGAGACTTTAACTAAAAGATGTGGTTGTCTGTTTAAACTTAAATCGAGACCATTAAAGAATGATGGGGGATGAATTATTAGTTTAATGTGTGGACTTCACAACCATGACTTAGTAGCTACTTTTGAGAATAATGCATTTGTGGGACACTTAAAAGAAGAAGATAAGAAACTTGTTGACGAGCTAATTAAATATCACGTTGCACCGAGACACATCTTGTCATCTTTGAAATATCGAGATAAGGAGAACATGACTAATATATCTTAAATTTATAAGCGATAAACTACATACAAGAAGAACTTGAAAGGATCTAGAACTTATATACAACATTTGTTGAAGTTACTTGAAGCTGAGAAGTATGCTTGTTGGAGTAGGGCTCATGAAGATTCTAACATTATGAGGGACATGTTTTGGACGCATCTAGATTCCATAACTTTGTTGAACATGTTCCCTCTTGTATTGATCATTGATAACACCTACAAAACTAACAAGTATAGGTTACCATTGTTTGAAATTATTGGTGTAACTCCAACTGAGTTGAAATTCAATGTTGCATTTACTTATATAGATTGTGAGCGTCAAGAAAACTTTTGTTGCACATTGGTGAAGTTAAAAGAGTTGTTTGTTTTTCCATCTCAAATTCAAAAAAAAAAAAAAACTAGCAAAAAAAATTTAAATACCAAAAATTTCAAATTTTGAAATTTTCGGTAAAATGAAAGTAACTACAAGGAATTTGAAGGCATAAAATTTTTGGTAGTATAAATATCGGAAATAAAATTTTGGTAGTATAAATATCGGAAATTTTGTTGAAAAAATTTCTAATAAACAATTTATACTATCGAAAATTTCACACCTTAAAATTTCTATTATACAAATTATACCACCGAAAATTATAAAAATACAATTTCCTTAATTTATGTACCTGATTTTTGGAGGAAATAATTTAATTACCAGAAATTTTGGTGAAGAAGTAAGATTTTTAGAGTATTTTCTTTTTACCTTTGATTGAATGATATAAAAGAGATAAAATTGAGTTTTTTT
>JBBPBR010000008.1:41149322-41191450 GCA_037974775.1 Cicer pinnatifidum | reverse complement strand
TAATGTCTTTCAATTTTTATTTTCCTTTTTTTATTAATAAATTTTTAACTTAAAAAAAAAAAAAATCAATCACCTTATTATAGTTGTTTTAAACGATCACCTAATTATAGTTGATTGCTTATTTCATTTTTAACTGAAAATATATACCAACTAACAAAGTGTTACAATTGCCAGAAACTCATGGATGCCAAGGTTCGATTTTCATTACACAATTTTTATATTAGTGTAATGAAACTACTTTTTTTACGTTAGTCATCACCTTCACACCGTTGAGCTATTTTTCCCTTATAATCCGAAGACCCCATATGACTTTGTTGCCCCGGCTAGGAGTGGCTCCACCACAATGAATTCACTTATGCATGATTTGAAACATATTATTGAAAATTATTAGTCCCCAACTTGTTCAACTATAACACAACCTTCGTAAATATTTATAATGAAGCCAAGTCTAATATTATTTTCACGAATGGAGTGGCTGAGATCTCTAACAACTATTGTGTAGTAGGTGTGAGTTAGAAATTTCACATTAATTAAAAAAGTGAAGATTAATTAACATATAAATGAAATAATCTATAAACCCAACTCTTTAAGGTTTTAAGTTAACATTCAGTGAACTCACTTATATGGTTGCTCATCCCAATGTGAGTGATCACTCTAACTCCTCTCATGACCCAACAACAACATGGACATATTTTGGGTTTGCTAAGGTATACTCTTACAAAAAATCTAGGTCCTTTTTCTTCCACAATCATTGGGTTTGACACTTTATTGTTAAATAATAAATAAATAATATTTCTAGCTAATCAACCCTTCCGTAACATAGTCTAGATTATTTGTGCTCTAGAATGTTTTCAAATGTTAACCATTTCATCAACCAAGTATTGACATAAAAAAGGAGGGACATGAATAAAAAAAAGGAGGGACATGAATATCCGTTGATGATGCAAACAAGACAACCTTTATGAATTGGCATTGTTGAAAAAATGGTTCTTTACTTTCACCACCTCAATGACATATGGGGAAAATCAAGTCAAGTGGAACACCTTTCTTTCTCAAGTTTGAACTTGTAGGTAGAACATCCTTGCAACTCTCCAAGAGAATTTATTATTTTGTTAATTAAAGTTACCAATCAAATTTCCATCCAAAGTCTATTGTCTATTGTCTTTTCTTCGCACAAATGTGATACGCTGATCTCAAAGAGAACTTGTCATCTCTCTCCTAGTGACTTATGATTAAATTATCTTTTTGAGGAGTATGGGGAATGTGATAGGAATAATGAAGATGTAAATAGGAATAAATTTTTATTGGTTTATTACAGGAAAAACAATAGAAAATAATGATGTTTCTGTTTTATGGTTAGGTTGTTAGTAGTTACTGTTTTATAGTTAGGTTGTTAGTGTTAGTTGGATCCTATCCCTTATATAATCAGCCTATAAACAAAGGCTCCCACCCCTTTGAAAGGATCTTTGAGAAGATTAGCAATTGAGTGGTTTATACCATTGTAGGAGCGTATTCGCTCTCGTGTATCTTTTTCTTTCAATCAATAAAAAATCAGGGAGGAATAATTCCCTTTCGCTATTGAGTTCTATCAAGGAACCTAACAATTGGTCCGACCTGCCAGATGTTCGAAGACAAACCTGCGATGCTCCTCTCCAAACGAAGCAAAAGTGCCTCGGAGAATCCCTCCCAAGTCGTGTTCTTGTTTTTGTTTAACCAGAACTGGAACCATTGCAAGACGTCACCCTCCATGCTAATATGCGCAAGATTTAATCTTTCTTTGGTTTTTATTTTCTAAATTGTAAAGAACTTTCCAACTTTGTTCAACCAACCAAAGGGATCGATTCCTTCAAAAGTGGGTAATTCCACTTTCTTCCTCTTGTGATTCTTTCTCGGAATTATTCGCACTCTTCTCCGATTATGATATCTCGGACGATTATTGGGTCTTCCTTTTTGCTGCTATGATCAATTCTTGCATCCCACTTCTCAATTCAGCCATGTCTTCCTTCAATTGTTCCATATCTGTTCGCATTCCAAGAAAGACTGTTTCATGTTCCTTGGTCCATTTTTCCATTGCTGATGATCCGACAGGTCGGACAAATTGTTAGGTTCCTTGATAAAACTCAATAGCGAAAGGGAATTATTCGTCCCTGATTTTTAGCACCATGCAGTTAGTAGTTTGTTACTACTAACTACTAACAACCTTTATTAACCGGGGAAACTATAGTGGAAGCAGTGGCACAAGACCTAATGACCAGAGACGAAGCGCTGAGACAACTGAAATATCATTTGGGAAGAGCACAACAACAAATGATCAAATTTGCGAATAGCCTTCCGAACCCACCAAGGTAACTATGAGTTTTTAGTGATGCCGTTTGGGTTAACCAACGCCCCAGCCACCTTTCAATGTGCTATGAACGATACTTTCCAGCCATAGCTCTGAAAGTTTGTATTAGTTTTCTTTGACGACGTCCTCATTTATAGTAAGTCCTAGAAGGAACGTTTGAGCCACCTGAAGTGCATGTTATACATTCTACAGCAACAACAATTCTATGCCAATTTAAAGAAGTGTGAATTTGGGCAAACCACTGTAGGATACTTGGGGCACCTCATTTATGAAAAAGGAGTATCTATGGATCCCAAAAAGGTGGAAGGAGTTGTAGATTGGTCTATCCCTAAGACAATCAAAGCTTTGCGGGGGTTTTTGGGATTGACTGGGTATTATCGGAGATTCATATGCAACTATGGGAAGATAGCGCGTCCCTTGACTGATTTGTTAAAAAAAGGGAATTTTTAGTGGAACTTAGATAGTATGGCAGCCTTCACAAACTTAAAGAGGCGGTCACAACAACTCCGGTGTTGGCTATGCCATATTATCATCAAGCTTTCAGCATTGAGTGCGATGTGTCAGGGTGAGGGATTGGCGATGTGCTTACTCAAAACAAGAGGCCAATTGCTTTCTTCAACAAAGCACTAGCAGATTCCTCCCTTTACAAATCTGTCTATGAAAAGGAGTTGATGGCATTGGTCTTATTGATTCACCATTGGAGGCCATACTTGATTGGGAGGAAGTTTATAGTCTACTCAGATCAGAAAAGTCTACGACACCTCCTTGAACAAAGAATCACCACACAAAATCAACAAAATTGGTTAGCCAAATTATTGGGTTATAATTTTGATATTATCTACGAAAAAGGAAGCACTAATAGAGTTTCCAATGCCTTGTCAAGAAAATCTGAAGAGTTGGAATTAAAAGTGGTGACTAGACCCCTTTGGTAGGATATAAACCTCATAGATGAAGAGGTTAAGCAGGATCCTGTGCTAAAGAAAATATGTGAAGACTTGAAGGAGAAGCCGGAGTCACATGGCAACTATACTTTGGAAAATGGAAGGTTGTATTACAAGGGAAGATTGGTTCTGCCATCAAAGTCTAGTTGGATACCCAAGTTGCTGCATGAGTTTCATACCTCTTCGATATGAGGTCATTCTAGGGTCTTTCACACGTACAGACGATTAGCTCAATTGTTATTTTGGATTGACATGAAAACAACAGTCAACGACTACGTTTCTGCATGCCACATTTGCCACCGTAGTAAGTATCAACCATCATCTCTGGAGGGGATGCTCCAACCATTACCGATTCCGAATGCAATTTGGGAAGACATTAGTATGGACTTCATTGTGAGTTTGCCTAAGGCCAAGGGATTTGATGCGCTGTTAGTGGTGGTGGATCGACTCAACAAATGTGGTCATTTTATTCTCATCAAGCATCCTTACTCGGCTCGCTCCATTGCTGAAATATTCGTGAAGGAAGTGGTGAGGCTTCATGGTAAACCAGCTTCTATAGTAAGCGATAGAGATATGACCTTCTTGAGTCAATTCTGGAGGGAGCTCTTCTGGTTGCAAGGAACTACGCTGAAAATGAGTACATCTTATCATCGTGAATCAGACGGACAAACAAAGGTACTTAATCAAACCTTGGAAACATACTTGCGTTGCTTTAGTTCGGAACAACCAAAAAATTGGGCAGACATGGTACCATGGGCAGAATATTGGTATAATACTAGTTTTCAAGGGGTTGCCAAGTGTACTCCTTTTGAAATAGTTTACGGCAGACCACCACCATCGCTAGCACGATTTGTACTCGGGGAAACTATAGTGGAAGCATTGGCACAAGACCTGATGACCAGAGACGAAGCATTGAGACAACTGAAATATCATTTGGGAAGAGCACAACAACAAATGATCAAATTTGTGAACCGTTGATAGCGTTTCAGCAAGTGTACTGAATCGTTGCAAGTAATAATTAAAACAGTAATACCGAGTGTCGAACTCAAGGATTGCGTTTTACTATCGAATTATATTTAACTACTGAAATTAAACAAAAATTTCTGAATTGACTGAAATAGTATTTGAAATTAATAACAATAATAAAATTGATCTTTTATAATCAGAAAAATGTCACAGATGAGTTTCACTTTGAATCCAACCTTGGTGTCTAATTTGATCCTAGTTATTGACTTCCTTTATTGAATTATTATCGAATTCTATTTAGTATTCTTGCCCTAATGTCTTAGTGATAGAATATTTAATTCCAAAGTAACCCCTAATTCCTTAGTAGATTTAAGATTAAAATTAAGCATTATCGTACATGAATCCTCTTTTTAAACTATTGTCTTTGCAACTAATTTAATTGGTTTCATGATATGCATCTATCACTAGACTACATATTCATGAATTTCTCATCTCAAACATTCATAAAGTCCACTCCCGTTTCAAAATACGAGTCGTAGAATATTATAATGTTGATCAAGCAATAAAAAACATTAAGCACAGAGATGTGAAAAATAATTCAATAAACTCTTTCATATAAATAGAAATCAAATTAGAAAAATAAGGGTTTCATCTTGTTACCCTTATCCCTAACAAATAGGGTTTAGTTACTTATGACAGAGATATAAAAGATAGAGATTAGAGAAGTTTTACAAGAAATATTCATGAATGATTCTTGATAAAACTACTCCAATGGTGTTAGAAACGGCCGTCTTTGAGTTTCTATGCTAGGGCACAAGTCTCTCAACTTCCCAATAGTCAAAAAGATTCATAGAAAGTAAAAATTATGCATTTTAATGAATGCAGATCCGCGTCGCGCGCTTCAGGCGCAGGGTTGGCGCTCTGGGCGCGCCTGGACAGTGTCACTGGTCTGGAATTGCGCTCCAGGCGCATATATAGCTTCTTCTGGTTGACATTTGCCGCATTTTGCACCTCTTTAGATTCTGAATTTGGTTCTGGTGTCTTCATGAAAGTTTTAGCTATGAATCGTAGCTTTCATTTGCACTTGGGTTGACTCCAATGGGACATCTACAACTCCAGATATGGCTGAAATACTCCACATATGTTGATTTCTCACCAAAATTCAGCACTGCACTAAAACAAAGTAACAACGCAAAACTCTAAAAAATCTCTACTTAATCAAGGAAATAAGAACATGATCATTTCATTAAATCAAAGAAATAAAATTAACAATATATATAAAATAAATCCTTAAATTAACTAATGAATAAAAGATAAATAAAACTAAAAACAATAAAAAAATATGCATATGATGAAGAGTCATCACAACCCCAAACTTAATCTATTGCTTGTCCGCAAGCAACAATTAATTTCAGATTTGGTGCAGTTAAAAGTAAACTTAAACTCAATTTTTCAAATCAAATCAAACTCAATTTTCAAAGTTCCAGTTACTACAAAACATTCATCATACTCCATGGTTGCTTACAAAAAAAAAAAAAAAAAAACACAATTTCTACACTTTAGCATTCATTCGTCAAGTTCAACTCTCTCTTCACACAATCTCACCAAAATTTCTCTCAAGTGTTTAGAAAGAGTCATGAATGTATCACTCAAATCCTAGAACATGCATCACGCTACCATAGGCTTGAAAAAATTCTAGTTAGCAATCACAATGCAGTAAACACATACACTTTTGGAGGACTTTTGGGTTTGTAACGGAGCTTAGGTAAGGGTAGGACATTTTGGGATAATAGGCTTTACTACTTGGAGTTAGACATACATTTCCAAATTATTCTACCATTTTTTTTTTAATTTTTCTTCACCATTTCATTCTGGAGATTTTCAAACATTGACAAAAGAACCAAGAAGATATTATTTAGCAAAGTACACAAACTGATTTTTTTTTCTTCTTTTTCTTTTTTGTGAAAATCACCACCCCAAACTTAAAAGGTTGTTATCCCATGAGCAACCTTAAACATAGAATTTTATCAAGACAAGACAAAAGTTTCCAACCTAACTTCAAGTAAAGTGATGTAATTAAAGTCAGGTCTTTGTTTTGTAATGTGGCTAGTGACCGAAAGAAAAGGTCAAGGCTCTAAGGGGCTAGCAAATGGTGACATTTTCATAGGGTAGTTAGAAAGTCTCAAACGACCAAATAAAATTGCCTCAATATATGCATAAATTAAAAGTGATGCAAGTCAAAATTAGTGCAAGTTCTGAAGGGATAACACATGTCTGGATAATCACACAACAAAGAATTAAAGTGTTTCGGCCCAAAAGCTCACTGCTAGGATAATAAAGAAGAGTATGAACTATCTAAATAATGCCAAACATGCTACTTCAAAATTTGAGACTTCGACAACCAAGGAGTAATCAACAATGCATGCATTAATGAAACTTATCGAATTGAGCAATGATATGAGCAACGAAATAGAGTTTAAATTTCAAAATCCCAAATAGAAAACTTAAGACCAAATGCAAGTTTTTAATAATTCTTCATCATAGTGCACGTTTACACACAATTAGAAAGAAACAAATTCAAATAACAAAAAATAGACTTCAAAAAATAAAAGTTACCTCTACCTGTGGGTTGCCTCCCACGAAGCGCTTCTTTAAAGTCATTAGCTTGACGCCTCAACTATTGTCAAGGTGGCATATATGACAGGAAGAACACATCATCCTTCTTCTTCTTTTTGTTTGGTAGAAATTCCAATGGTGTTAGAAACGGCCGTCTTTGAGTTTCTATGCTAGGGCACAAGTCTCTCAACTTCCCAATAGTCAAAAAGATTCATAGAAAGTAAAAATTATGCATTTTAATGAATGCAGATCCGCGTCGCGCGCTTCAGGCGCAGGGTTGGCGCTCTGGGCGCGCCTGGACAGTGTCACTGGTCTGGAATTGCGCTCCAGGCGCATATATAGCTTCTTCTGGTTGACATTTGCCGCATTTTGCACCTCTTTAGATTCTGAATTTGGTTCTGGTGTCTTCATGAAAGTTTTAGCTATGAATCGTAGCTTTCATTTGCACTTGGGTTGACTCCAATGGGACATCTACAACTCCAGATATGGCTGAAATACTCCACATATGTTGATTTCTCACCAAAATTCAGCACTGCACTAAAACAAAGTAACAACGCAAAACTCTAAAAAATCTCTACTTAATCAAGGAAATAAGAACATGATCATTTCATTAAATCAAAGAAATAAAATTAACAATATATATAAAATAAATCCTTAAATTAACTAATGAATAAAAGATAAATAAAACTAAAAACAATAAAAAAATATGCATATGATGAAGAGTCATCACAACCCCAAACTTAATCTATTGCTTGTCCGCAAGCAACAATTAATTTCAGATTTGGTGCAGTTAAAAGTAAACTTAAACTCAATTTTTCAAATCAAATCAAACTCAATTTTCAAAGTTCCAGTTACTACAAAACATTCATCATACTCCATGGTTGCTTACAAAAAAAAAAAAAAAAACACAATTTCTACACTTTAGCATTCATTCGTCAAGTTCAACTCTCTCTTCACACAATCTCACCAAAATTTCTCTCAAGTGTTTAGAAAGAGTCATGAATGTATCACTCAAATCCTAGAACATGCATCACGCTACCATAGGCTTGAAAAAATTCTAGTTAGCAATCACAATGCAGTAAACACATACACTTTTGGAGGACTTTTGGGTTTGTAACGGAGCTTAGGTAAGGGTAGGACATTTTGGGATAATAGGCTTTACTACTTGGAGTTAGACATACATTTCCAAATTATTCTACCATTTTTTTTTTAATTTTTCTTCACCATTTCATTCTGGAGATTTTCAAACATTGACAAAAGAACCAAGAAGATATTATTTAGCAAAGTACACAAACTGATTTTTTTTTCTTCTTTTTCTTTTTTGTGAAAATCACCACCCCAAACTTAAAAGGTTGTTATCCCATGAGCAACCTTAAACATAGAATTTTATCAAGACAAGACAAAAGTTTCCAACCTAACTTCAAGTAAAGTGATGTAATTAAAGTCAGGTCTTTGTTTTGTAATGTGGCTAGTGACCGAAAGAAAAGGTCAAGGCTCTAAGGGGCTAGCAAATGGTGACATTTTCATAGGGTAGTTAGAAAGGCTCAAACGACCAAATAAAATTGCCTCAATATATGCATAAATTAAAAGTGATGCAAGTCAAAATTAGTGCAAGTTCTGAAGGGATAACACATGTCTGGATAATCACACAACAAAGAATTAAAGTGTTTCGGCCCAAAAGCTCACTGCTAGGATAATAAAGAAGAGTATGAACTATCTAAATAATGCCAAACATGCTACTTCAAAATTTGAGACTTCGACAACCAAGGAGTAATCAACAATGCATGCATTAATCAAACTTATCGAATTGAGCAATGATATGAGCAACGAAATAGAGTTTAAATTTCAAAATCCCAAATAGAAAACTTAAGACCAAATGCAAGTTTTTAATAATTCTTCATCATAGTGCACGTTTACACACAATTAGAAAGAAACAAATTCAAATAACAAAAAATAGACTTCAAAAAATAAAAGTTACCTCTACCTGTGGGTTGCCTCCCACGAAGCGCTTCTTTAAAGTCATTAGCTTGACGCCTCAACTATTGTCAAGGTGGCATATATGACAGGAAGAACACATCATCCTTCTTCTTCTTTTTGTTTGGTAGAAATTCCATGAACTTGAGAAATAAAAGATGTTGCTTCCATGTCCTTCTCAATTGGACATTGATCAACAAGGCATAGATTGAATCTCGAACTTTATCAATCTCTTCTTTTTTCTTTTCCTCATTCGTCTTTTCCTCTTGCTTATCTTCTTCTACCACAACAATGAAATTATCTTCAATCTTCAACTTCTCCTCCATATTCTCAAACTTAGCTACTAGCTTAAATAACCTCTCACATTGATTTTCAAATATTTCAATGGAAATCATGTTGTTCTTCATGAACTCAACCAAAACGTTCGTAACGTGAAAGTCTTTGTCATCTGATTCTTTGGATAGAATTTTAGGAGGTAGAATCGGTTCCCAATTTATCTTTTTAATGTAACACTCGTTGTTTTCTGCAGCTTTGACAAAAAAATCTTCATATTCTACTAGTTCGTCAATGTCATCAGAACAATTTCAATTCTTATGTGCTTCTCCGCAAAAGTCACACCTAAGAGGCTGCATCGGAGGGACTTGAGAGTGATATTTTTAAAATGTATGCCTCAAGATTTGCCCCTCAATCATGCAACATATACCCGATATAAGACAAGTATTATACTCTTCATATAATTGTAGTAGAATATCATAATTATAATCTTCCATGCTCTACAGCGAATAGTTATCTCAAACAAAGAAGAGACAAACCACTAGACATGACATTAGCAAGTTCAACAAATAAAAAAAATAAAAGAATTTTTTTTTCAAAATAAAAAAATAAATAAAATAAAAGAATTTTATTGTAGAGCAAAAAATTTAAATTAGATAAATAAATTAAATTAAATAGTGATATGGAAATCCTCGGCAACGGCGCCAAAACTTGGTAGCATTTCAGCAAGTGTACTGAATTGTTGCAAGTTATAATTAAAACGGAAGTACCGAGTGTCGAACTCAATGATTGCGTTTTACTATCGAATTATATTTAATTACTGAAATTGAACAATTTTTTTTGAATTGATTGAAATAATATTTGAAATTAAAAACAGTAATAAAATTGATATTTTATAATCAGAAAATGTCAGAGATGAGTTTCACTTCGAATCCAACCTTGATGTCTAATTTGATACTAGTTATTGAATTCCTTTATTGAATTATTACTGAATTCTCTTTATTATTCTTGCCCTAATGTCTTAGTGACATAACCTTTATTTCCAAAGTGACTCTAATTCCTTAGTAAATTTAAGATTAGAATTAAGCATTACCGTACAGGAATCCTCTTTTTAAACTATTGTCTTTGCAACTAATTTAATTGGTTTCATGACCTGCATCTATCCCTAGACTACAAATTCATGAATTTCTCATCTCAAGCACTCGTAAACTCCACTCCCGTTTTAAAATACGAATCGTAGAACATTTTAATGTTGATCAAGCAATAAAAAGCATTAAGCACAAAGATGAGAAAAATAATTCAATAAACTCATTCATATAAATAGAAATCAAATTAGAAAAATAAGGATTTCATCTTGTTACAATCATCCCTAAAAGATAGAGATTAGAGAAGAATTACAAGAAAGATTCATGAATGATTCTTGATAAAACTGCTTCAATGGTTTTAGAAACGGTCGTATTTGAGTTTCTATGTTACGGCACAAGTCTCCCAACTTTTCAATAGTCAAAAATATGCCTAGAAAGTCAAAATTATGCATTTTAATGAATGCTGATGCGCATCTCGCGTTCCAGGCGCAAGGTTGGCGCTCTGGGCGCGCCCCGACAGTGTCACTGGTTTGGAATTGCGCCTCAGGCGCAGCTTTTGCGCTCCAGGCGCACAACTTTTTCTGGTTTTTATTTTCTGCATTTTGCACCTCTTTAGATTCTGATTTTGGTTCTGGTGTCTTCATGAAAGTTGTAGATATGGAGCTTAGCTTTCATTTGCACTTGAGTTGACTCCAATTGGACATCTACAACTCCAGATATGGCTGAAATACTCCACATAGGTCATGTTGATTTCTCACCAAAATTCAGCACTGGACTAAAACAAAGTAAGAACGCAAAATTCTGAAAAATCTCTACTTAATGAAGGAAATAAGAACATAAAAATTTCATTAAATAAGACTAAAAATAATAAAAAAAAATTTGCATATGATGAAGAGTCATCAATCGTCACCGGAAACCCACCAAGATTAAAGAAGAAGATTGAGTTTACTTAAAAATCAGACCTCACAGGCAGGTTACTATGCCAACACGACTTCATCCTAAACTAGGAGCTAAGTATTATGATCCTTATTTGGTGTTAAAATAAATTAGGACAACAACCTATAAACTTTAACTTCCAACAGAGGCTCACATTATCCGGTTTTCCACGCTTCGCAATTTAAGTTGGTTGTGGCAAAACATGAGGTGGAAACAACCCTATCTACATATTTACATGGGCAGGACCCTGTGTATACGCCTTCACAAGTACTAGGCAGAAGAACCATACAACAAAAGGGAGAACAAGTGCAACAAGTGCTAACTCAATGGCAGCAAAAGCTTGGAGAGGAGGGCACCTAAGAAGATGTTAATACAATCCAAAATCAATTTCTGGAATTGAACCTTGAGGACAAAGTTGAGCTTGAAGGGGAAGATATTGATTGGAATAGTGAAGATGTAAATAGGAATAAACCTTTATTGGTTTATTATAGAAAAAACAATCGAAAATAATGACGTTTCTGTTTTATGGTTAAGTTGTTAGTAGTTACTGTTTTATAGTTAGGTTGTTAGTGTTAGTTGGATCCTATCCCTTGTATAATCAGCCTATAAATAAAGGCTCCCACCCCTTTGAAAGGATCTTTGAGAAAATTAACAATTGAGTGGTTTATACCATTATAGGAGCATATTCGCTCTTGTGTGTCTTTTTCTTTCAATCAATAAAAAATCAGAGACGAATAACTCCCTTTCGCTATTGAGTTCTATAAAAAAACCTAACATAATGGATATGTTGACAATTTGTTTGCTTCATAGAAGGAAATTTTTAATTTGAAAACAACATCCGTCTTCCATTGAGTTGTTCCATGAACACTAAGGGTTTTAACCGCTGTCCTTTCTCCTCACTTGGTGATGAGGCTATTGATTTTGAAATTTGATTGGTCGTGCAGCCAGACCAAATTTTAGTCTTTTTACATCTCTAGACCAAATTTTAGTCTTTTTACAATCTCTAGACCAAATTTTAGTTTTCTTACAATCTCCAATTATCTACCTCATTCCTTTCTCAACTATCCTCCTTGCTTCCAATATACTTCTCCATGCAAAACATAGTATGTATTCAACTGAAACATGCATCCACAGAAGTCCCTATCGGGTAGTATCTACTCTTACAAATAATCTTAAGCCGTTTACCCTTACGATTAACTATTCTCTAAGAGTGTTTACCAAGGAGAGCTATGTTAAACTCACCAAAACCTTTAAATCTGATTCGTCTTCTTTGTTTATCCTTTGACAATTTTTAGCACATTCCTTGCCTCACATATTTTCTTGTAAAATATTAAATAAATTGGGACAGCTCTAATACCTCAATTTTGTTCGGCCAATTAATTTTATTTTTTAAAATAAGTCATATGTTTAATTTTAATGTTTACCTTAATTATTATTTTCTTGGAAAAAGGTTCAAAATAAAGAAAGAAAAAAATCATGGTGAAATTAATAAATTTGGCCTAATACACTAGTAGAAAATTGAGTTTTTAATACAGTGAGTTAAGTGGTTTATGTGCCATCAGACTTAATAAAATGAGACGGACTTATGTTTAAGTTGGTTGTCTATTGAAACGAGTTAAGAAAATAAGGCGGTGTCAATTTTATAAATAGATCAAACGCTCGGTTGGTTACTTATATAAACGATTCAATAGAGTGAGACGGTGACAATTTTGTAAATATTTAAAACTTATTTAATCCGGTGATATTGATAACCGAATTAAAAGACAAATGTAAAGAATATAAAATATGTCGTGCACCTAGTGTTTTATCTTCTACCGTAGTGACCATTAACACGTGCAACATTTTATCTTGCACTTTATTAACCATTCTATTATAAACCTTTTATATTCTCTAACAACAACTATTCCAACTACTTCTATACATCCATAGCTATCGCCGACTGATCTCGTCTTTCTATACTAATGTCTCTGTATCATTCTTTTGGACAACAGGATATAAGAGATTTTGTGGTTGTATTAACAAGTTAAATTACATATTTCATATTTTACATCTTCAATCTTACATAATAATAAAGATTAAAACAGTAATCAAAATAATCAAAATAAGAAAGAAAACATTATTATTATATTACTATTTAGTTAATATGAATATGACATTCTAGAACAATAAATAAAAATATGAAAAGATAATAAAATTATTTTATTTTTTATTTTAACTTAGTACGTACGATTATATATTTTTAACAAATGATTATGGATTATAGTGGGATGAATACTAATTGTTTGACTCAAGTGTACTTTGGAGAAATTTTTACAAATTAGGTTAAAAAAAACTTCGTAAAAACCAATGGAAATTTTATTGTTGTTAATTTTTAAATGGAACCAGTTACATTTTGAAGAAATAAGAAATCATTATGGGATTTTTCATAGTTATATAAAACGGATATGGTATGATGATTTGTTAAACATGATAAATCTATGAGTGTGACTACTATGTCATGTTGCATATGTTGAACATCTTAACATAGTTGATTCATGGATGCAAGTACGTAATTTTTTACGCGTTGTTATCGATTGTGTTTTTTTTATATTTGTATGATAAAAAATTATAAGTTGTTATTGATTATATTTTTTAATATTCATATGATAAAAAATTAGGATTCAGTCGATATTGATTGTTTGTTTTTTTGTTCAGATATTTGATGATTCAAGATCATTTCACTCGGATCAAATTAAAGAAGTTCGAAAATGTTGTGTGGATTTTATTTTGAAATTAATTGAAGAAAATGACGATGCTAATATATGTATATTGAATATTGCTACATTATGATTTTGTAATTTTGTTAATGACATCTAAATTTTTTTTTCGTCTTACCAAGATTAGTTAGAAATGGGATACATCTTCTTTGTACAATATCTTTTTTGTATAAATATGAGATGTTGTATATTTTGGTTATTAGATGGTTATATAAAATTGCGATTGTAAGTACAAAATGTTGAGACAAACTCTATATTTAAAGTTTTGATGAAAACAAACAAAGGTTAATTAATAAAGTTAATTATGATTCTAAAATGATATGTTAATTAAACATGTGTTTTCGAGTGAATTTAATTAAGAACATAATCAAGCCAAAGTAGAAAAAGACAGCAACAAGATCATTCTGCATCAAAACAGAGAATGATCTCGAGCCTCAAAAAAGTTCATCACAGCATGTTGATCAAACTTTTTCTACATCTTTAACAAAGAATCTGCTCAAGAAATTTATTCATATACAATCAGTACATGGCAAGGAACAAGTAGCATTCATCCAAGATCAAAAAGGCTATTTGATCTCAAAAATAGAAAGACTCAAAGACAGACAAAAGTCATGACAGTTTGTAAACTCCAAAAATCAAATGTTAAGAAAGTTCGATCAATCTTGACACATGACAAGACAATTGCAAAGGAAATCCAGAATGATTAAAACGAGAACTCCAGAATGATTATTGAAGCTCAAGAAAGTTCATACTGACAAACCAAGAACGTTAATCATTCTCCGTTTTCTGCACAATTACAGTAGCTTGCATTTTCTCTGAAACAACTTGTAATTCTTCTCCAATCTTCTCTACCTACACTCAAGACTCAAGACAGAGAATGTACCATCCAAGATCAATGAAGAAACGTCGAAGGTTCTTTCTAAAAAGGATATAATTGCTTTAAATGCTAAACCAGAAAAGTCAAAAAGCTATTTCAAAGCAAGATTAAATTTATTCTGAAATATTGCTTCAGTCAAAAAGCAAAGCCTCTCCAACAGCTCTTTTGTACCTTCATTCAGTGCGTCTACAGCCTATAAATAGAAGGCCAATATCCATAATGAATGCAAGATATTCAATTGTTGAGAAATCCATAAATCAATCACATTCATACTTGAAATTCTGCAAAACAGAGGCAATCATATATTCTGCTTTTCGCGAAACAATTGCTGATTCATATTCTTATATTAGCTTGCGAAATTATCATTAGATCCTTTGTAACGAATCTATTCTCAAACAAGAGTTGAGATATCTTAGATTCTGACAAAAACAATCCAATTGTAAAAACTCAAACTATAAGAGTTTCTTTAAAGTTTGTTTAAGATTACATTCTATCAAGGTTATATAGGTGTTGTTATTACTTTCTGGGTGGAAAGTAATAGAGATTGAAATAGATCAAGGTTGATCTAGTCTAGATGGTGTAAGATCAAGAAGGTTCTTTGTTTTAAACACTTAGTGGAAAATCTCACAGTGTGAGGACTGGACGTAACCCACGTTGGGTGAACCAGGATAAATCTTTGTGTGGTATTCTCTATCCTATCTCTATATTTATTGTACTGAATCGATTAACTAAGATAAATCATAAACTGATTTTCTGTTTTAAACTAATCAAGGAACGTTCTCTGTTTTATAACAAAAAAACCAAGAACGTTCTCCGTTTTCTGTTTTCATAACCAAAATCAATCTTGAGTTATTTTCTTAAGTTTTAACAGGAATTTTTGAAAGGTGCATTTACAATTCAAACCCCCTTTCTTGTAAATCGACATTGTTACTTCACGAAACTCTTGTTTGAAATGTAATACCAAATATTGTATGGATTAGGAGCATAAAAACAAAATGAGAAATTTATAAAAAAAATAATAGTTATTATTTTAACTATATCTATTAAGTAAGTTGATCAAAATATCCGACTTAAAAAGATGATGTGTTGTACTGAATTTATGATTTTTAAGTCGGTTAAGCTGAATCGACTTAATATGACGAAGCTCTGTTAAGTCGGTTCATGAAACGAGTTAAAAAACAACCTATTTTTTTAAGTCATTTGCTATTAACTCGGACACAGAACCGACTTAAAATGTACATTTTAACCGACTAAAAAAGGCAAAATTCTACTAGTGATGGTTGGATTCATATTTACTCATAGTGGATCACAATTGTGCTTATTAATTAGTGAAAGCCCAAACTATGTATTAAGCCAATATCATAGATTTTGTCGTGTTCGCCTCTTGTTCCTTGTTGCCTCTAGTTCCTGGTTGCCTCTAGTTCATGGTTGCCTCTAGTTCTGGTCGTCTCTGGTTGTTGGTTGCCTCTAGTTCCTGGTTGTCTTTATTTTTGGTTGTCTCTAGTTCTAGTTGCCTCTAGTTTTGGTTGCCTCTGGTTCTGATTGCTTCTAGTTTTGGTCGCCTATGGTTTTGGTTGTCTTTGGTTCCTGGTTGCCTCTTGTTCTGGTTGCCTCTAGTTATGGTCGCCTCTAGTTCTGGTTGCCTCTAGTTCTAATTGCCTTTGGCACCTGTTTGCCTCTAATTCCTAGTTGCCTCTGGTTTCTGATTGCCTCTAGTTCTGATTGCCTCTGGTTTTTGGTTGTATGTGGTTCTTGTTGTCGCTAGTTTTGGTTGCACTCAATTCTAGTTTCATCTGGTTTTTTAGTTTCACAGCAATAACACTCCTTTCAATCTTTTTAGCCTCGCTACTTTTCACCTTTCTTATAGCTAGAATTTTTACATGTATAAATGCAATTAAAAAGTACATCTTCTCTTCACCCATCTCTTCATCCTCTTTTTAGCCTATTTTGCTTTTCTCTTTTTTTCCTAATACGACTACAATTTTTACCATGTATACAAGCAATTAAAAAATGCATCATCTCTTTTCTATATTTATCTTTTCAAATCAATTTTTTTCTGTGCAAAAAACAAGCAATAATCTAAAACTCAATTTTATCTTATGGATACAAAGATTCATCATTTTAGTCTATAAATTGAAAGAAAGAGAGAAAAATCAAAAAGAGGAAAAAACTTATTTTTTTTTTTTTTTTTCATTTTTAGACTAGTATGAGTTTTGTTAGTAAGTGATATGAGTTATAGAATAATACACTAGGTCAAAATAAGAGCAAATACCAATCAAATCAAATCAAAAGAGTGTAACAAGTATTCAATTTGTGTGTGATAGCTGTTTATAAACTCATGTATGTAATAATTTTATAGTTTTCTTGAGTGTTATACCTTTAATTTGAATTTGTTTTATCTTTATTTTTTTAATTCTTAATGTGTTCTGTTATGTCTTCTTCAACCTCACAACCATAAATTAATCCATATATAAAAATAATAAGAATAAAACTCTTTTCTTTTATTAAAAAATAACCCAAAATAAAAAGAAATAGAAAAAAAAAACTCACTTTCGTGGCACCACCGCCCACCCCTCAAAAAACAAAATACGTATTTGGTTTCTGGGTCTGATTGTAGTTAGGTTTTGGGTTAGAGAGATATCAGTATAAGGTTATTTATCATTTAGCAAATTCATTTTATTTCCATTTTATTTCTATTAAAAAAAACGATGGAACACACTCTCATTCAACATTTGTGCTTTTGATTTAGTTTCAGTTTTTTTTTTTTTTGTATGGGTAAGTTTTATTCCTTTGTTACTTTATTCCTTTATTAAATCTTGGGCTAAATACAACCAACATCGGCCACTAATGAAATTATATATATGCATATAAATCAAAATTAATGTGGATAAATAGTTTGGTTGAGATGTTATATTTTGTCAATCTTAGTTTTAAGACGTTTGAGCTGCGACAATTTGATGATATTAAACTCTAAACAATAATTATCTTTTAATAAAATAGGACCGGCTCAGATGCGACATCTTGTAAGTGATAGTTTAAAGTGCATGAGTTGTGACAACTTGGTGATATCAAACTTTCTTAACCAAATTCAAATTAATAACTCACTCATCGTAGATACTTTTGTACTCAATATCTTTTGTCTTCTTTTGACCAACAACATTTTTTCAAATTATTTTATCTCAACAAAACTCATTTCTTTAAAAGCAATCAACACATCTGCATTTTCTACTCAAGAATTACGTATCTTTGATTTCTTTATCGCACGGAAGATACCTAGGAGCAAGATCGGACTTATATCAAACATAATAATTTTTTTTGCTTTATATTTTAAATACACTCTTATCTCTACATTATTTTCCTAAAAAAATATTATATTTGTATTTTAAAAATGAAAATAAATTTATATGTTAATATTAATTTTGCCATCTAGGTAAACATATTTTAACGAATATTGTAGATTGCTAATATATTTCCTATACATATTCGACTATCTTAAAATTTGATTTCAAATATATTTTTATTTTTTTTAAATATTTTCTAATGTTTTTTCTAATTTAAAATAAACTTTACCTACAACCTTATTGAATTTGAAAAACACTATGATTTTAGACCGCAAGACTTGTCTGCTATAAATAAGACTTATGTTTGTACTAAAGTTTAAATTTTCTCTATTGGCTCTCTTTTAGTTTATTTCCAACAATATATGATTTAAATTCGGTGTACCAATTAATCATTGCACACGCTTGGGCTCGGTTCAGCGTTTTTGAGCAGGTTACTACTATATATAACTTATTATCTCGTTTGGATTATTGGAGTAGGACACTTTCTCGGAATTTAGAGAAAGAGATGGGAAGGGGAGAAACTAAACAATTGGATCCATTGTTCTAACCGATTGATTAATGACTTTTTTCCGCGACCAACATATCCATATAGATTTTAAATTTTGTGACGTATTTTTCTTCCCCACACACACCCACCGTTCTATCTCAATTTTGTTATTTTAATATGGACTGAATTTGAGTCACCAACTCAATGTTATATTACATTGACACCCATGGCGACGACAAGGCAGCTCTTTTGTTGTTTTGTTAATTAATTTAATTGCCATACCTTCCAAGATATTATTTGAACTTCAACGAGAGGTCTAACATCCAACAATTCCCCTGCTTTGTTTAATTGTTTGGAAGACAAACAAAACAACCGAGATAGACACAATATATCTAACTGTTCCTATTGATTCCTTTGGAAAAGTTCAGAGTAACTAATATATATCATGTATGTTTGTTATGTTCGTGGGGAGTTTCTTGTTTTTTCAATGAAAATAAATTAGTTTGTTCCATAACGTGTTTGTTAGTTTCATCTGGCGAAATTACGTTAGGGAATTCCAAAATCTATCAATTTTTTTTTATTAAAAAGGGACTATATTTATTCAAATTGATAAAATATATTGATAAAATATAAATTTAAAATCGTTAAAATTGAAAAGTATAAATTTATTAACAAATAAACACGATAACTTTTTATATTAATTTAAAATCGCTAAAATTGAAAAGTATAAATCTATTAAGAAATAAACACGATAACTTTTCATATTAATAGCACAAAACAACAACTTTTCTACAAATATAATAAAATTCAAGTGTTCGAAATATTTATTTGTCTTCGTTCGTAACGTTGATGACATTAAAGTTATTGATTAAAATTTATAATAGATTAACTAAATAAATACCACATATAAAAAAAAAAACACCAAAAAATGTTGTATTAAATGTGTGAATTCAATGGTTCAGTAAATAAATTGAATTCGTGTTTGGAACCTTCACACTACCACAATTATGACTATGATAAAAATAATTTTTGAAAATAATCTATGTGAATAATTAGTGGTTGATTTTATAAAAAAAAATTAAACTCATAATTTCTTTGTCACTTCAAATTGGAGATCGAACCAACAAACATTTGATTGGTTCAACAAATCAAACCACGATTGACTTATTAAATCGAAAAAAAAAAATTAATATACTCAATAGTAACTTAATTCCAATAAACTAAATACTAACCTTAATAAACTAATAACAATATCCCCTATCTTTTCATCACGTTATTATTTACAACAACAAGAGCGGCTAACCACAGTATGTAAAGTGACTGCTCCAACCCCAAACGATTATAATATATTAAAATAATTTTTTAAATTATTTCATTGATAAATCAAGACTTTATATACCACGTAATGTTATTTGTACTACGTAATGTTATCAACCATACTATATGCATTTTAAGACAATTTGAACCGTCGCAAGTTTAATAATTTAAAATAAATAATTATGAGAGGATGAACGATTCATAGAATCTGATGATGGAGAAGATGAGGATGGTAAGTAGGCAAAAGCATTTTTGCGTGCTGAGATTTTCATTCACGCCATTGTTTTGTTTAGAGATGGATTGAGATAGAGAGGTTTTGAGAAGAAAGATGAAGGGTTCTTTCTGTTGTTGTTCTTTGCAAAATGAAGTGTTTTGATTTCAAATAGATTTTTTTATTTTTTATTTTGTAGAAATGAGAGCAATGATTAATTGAACCTTGGGAAGGAGAAGAAAGTTTTTAGGGGCGGGAATGTCTTCAGCGTGTCACTCTCTTTTGCAGACAAGGAGGCACATGCATTAAATGCCACAATTTCCCATTTATGTTCAAGAGGGAAAGTGGTGACGCAGAGGAGAATGTTGGTTGAAAAAAACGGAGACTAATGTTTGGAAAACGGAGATTGATAACCGTTCTCCGTTTTCTACAGAAGCAAATTTTAACCATAAGCAAATTTTAACCAGAATTATCTGGATTTTTCATAATTTTTAGTTTTTCTTTGATCAAATTGAAACTATCTTCGACTAGAGTTTTTGTAAAAATGTCAGCATGTTGATTTTGAGTATCAACAAAGATTAATTCAATATCTTTCTTGTTGACATGATCACGAATAAAATGATATTTTATTTCAATGTGTTTTGATCTAGAATGTTGTATTGGATTTTTATATAAATTGATTGCACTAGTATTATCACAGTAAATTGGAATATTTGTGTAACTTACAGAGAAGTCTTCTAGTTGATTTTTAATTCAAATAACTTGTGAGCAACCATTTGTTGTTGAGACATATTCAGCTTTAGTGGTTGACAAGGCTATTGTATTTTCCTTTCTGCAGGACGAACTTATCAATGCTTCAGCTAAAAACTGACATGCTCCACTAGTGCTCTTTCTCTCAATTTTATCTCCAGCGTAATCAGTGTCACAATAAGCTATAAGATCAAAATGCGAACCTTTTCTATACCAAAGACCAAGATTAGTGGTTCCAACAAGATATCTAAAAATTTATTTTACGACTGTTAAATGAGTTTCCTTTGATGCTAATTGAAATCTAGTACATAATCCTACTACAAATACTATATCAGGTCTACTGACAGATAAATAAAGCAAAGAACCAATCATTCCTCTATATTCCTTTTCAGAAACAAATTTTCCATTTTCATCTTTTTCTAAAGAAGATGATGGATGTATGGGAGTAGACATGATTTTTTATTTATTCATTTTCTATTTGATCATGAAATCTTTAATGTATTTTTCTTGACAAATAAAAATACCATTTTCATATTGTTTGATTCGTAATCCAATAAAATACCTTAATTCTCCCATCATGCTCATTTCAAATTCACTTTGCATGAGTTTTGAAATCCTTCAAACATTTTTTTTTTATTTTTTCAACATTTTTCTCATATTTCTTAAATAATATGGTGTAAATTTTTCCTCTTGAAAATCTATTTTTGATTAAAATGAACTTAACCTTTTATACCAAGCTCTTGGCGCTTGTTTCAGTCCATATAAAGCTTTGACATGTTTGAAAACATGATTTGGTTTAGATTGATCCTCAAATCCATAAGGTTGTTTTACATAGACTTTTTCATTTAAAAAACCATTTAATAATGCACTTTTAACATCCATTTGAAACAAATTAATGAGTTTATAAGATGCATATGCAAGAAGTATATGAATAGCTTCTAACCTTGCAACTAAAGCAAAAGTTTCATCGCAATCTATACCTTATTGTTGATTATAACCTTGAGCAACTAATCTTGCTTTGTTTCTTATAATCTTACCTTCTTCATCTAACTTATTTATGAAAACCCATTGCGTGCCAATATGATTGATTGATCCCGTGGATCAGTACCAAGGTCCAAACCTCATTTTTCTCAAACTACAACAGTTCTTCCTTCATGACCTCAATCCAAGATTGATCAACTATGGCTTCTTTAATTGATTTTGGTTCAATTTGAGATATCATAACCATGTTGTTTTCATCATTCTTGAATGATTTTCTTGTTCAAACCCCATCAGCTGTATCTCCAATGATTTGTGTTTGAGGATGATCTTCAATTGTTCTCCAACTTTTTGGTGGAGAATGAAACGGATATTGCTTATCAATCTATGTTTCCTGTAGACTGTTCTATTGTAGACCATATTGATTTTCTTCTACCTCATCCTTTAATATAGGCTTGGTTGTTGTTGCCAAAAGTGACCGATCCTCCATCTTTCTTGATGAATGTCATTAAATAGTTTTTATCTCCTGTCATATGTCTTAAACATCCTGTATCCAAAAACCAAGTTTTTCCCTTTACATTTGGATATCAAACTTTAATAAGATGCTATCTCATTCTTAGGTACCCATTTTGTCTTGGGTCCTTGATAATTAGTTTTAAAGTTTTCTCTCCTTTTACCATAATATTTTGATTTTTCATGATCAGTTTTGAGACAATATGAACATTTAATTGTTAATCTTGGAATTGGTTTTGTAATTTGGGTTTCAAAAAGTTTTAATCTTGATTTTGAAGTAGTTCTAGATCGTTCTCCTTTTTCAAGTTTTTCTAGAGAAAGTTCAGCTTTTGTTTCAGAACATTCTTCGTTTTGAAAATAGTTTGGAGAACGTTCTCCATTTTGTAGATTTTTCCAAATTGGTTAAGCTTTATTTGCATAACGATATTTTCCTTTAAAGAACTTGTTCCCTTTAATCTTTTCATCTCTTTTTTTAAAACAACAAGCAAATTCCTGATGTCTAATTTTTTTACAATATGAGCATTTGGTTTTACATTTTTCTTCCTTTCTATCTGGAATAAAAAAGTTTTCATACATTTTTGTTTTTTGAGTTTGATTAAAACCAAGACCAGCTTTATCAAAGATTCCTACTTGAGATCCCGTGATTTTTTGAAAAGTTTCAGTGGCTTTAATAAAATTTAACAAGTCAGTTTTAAGAAGTTCATTTTATTAAAGCCACTGAAACTTTTGCAAAACGGAGAACGCTCTTGACCTGTGAGCAACAAGCAAATTCCAAACGGAGAACGCTCTTGACCTTTTGCAGAAACGCTCTTGACCTTTTTGACTTTCATGATTTATTTCTGTGTTTCTTTTAGTTGTTGAATGATATTGTTGAAAATATTATTCCTAGATTGAGCTTTTTCTTTTTCTTCTTTTTCTTTATGAAATTGTTCTTTTAGAGAAGTACATTTTTGAATAAGACAGTTTGAATCGTTTAGCAAGTTATCAAATTCTTTTCCCATTTGTTCACATAAATAACATGGTTTAGAATTTGCTACCTTATTTTCTTCTGTTTTTGCCATTAAGCATATGTTGGCTTCGTCACCTTTTCTGTTTCTGATTCTTCTGAATTATCCCATGTTGCCATCATTGATTTCTTTTTGAAAGAAAATCGTTTTGGTGGTATTTCTCAAGGGGCATTATGCATTGTATTGTCCTAATTTATTACATCCAAAGCATGTGACTTGGCTCTTATCTACTTCTGTTTTGGGATTTTTGTTTTGAAATCCCTTTTTTATTTGACCTCTTATTCTCATCATTCTATGTATTCTTCTAGTGAGAAGAGCAACTTCTTCATCATCATCTTCTTGTTCAGTTTCTTCTGGTTCCTCTTTTGTTTCTACTATGATGCTTTCTTGAAATGCCTTTAGAGCTACTGTATTTCCTTTCTTGACTGGTTTGTCTTCTTGCAGTGGTACTTCATGTGCTCTTAAAGTTCCAATTAATTCCTCCAAAGGAAGTGTTTCATCTTGGCCTGACTTATGGCTGTTACCATTGGTCTCCATATTATTGGAAGACATCTCATGATATTTCTTACTCTTTCTAGTACTGAGTAAGCTTCGCCAATGTTTCTAGTATTGGAAGACATCTCATAATCTTGAGTACATTTCATCAATAGTTTCTCCTTCTTGCATTTCAAATAGTTCAGATTTCCTTATGCCAATGTCTATTCTTATTTCTTTGACATGGCTAGTTCCTTCGTGATGGATTTGTAGTGTATCCCATACTTCTTTAGCAGTTGTGCATTCATCAAGTTTTTCACTTTCTTCCCTGCTCAAAGCATACGATAATAATAATTGAGCTTTAGAGTTTAGAAGAACCTTAGTTTTATCATCAGCTGTCCAGTCCGCTTATTTCTTTGCAATAGCGGTTGAATCATTTTGATCAACTCTTGGTATGAAATCTTCATCTGTAATGATGTGCTACATTCTTGTATCTTGAGATTTCAGAAACAGCTGCATCTTATTCTTCTAGAAGTAATAATCTGATCTATCAAAGTAAGGTGTTCTATTTGAAGATCCTCTTTCAACAATGTATTTTGCTTTCGACATTTTTTTTCTAGATCTTTTTCTCTAGCACTTGTTAGGTTTCTTTTTTTAATCTTTCTAGAGACCTTACTCTGATGCCAATTGAAGTAGTAATATCAATTCTCAAGGAAGGTGGTTTAAATTGTAAATGTTCCTATTTAAAAATTCATGAAAAACTTAAGGATTTAACTCAAGAATGATCTTGGTTAAGAAAACACAAAACGAAGAACGTTCTTGATTTTTACCTGAAAACCGAGAACGTTCTTGGTTAGCTTAAAAAATAGAAATTCAGTTTATATTTTAATTCAATTAATTAATTAGACTTAATAGATAAGGAGATAAGAGAAAGAATACCACTCAAGGATGTATCCTAGTTCACCCAACTTGGGATACGTCCAGTCCTCACAAATATGAGTTTTTCCACTAAGTGTTTAAAATAAATAACCTTCTTTGTTTTATAGCACCTAATTCAGATCAACCTTGATCTGTTACAAGCTCTATTTCTTTCTACCTAGAAAATGAATTAATCAATTCACTTATCAACCTTGATAAAATTTCTAACAATCTTTTTAAACTATACTAAACTCTTATAATTTGAGTTTTATAATAATGATGAGATTGTTTTGAAAGAATCTAAGATGTCTCAACTCTTGTTTGAGAGTTGATTCTTTACAAAGGGTTCAATACAATAATAACAAAGTAAAATGTATAATCATAATTGAATCTTTCTTTGAGAAAATGAGAACTTCAGGTATATAAATGTGAATGATTTGTAAGACTTGATAGCACTTGAACTTCTGCTATTTTCCTGATCATTAGCCTTTCTTTTATAGGCATTTTGGAGCATTTAATGTTGGTCAAAAGAGTTGTTGGTAGTTCTATGTATTTTTGACAAAAACTAATATATGTGAATAAAAATATTCAGCCTTTGAATACATTTTTGAAATCTGTTTGAATGGACTGGTTTATTTGTTCTTGATTAGTTTAATCATCCTTCATGCTTCTCATAAATTTGTTGATTCCATATCTTTGATCTGGAGATTCGATTATGTTGAAACTGTTTGAAAAATGTAGAAACGGAGATTGATAATCAATATGGACTATCAGTTATTGAACTTTTTGAAGATTGATGATCAATCTTGAGGTTCAGTGTTTAATCATTCTAGACGAATTCTTGATCAATTTGGATGACTTTGTATAGACCAAGATTGATTAACTTTCTTGACAGTTAAGCTGAAGAAGGTTCATACTTGTTTTAACTTGCTTAATTCATTAGCTTTTATCTTCGTGATTCGAATGCCTTCTTTGACTAGAATGGATCCTACTTGTTCCTTGCCAAGTACTGATAATATTAGCATGAAATTTAGAGGCATAATCTTTCTTGAACCAGTGGAAATTGATTGGTCTTCAGGTCATGCTGATCAATCTTGATCTTGGAGAACATTCTCCATTTTATCCAGAATGTTCTTGTTTCTTTATTTGCTCAGTTTTTATCTGATTTATTTGCTTTGCTTGATTCCTATCTTTAAATTAATTAACTCAGGAGCACAAGTTAAATTTACATAACATTTGAGAATCATAATTAACATTCTTAATTAGCCATTGTTTATTTTCATCAAAACTTTACTTTGAGAGTTTGTCTTAACATGTAGTACATTCAAGTATGTCTTGCAAAAGAATAATCTATTTGATATCATCTAACACAATAAATAGATGAGTTATGGCTTTTCACATATTACATTGTGTTTTGTTTCTCAAGTATATATGCAATGTGGTAATAAAATTTAAGGAGTAAACCATATGCTTATTCTTGGTCTAAATGAAGTATGTTTTCACAAAAACAAAATTAAGAAGGAATATATGAAAATATCTCAATATAAGAGTTTTATTAATGAATACCCACATTCTTCTTATGGACTTCTTATCCTTTAATCTTAGAACAAGATTCCAAACATTGTTTCTCTTTAGTTCTTCCTACATTGCTAGAATCCAACCATTGTTTGATAAATCTTCATCTATAGAGGTTGGTTCAATATGAGATGATAAACAAAACAGTGATGTATCTTTCAAGATTGATTTGGTCTTCAAATGATCACTTGTTTTTCCAAGTATAAGTCACTACAAATGAGATGACTTGTATTTCCATCCAGTTTTAGATTCCACTTATTTTTCTTGTTCTTCTAGTATTCTAGTATCTTCTATTTTGTTGTAATCATTTGATTTGTCTTCTGCTTCTAGTGTTTCTGATTTTCTTGCAAAATCAGCATCTTGTCTTACATTTTAAAGCCAAGTTGTTTATGTGCAGTATTCACTGCTTCTGTCTTGAAGTGTTTTGTAACATTCATTTCATTAATCATGGTGCGTGCCATCTCTTGAAGAGATCTATTTTTCACTTCCACAACAATTTTGTAGAGGTGTTCTAGGGGGAGATAAATTATGTAGGATTCCATTCTCTTGATAAAAAATTTCAAAAAAAAAAGGAGTTATGAAACTCACCGCCATGAATACTACGAATTGTTTTGAATGAAAGGCGTTTTTAATTTTTCACTTGCTTATAGAAGTTAGTGAATATCTTATGTGACTCATCCTTGTGTCAAAGGAATTTTACCCATGTCCAACAATGTAATCATCAACAATAACAAGTCCATATTTTTTACCATTGATAGAGGAAATTTTAACTGGACCAAACAAATCTATGTGTAAAAACTCAAGGGTTCTTGTTGTGGAAACAAATTTTTTTGAAGAAAAATAACTCTTAGCTTGTTTTCCTTCATCGCAGGCTTAACAAAACACTTTTGATTTTTACTTGAGATTTGGCAGCCCTCTAACCTGTTCTAGTTTGCTTAATTTAGAGATTAATCTTAACTTAACATGTCCTAATATCTTTTAGTTTTGAAGAGACAAAATGATTTGCATTCAAAAAATCATTTAAAGTAGTTAGAAATTCCCTAGGAGTTAGATAAGAAAATACCTCAATTTCCTTATGTTATTCTTAGCCATAGTGTTAGCCATCAAAACCAAGTTTTCCAGTTCTTCATCAACAGAGCCATCCTATGTGGTCAAACCTTTCTTCCTTGTATTTGATTCTTTCCTCTAGTACCTTTTTCTACAACTTTGGACAATATGCTTTGAAATGTTCAGATTCCTTGCATTCAAAGAAAGTTGTAATAAAACTTTTATGAGTAAACCATATTCTTATTCTTGATCTAAATAAAGTATGCTGTCACAAAAAACTAAACTGCAATGTAACATGAGAAAATATCACAATATACGAGTTTTATTATTAAATACCCATTTTGTTCCTATGGGCTTCTTATCCTCAGGACTAAACAAGATTCCATACATCGTTTCTCTTGAATTCATTTTGTTCTTCATGCATTCCTATAATCAATCCATTGTCTGATAAAGCTTCATCTATGTAGGTTGGTTCAATATGAGATAATACACAAAATAATGATTTATCATTCAAGGGTGATCTGGTCATCAGATGACCATTTGCTTTTCCAAGTATCAGTGAGTATGGATGAGATGACTTGTATTTCTATCGAATTTAGGATTCCTCTTATATTTCTGGTTCTTCTGGTCTTCCAATATCTTTTGTTTTACTGTTATTCTCTAATTTGTCTTCTCCTTCTAATGCTTCTGGTTTTCTTGCAAAACCGTCATCTTGCGCTGACATTTTAAAGCCAAGTTGTTTGTCATCAAACTTAACACTGATTGACTCTTCCACAATCAGAGTTTCCAAATTGTATACTCTATAAGCTTTAGACCTTTTGGAGTATTCCAAAAGGATGCATTTCAATTATGTTGAGGTGTTCTAGGAAAAGAGAAATTATGCCAGATGCCATTCTCTACACATAACTTTTCAAAAGAGGGAGTTTTCAAACTCCCCACCCTGATCACTATGAATTATTGTGATTGAAAGGTATTTTTCAGTTTGCACTTGCTTATAGAAGGTAGTGAATACCTTATGTGACTGATATTTGTGTCTTAGGAATGTTACCCATGTCCATATAGGATAATCATCAACAGTAAGAAGTCCATATTTTTTTACCATTGATAGAGGCAATTTTAATTTGACCAAACAAATCTATGTGTTTAAGCTCAAGGTTGTAGAAACAAAGTTTTTTAAGAAAATATACTCTTAGTTTGTTTTCCTTTATTGCATACTTCACAAAAAACTTATGATTTGTACTTGAGATTTGGCAGCCCTTTAACCAATTATAGTTTGCTTAATTTGGATATTAATCTTAAATTAGCATGATATGGTACAATATGAGATAATAGACAAAATAGTGATGTATCTTTCAAGGTTGATATGGTTTTCAAAGAATCATTTGCTTTTTCAAGTATAAGTGAGTCTGAATGAGATGACTTGTGTTTCTATCCAGTTTTGGAATCATCTGACTTTTCTTGTTCTTCTGGTCTACCAATATCTTTGGCTTTGTTGTTATTCTTTAGTTTGTCTTCTACTTCTGGTGCTTCTTTTTTTCCTACAAAATCATCATCTTGCTCTAACCTTTTAAAGGCAATTTGTTTGTCATCAAACTTGACATTGATTGAATCTTCCACAATCAATGTTTCCAAATTGTATACTCTATTGGCATTATAGCTTTCTGAGGACCCCAAGAGGATGCATTTCTATGATTTTGAGTCAAATTTATCAAGCTTTTTTTTTTTGTGTTTAAAATATAACAAATATAACCAAATTGTCTAAACTAGGAAATGTTGGTAATTTTACCTTTCCAAAGTTCATAAGGAGTCTTGTTAAGAATAGGTCTGATCCAGACTTTGCTCTGAACATAACATGCAATACTCACTACTTCTGCTCCGAAGTGTTTTGCAACATTTGTTTCTTTAATCATTGTGCCTGCCATCTCTAGAAGAGACCTATTTTTCCTTTCTTCAACAATTCTATTGAGGTGCTCTAGGAGAAGAGAAATTATGTAGGATGCCATTCTCTTCATCGATGTTTTCATAAGAGAGAATTTTCAAACTCATCGCCATGATCACTATGAATTGTTGTGATTGAAAGGCATTTTTCATCGTGCATTTGCATATAGAACATAGTGAATACCTTATGTGAGTCATCCTTGTGTCTCAGGAATTTTATCCATGTTCTTCTAGTGTAATCATCAAGTATAAGTAGTCCTTTTTTTTTTGCCTTTAATAAAGGCAGTTTTAACTCGACCAAACAAATCTATGTGTAAAATCTCAAGGTGTCTTGTTGTGGAAACAAACTTTTTGGAAGAAAAAGAACTCGTAATTTATTTTTCTTTATCGCATGCTTCACAAAAAACTTCTGATTTGAACCTGAGATTTGGCAGTCATCTAACCTGTTGGAACGAAGTTGATTTTATACTTAGAGTGTTGATGATAAAAAAAAAAGTATTTTATGAGAACTATATATTTGATTTTAAAGAGTATAAAAGAAGATTCATGTTTTTGAAGAAAATCTAAAATAAGAACAAAATTAACTTGAAGAACTTACAAACTTAATCTGAACAAGATAGAATTCAAAATTAAACAAGGACTAAATTGAAGCCCTAATTTTTTCTATAAATAGATACTCAAGGCTGAAGAAGAAGATCACCGAAAAGCAAAAAAGACTAGAAGAACTCAAGCTCAAAATTCCAAATTTATTGTAGAGTTCTAAGAGAGAAACACTTGTTTGAATGAGAAATATTCTCTAAGTATTTTTTTCTTAGAGTGTGAGAGCTATTATTATTATCAACTTAGTTAGAAGAAAACAACTAAAGTTCCAATCTTTTGTATCCAACCCGATAATGGTTTCGTTCCTTCTTCAACCTAGGGTTGTCAAGTTGTTATGATAAGACTTGGCTTGTAGGGTCAACGAGTTTAGTTCCTCAAAAGTCTGGGATTTTCCGACTGTTTAGGAAGTCTTTTTTGGAGGGCCAAGTACTTTGTAATTCAAGGTATTTGAATAAGTGGATTAAAACCTTATGAATTAGGGGACTGGATGTAGCCATGTTAGTATTGAACCAAGATAAATCTATGTGTCACACTATTTATGATTTCATTGCTTGTTGCCTCTAAATCTGATTGCTTCTTATCTTAGTAATTCATAAAAACCAACCAACCTTCATCAAATAGAAAAAGTTATCAACTTTGGTACCCACAATTCAACCCCCTCTTCTCATGTTTGCACCTTCAATTGGCATCAAAGCTCGGTCTCAAGGTTGAACACTTTACAATGTTTGAGGAATGATTCAAGGGTTCAACATGTCTGGATTCAATGATTTAGTTGATGAAGAAATTGAGGTATTTTATGACTTTATTCGATCTAATTTAGTTTTTTCTATAAATGATTTTTTAAATATTTCAAGATTTTCTTGATAATGGTATGGAAAGAAGAAAAAATGCATATTTGATTTATGGTGTTAGTAGGAATGGTATAAGAGGAATATGATTTCAAGAAAAAGTAACTAAACCTAAGTTTGTTCACTCTAATGATTTATGTACTATTTTCTAAAAGAAATGTCACACTAAAATATCTTGTCCTATGCTAACCACATGGAAAGACAAGAAACCTTTAAAAACTAACAAACCATGACCGAACCAAATTTGGGTAGCAGCGGATAAAATTGTTTATGTTGCAGATCTTCTAAGCAACCAAATTGTAACACCAATCATGGTGTCTGGTAAATGGATGCTTACAATATATGAAGGGAAAAAGGCCTATGCTCCAGGACCTTCCAAACAGAAGCCAGTTGACTCTACTGGAAGAAGGATTGGTCAGCATAATACCTATCAAAACCAGAACCATATGATGAACTAGAAGTATCAGAAAAATCTGGAGTATCAATATAATCAAAGCTTACAGAGAAATTATACATATCAACAAAATCAAAGTTGGCAGAGTAATCACACATATCAACAGAACTGGAATTACAAGAAGAATCAAAATTACCATCAATTCCAAAGTTACTAGAGGAACTTGGTTCATCAACAAAAACAAAAGTGTCAGATTAACAATCAAAATCAAGAGACTTCTTTGAACACCATATATCTCTTTAAATTTAATTATTGTCTGATATTGAGTTTATTGCATAATAAGAAGCTTGATATTAAAAATCAAAGCTCAATAAGTATTTTGTAGGTTCTCAACAATTTAGAGGAACAAAGAGATCCATAGATAAGTATTTTCCATGTTTTTTTTTTGCATTGGACAAGTTAATCTATTATGGTTGTTTTTATGACAATATGCACACATAGAATCAGATGGAATTAAATTGGAATTTTGCTTTGATTCTACAAAACCAATTTCTATATTTTCATTTCTCCTAACACCATAGATCATTGAAGCTTGCTTGCTTCTATGTATGCCATTTGCTAGGAAATCTTCAAATGCCAATTAATATTTAACAAAGTTGCAGACCTTGTCCTCTAATGGTTTAAAATAAAATTCATTATGAGTTAAGTTTTCTCAGTCAAATCCTTGTAAGCTTTTTTTAGGTTTGTTAGTTTTGAAGAGACATATTGATTTGCATTTAAAAAATCATTTAAAGCCTTTATTAATTAATTACGAATTAGATAAGAAAATACCCCAATTTCCTCATTGTGCTTTAAGCCAGAGTTATATAGTATATGTCAGCCATCTGTTAAAACTGATTGAATTTGTCACAAAGGTTTTAGCTTTATAATGCATTGCATACTGTTTCTTTTGCTCATCATTCATTTATTTTTTGGATAGTCCAATACTATTAGAGTTTGTAGGAGTAGTGTAGTAATATTCAATCAAATTCCAAAGTTCATGATCTTGGAAAATGAAGAAAAATTTGAGTATGTCCTTCAAGTTTTCAAAGCGTTCCTCATAAAACAATGGTGGTCTATTGAAATTTTCTCCAATTGCCTCATCACCATAGTTAGACATACTTGACAAGTGGATTTTTTCTCAAACACTGTAAAGTGCTCAGGCTTTGAGATCGAGCTCTGGTACCAATTATAGGTGGAAAATACAAAAGAAAGAGGGTTTGAATTGTGCATTCGGTTTTTAAAAAATTTATTGACTAATAAATGGTGAAAATAAAACAAGTAAAATAAAAGGTAGTAAACAGAGGGAAGAGGGATAACATATTAGTTTATCTTTGTTCACTACCAACCAGGTAGATACATCTAACCCCTTCACCTAAATGGATTTAATCTAGTAATTCAATCCAAATTACAACCATTTAACTTAACAAGTTAAGTCTTCTCAACATCCAACTTGAAAACCACAAGTCATTGGGGATTTACAAACATTATCGAGTAGGTTACACAAGTGTTTGGTTTCTATTTCTAGGATTATTCTCTATAGAGGATGCTTACAGTAATGCTCATAGACTTAGGACAGCTAGAATGATATTACAATTGAGTGCTAAATACAAACTAAGTGTTTGATGATTGATTGGAATTCAGCTCATATATTTTTTGTTTTTTTTGCGTCGTATATAGTTATGTAGAGTTCCTTTAGGGGTGAAAACCATATATAGATGTCAATTGTTTAATGTTATGATTTCAATGTTCTGATTATTTAATTTTAGTTACTTCAATTTTCTAATCTTCCCATTGCATTAAAGTTCTAGTGATTGTTGCTTTGATTTATGTCTAGATGCTTAGTCAATCGTTGCTTTGAATTTTTTCTTTGTTCTTGAGCTTTGAACTTTTTGATCGTTGTTTGATTGTTGTTGTAATTCATTTCTTGTTAGTTACTAAAATTCAATTGTTAATCATTGTTTGTCAGTTACTGAAATTAAATTCTTGTAACGGACAAAGGACTTTAATCCATTCAAGTGTGGACTAAAATAATTGTTAGGTCATTTGAATATTTAGTATCATAGTCAAAGGTATTGAGCCTACATCATATTCTATTTATAAGTCGTACGTTGACCGTGTCTTCAGAGTCTGCTTCCAAAGTCAAAATATTTATCGAAGTTAGAGCCATTGACTTTTCATGTATTCGTTGACTTTTAATTTGAGACATTTCTTTTCCTCAAAGTCAAACACTTGCTTTTGTTGGAGGTAAAGTCTAAAAATTAGAGTCATAAGTAGCGTGAAGTTCAAAGTCAGACCCAATCATCTTTTGGTGTTGAAGTACTTGCCAGAGGCAACTTAGTAGAGACAAAGTCAACATTGTAAATTAGAGTCAGATGCTTGACTATGAGTTTCTTTGTTGGAGGCAGTTTATTGGAGCATGTTGTATTTGACTTTAGAGTCTTATCTTCAGAGGTAAAACCTTGGAGGCAGATTATCAGAGTTAGATCCTTAGACTCATATACTTAGAGGTAGAGACAAATCCTTAGAGGCATCTCCTTTGGAGACAACAAATGGAGCGTGTTGTTCCTTTCCTCTGATCCGTTTATTTATTTATTTTGTTTCCTCTTAGTTTTATTGCTTCCTATAACGTATAGTTCAACACATCAAAGGGTGCATATTTTTCCTTTCCTCTGATATGTCCTTTTACTTCATTTCCTTTTAATCCGTGTGTTGCTTCCTTTTAATTCCTTTGGTCACTTTCTCTGGGTATATCCTCTGGTGGTATGATCTGGTGGTATCCTCTAGTGGTATCCTTTTATGGTATCATCTAGTGGTATCCTTTAGTGGACGCGGTTCCTCTTATCCTAGGCGCTTCCTCCAGCTTATTTTCTACACACAATTAAATTATTAGTGCATTCAATTCTTCTCACAAAATACCTTTTGTTATCATCAAAACAAGGTAAGGAAATTTTCTCCAAACCATCCTGGTTCTAACATGATGTGCTTAGTGAAAAAAGATAGCAACTGGATTATGGTAGAAAGTTTTCAAAGGCTTAGAAACAAAATCTACAATTCTAAGCTATGAAATAAAGTATTTCATCCATACACCATGAGAGGTAGCCTTAAAACATGAGTATAACACAGCTTCCATAGTAGCTCCACCAGCCATCATAAAAATGTATCCTGATGTTGATTTGCAATAATAAAGACAACCAGTGAAGTTAGAATCTAAATAGTCAATCACATCTAGATTGTTCATCCTCCTATAGATAAGCATGTAATCTTTGGTTCCTTAAAAGTACTTAAATACTTTATTTGTAGCTTTCTAGTGGTCAATACCCCGATTACTACGACATTTTCCTTAGATTCCAACAACAAATGCAATGTCGGGCCTTGTGCATACCTTAGCATACATAAGGCTTCCAATAACTCAAGCATAAGCAATATTATAGCTTTTTAGTTCGCTATTTTAAAAAGCTCTTTATAGCTTAGAATAATATTTTTAGATTGTTTCTAAACGTTGGGTTGAATTTGAATTATAATTTTATTATTTGTATTTTGACTCTTTCTCGCCCAATGTCGAACTTTACTGGGCCTAAATTGCAAATTTCATAATCTGGACTTTTGCAATAATTTTAAATAGCGGGTCACTTGTTTTTTAAACCCTAAACCCTAAAGCCCAATATCGAGTACTATATATTGGAAGTTTTATTTCTTCTCTACGAAGGAAATATTAGTATTCAGATTGCTACAAGAAATAAATAGTTTATATTTTAATTTCATGGAAGGCTAATTTTATATGATTAATCCACGAGTTCAAAGTTTCATCAACACTTTGAGATTCAGGTTACACTGTCAATTTCGAATTCATGATTCGATTGTTGTTTATTTGATTGTATTGATATTCTGATTTCTTAAATTGAATTTCAATAGGATCGATTTAATTTATTTGATAGAATTTGGTTTCAGAGTTTCTAGTTTAACTAAATTATAATTTTGCGACGTTTGATCGTTAATTGTAATATTTTGATAATTGTGATGCTTAATCCAATCAAAGAAACTGAATTCACATAGGATTGATTACGCTTGTTTGATCAATTCTATAGTCAAATAAGAATAGAATCATGAATTAGAAATTAAACTCATTGATAGAATCTGTGATAGGTCTGAAACTCGAATAAAGAGATTAATCGTTTTGCTAATCTGTTAAATAAAAAATCTAAAAAACCCCTTTTAAATCTCAACTTTCAATTTGGTTATTATTATTATTATATCAGAAGTACTTGCGAAACAATTCAAGTTATTACCTGTGTGCGACAGCGGATCATCTATCTCCATGGATCTTAATGCCAGTGAAAAAGATGCCTCACCTTATGATAAATATGATTCTTCTAGAATTGAGTATTATTTGTCCAACCTCTCCAAGCTTTAAATGAATTCTTTACTTTTTCTCTTCAGGCTTTGAGTATTCTTTCTCCTGATTGTACAAGTATTACTTACTCCGCCTCTTTAGGCTTTGAGTATTCTTTCTGTAGCCTCTCCATACTATTGTCGTCAGAACCATTCTTCAACATTATGGCAAACTGCCATTGAGGTTCATCAGTGTTGTTGCCACTAACGAGCTGATTTACATCAGTTTTTGTGTGTGTTTAAATCGACACAATGTTTTTTTTTCTAGGATTCTAACTCTCAATTAAAGGATGTTACATATTCAATCCTATATTCGTTCAAGTGTGTGAAAACACTTTTATGGATTTACATCCATTTTAGTTTGTGTCTGATTTAACACAAAGTATGATTCAAGGATTCTAATTCTCATTGAGAGGATGTTACATATTCAATCGTATATCAGTTCAAGTGTATCAAAACACATCAACTGATTTACATCAATGCTTGTAAATGTGTTTTTCTTCATGCCTTTTTTATGTGTTTTTCTTGTTGTATTGTGTTTGTATCTTTTTTAAAATGTTGCAAGTTCTTATCCCCACTTTTCAACTCATAAAAACATGTTATTTTATAAAAGTAGTTACAACATTTCCTTTATCCTTCAAGGGATGGCTGATTGTCCTTCATATAATGGCCTTGTGTCTTACATGGCATGACCTTGTGTTCTTCAGCATGGTGTTTCAGTTGCCTTCTACAATAGATTCGTTGAGAATAATTCTAAATATTTAGCATAAACTGAAACTTAGAATTTCTTTTAAGTATTTTGATTTCAGTTTGGCTTAAACAAAATGTTCTTGATCAAAGGCACAAAACAATTAGAAGCAGAAGTACTTGATCAGAGGCACAAAACAACATCTATCATGATTTCTTGACCACATGCAGGAACACCAGAATCATGATTTCTTGACCAAAAGCAGGAACACAAGAATCACAATTTCTTGACTAGAAGCACAAGTACCAAAACTTTCTTGACCAGAAGCACAAGTACTAGAAGTTGGTTTACTTGACCAAAGGCAAGAACATTAGAAGTATGTTTTCATGACCAAAGACAATGACCAGAAGTAGTATTAATCGACCATAAGCAGTGCTGATAATCAAAAGCAGTGCATTCCTTGTCTACATTAGATTTATTCCTCTTGTTAGAGTATTGACTTTTACTAGAGGCATTGAATTTTTCCAACATTGACTTTAGCGACATTATTTTTTTCAAACATTAACGTTTCTTTAGACGTTAACTTTATTAGAATGTTAGATTTATCAATGTGTTGACTTTACCATAGGATACATAATAGTTCAGTGTCACATGTTTGATGAGATAATCAGAGACATAGGAATTCTTATAACGCCTGTTAGAGTCAGAGGCATAAGAGTTCTTGTTATGCTTGTTAGAGTCAGACATAGAGGAATTCTTTTTATGCCTGTGTATCAAAGACAGAGGAACTCATATGCTTGCTTCATTTCCAAAGGCAAATCATCAGAGGGAACAGATCAAAGGAAGTTTGACTAGAAGTTTGATTGCTTCATTAGAGGCAGACTTTTCCAAAGTCTGTTTTGCTTCATCAGAGGTAGACTTTTCCAATGTCTATTTTCCTTTGTTAGAAACAGACTTCCTAAAGGTTGTTTTGCTTCATCAGAGGCAGACTTTCCCAAAGTCTATTTTCCTTCATCAAAGACAGACTTCAGTAGCAAAATTGAGAGCATAACTGAGTCAGGAATGTAGGCATTCTTGTGCTTGTATCATCAGAGGCAGTATATAAGAGGCATTTTTCACCAGTTTTGAATACAAAATTTCGCATGTCTTTGTGACCAATTATCAGAGGATATCTTCCAATATCCTTCATAGTTTTGTGGTCTTGCTTTCTTTTTTCCTTCGTATAGTTATCATAGGATAGACATTATATAGCGAGACATGATTTGCTGCACTTGTTTCCGTAATATTTCTTTTACGTTTTTGCTCAAATAGAAAATCTCTAAAGTACTTGCAATCTAGGCTACTTTGAATAGTTATTAACATAACATTTTTCTTTAATTTGCACATTTAGCATATATATTTAAGGAATAATAGTTCTTTATTTATATGTATTTGTTATCATCAAAACATTAACTAGAAGATTGCATAAAAATACTTTTCCACTAACACAAGTGTGTGAGAACACTTTGACTGATTTGCATAAGTTCTAATAAGTCTCTATAGAGGATTTTTCATTCATACTTTTCTTTTGATATGTTATTGGCTTTTTCAGAATTTATTCTTAGCACATTTCCTTTTTCATTCTCTCTCTCTCTCTCTCTCTCTCTCTCTCTCTCTCTCTCTCTCTCTCTCTCTCTCTCACTCACTTTCTTTTTATTGAGCGAGTTTTTCTTAAAAAAAGAAAAGAAATGTTCGTTGAGAACATTACCGTTGGAGATCTTCAATCACCATTTAAGGCAAATCAATCTTTAATATGTATCCATATATATATCTTCATGAATGATTCTACTTATCTTGGTATAAAGACAGAGAAGATGATGATCAGGGCATGTCTTAAAGATCTTTCGACAAGTAGCAGATTCAGGATGGTCATTAGAGGATGCACAAATGCTTTTTCTTCTTTAGAGCATTAACTTTCATTAGATCATTGACTTCTTTTAGAGCATACATCATGAATTAGAGTCAGACGATCAAATAATTGATGTGTTGATATGATTATTAGAGGCAGACAATCACTTGCTCGTCAAGCTTATGATAGGCAGATGAGCAGAGCATATATGTGTTCAATAAAGGCAATTAAAACAGAACATATCATGTATTTCCAAAGTCACCAGAACTAGAGCATTGCTTCCATTGTCATAGACAATTGAAAACAGAGTGTCGCTCACATCACTAGAGACACATGTCAAACCGCTTTCACCAGAGTCAAACATAACTTTAGCGTCTTCAGAGTCAATGATAGCTTTGTTTTGTAGATTTTATTTTCCTTGTTCATCAGAAGATTTAACTTATATCAGAACACATATTTGTAACACTTTGACTCGAATTACATAATGCAATACTTCTTATAGCTATATTAGTAGACATAGTTACTTATTTATTAGGTGATAATATTCTTTGTGTTCAGAAACACTTAGATTATTATCCCTAATTTACTTGTAATTTATACTACCTTAAAATATTTAGTCATTAATATAAATATTTGTCTTCTAACTTAATGTGCACACTTTGTAAATACAGTTAGAGGATAATTATTCTTTATTTGTTTGTTTTTGTTATCGTCAAAACATCAACAAGAATATTGTAGTTAAAACCACTTTTGCCCTAATCTATGTCACCTAGGTTCAAGTTCCAAGCATTGTTCATGCTTACCCATCAAGTTCGTTTTCGTTTCATAGACAACATAGAAATTCAATTGGTAAAAAATTTCCAAAGATATTTTGAATTAAAATGTTCAAAACCCAAATCAAATCATAAAATACTGGAAAATGAAAAAACTAAAGGTAAAAGATCTTCTATGAAAATATTGAAGTTGGAAAAACCAAAACATCAACAACGTAGAAGCAAAATACAACTCTGATATCAAATATAAGTAAATTATAAATGATCTTATGTTCCTGAAAGAAAAGAACATTCAAGATAAATAAAACAAATGCGAAAAAAATTAAAACAACCATTTACCTCATGTCATTGCTACATGTGATATGTTTCTTTGTACTGCACATCTGAATCTTTCAAACTCTTACTTTCTTCAATATAAATGGTATATTTTTCTAAATGAAAGATAAAAGTAAACTTAAAGACCAAAGACTATATATTTATATATACTTGATTCTACCCTCAAGTGTTAAAAGCCGCTATCACTTATATAATGACCATTAAATTTAAGACTATTCACAAACTAAATTCCACAACCTGTAAATCACTAAATAATGAATTTTAATAAATAATGAATTTTAAATATTAACTCATATTATTACACCATTATCATCCACTAACCGATCGATTGTTAGCGTCTTTTACAATATATCCGCCACCATGAACATTATTTCGTGCCCAAACATTTTTTACATTAACTAGCAAAATAAAATTAACCAATATTGACAACACTCCTCCACTAAATTTTCTTCCACAGAAACAAGTTTATCCTCCACCCCTTTACCCAAAAATCAACACCAAAACAAAACATATCAACCACGTAACAGTTTGTCAATCACTAGTCTGTAGTCTGTTTAACCTACTAAAATGTTCCTTCAATATTTCCCGATTTAACTAGGCATCAGAACAAAAATTGGATCATGATCATACTACAAAATTGTGATTTGTGTATGGGCACAATACTATCTACCACTTTTATACAGACATAGTACTAAATGATAAATTTTACGTTCAAATGCATTTCTGATTTTTGATTCTGACTAAAATTAATTTTTATTCTATTATTTTTAAAACTATTTGTTTTCTCTCTCTATTAATTAATTTATGAGATTTTTTTATCCTCCATCATTTTCAATGATATTATTAACATGACACTTAGATGACATTTGTGATTTTGATAAAATATTTTCAATGTCATTATTTTTTATAATTTATTTTGTTTAAAAATTTAAAATACTTAAATAAAATGAAAAACATTAATTAATTTAATTTAATTTATTTCAATAATTTAAATATGTATATACAATATTTAAAATTTTATTTATTATATTTTTAATATTTAAATTTGTTTCAGTTTTAATATTATTTAATATTTATTTTATTTATACATTGAAATATTAAAGTTAAATTAAATTTATTTTAAAAAATTAAAATATTTAAAATTAGAATAAAAGCATAAAATATTTAAAATATATTTTTTATCCAACAGTAATTTAAAATTTTAAAATATTTAGATAAAAATATTGAAAAATTTATTTATTTTATTTTTAATAAATAAATAAAATTAATTACAATAATAATAACATGAAAAATATTTGATCTAACTCATAAATAATATCTAATTGTCATGTCATTAATAAGAGTGTCATGCATTAAAAATAGTGGTACCAAAAAAAATCCAAAAGATTTAGTTAATAAAGACTAAAAATTCAATTTTAAAAATAAAAAATAAAAAAATTTGTTTCAGAAAAATAAAAAACTAAAATTACATTTAATATGCGTTTTTAGTAGAAATAACCACTTTGCGTGCTAACAAATTGTTTTTCATGGCCAGAGGAATAGCATGTATGCTTGCTTCAATCGGTGCTTCTTTTTTCTTGGTCAAAAATTGTTGGCCTTTTAAGCTACATGTACAAACAAAGCAATTTTATTTCAATTGATATAATACATATTATTGCTAAAAGACTTCCGTACCAAGTTTTATATTTAAATTTAAATTTAAAGCTATTGGTTTTGATATACTTTTTGTTACCAATAAGTAACGAAGTAGAAGTACTAGTATACACATCTTATTGTCTTTTGTTTATATTCCCAACAATTTTAATTACTTTTGAAAATAAAATTGTTTGATTTGATTTTATAATTTACAAGAAGGTTCTAAGAGCTTGACTCATTAGGTGACTCTTAATAATTGCCTCAATTTATTTTTGTAAATTCATGAAATCGTTTTTATTTTAAAATTTAATAATTTATTTTAATTTAGCTAAAAAATAACGATATAATATAATTTAGATAACGTAATATATAATATTTAACATATATAAAATCATAATAAACTCTATAAAAACTTAACATTAATTATAATTTAATTAATGACATATGAATAACTAATGTATGTATATGTTTCTGTATTATAAAGGCGTCATCGCATTATTTGAAGTATGTCTTAAAAATACGAGAGAAGAACTAAAATTGTCGACTTTTATAGTAAGTGGACTAATTCTTTGAATCGATGAAAATATAGGGACCAAAACTACAACTAAACAAAACATACTACAAGTGACTTATTTTAAAAATAATTTGTCCCAAAATAAATTATCTCTTTCAATTTACAATTTATTATTAATTATTATTTTCTTAAATTGTATCATTTAATTAATATTACATATATCATTTTTAATTCAATATTCTCCACTTTATATTAAACAAAATAATAATACATCAATACTTGATAGAGTTATATAATAAAAATATTATCTCAAATTTTTATATATTTTTCTTAATTTATTTTAATTTTTTTTTGAATTGAGTCACTACCTGTGAGGTGGAGGAAATAGTTTTCTATAGTCACAAAAGTGTAATATGTGTCTATTTGTTCCTAATGATGAGGGTACATGTTTCATGATATTATAAACAATCTTTCTTAATTTCTGTTTTCATTTTTAATTTATATTTACTCGTTTATGTTGGGCCCTTGACTTGATACCTGACTTTATTTAAACAGACATAAATAATATTCTGTTTTCTTTGTTAGAGACACCACATACATGCACCTAACATCATTGTAATCAAAATATTATCTCTTTGGCAGTAAATTCAAAGAGATAATTATATACCTGACATTTAGTTTAATTAATAAATATTAA
>JBBPBR010000008.1:41109490-41149255 GCA_037974775.1 Cicer pinnatifidum | reverse complement strand
AAATTAATTATTATTTAGAATATACAAAAAATTACATATTAGCTGTAAATAATCCAAATTGAACACAGAGTCTATTTTAATCACAAATTTGTCCAAAGGTATTTTTTCCTATGTTTTATTTGTTACAATTATAATTCTTAATTTCAACCTCTACCCTTGCATTTAGATCAGATGCAGTCAAAATACTCGTAGTCACTATAGGCAATAAGATTTTGACTGTTAGATCAACTGTTTATATTTTGAGTTTGTATTTAAAATATAAGAACTTTTTTAATCAATAATTTTAACAATATTAATTTTTTATAAATTTTTATTACTCATACATAGAATATTTTTATGAAAAAATGTAAAATTAATAAAATATTTATAAATAATGAAATAATATTTATTTTTATTTTTATGAAATGATGTTTTTCAAATTATAAAAATGATAATTAATTTATTAATGTATAGAGCAAATGTATCAAAACTTTTCAATTTGTAAATGTAACATAGAAGTTCCCTTAAAATTTAATTGATTGAAATTAAAAAATATGGATCATATCTTAATCCCACCATCGATATTTAAATGTAGTTAATACAGGGTATTTTAATGGTAGGCAACCTTTAAGAGACTCCAAAGTCACATAAAGAGCTAAAGTTGTTTCTTGGAAGCCACTCCATAACATCTTGTATATAGCAAGTCTCCTATTTAAAGTACTTCATATGCAAGCTACCACTTTGTGATTCCCTTTCACTATCTCTCCCACATATCTTCAAGCTTTTCCTCTTCTTAAACAACATATATAGTTTTTGTCACTTAGAGAACAAGTCGTTGACTTGTTTCTATAACATACTTCTCATTCCCCTTCTTCTAAAACAAACGCATCATCAAAAAGAACTAAGCCAACTTCCAAAAAAAAAAAAAATACCATGGCAATGAAAACAAAAAACAACAAGATGGGGAATGAATTGGGTTGTGGTTTCATGGAGAAAATTTTCCATCTCAAAAGCCCCAAGCTAAAAAACTCATTAGTTCATTCCCTACCCATGATGAAGACTACCAACATTGATCATGTCATAACTGAACAAAAAATGTCTCCAAATAATGAACAAAAGGTTCCTCAAAGAATCTCCATCAACACTGAACTCAATACGCCAAGCAAACTAAGTGCTGACCACAGTCAATATAAGACTAATCATTCACACTTGAATTTCAACAATAAAAACACCAGAAAGAGTAGTGTCTCTATTCATGAAACGAATCGGAAAAAAAATTTAGACGCTACTTCAAGAAACTCAACATCATCATCGTCGACCAGTAGTTCAACCAACAAAAGTGTTCACCAAAACCATAATACTAATGATGATAGAACACTTAAAATAGAACCAACAGGAAATTCTCTACAACTTGCTAGAATAAAAACATTTCACAAGCCAGACAATGAGAGTAACAAGTCCATAGCCAAAGACTTTTCTACCTTGAAACTCACTGGAAACTTGCTTGTGAACAACACACCAAGAAGAAAGAGTGTTGAATGCTTACCTAAGCATTCTGAGTCAAGCTCTTTGTCCAGTTTTCACAATAGTAATGGAAGAAAATGGGTGATGGGGAATATCATGAGGAAGAACAGTAATGAACTTGCACAGTTTCTAAGTCAAACCCACAAAAGTTTAGACCCTGAAGTGTTGAAAACTATGGGAAATGAAGAATACAAAAAGGGTAGATTTGAAGAGGCTTTGGCTTTGTATGATAAAGCAATTGCACTTGACTCAAATAAAGCAACTTATCATTGTAACAAGAGTGCAGCTTTAATTGGATTAGGAAGGTTTCAAGAAGCAATTTTTGAGTGTGAGGAATCTATCCGGTTGGAACCTTCTTATAATAGAGCTCATAACCGTTTGGCAACAATATATTTCAGGTACTTTGATAATAATTATTATAAGGGCTAATCAGGGTTATAAAGGTCTGTGACCGTGATCTGAACTCTGAAACAACGGTTGTTGATGTTGTCGAAATTTTTTAATGCAGATTAGGAGAATTCGAAAAGGCACTGGATTGCCACAGATCAACCACATATGTTGATTCTGTACTTGCTTTTCAAGCCAGGGCTCTAAAAAACCACCTTAACAAATGCATTGATGCTAGAAAATTCAATGAATGGGGTGTTATACTTAGGGAAACACAGTCTGCATTATCCTTAGGTGCTGATTCAGCTCCACAGGTTAGTTCCTTGGTCAAGAAATTTAGATTTTTACAGTAATTAAACAGTTCTATACATCAATAATTTTATCCTAGAATTCTTCTTTACTTTAAATTAGTGTCATAGGAGCACTCTGCTGCTATGGCTCATGCTGATTATAATTGTTTGTATGTGTTATAGATCTATGCTTTACAAACTGAAGCCTTGATGAAGCTTCTAAGATATCAAGAGGCATATACTAGTTATGATAAAATGCCAAAATTCTCACTTGATTGGTGTAACCAGATATTTGGCATGACTACTAGCGCTTACCTGTTGATGATAGAGGCACAGGTTTACTTGGCATCCGGCAGGTTGGTGAATACAATGCCGTACTTAACAATTTCATCTCATTTATGTATTTACATGTAACAATGACACTTCTGATAACAAGCATGTCTTGTGCCTTACAAGTGTTAGTGCCTGGCATTGAGAAGACACTGATATATGTGGTTGCATTGAATCACTTTCATTTTCTTAAATTATCATTAGTGCCTACTAGTTGTGTCAATGTCGTGACTATGTTTGTTTCAGTGCATCATAGATTCATAGTGTATTTGACATTTGAAATGCACTATGGTAATTACTTTGCTATATTATGGTAAGCTAGAATAGTATATTAAAATTGCAGACAACAATGTGTAGTGGCTGCAATATTTCTACTGCATCTCCCCACAAACCACAATTGCATCACACCGATGTTTGTTTTGCAAATCACCGCAGCATTGTTACATTTTCTGAGCCTAGTTTTTGAATGAACTCAAGTTGAGTTGAACTTTGTATGTTATCAGGTTTGAGGATGCTGTAACAACAGCTCAGCAAGCAGCAAGAGTTGATCCAAGCAACAGAGAGGTGAATGCAGCGTTAAGGAAATCCAGGGCAGCGAGATCGGCTAGAATGAGTGGAAACTTGCTCTTCAAGGCATCAAAATTCATGGAAGCATGTGCAGTATACAATGAAGGACTAGAGCATCATCCACACAACTCAGTTCTTCTGTGCAATAGAGCAGCATGTCGTTCTAAGCTAGGCCAATATGAAAAAGCAATTGAAGATTGTGATGCTGCACTTATGCTTCATCCTTGTTATAGCAAAGCAAGGCTAAGGAGGGCATATTGTAATGCCAAGGTATTTTAAATGCTACTTTATTATTAAATTCTTTCATGTATCGCAAATACTTTCACAATTTTAAATTGTGGTAGCATTGTGATACTTGATATTGAAGAGATTCACAATTAAATATACCTGATGTAGCCTAAATTGTAGTTACATTACAGTCTCAGAGACATCAAAGTCTTGATGTAGCAGTCCAGAACGCAGTTAATAACCACTTTTGAAACCCTGCATATTTATTTACGGATAGTAACTCTTTCGCTATATCGTTTTTGTTAATGTAGTTGGAACGATGGGAAGTCGCCATTCAAGACTATGAAATGCTGCTAAGAGAAAAACCAGGGGATGAAGAAGTAGCCAAGGCTTTGTTTGAGGCACAGCTCCAACTCAAGATTCTACATGGTGAAGATATTAAGGATATGAAATTTGGTTCAAATTTGGTTTTTATCTCAAGTAATGAACGTTTCAGACATTATGTAACCTCACCTGGTAAGTCAAATAATGGCTAATTCTCTTATACTATTATTACTTTGAGTATTACAAATAAACTAACCAGTTGAAAGGGTTATTGAATAGGTATGGCTGTAGTGCTTTTTAGTAACAAGGGAACACACAAACAAGTGTTGTTGATGTTGGAGCAAACCAGCAAGAAATTTCCATCTGTTAATTTCCTAAAGGTTGGTTTATTTTGAATGGTTAAGGCTTTACAGCAACAGGAAAAGTTAGAAGATATAATCTTGAACAGTAATATTAGGATAATATGAAACTAAATTCTAGTTTTCAAATGCAACTGGTTGAATATATACCTCAGATATTAAGTTTTAGTGTAGCTTCTTTTTTTCTTTAAATTTTAACCTTTATCCTTTTTTTATTCAATCAAATAACTATTTTTTTATTTTAAATAATCTCTTAAAATTTTCTATGATTTTATTGAGATAACCAGAATAACATTTTTCAATTTTATCCCTCTATTTTATACTGAGTCTATTTGGATAAACTTTTAAATAAGGATTTATAGAAAAATAAATACTAAAAGAATCTTTCAATTACTACATGTTTTTTAAAGAACAAAAATCTTCTCTTATAAGTTAAAATTATATTCTTCATCTCATATTTTAAAACTATTTCCTTTGACTTTTCCTTTATGAACTTATAAGGACTTCTCCTTAAGTAAAGAATCATAGAACTTATGTTAATAATCTAAACTAGGCCACTGTTACTTACTTTTAAAACTGAAATACATTTATGCAGGTCGAGATTGAAGACCACCCTTACATGGCAAAATCAGAAGGTGTAAGCTCATTTCCAGCATTCAAAATATACAAGAATGGATCAAGGGTTAAAGAGATTTCAGGAAACAACCATGAGTTGTTAGAAAAATCAGTTAAATTATTTAGCAGCTGAGATAATTATACTCCTTTAAATGGAACATAATGTGCAGAAAATGGAGAAAAAATGTTGGATGTTTTAGAGTACAAGGGAAAAAGAATAATTCCGTACAGTTGTTTTTCCTTCAAAAGTTTGGAACACGAAACCACATGTAACACTCTCACTCTGGTGGAAGGTGTGTTTGGTGTTTGACACGACACGATATATATGTGATTACATTAAAAAGTTAACAGTGATGTCTAAGTTTCAATGGCAATACTTCATATTAGTACATAGAGAAGTCTACAGGAAAAGGAATTGTATGTCTTGGTAATAGATTCTTATAATCCCTTGGATGTTAGAGCAGTCTTCAATTATTCTATCCCATATATCATGTATATTAGTCAGCTACATTCTATTTTTGGTTATTAATGTTATACATATATTATTATATACCATATGTTATTTGAAGGAGGGTTCTTTCATAGAAAATGTCTGATAGGACTCGGAATTTCCCAACTTCACTCCTTCATATAGCAAACCTGTAACTGAATTCGATGAATTCTAGAGACCTCAATAGCCAACTTTTATTCTCTCTCCCTGGCCCAACTTTTCCTTCCAGGTTCCTATCAATGCCACCCTCTTATAACCAACCTTGTCCTCAAGGTTGGAAGTGGTTGTTATCGCTCCTATTGCCCTTAGGAGATCCTTCAATTCGCTTGAGACACAAACAAGAACTGGGTTGCTCCGGACAATAAAGCAGGACAGCAAAATTGTTGTTTGCCTCCCACCGCTCGTAATTGCTTCTTCATTAGTCTTTATTTTATGAAATTTCCATGTTGGATGCGCAAAATACATGGTTAATTGCATATTGAAAAATTGAACTGAACGGCACAAAAAAAAAAATTAAATTAAAATGGTTAATGAATTAAATCATATATTTAAAATATATAAGTTAATCAAATTTAATTTAATCATTTAATTGAAATTGTTTCGAGATCAGTTTCAAAATTGTTTTTTAAGTTCAATTGAGATTTTTATTTGGAAAATATTCATTTTTTTTTCAGAAATTTAAAATAAAAATATCTAGAAAAAATGAAAACTTTTTTTTTTCTTGAAAAAAATCAAAATCATTTTTTGCTCGAAAATTTTCAAAAAATAATTGAAACTTTTTTGTTGAAAATATTTTATACTTGGAAAATTTTTACATTTATTTTTTTTTCGAAAAAAATCGAAAATGTTTTTTACAAAAGAGTTTCTAAATTCTTTTTCTGATATTTTTTTGAAAAATTTATCGAAGAACTAATTTGAAATCGAATTTAACTAAAAAGTTGTTCAAAATATTAAACCGACTTATATTTATAAACCAGTTTCATACCTGTTTAAATCTAAATGAAATTGGTTCAAAATTCAACCAATTTTTATGAAAGTATTTTTCAAGAATGAAACAAAACCACTAATAGAATGTTTTTGTGGACCATGAACACCCGTGTAGTGCAAAACTAAACTTTATTTTCATTTCAATCGTGTTGACATCAGTCTACGGTGGTGCTGGAGCCCTTGGGTGCACTTCATCTTCCTCAAAGAATTTCACAGCTTTAGCAATGGATGAAAACATAAATTAAAATGATTAACCAGACTTCGTAGAACTCCTAACTAGAGCTAAGCGCATAACCTAGAGAGAAATCTCTCCTAACTATTGTTAACAATATTTCTAAATTACTATCACCACCCAACATTACTCCTTCATACAGCAAATGTGTTACTGAATTCCTTGAATTATAGGGACCTCAATAAGAAACTTTTATTCTATCTCCCTAGCCTCACTTTTCCTTCCAGGTTCCTAACAATGTCCTTATGAATTACATGTTGTACGTTGTAGAAGGAACAACACAACTGAACTACTTTGCATAACTTTGTAGACTAATAGTGTTTTGTTTTTCCTTGTAGGTGGTGGAATTAAGTGTGTTTATACCATTTTTTATATTGGTTTTTCTTGCCTCTATAGATTGCATTTGACTAGTCATAAGTCCACCTGGTTTAAGATCTATGGTTGTCATGGATCTTAGATAGCGGCGCAGAACAAGCGACGCTAAAATTGGAATAGCGGATTAGCGCATGACGAGATGATATATATATACATATTTGAAGGGGGCTCAATTTACTTCAAAAGTAACTTTGAGTTGAGTGTCTCTCCTTTTGTGCAAGATTGATACCGTTTAAATAGTGGATTAAATCATTCCAAGTGAAGGGACTTGATGTAACCAACTTAGTGGTGAACCAAGATAAATTACTTGTGTCCTTTTGTTCCTGCATTCCTTAGTTTTTTATTTCCTCTATTCCAAGTAAATTATTAAGTCTAAATCAGTTTAATCAAATAATGAAAAAGTTAACAAATTAGTCAAACACAATTCAACCCCTCCTGATTCTCGTGTTTGCATCTTCAATAATTATGTAAAAGCCTAGAACGCAGTAAAAGAAAAGAATGAATGAAAGATCCTCTTTGTAGAGAATGATTAGAATTAATAGAAAACAATCAAGTAGTTTGATACACTTGATGTGATTTAGGATTTCAAATGTAATATAATCTCAATTCGAGTTAGAATCCTAGAAACAAATTTGTGACAATTCAGATACAAATTAAAATTGATGTAAATCAACCAGATTGGGGCAAAAACTCCTCCATCCATAAGAAGTACTTGAAAAGGTATAATAATACTCATGAATCTCAACGACATGATGCCAAAAACTTGAGAATGTTTCTAATTGTGAAAGTTTGGAGAGGCTACAAAAGAAAACTCTAAGCCTAAAGAGGAAGAGTAAATAAAACTTGTATGCTATTTTTGAAATAGTGGATTAAGTCATCGACTATACAAATGTCTTGGTAAGGGAAAGACTAGATGTAGTAATAGTCTATTTTGAACTAGTATACAAATCTTTTTGTCCCTTTTATCTCTCTCTCTCTCTCTCTCTCTCTCTCTCTCTCTCTCTCTATTATTTTAATCTATGTTATTTATGATTAAACTTATTTCACTAAACCAATTTTATAATCGTAAGTTGAATGATTTAATAAAGAGCATAATTTTAGGTAAGCAGCTGAAGTAATTTTCATAAATAGCAAAACATAATTCAACCTCATCCCCCTTTCTTGTGTTTACCAACACCGTCACATGTGAGATATAAAAACTTTTGAGCCTGTCCTTCCAAGATTCCACTATCTCTCCATCAAACAAAGGAGGCATGTTAACATTAGCCACCTATAGCTTTATTACCAGTGTTAGTCATTATTACAATAAAAATAGGATCATTTCTCAAACACGATTAAGTGCTCGGTCTTGAGACTAAACTCTAATACTAATTGAAGAGTGAAAAAACACAAGAAATGATGAATAATTGTGCACTATTTTAAAATTAAACTTGTCTTTGAAAATAGATGCTAAAAGATATAAGACAAAGCAACATTATATAAAGAGATAGAGAAAAGAAAGTCAAGACTATTTATCCTAGTTCACCACTAGCAAGATAGCTACATCATGCTCCTTCAATCTAAAGGATTTAATGCATTAATCAATATATTTTTCACATGTTCACTAAGCACCTACTACTCAGACTAATTGTGTTTAAGTGTTTTCAACTTTCAAGCTTAGTATAGCCAAACAGTTGAAGATAGCACAGCCACTAAGAGTTTTTCCTAATAACTCTCACAAGAAAATATTCCAAAGTAACATTTTAAGACTAAAGTGAATGCACAGTGTTTTCCATATTTCTATTATATTTTGAAAATTTGCTTTGTCATATATTTGTTGTATGTTTATAGTGAAAATCACAAGTCTTCATATAGACATATTTTAAGACCATTATGGTTTATGACTATTGATGCGATTGCATTAAATCTGCACCTTGAATGAATCGTATCAAACATCATAGATCTAAAATCAGAAATGAAAACATGTCCATATACGTTTTAAAAATTAACTTAGTGTATCCTGATTTAAGACAATAGATATAACAGAGGATAAAATTTTCAAAGGATGTCATTGCATTTCTTCAATCAAAAGATAAGTCCAACTTCGATGAGTAGATGGTGTTGAGAAGTTGATTTCTTCAAAGTTATGGGCTCAAAGAACTGATTTGAGACAGTTGACTATTATCAGAGCATTTACATGAAGTGTTGACAAGACCATCAACTAGTTTGTCAAAATAATCAACTATAGAATTATAAAAGTGAGTTTGCATTAGTTAGATTCACCAACAATGCGTTGATAATGCGTCAATCAAAGTCACAATGCATTTGCCTTATTTTGTTGATTCTCTTTCTTTGTTCATTAGAGGATGCAACACATAGCCTTTAAACTATTATAAGCTAGTTTTTGCAATCAAACACATACAATAAAACATAAATTGTCCATATAAAATAATTTTATTATCATCCAAATAATTAAGGTTCATTTTTCTTCAAAACAACTTGGTTTTAACACTCATGAGATAAACAAAATCCTAGATTGGCTAAACATGTTGGAAGTCGAAGCCAAAGTATTTCATGTCATGTTTTCAGTAGACGAAAATGAAGGTGAACCAAAACAACAAGAATTTGAACAAGGTTCGGTTGAAGATCTTAAAAGTCATGCAGACAAGTCTCCTACCCTTTGAAGCACAAGACTCATTAATTGTAGATAATCTAGGAACTTCAGAGGAACCTAGAATGACTAGGGTTAGTGGATCACAAATTAAGATTGAAAGGAATCATTTGGTAGAATAGATCAGGCAGGATAAATATTGTTTTTATGGAGTTATCATTAGATGGTTGGTTTAGCAAGATAATTTGTCGAACATAGGCTACAATTTAAAGCATGAGATAAGCCACACAAACAACATCCAAGAAGTTTTAATCCTTAGTTGATGCCTTAGATTAAAGTTGATATAGAAAGGTTACTCCAAGAAGGTTTCATCCGAATGATAAGATATATAAAGTGCTTGTCTAACATAGTACTTGCGATCAAGAAAAATGGTCAAGATGCAGTACTTCCATTGGAAATTAACATAGCTTCATCCAGAGTTGCTAAGTAGAATAAACATAATCATGATGAGTATCAATAATCTATGTTAATGGAATTTCACTCTCTTGATGAAGATCGGATAATGGCCTTAACTATTGAGGGTTCAAAACTTAAAATGGCGAAAGCCTCTTGTAACGTGTTTTTCTAAAAGAAATTATTTAGTTTATCATACCATGCTATTGGAGCTTGTTTAAGACCATACATAGACTTTTTAAGTTTGTAAAGATGTTCAACAAACACATAATATTCAAATCCATATGGTTGTTTGACATACAATTTATCATTTTAAATAATTTAGAAATGGTCTTTTTATACCCATTTGATAAAGAGTAATATTATTATTGACAAAAAAAGGAAGAAAAATTATGATAGCTTCTAACATTGCTACATGTGTGAAAGTTTATGTATAATCTTTACCTTCTTGTTGATTGAAACCTTGAGCTACAAGTCTAGCTTTGTTTCTTACCACTTTTCCTTTTTCATTCAACTTGCTTTTGAAAACTTACTTGGTTTCAAAAGTTTATTTTCCCTTTGGTTTCTGTACAAGATCCCACACATAATTTATTTTTAATTCATTGAGATCCTTTTGAAAAGCCACAATCCATCCATCATTTGTTAATGCTTCACTAATAGAAGTAAGTTTTATTTCAAAGGTGAATTCCTATAATAGATTGATCTTTAACTAATGATCTTGTCTTTATTAGATAACCCACATTTCCAATTATCATATTGATTGGATGAAACGATTTTTATTTTCATCCTTGTTTTGGTTTTGGTTGACTTTTACTACTACAGGCAGCAACATGAATTGTTTCATCGGCAGTTCTTCTAGATTCATTTGTGTCACTAGTTGTTTCATAGGTATAATGTAGATTTGATTCTCAATATAACATGTAGGATTAACTGCTTCTGTTCAAAAATATTTTGCAAATTTTTGTTTCAAGAATCATGGTGATTCACATAACGTTTCAAAAGGTTTATTTTCTAATTATTGACTATGATCACTATGAATTTTCATTATACAATAACCTTTTTCAATTATGACTTTTTTCCAAGATGTAGAAAATACTTATGCGACTTGAGCTTGTGTTTTAAGAATTTTACCCATGTACATCTATAAAAGTCATCAACAATAAAAAAAATCCATTTTTTGTCCTACTGACAAAGGTTGTCCTTACAACACCAAATATATAAATGTGTAATATTTCAAGAGTTCTTAAAGTGGAAACAATATTTTTTTGAAGAAAACAAAGTTTGATTATGTTTCCCTTTACGACATGCCTAAAAAAAACATTGAATTGTATTTCAAATTTTGTATACCTCTTACTAGATTGAGTTTATTTAATTTTGAGACCATGCTCAATTTAGCATGAACTAATCCTCTATTCGAGACCTATTATTCTTTGTTCACTTGAATAAGACATTATATCTCTTGTTTTTCTAAATCAGAAAGTTTAATTTTATAATAATATTTTTCTCTCGTCTATTGAATTATACGGAATCATATGTTTAACTTATAGTCTTACGTGTTTGTTTATTTCGACAAAATCATAAACACTATCACTTAATTGACTTATGTTTAGTAGATTATGTATTAGTCCCTTAACAAGGAAAATATTTGTAATTAAAGGTAGATAACTATTACCTACTATTCTAGTACATATGATCTTATCCTTCATATTTCCTTCAAATTCTATGTACCTACCCTCTTTGAGAGAGAGACTTTGGAACATACACCTTTCCTTGTTATGTGTCGTGACATTCAACTATCTAGATAGCATGATTGGTGTTTCAAGTTAAGAAAATCTGCAACATCAATTATTTTAAATTTAGGCATCCAAATCTTTAGGTCCTTACTTGTTAGTTTTAGAAGGTTTTTTTTTTTTTTTTTGTGTGTTTCTAGGTTTTCAACATAGGAAATGTTCTTCTAATGTGCCCTTTCTTCAAACATTAAGAACATAAAGCATTCATATTGATAATATTATGATTTTACTCTTTTTCTCAAAAACCAATGCATTTTTTATTATTTTTGCTAACTTCATAGATCATAGAAGCTATTTTGCTTATTTTTATAACGTTTACGAGAAACTATTGAAACACTGTTACATATCTAATCGAGTTACATTCAGTTTCTTTTGGTTGTTTTAAAGTATCACTTTTAAACCCTTTATTGTGTTTCACAATTCTTTCAAGAGACTTGTGTTCCTCTATTAAAATAGAATGAACTTAAAATTTTATTTCAAGTCGAGGTTAATTCATCATGAGAAAGATAACAAAATACCTCATTATTATTTTCATCAAGTGTTTTAGTGTCAGATTCAGAGTATACACTGACCATTATAGCCATGTTAACTTGTTCCTCATCTTCATCTAATGATGTGTCAAAGTTATTCCATGTTGCCATGAGGCTCTTCTTTTTCCCTCTAGATGACCCTTAGCCAATTCTTTATTTTCGAATATGTTCTTGAGCTGATCTTCTAAAAGGGTATTTTGTGTATTTGTTCATATTATTTTTGCAAATTAATTCACTTGAGTCTTCCTTCATATGAATGATTTGATTTGAGTGGGAATGAATCTCGACTTGTTCTTGGACCTTCAGAAGTAAGGATACGGTTAAGTCCAATTCAATATTTTTATCAATCTATCAGAGCTTTTTTCTTTCCATCAGATGCATTTATTTTTCTCCATCAGAATCATTGACTTGATTGTTCGATTCATATGTTTTGTTGCTTGAATAATAAGAGTCAGAGGAAAATGCAAAGCAACATGACTTAGAATTAGTGGCATGTACAACTTCACCTTTGTTTCCTTATTAGAGTTAATGCTACTTCAGAGTGTGCTATGTAATATAGGCAACACTTTGAAACATGTTGTAGTCTTTAAAGTGTGTTGTGTATCAAAGGTAGCAGTTTAGAACGCGTTGTAATTTTCAGAGTCAGCAGAATATATGCTTCAGATATAGGCTTGAACAGTGGATTCAGACTTCATAAGCATGGTCAAAAGTATTGTTCATCAGAGGCATGCTAGAGTTAGTTTTCATTAGAGGCATGCTGAAGGTACTATTTATCACAGACATGCTAAAGTTACTATTCACCAGAGGTATGCTGAAGTTTTTGTTCATCAGAGGCATCTTGAAGTTACTGTTCATCAAAGACATGTTTAATTTATTGTTCATCAAAGGCATGTTGAATCTATTGTTCATTAGAGGTATGTTGAATTTACTATTCATCAGTGGTATATTGAATCTTTAGAGGCACATAATTCTTCAAAGGAACGTTGAATCTTCAGAGGCATATCCAAAAACTGACTCATCAAAGGAATTCAAATGAGAAGCACACTTCAATCTTTAGAGGTAGACATAGAAACACACTGAATTACCCAAAGCACACCATCAGAGGCAAATGCGCGAACTTTTTCAGCATGTCCATTTGACTGATTTGATTTTGTTTACTGTGACCTTTTTACTTGCTCTAGTGGTGGTATCCTCTAGTGATGGTATCCTCTAGTCACTTCCTCTGGTGATATCCTCTGGTCACTTTCTTTGTTAGTATCCTTTGGTGGTGGTATCCTTTAGTTGTATCCTCTGGCCGTATCTTTTGGTAGTACTTTTGTTAGCATCAAAACCACATAGAGAAGTTGTACCTGAAATCAACTTGGTTACAACAATCTCCCCTATTTTGACGATGACAAAACAATATTTCTTATAACAATTTTTATTTTAGTACTTGACTCCCCCTAACTTAAGGCTCCCTGTAAGTTGGAGTACTTTTTTATTATCTCCCCATAATACATTATTATTCTCAATATCTTTCTCCCCCTTTTTATCATCAGACAAAAAGACTTGAAAGTGAAACCTGACTCTTTTTTATATGAACAGAACATATAACTAATCCTAGTATGGATCGAAATTAATCTAAGCTTTAAACAACATCAATCAGGTATGAAGGTAAGGTTTAAATTCTTCCTAATGAAGTCAAATCTATCTTCAGGTAGTGATTTGGTGAATATGCCAATCCATTGGTGTTCATTGACTACAAATTGGATATTGAATAATCCTTTTTGAACAATGTAACACCCCGTTTTTCAAAGCGAGGGTGTATTTTTTTTTTATTTTTAAGAAATTAAAATAAACTAGAGAAATACATAAGGTGACACCTTTGGATAAATAATTAAGTCGTTCTAATTTACAAGCAGCGGAAAAAGTTCACAAAATATGAATTCAAAATGTTTACATATCAAAAGTGGTACAGTCTTCCAGTTTACAAATAAAAACAACCCAAAAGAAAGACATTCGTTCCCTCTGTGTCAACCTAGCCTGATCATTTTACAAAACCACTAAACACCCTGTGTGATCTCCACGCGCCCCGTGAGATCCTCCTAACGTAGCTCCAGTCAAGCATTCCCATCTACATTCCCATCCACATGGTATGAACCGGTAGGATAGTCCTGGCTATCATTTGAGGGCAAAGCCCAGATTTCCACAATAGTTGTAATGGGTCACCAACCGAAATTAACAATTAACACATAACATTTAAGTTTTTAAATGCACAAAATAACATTTCAACTTAGCATACACCTTAAAAGGGTTTCTATATGCCAAACATGCATAAACAAAGTTGAAAAATGAAGTTTTTAACAAAACATCACTGCTGTATTCGAATACAGCATCTTTGTATTCGAATACAAGGCTATTTCAGCATTCAGCAGCAAAACAGCATGTCTGTATTCGACTACAACAGTCTGTATTCGACTACACAGTAAGTCAGTGGCAAAACAGCATGTCTGTATTCGACTACAACAGTCTGTATTCGACTACACAGTAAGTCAGTGGCAAAACAACATGTCTGTATTCGAATACAGCTTGCTGTATTCGAATACACATCAGACAGCAACAGAAAAACAGCAAAATTCATCATTTTTCAGCTTTTCAAATGGTTTCGAAATCAATCAACACCTACCCACAAATCCAAACAATCAAACTTAGAAATTATAGCGCAATCACCACGACATCTTGAGTTTCGAAATAGTTTTGCAATCAATCACACTTACACCCAACTCCAAAACATAACACTTAGCGATTATAACACAATTACCACAACATCTTAAGTTTCGAAATGGTTTTGCAGTCAAACACGCGATCACACAATTCCCAAACATCCACACTTGGCAATTATAACACAATAACCACAACAACTTGAGCTTCGAAATAGTATTGCAATCAACATGTCATCACCAAATTCCAAAACATAACACTTAACACTTATAATACAATTACTACAACATCATGAGTTTCGAAATGGTATTTCAATCAACATGTTATCACCAAATTCCAAAACATAACACTTAACACTTATAATACAATTACTACACGGACAAAACGAACCAACAATTCACAATTTACCAAGGTGTAGTCTCTCACGGACAAACACCTGTGCAGTCTCTCACGGACAAACACAATTCACCAGAGTGTAGTCTCTCACGGACAAACACCTGTGCAGTCTCTCACGGACAAACACAATTCACCAGGGTGTAGTCTCTCACGGACAAACACCTGTGTAGTCTCTCACAGACAAACACAATTTACCAAAAACGTAAGTCGTAAACATACCACCTATCACGGGTCAGTACTGTTTACCGAGGTGCCACCTATCACGGGTCAGCACAACTTACCAAACGTAAATCGTAAACGTACCACCTATCACGGGTCAGTACTGTTTACCGAGGTGCCACCTATCACGGGTCAGCACGATTTACCAAAACACACATAAGTAAACAAGACATTAAGAGATTCCCCATTCTTAATTCTCATTTAACTTAAACGATTTTCAAAACAAACATTAAGTAAACGAGACATTAAGGGATTCCCCATTCTTAATTCTCATTTAACTTAAACGATTTTCCAAAACAAACATTAAGTAACCAAGGCATTAAGAGATTCCCCATTCTTAACGCTCAGTTAACTTAAAACGATTTTCAAAACAACATTAAGTAAATAAGTCTTTAAGAGATTCCCCATTCTTAACACTTATTTAACTTAAACGATTTTCAAGACAAATATTAAGTAAACGAGACATTAAGAGATTCCCCATTCTTAATTCTCATTTAACTTAAAACGATTTTCAAAGTAAAACATTAAGCAAAGAGACATATTAAGAGATTCCCCATTCTCAATATACTTTTGACTTAAACGATTTCCACAACAAAACATTCAGTAAACAAGGCATTAAGAGATTCCCCATTCTTAATACTCATTTACTGAAACGATTTTCAAAAACAAACATTGAGTAAACAAGACATTAAGAGATTCCCCATTCTTAATACTCATTTAACTTAAACGATTTTCACAAACACCCATTAAGTAAACAAGACATTAAGAGATTCCCCATTCCTAATACTCGTTTAACATAATGTTTTTCAAATTCCACACAAAACAAACTCAAACATATTATCAAATTCAATCCACGATTCACACCAAAACACAACGATTCATTTTTCCATAAAATCCAATCATACACATATCAAATTTCATCAGTATTAATTAAGAACACGTCACATACGACGAACACAAATCAACATAACCCACCACTCAAACACAACAAGTTTCATTTACTCAAAATCATACATAAATGAGTTTAAATTCATTTTCCACGAAACATTCATCAATATAACCAAAACCTAACTATAAGATTTTACCCATAAAGCCTTAGATACATTTTTCCCCAAATCAATACTCCAACCCTAATAAAATTCTTTTCCACACAACCATAGATAAGGCCCTAAATGCAAACTAAAAGTTTGGAAGGAGCCCTTACCTTCACGTTAGCTGTAACGTGCGATTACAGTACCGCGAGCAAATCCGGTAAAATCTCCGCTCGCAACGCCGCTTCCAAAGTTGGTCCCCTAGCACCGTAGCATGGTAGTGAGCAACTTTCCCTTCTATCTCTTCGTGAAATGAAGCTTAGATCTAGATGAAACGGGGAGGTTTGTGTTTGAATCCCTAATACCGTTTTTCTTCATTTTCGAAACAACGAGGAAGTATGAAGCTGAGAAAACCTTGCTCTCTTACCCACTAATCCTTGGGTTTCAATTCTTGAAGAAAAAGGAGCAAAGGAAACGAAAATGAATGAAAATGGAGGAGGGAGGAAGCTAGCTCGCGTGAGGCAGAGGAAGAAGATGGAAAAATGCTATTTTCTCTCCTTTGTCTTTCTTTCCCTTGTTTTTTCTTTCTTTCCTTTTCCCTCTTTCCTTTTTATATCCTTTTCTTTTCTCCCCAAACCAATATATATTATTTACTTTTAACAAATATCTTCAAAATATCTAGATATTTGTTAAATTACCATTTCACCCATAACGCATTAATTCTTCGTAAAAGATTCGCCGTAGTTAATTTAGTTTATTTATCGACGAGTAATTCTAATCAGGCATCACAATATCTTTTTGATCATATAAACTCCAAAATATTAATAACTTGGCTAAAAAGCCCCTGAGTTCAATACCAAAATCCACTAAAATACATAAAGTATAATTTAAAATTACGGGTCTTACATTACTACCCCCCTAAAATTAGTTTCGTCCTCGAAACTATGCGTCGATAAATAACTCTGGGTGTTGTTCTCTCATCTTGCTCTCCAATTCCCAAGTCGCATCTCCAATAATTGGGTTCCAAACCACCTTGACCAACGAGACATCCTTGGTCCTCAATCGCTTAATCTTCCTCTCATCAATTCTCACAGGCGGTACTTCGAATGACAGGTTATCCTTTAGCTAGATTGTGTCTGGTTCGATCACATGAGATGGATCTGCAAGATATTATCTCAACTGTGACACATGAAACATATCATGAATATTGGACAGTATCGGAGGTAATGCAATCCGATAGGCAACAGGCCCAATTCGTGCAGAAATCTGATATGGTCCAATGAATTTCGGAGTCAACTTCTTTGATTTCAAGGCTCTACCAACTCCAGTAGTAGGTGTGACTCTCATAAGTACATGGTCACCTTGTTCGAATTCCCAAAGTCAGCGACGCTTGTCCACATGACTCTTCTGACGATCCTGTGAAGTCTTCATTTTCTCCTTGATCTTCCTTACCTTAGCTGTAGTCTATTGCACCATCTCTGGTCCGACAATCATATTTTCACCGTCCTTATACCAACACAAAGGCGTTTGACACTTGCGCCCATATAAAGCCTCATATGGCGCCATTCCAATACTCGCGTGGAAACTATTGTTGTAGGTGAACTCAATCAACGGAAGTACATCATCCCAACTTCCTCTATCATCTAACACACATGCTCTCAACAGATCTTCAAGGGACTGATTCGTCCTTTCAGTCTGTCCGTCCGTCTGGGGATGGTAAGCTGAACTCAACCGTAGTTTCGTTCCTAATGCTTCGTGCAATGCTCCCCAAAAATGTGATGTGAACTTCGGATCACGGTCTGATACAATACTTGATGGTACTCCGTGTAACCTCACAATTTCAGCAATGTAGACCTCTGTTAGCTGATCTACCTTATAGGTGGTCTTTACTGGCGAAAGTGTGCGGATTTAGTCAGTCGATCCACTATCACCCATATAGAATCATTTTTTTCTCCTTGTCTTTGGCAATCCAGTTATAAAATCCATGGAAGTGTTGTCCCACTTCCACTCTGATATATCTAAAGGTTGCAACACCCCAGCAGGTCGCTGATCTTCCACCTTGCACGGAACATCAATCTAGTACCAAACCTAAACACTAAGTATGACACCGATACATTGAGTACAATGTATCATTACCTAATGATAGGACTTCCAATCCATACCAAGAATGATCTTGGGTTATTGTAGAGGTAAACAAATCAAATTAATCGAGAAATCTCTAATATGGACAATTACTTGGCAATGTAAACATGCAATATTTTCAGTCAAAGTCTTAGCAAGCATAAAAACAACCAAATCAAAAGGGTAGTGACGACGCAGATAACTTCCAACGATTCACAAAATCCTTAGTAATGAAGGAATGGGTTGTCCCCGAATCAGAAAGTGTAGTTAGGGGGTTACCTGTAATCGCACAGTCATATCGAATCAGATTGCTAGATAAATTTCCAACTTCAGCGCCAACGCAATAAACATGTCCTCTAGCAGTAGGAAGAGTAATCCTAGCTACATTCACCATTGGTTCCACCTTCGGAGCCTTGCAATTCTTTGCAAAGTGCCCTGGTTTATGGCAATTGTAGCAAGTAGGACTGTTAAAGGTACAAGCATAAGCATATTGTCCCTCTTCTCCACATCGGAAACATCGTATACCTTGTCCCACTTGTCTCCCAAAGTCTTGGTTCCCTGGGTTATTCTGTCCCCCGTTGTTATCATGTGGTCGATTATAAGGTTTAACAACTTGTTTTCCCTTGTTCTGATACTTCACCCGACTAGGTCTTCCTGAGTTAAAATTGCCTCCTCGGCTAGCTCTTTTATTCTTCATATCCTCAAAGGTAGGATGCATTAGTGTAGTCATATGTTTAAAATCATTCATTTTAAACTTCTAGAGAAGCTCTTTTGTATATTTAGTTTGATGAATGTCTATGCCTTTTTGACTTTGCTGAATTTGTATCCCTAAAAGGACCTTAAGTTCCCCATCATACTCATTTGAAATTCAAGTTGCATCAACATAGCAAATTTTGGACAAAGAGTGCCATTAGTAGATCTAAAACTGATAGCATCAACATGTATTAGAATGATAAGAATGTAAACTCCTATTGATTTTCCAAATAGGTTGTTATCTACTTGTCCCTTATCAAAATTGTTTTTAAGCAAGAAGTTACTTAGTCTATCTACCATGTTCAAAGTGTTTGTTTTAGAGCATACAATGATTTCCTAAATTTGAATAAATGGTTTAGAAATTCAGAACTTTCAAAACTTGGGGGTTGCTTAACATAAACTTCTTCACTTATATACTATTTTAGAAATGCACTTTTAACATCCATTTGAGATTATGTAATATTATTGTAAACACCAAAAGAAAGTAGAATACAAATAGCTTCAAACTTTTCCACTAGAGCAAATGTCTTAGTGTAATCAATGCATTCTTGTTAACTATTTCCTTGTGGCTTGTTTCTAACCACTTCTCATTCTTCATTTAGCTTTTTCTAAAAATCCATTTGGTTCGAATCATGTTTTCTTTTGGTGTAGGTATAAGACCCTTAACATCATTTTTTTTAAATTATTTGGTCTGTATTGCAAGTATCTAAACAATTTATGTCAATGTTTCATCAACATATGTAGGTTCAATTGATGATAGTTGATCAAATAAAGTTGTGTCTTTTAGTGATGATCTGATCTTCAAATGACCATTTGCATTTCCAATTATTATAGTTTAAGGATGGGATGACTTGTACTTCCACCCAGATACGTCGGGACTATGAAACCTATCAGACATAGTTCATATTCTCGCCAGACACCTGTACAAAAGTACTGCCCCAAGAATTTAAACTTCCACACATCGCTTCAAAAAGTGGTACAAGGACACATCAAAATAAAAGTCAAGCTGACAATATGAGGTATAGGTAATGTCTTTCAAATTGAAATAAATACATCCACAAAAGAAAGACAGCTAGATCTTATACAACCACCTAATCTGATCATACTACAAAAAGCTATACAACCTGGGTGATCTCCACGTGCCCCGCATGATTCCCTCAGACACAACATCGGACAAGTATGCCTAACTACCTTCCCATCTCCAAGGTACTAACCGGTCGGATGATCCTGATTCTCATCTGAGGGCAAAGTCTAGATTTCCACAATAATTGTAAAGGTCACCAACTGAAATTAACAAATATCACATAGCATTTAATTTTTTTTATGCACAAAATAACCTTTCAACTTAGCATACTCTTTGAGAGGGTTTTCATCTGCCAAACATGCATAATCAAAGTTGAAAAATGAAGTTTTTAATAAAATTGCACTGTCGTATTCGAATACAACATCCTTGTATTTGAATACAGCGCTGTTTCAGAAGTCAGTAGCAAAATCAGCACAACTGTATTTGAATACAAGACATTATGTAGTCGGATACGAGACAAGACAAGTTAGTGGCAAAAACAACACAATGGTATTCGAATACAACCTCCTTGTATTCGAATACAATAGCAGAAAAATGCAGAATTTAGCTTTGAAATGGTTTCGAAATCAATCAACACTTACACACAAATCCAAACAATCACACTTACAAATTAGGGCACAATCACAACCACAACTGAGCATATATATACCATCATCACAGTATATCAAACATGACTCGTGTGCCAAGCACCTTAATGCAATGCGTATATACTCAAAATGCATGAACGAAAACCCTCCTTGAAGGGGCGTAAATCATAATTGTACCGCTTATTACAAACTAGTATTAATTACCGAGGTGCCACCTATCACGGGTCAACACGATTTACTAAAAAACGTAAATCGTAAACGCACCGCCTATCATAGACCAATATTGTTTACTGAGGTGTCACCTATCACGGGTCAACATGATTTACTAAAAAGCGTAAATCGTAAACATACCGCCTATCACAAACCAATACTGTTTACCGAGGGGCCACCTATCACGAGTCAGCACGATTTACTAAAAATGTGCAGTCTATCACATACCTACACGACGCGAAAATCCCCGCAAGGATAAGATGAACCAATAGATCACATGGCATCATCTCGTGGCCCATCACGGTCACCACTATCACCACGGCACCATCGCGGCAACTATGTACTATGAAATGCATGAGCATACTCTGACTCTTTCCTTAACAATCATTAAGTAAATGCATATATTAAAAGATTCCCCATTTTTAATACTCATTTAACACTAATGATTTTCAAATTCAACATAGAGTGTAACACCCCGATTTTTTTAAAACCGAGAGTGTATTTTTTTTTTTTCAAAAGAAATTAAAATAAAACAGAGAAATAAATAAGGAAAATACCTTTGGATGTTTAAGTCATAACCCAACGACAATTAAGTCAATATAATTTACAAGCAGCGGATTAGTTTTTGAAATATGAATCCAAAGTATTTACACATCAAAAAGTGGTACATGGAACCCATCGAAAATAAAATGTCATGCTGGCAATATTAGTATAGGTACAGTCTTCCAATTTAAAATAAACACAATCCAAAAGAAAGACATCTAGTCCCTATACGTCAACCTAATCTGATCATTCTACAAAAACTATACATCCTGAGTGATCTTCACGCGCCCCGCAAGATCCTCCTAACATAGCTCCAGTCAGGTGTTCCAACTACATCCCCATCCACAGGATAAGAGTTTCTACTAAGCAAATCGATTGGGAAATCGATTTCTTGAAGGTTTTTAGTGAAACCTGTACTATGGGCTTAAATCAATCGATTGGGAAATCGATTTCTTAACATAGCTGAGCCCCTGTAACTTGCTAAATCGATTGGCAAATCGATTTCTTAAATAGCTGAGCCCCTGTAACTTGCCAAATCGATTGGAAAATCAATTTCTTAAATAGCTGAGCCCCTATAACTTGCCAAATCGATTGGTAAATCGATTTCTTAAATAGCTGAGCCTCTTGGACTTGCCAAATCGATTTTATAAATAGCTAGTCTCCTGTAACTTGCCAAATCGATTGGCAAATCGATTTGGTTCAATATCTTTCAACAAAATCGAATGGGAAATCGATTGTTTCTGAGGTTTTTTCTAAAACTAGATAACTGAATCGATCACCATTACACACAATTCCAAAACATAATACTTAGCACTTATAACACAATCACTACGACACCATGAGCTTCGAAATAGTTTTGCAATCAAACATACTATCACACAATTCCAAAACATCCATACTTGACAATTAAAACACAATCACCATGCCAACTTGAGTTTCGAAATAGTTTTGCAAACAATGACACTTACACACAATTTCACCACATAACACTTAGCAAGTACAACGCAATTACCACGACATCTCAGGTTCAAACACTCAATCATACTCTTCGGGAGTAGAAAATCGTAATTGTACAGTATCTCAAAGACCAGCACTTACTACCAAGGTGCCACCTATTTCAGGCCTGCACGATTTATTAATTTTTAGCCTATCACAAGTCTTAAACTTCAATTCCAAACAAAACCCTCCGCGAGAGGCGTAAATCCTAAACGTACAGTTTCTCACGAACGAACACGAGTGCAATCTCTCATGGACAAACACAATTTACCAGGGTGTAGTCTATCACGGACAAACACATGTGCAGTCTCTCACGGACAAACACATGTGCAGTCTCTCACGGACAAACACAATTTACCAGGGTGTAGTCTCTCACGGACAAACACCAGTGCAGTCTCTCACAGACAAACACAATTTACCGGGGTGTAGTCTCTGACGGACAAACACCTATGCAGTCTCTCACGGACAAACACAATTTACCAGGGTGTAGTCTCTCACGGACAAACACCAGTGCAGTCTCTCACGGACAAACACAATTTACCAGGGTGTAGTCTCTCACGGAAAAATACCTGTGCAGTCTCTCATGGACAAACACAATTTACCAGGGTGTAGTCTCTCACGTACAAACACCTGTGCAGTCTCTCACGGACAAACACAATTTACCATGGTGTAGTCTCTCATGGACAAACACCAGTGCAGTCTCTCACAGACAAACACAATTTACCAGGGTGTAGTCTCTCACGGACAAACACCATTAAGTAAAGGTAGATATTAAAATATTCCCCGTTTTTAATACCCATTTAACTCTTACAATTCGGACGACAATCATTAAGTAAACGTAGATATTAAGAGATTCCCCATTCTTAATACTCATTTAACTCTAACGATTTCTACTTCAAACATTATGTAAACCGAGATATTAGAAGATTCCCTATTTTTAATACTCATTTAACTCTAACAATTTTCACGACAATCATTAAGTAAACAAAGATATTAAGAGATTCCCCATTCTTAATACTCATTTACTCTAACGATTTTCACTGCAAACATTAAGTAAACAGAGATATTAAAAGATTCCCTATCTTTAATACTCGTTTAACTCTAATGATTTTCACAACAACATTAAGTAAACGTAGATATTAAGAGATTCCTCATTCTTAATACTCGTTTAACTCTAATGGTTTTCAAATTCCACACAGAACATACTCAAACATATTCACAAATTCAATCCACAATTCACACCATATCACATCAATTCATTTTTCCACAGAGTCCACACAAACACATCTCGAATTTCATAAGTATCCATTATGAACACATCGAATACGACGACACAAATCAACACAACCCACCACTCAAACAAAACAAATTTCATTTACTCAAAATCATACATAAATGAGTTAAATTCATTTTCCATGAAACATTCATCAATATCACCAAAATCCCACATTAGAATTTCACCCATAAAAGTATTAAATTCATTTTCCCCAAATCAACACTTCAACCCTCACAAATTCTTTTCCACACAACCACAGATAAGTCCCTAAATGCAAACTAAAAGTTTGGAAGGAGCCCTTACCTTAACGTTAGCTTAAACGTGCGATTACGGTACCGCGAGTAAATCCGGTAAAATCTCCGCTCACGACGTCGCTTCCAAAGTTAGTTCACTAGCACCGTAGAGTGGAGGTGAACAACTTCCCCTTCTATCTCTTCGCGAAATGAAGCTTAGATCTAGAAGAAACGTGAAGGTTTTCGTGTGACGGTTTGAAAATCCCTAACACCGTTTTTCTTCGTTTTCAAATCAAAGAGGAAATATGAAGCTGAGAAATCCTTGCCTTGTTTTTCCTTTGCTTTTCCTTCCTTCTATTTTCTTTTCTTTCTATTTCCTTTTTTTTTCCCCTCCAAACAAACATATATCTATATATATATATATATATATATATATATATATATATATATATATATATATATATATATATATATATATATATATATATATATATATATATATATATATATATATATATATATATATATATATATATATATATATATATATATATATATATATATATATATATATATATATATATATCTACATATATTAATTATAACATAACAAATATCTCAAAATATCTAGATATTTATTAAAATTACCATTTCACCCATAACCTCTCAAAACCACTTTTTGTCAAAAACATCTACTATCGTCGCAACTCAATTGACAGATACAATTTTTAGCAACTCGGGATATTTTTAACAAAACTCTCCAGAATTAAATTCTTCATAAAAGATCCACCGTAGTTAATTTAATTTATTTATCGACGAATAATTTTAATCGGGACATCAAAATATATTTTTGGGATTTTAAGCTCACAAAATATTAATACTTGGCTAAAAAGCCTCCGAGTTCAATACCCAAAATACACTAAAATACATAAAGTACAATTCAGAATTATGGGTCTTACACAGAGCATACTCAAACATATATTTTTCCCACCCACACATCAAATTTAATCCACAATTCACATTAAATTCGATCAATTCAAATTCAACAAAAACCACACCAAGCTCAATCGTCAATCACCCATAAATTTCCACAAAATTCAAACATAACTCATGCCAAATTAAGTGTCACAAACCACACCTCAAACATCTCAAACTACATTTCCTCAAAACACACATAGATGACTTAAATTCACGTTCCACCAATTCACATAATTGCATTAAATTCATTTTCTACAATTTCACACATCAAATACATCAAATTTCAACTTCACAAATACACATATAGCATCCTATATGCAAGCTAAAATTTTTGAAGGAACTCTTACCTTAACGATAGCTTTAACAAGCGATTTCAGCATCGCAATTAATTCTGGTAAAATTTCCTCTCACGACGTCGCTTCCAAACTTTCCCTTCTATCACTTCTCGAAACGAAGCTCAAACGTCGAAGAAAAGTGGAGGTTTGAGATTGACAGTTTTGAAAACCCCTAAAACCATTTTTCTTCGTTTTCGAATCCGAGAAGAAGAAAGAAGACGGAGAGATAAACTCGAGTAGCAGGAAATTGTTTTTTCTTTCACTAACTTGGTTTTCTTGAAGCCAAAAAAAGAAAAAGGAAATGGAAGGAAGAAGAAGGAATGGGTTCACGAGGCTGGGAAACGATTCTGCTTTCTTTCTTTCCTTTCCGTCTCACGTTTTCATATATATATATTATACTTAAAACCAAACCAAACAAATATGTTAACAACTCTTACACACATCACTTTACTCACATCTCAATTTATTTTGAAAAAAATATCTACTCTCGTCGCAATTCAATTGACCGATAAATTTTTTAGCAACTCGGGATATTTTTAACAAAACTCTCCAGAATTAAATTCTTCGTAAAAGATCCACCGCAGTTAATTTAATTTATTTATCGACGAATAATTTTAATCGGGGCATCAAAATATATTTTTGGGCATTTCAGCTCACAAAATATTAATACTTGGCTAAAAAGCCTCCGAGTTCAATACCCAAAATACACTAAAATACATAAAGTACAATTCAGAATTATGGGTCTTACACAGAGCATACTCAAACATATATTTTTCACAACCACACATCAAATTTAATCCACAATTCACATTAAATTCGATCAATTCAAATTCAACAAAAACCACACCAAGCTCAATCGTCAATCACCCATAAATTTCCACAAAATTCAAACATAACTCATCCCAAATTAAGTGTCACAAACTACACCTCAAACATCTCAAACTACATTTCCTCAAAACACACATAGATGACTTAAATTCACTTTCCACCAATTCACATAATTGCATTAAATTCATTTTCTACAATTTCACACATCAAATACATCAAATTTCAACTTCACAAATACACATATAGCATCCTATATGGAAGCTAAAATTTTTGAAGGAACCCTTACCTTAACGATAGCTTTAACTAGCGATTTCAGCATCGCAATTAATTCCAGTAAAATTTCCTCTCACGACGTCGCTTCCAAACTTTCCCTTCTATCACTTCTCGAAACGAAGCTCAAACGTCGAAGAAAAGTGGAGGTTTGAGATTGACAGTTTTGAAAACCCCTAATACTATTTTTCTTCGTTTTCAAATCCGGGAAGAAGAAAGAAGACGGAGAGATGAATTCGAGTAGCAAGGAAATTTTTTTCTTTCACTAACTTGGTTTTCTTGAAGCCAAAAAAAGAAAAAGGAAATGGAAGGAAGAAGAAGGAATGGGTTCACGAGGATGGGAAACGATTCTGCTTTCTTTCTTTCCTTTCCGTCTCACGTTTTCATATATATATATATATATATATATATATATATATATATATTATACTTAAAACCAAACCAAACAAATATATTAACAACTCTTACACACATCACTTTACTCACAACTCAATATATTTTGTAAAAAATATCTACTCTCGTCGCAACTCAATTGACAGATAAAATTTTTAGCAACCAGAGATATTTTTAACAAAACTGCTCGGTATTAAATTCTTTGTAACGTAAATAAATTATTCTCCGACAAATAATTTTAATCCAATTTCCAAAAATATAATTTTGGCATTTAACTCACTAAATACCAAAAACTAGGCTAAAAGCCTAAGAAATTCAACACAAAATACCCTAAAATTGTATAATTTAGGATTTAAAAATTAAGGGTCTTACATAGTGTAACACCCCGGCCCTCCAGCGTTACCAGCAATGTTACCTCACGTGTTTCTCGCCCCCCCCCCTTCCCTCATGGAAATCTAGCGAGTTTTTGTCTTCTGTGGGATTCGAGTCCGGTACCTAGGGGATAAGTACCGCCTCCACACAATCCCACTACCAATTGAACGCTCAATTGGTAGTGGGATTGTGATGAGGCGGTACTTATCCCCTAGGTACCGAGCTCGAATCCCACGGAAGGAAACTACTCGCCAGATTTCAATGAGGCAAAGGGGGGGGCGAGAAGCTCGTGAGGTAACATTGACGGGGTGTTACACATAGTGACTAAGTTCTTAGGGTTAAAGGAGTTCTTTATTTATTTTCGTTTTTGGCAAGCTTCACACATAATTTCAGTTTTATAGCTAAGGTTACATAGACCTATAACTAGTTGAAGTTTATTCAATTTTGAGAATAATCTAAAGTTTACATGACCTAACCTTTTGTGCCAAATTAATTTCTCTTCATTTCTTGACATTAGACAGTTAACATCTTGTTTCTTTAGACTAAACATATTTATCTTATATATGTTATTTTGTTTGACCTATGAAGAGTATAGATCTATCATTTTCACTAATTTCCTTGCATTTTTTATTAAATATAATACCATAATTACTATCACTTAACTGACTAATACTTGATAAATTATGACTAAGACCTTTCACAATCAAAATATCTTTAATAGGAGGAGATGAGGTTTCTTAACCAATTGTGTTTTGCCCCATGACCTTGGATTCTTTTTCATTATTTGATTAAAGTTGATTCTATGTACTTCTTCATCCTTGATCCACTATTTATAGATGAAACTAGGGTTCGTGAGTTTTGCCACTCAAGAATTTTGAATCGTATGTTCATTCCTGTTTGGTCAACAAATATTTCTTCAAAATATAATTCTTAAAGATATGTTTTGATAATATGACTCTTATCCAATTCTCTATTTTCAAATATAATCTTGAGTAGTTCTTCTAGAAGGATATTTTGCATATTTGTTTAGATTATGTTTGCAAATTAATTAACTTGAATCTTCTTTCATATGCTGAATTTGATTTGAATGAGAATGCATTTGGGCTTGTTCTTGAATCTTCTTAATTACGAATAAGGCTAAGTCCAATTCAATATTTTTCTCAATCAATTAGGGCTTCTATCTTTCCATCAAAGTCTTTGATTTTTCTCCATCAGAATCATTGACTTGATTGTTGGATTCAAATGTTATGTTGCTTGAATAATCATAGTCGGACGCAGATGCAAAGGTGTGCGACTTAGAATTAGTGGCATGGAAAACTTCACCTTTGTTTCTTTATCAAAGTTAGTGCAACTTCAGAGTGTGTTGTGTATCACAGGCAACACTTTGGAGTGTGTTGTAGTCTTTTGATTCAATGGAGTATATGCGTCAGATGTAGACTTGGACAATGGCTTCAAACTTCAAAGGCATGTTGAATCTTTAGAGGCTTACTAGATCTTCAGAGACATGCCTACATACTGACTCATTAGAGGCCAGCAAATTGGAAGCACGCTTCAGTCTTAAGAGGTAGACGCAAAAACACATTGAACTATAAAAAGCACACTATCGAAGCCAGATGCGAGAACATTTTCAATGTGTGGATTTGACTGATTTGATTTTGTTTTCTCTGATATTTTAACTTCATTTGGTGGTGGCATCCTCTGGTGATATCCTATAGTGGTGGTATTCTCAAGTCATTTCCTCTATTGATATTCTCTGGTGGTGGTATCCTTTTGTTACTTTATTTCGTGGTATCCTTTTGTCGTATCATCTAGTCATTTCCTCCTATTTTCCTATTCCAATTTCGGTATACTAAGTGAAATTTTTAGTGAAATAAAATATTCTCATAAGGTACTTTTGTTAGCATCAAAACCACATATTGAAATTGTTCTTGGAATCAATTTGGTTCCAACGCATAGGATCTTTTGTTATGTACTTTCATCTTAGAGACTAAGTTTTGAAATCTTGAAAAATCTCCTTGATGTCTTCATCTTCCTCCATCTAGGTATGACAACACCATTGTCATTAAAGACTAAGGATAGATACTCATTGGTATATCCTTGTTGCTGAATTTATCAAAAATTTTAAAAGTTATTGCATTCATCATAAAATTTATGGATTTATGATGCAACTTGAAATTCTTCTATTGTTTACTGTTAAGTTATTTTCTAGGTATGACAACACCATTGTCAATAATTACAGCTACATAACCATTTTCAACTACAATCCTTAATTAAGGATCGTAAGATAATTAAAAACTTTGTAGTTTATTTTCCATAATTCAAATTTCTCTCCATCAAACATTCAGGGTCTATTGACATAATCACCAAATGTTTCATCATATGCCCTAGCCATATTTCTCATAGTATTTTTACTCAAACATTGTTAAAAAAATTTTAAGCAAAAAAAAAAGTATAATACAAATAGGTAAAAGGTTTCTTTTAAAAAAAATTAGCTTATAAGAAAAAAGGTAAGCAAGAGATGAAAGACACAAGCAATTATCCTAGTTCACCATCAAACATATAGATATGTCCAATCCATTCAAATTGAAAGATTTATTACTAGTCAATCTAACTATGTTACAAATCTTCTCAACCATTACTGGGCTAAATTACAACAAATGTTTACAAGGTATGCTCTCAGACTATTTGCATTTCTTAGCACTCAAGAACTGATATGAGAATTTTCATGAATTGTTATGTATGACGACAATAAGCTCTTTTTCATTTTGTCTATAGTGATGATCACTAGTGTTTTTATAGAGAAACTTCCAGGCCATTAGGATTTTTGACTATTGATGTGATTGCATGAAATCATCATCTAACATAATGACTTGTATCAAATCATAAGAGATCTGGAATCAACATTAAAAACTTGTCCATAATTTGTCTTCATAATGTATTCAGCGTATCTTGATAGAAAAGGTCAGACTATAGAATGACATATTCATATGATGTCTTTCACTTCTTAAGACAGATGAAATATCCAATTTATTGAGCAGATGAAAGTTGACTTTTCTCAAAACATTGATTTTGTTAGAGTGTTGACTTTATGCTTTAACCAGAAGGTCAACTATTTGGAAGACTCATCAGAAGAAAAATCATCAAAGCGAGTTTGTATTAATAAATTCATTAGAGCCGCGTCGAGAGCGTGTTTGTAGAGTTTGTCACAGCTATAACAGATCTTCTAGAGGATTGTCTTGTTTTCCTTATTTATCTTCTCTAATCATCACATGATGCATCATAAGGTTTTTAAGGTTCATGACAAATGAACTGCACACATAATTAAATTCATTAGTGCTATAAATTAAGGATCATCAAAACAATTAAGGATCATTGTTATTCAACCAAACTTGATTCTAACACACCAAAGTAAATTATTGTCTTTTGAAAGCTTCTTGCTGACTATAGTTCTGCTCTTTAAGGATTCAAGCGTTAACTTGGCTAAGTTACAATGAAAATGAGGTTTGTGATATAAGTTTACTCTTTGAAAGTGTACAAAAAAACTTAATCGTAGAGTGTAAGTGAAAAGCTTTCAAAACAAAGTAACTAAAGTTTAGGTTCACTTGCCACAATCATAATTTTCACTAGAATTTTTGAACTGTAATGGTTCGATGGTTCGATGAGCTCTCCCTAGAATTTTCTCTATAGATCATTGAGGATAGGTCGTTTTTTTTACCGTTGCAGGCACAGGGCAAAGAATGTAAAAATTGATTCCTTAAACTTGTCCTTTTAGTGTCATAATTTCTTCTTCAGAATGTTCTCTTATTCAAGAGGAATCTTTAATAATTTCATATCATTGTTATTAAATATATATTTTGAATGAAGATAATGATCTTTTAAAGGGAAAAAAAGATATAGATGATACACGACTTGTGCTAAATGTGCTTCTATTAGATTATCATGAATTGACTTGTATCAAATTTGACTAGATGGTTCACAAAATTATATATAAGAGGAACCATATGATATGCTTCTTTGGCCATATGATTCATTGAAATGCTCATTAGAAGGTCCACAAACTTAAACACTCATTCAAGTATAAAGTGTTGTCTTATATAATTTATTATAATCTAAACCAAAATTAAGGACCATTGTTCAGCAACCCAACTTTGTTCTAACATAATATCCTCTCTACTAAGAGTCATTAGAACTCTTTGTAAATCAATTAAGTATAGTAACAATTAGTTCTTAATGAAATGTGATGCTTGAATTGATATAGGAATCAAATTGTAATATCCTTTCAGCGAGAGTTAGAATCTTAGGACAAATTGTTGATCAAGTCAAACCTGCATTGTTGTTATAAATTGTCCCAATAGTAACTACCACCTTTGTGATTGAAGATAGAAGTAACCACTCGGCTCCTCAACGGAGTATTTTTATAATTGTTGAGAATACTATAAGGTCTCTAATGGAACGTCTAAAGAGGCAGAGTAAATAATACTCATGAGCCAATAGAGGTACTATACAAATTGAACTCAATAGGAGAGTGAATCCATAATTTTTTAGGAATCTAGAGTGAGACATGATAATACCGATTGCCTGGAGAATCTGGAGAATACTCAATGCTTAGAAATTCTAAGAGAATAATCAAATCCTTAAGAGGATGCATTAACAATACTTTAGAGGATTAAGTCTCTAACTGCAATAGGCTAAAAAATTAAGTGTAAGGTGAGGACTAGATGTAGCAATTGTTGTGAACTAGTATAAAAATATCTATTGTAACTAGGGGTGGGCAAAATTCAGTTCTAAACTAGAACCATTTGAAAATTGAACCGAACTGGTTTTTAGTTTGAAAAAACCGAACCGAACCAAATTATTCTATAAATTGGTGCACCGATTTACTACTTTTAACCGGCCCGGTTTAACATAGCTTTTTTGTTGATATATGCCAAATTTTACATAATTACCCCTAATTACTTCTAAAATAACAAATTCGGTTCAAGTTTTTTGTAATAAAAGCCAATTATGGTTCAATTTTTTTTTGAACTGAAAACCAATTCGGTTCGGTTTTTTCAAATTGAAAATCGGTTCGGTTCAGTTCTAGTTATAAAAAATCAGTTCGAAATTCGGCTCTCAATTTTTATAAATCAGTTCAATTCAAAAACAGTTCGGTTTAGTTTAGTTCTGTAGTTTGGTTTAATTTTTTGTTTTTTTGAACACCCCAAATTGTAACAGAGAAAAGTAAATAGAGAACACAGGACGGGAGGGGATAAGGGGTTTGGAATTTAGGGTTGTGATGAGAATTTTATATAAGTTCATCAAAAAGTAAGTTATACTTTAGGTTTTTATTATATTTTTCTAGGAATTTATTGATGTAAACATTGGTTTAATTGATTAATTAAATGTTTAAGAGAATTAGTGAATAATTTAAATTTTAAATATTAGAAATGTCTTATCAACATTATTGATATTGTCAACGCAGGTCACATCAGCAAAAACTTGTCACATTAGCGTTTTTTAATTTAAAAAAAAAACCTTTTTGAAAAAAATTGAAAAATGCTTATCTTGTTGGGTATTAGACTCCTTTTCGATGTGGAGAAATACCTAAATATTATAGTGCATGTGTCTCACTTATTTAAGTGGAGAGTGGTCTAATTAGAGTTGTAAGAGAGATACTATTTTGAAAGAAAAAAGAGTCACCAAAAGAGAAAAGAGGAGAGTAAACCCTATTTTCGATTTTGTCAAATTAGTCTCAGAAAAACATTGATTGTGCATTCGTTAACTATTCGCTCGGGCTGATTTTTGGACAGCAAGTTCGCAACATTTAGGTCTTCGTTTTTAATGGTCAAATTGGCGACATGATTTCTGGAGAGGAAGTAATTGTGCTCGATCAACCCCAAGTTTTTTAGTGTTTTTCTTCTTCTTGCTTTTCATTTGTAAGCTTTAGTGCTTTGTTATTTTTGTTGGTTGTTGGCATATTTCGTGCATCATTTTGAAAATCTCTTGTACCTTTGTTTGATTATATTAGAGCTATTTCTTTGATCTAGAAGACCTGTAGTTTCTACCCTTGCATTGAGGGATTTTCCACATTAAAATATTAGTGTTTTTTATGCTATTTTATTTTGATTAATTTACTACCATATATATATTTGTGGTTGCTCCTCACGGGTTCTAGCAAGTTGGGGGAATTTTATGTCCGTTGCGTATTACTTGTTATCTTATTTATGTATTTATTCCCATTAGAGTGGCAACAAAGCTCTTGATTAAAGGGTTATTTGACTTGCTTGAAGGATGAAGGAAAATATGAATATAAAGACGGTATGCTTGAATGGTACTAATTACCATTTGTGGAAAGGTAAGATGAAAGATTTGTTAGTTACGAAGAAAATGCATCTTTCAAGTTTTAGTTCTAAAAGTGGGATGCAAATGTTGCTTAAAGGAGTCAAACATGGTCTAGATGTTTGCCACAATATGATCTCCATGCATATGCTTGATGAAAATGGTTTTGATAATCATTTTGCTTTTGGAAAGTGAAAACTCGGTAAAGGCAACTTGGTTGTGGCAAGAGGAAAAAAAATTAGTAAATTGTATCGGACAAAAGCTTTGGTTTCCAAAGACAATGTGAATGTTGTAGATATGGAATCATCTTTGTGGCACCAAAGGTTTAGCCATACAAGTGTAAAAGGGTTAAATTGTTTCGCAAAACAAGATGTGCTTCCAGGATTGAAGAATGTAGATTTGGAGAAATATTTTCATTGCATAATTGGTAAACAAACTAGAGTATCCTTCAAAAGGCATCATCCCTCTAGAAAGTCAGAACTGCTTCAGTTGGTGCATTCTAACGTCTATGGCCTTTTAAAGGTAAAATCTTTCAATGGTGCACTTTACTTTGTTACTTTTATTGATGATTGTTCTAGTAAACTATGGGTTTTTGTTTTGAAGACAAAAGACCAAGTGTTGGAGAAATTCAAACATTTTCATGCTTTGGTTGAGAGGCAGATAGACAAGAAGATGAAATGTGTTCGTATTGACAACAATGGTGAGTATTGCGGACCCTTTGATGTCTATTACAACCAGTAGGGTGAGGCATTGTACACGACGGTGCATGTTATTAATCTTACACCTATTGTCGCTTTGAATAGTGAGGTACCAAACAAGGACTAATTTGGCAAGAATGTCAAGTGTGATCATTTGAGAGTCTTTGGTTGCAAGGCTTTTGTGCATGTTCCAAAGGATGAAAGATCCTAGTTGGATGCAAAGTAAAAGCATTATTTCATCATTGGTTATGGGGAGCATGAATTTGGCTACATGATTGTGTTGATGATCATCAGTTTGAGGATGAGGAAAATATTCCAATAGGTGATGGTCATGTGTTGTCACATGATGAAAACCTTAGTAATGCTTCTGAATCATTTCAAACCCAACTCAAGAGGTCTAAGAGTCAAAGGCAACCCTCTACAAGGTATGGTTCTGACGAGTATGTGAATTTGACTGATGAAGGGGAATCTGAGTATTTTCAAGAAGCCATGGAGAGTGAAGAAAGTCAAAAGTTGTTGGATGCAATGCATGATGAGATGAAATCGTTGCATGATAATCACACTTATGATTTGGTGAAATTGCCAAAAGGCAAAAAGGCTTTGGAAAATAGGTGGATCTATATAGTGAAACTCAAGAGTAACTCAAAGTCTTTGAGGTATAAACCCAGATTAGTGGTGAAAGGTTTATGACAAATAATATGTATGGACTTTGATGAGATTTTCTCACATGTTGTAAAAATATCATCAATTAGAACCGTGTTGAGCAAATGGACATAAATATAGCTTTCCTTCATGGTGATTTGAAGGAAGAGATTTACATGAAGCAACCTGATGGTTTTCTTGTTGAAGGCATGGAAGACAATGTGTGTAGACTAAGAAAGAGTCTAGAAGGTTTGAAGCAAGGTCCAAGGCAGTGATACAAAAAGTTTGATTTTGTTATGTGTGACCAAAGATATATGAAGACTACTTCAAAACAGTATGTGTTTGTTAGAAAATTTTCTAACAATGGTTTTATTATCGTGTTATTATATGTTGATGACATAGTTATTGTTGGGAAAAATATTTCCAAGATTGACAAGTTAAAGAAGTAGTTGGGCGAATCATTTCCATAAAAGACATGGAAGCATCTAAACAGATTCTTGGCATAAGAGTCATGCGTGATAGAAAGGAGAAGAAACTTTGGATGTCACAAGAACGCTATATTGAGAAAGTGTTGCAAAGGTTTCAAATGAAAAACTCTAAGAATGTAAGTACTCCTCTTGTTGCTCATTTTAAGTTGAGTTATAAGCAGTGTCCTTCTAGTGAAGATAAGAAAAAAGACATAGAAGGAGTTCCTTATGTTTCTGTAGTGGGTAGTTTGATGTATATAATGGTGTGTACAAGACCAGATATTACACATGTTGTTGGTACAATCAGTAGATTTTGTTAAATTCATGTAGAGAGCATTGGAATGCTGTAAAATAGATTTTGAGGTATCTTTGTGGTGCTACATGTATGAGGATTTGTTTTGGAGGTGACAAACCTATTTTGGTGGGGGTACTACGACTCAGGTATGGCTGGAGATATTGATTCAAGGAACTCCACTTCAGGCTATATGATTAAATTTGTATAGGGAGTAATGGCTTGGCAGTCGAAATTACAGAAATGTGTAGCATTGTCTATAACTGAGGCAGACTTCATTGCTATTACCGAAGCATACAAATAGTTGATTTGCTTGAAGAAATTATTGCAGGAGCTTGGGTTTATTGAGAAAAATATGTAATATTTTTCGATAGTCAAAGTGTTATTCATGTTTGTAAGAATTCAACGTTTCATAGCAGGTCCAAACACATTGATGTGAGGTATCATTTGATATGTGATGTTTTGGAAGCTAAGTTGTTGGAGTTGGCTAAAGTTCATACTGAATATAATGATTATGATATGATGACTAAAGCATTACCAAGAGGAAAGTTTGAAATTTGTTGTGATATGGTCGGTTTAGGGATTATCTCCACATAGTTCTGAGGGGGAGATGTGTTGAGTATTTGGCTCCCTTCGTATGTGGAGAAAGACCCAAATATTTTAGCTTAAGTGTCTCACTTATTTAAGTGGAGAGTGGTCTAATGAGGGCTGTAAGAGAGACTTTTTTTGAAAGAAAAGACCGCCGCCAAAAGAGAAAAGAGGAGAGTAAACCCTATTTCGGATTTTGTCAAATCAATCTCACAAAAACGTCAAATTCGCATTCGTTTACCGTTGGATCGTGCTGATTTTTAAATAGAAGGTTTGCAATATTCAGGTCTTCGTTTTCAACGGTCAGATCGGCGACATCATTTATGGAGTGGGAGAAATCGTGCTCGAACAACACCAGATTTTTGAGTGTTTTTCTTCTTCTTGCTTTTCATTTTTAAGCTTTAGTGCTTTGTTATTTTTGTTGGTTATAGGCACACTTTTTGCATCATTTTGAGACTCTCTTGTACCCTTATTTGATTATAGTGGAGCTATTTATTTGCTCTGGAAGACCCATGGTTTTTATCCTTGCATTGAAAAGTTATCCACGTTAAAATAATGGTGTTCTTTATGCTCTTTTTATTTTGATTAATTTGTTGTCATATATATTTATTGTTGCTCCTCACAGGTTCTTGCAAGTTGGGAGAATTTTATATTCGTTGCATGCTATTTGTTATCATATTTATGTATTTATTTCCATCAGATCTTACGTTCTTAGTTTGGAAGACATTGATATTATCTACACATATTTTCTCACATAATAACAACAGTCTATCCTTATCTGTTAAAATAATATAAACATATAAGTTTTTTTTTAAATTTATCTTTCGAAAATCTATTTCCACAAATTTTCCAATACAAATATTTGTCTCAAAAAACATGCCACATATTTACCGATACACATATTTATTCGGAGAACTTGTCAAAAGAATTCTGGTACGTATCAGAAAAAAGTTTGCTTATCAAAAAATTTGTACAGGGTGAAAGCATGGATTTTTAAATGTTATTGGGTGAAAAATGAAATGTAAAATTTAAATTGGTAAATTAATAAAAATGACAAAGAATAAACTTTATAATTTTGTTAAGTAGGGGTATAAGGTGGGGTATGGAGCATAATTTGCTCCTTTTCGATCGATATAAATCATAAGGTATTGAAGTCCACCCCATGAATTTCAGGCCCAAAATGAAGTATGTTCAGTGAGAGAATTGGATTTCATATCTCCACATCTTAACTACTATTCCCACATTTTACCATTTTTGTAAGAACTTTCATTAACACCCTTGTAAAAATTACAAAAATTTTAAACAAAATTAACTTATTTTATGTACCCCACATCTGTATTTGTGTTTTTACCAAAATTTTGTTTTTAAAATTTTCAGTATGCAAAATCTTTTTGTCTATTTTTTTTATATATCTGAAATTTCAATTTTAGAATTTTTTGGCATGTAAAATTTTTTTCTCTGTTTTTTACATATTCAAAATTTGAAAATTTTTAGTATGGTAATTTCTAAATTGAATTTTTGAAAAATAAAGTTCCATACCATAAATTTTGTATTTATGTAAGTCAAAATTAAGTCAAAATTTTCAACAAAAATAATAGGGGTAAAATTAGATTTTTCAAAAATTGTGGAAGTAGGGGTGAAATCCAATTTTTGTTTAGTGAATGTTATAGAAAACGCCCAATTGCCAAGCTGGGCCCGTAAATCTAAACGCAAAATCTAGCATCCATTTCAAGACTCTTTAATAGTTGAGCTAAGATAAGATCATAACTTATCGCAGTTAAAATTCAACTTATCATCTAAAAATATTCAACATTTATCGGAATAAAATTACAAACATTTGAGATCCTTTCAATTGATTGATTTATTTATATAATAGAATTAAAAAATTTATACATTTTACAAAAATTAATCATTACATGTTTAAATAAGTTAAATTTGAGACTTTTTTATGGGAATATCTCATTTTTTATTTTTTATTCCTCAATTGTCCCAGTTTGAAACAAATTTCTCTGATTGTCCTATTTTTTATTTTCAATAGAAAATTTATCTTTGGGGAAGCGACCTCCTGAAGAGGAAGTCTCTCCCTGGAAAAGCGACCTCCAACTACAGTTTTTTTTTTTTTTTTTTAAATTTTTTTATTGTTATAATTATTAATTTAATTATTTAAAAAATAAAATACTAATATTAAATTAAAATAAAATACATTAATAAATTATAAATAAAATTTATAATTTAATTATTATTATTATTATAATAAATAACTATTATATGTATAATAATTAAATTATTAATTTTATTTATAATTTATTATTTTATTTTATTTTAATTTAATATTAATATTTTTTAAATAATTAAATTAATAATAAAAAAGGTAGTTGGAGTCGCTTCCCTAAAAAAAAACTTACTGTTGAATCTAAAAAGTAAGACAATCAAAAAATATTATTTTAAAGTGTGGCATTTAAAAAATTAAAAAATAAAAATGGAATATTCTCATTAAAATAACTCTAAATTTGACTCCTAATGTAAATCAATTTCATTCAAAAAATTAAACACATTGTTAAAGTTAGTTTACTATTAATCTCTAAAATCAAACTATTCTTTTGTCATAATTATTCGTGTCACTGCAATATCTGTCCAATTAGAATACATTACACTTGATATGTTAATGACCGATTAGAATGATCTGTGATTTGGTTTATAGCTAATCATTTATCTCGATTATGGATATTTAATCAACAACTAGGTGGAGGACTAGATATCAGCCACAATCCATGTAGGTTAATTTAAAATTAAACAGCATTTGCTCCCTCCAACAGCAGCATCAAATGATATAAGAAACTAAATTAATTTCCAATTGCAATTGGACAATAACCAATAACACGCCTACAAAGTTAAATTCAAATAATTTACACAGGCACACGACACATGTATTAACAATAAACACCTATATGCTCGAGTCTCTATGTGGGGACCATTATTGGATCGATGACCTTAGGTAGAGTGTAGACACGTCTATATATGGAGATTCATTATTGAGTATCTCTAGGGAAAATAATGCATTACAGAACCATATGCTTTGTAGCATGCTAGCTACTAACTTAATAATTAAAGCACAAAACAGTACTTCACTAATAATTATACTACAACACCAGTTGTAGGATTATTTTATAAATAAAAAAGGAAGGCTTTTATAAAAATCCAAATATATGTGTTTTCCTTTAGTATCGTTTGGTCTGTGCTTTTTTCAATTCAAATTTTCAATTTTAATTACAAAACTATAACCTGTTTTTTTTTTCAAATTTTTGTAGCAAAAATGGTAATTTACTATTCTTTTAAATGACTATTAATGTAAATTTTGTTTACGTCAAATCTTTCATTTCAAAGG
>JBBPBR010000008.1:41071543-41109480 GCA_037974775.1 Cicer pinnatifidum | reverse complement strand
AATTTCTCTGATTGTCCTATTTTTTATTTTCAATAGAAAATTTATCTTTGGGGAAGCGACCTCCTGAAGAGGAAGTCTCTCCCTGGAAAAGCGACCTCCAACTACAGTTTTTTTTTTTTTTTTTTAAATTTTTTTATTGTTATAATTATTAATTTAATTATTTAAAAAATAAAATACTAATATTAAATTAAAATAAAATACATTAATAAATTATAAATAAAATTTATAATTTAATTATTATTATTATTATAATAAATAACTATTATATGTATAATAATTAAATTATTAATTTTATTTATAATTTATTATTTTATTTTATTTTAATTTAATATTAATATTTTTTAAATAATTAAATTAATAATAAAAAAGGTAGTTGGAGTCGCTTCCCTAAAAAAAAACTTACTGTTGAATCTAAAAAGTAAGACAATCAAAAAATATTATTTTAAAGTGTGGCATTTAAAAAATTAAAAAATAAAAATGGAATATTCTCATTAAAATAACTCTAAATTTGACTCCTAATGTAAATCAATTTCATTCAAAAAATTAAACACATTGTTAAAGTTAGTTTACTATTAATCTCTAAAATCAAACTATTCTTTTGTCATAATTATTCGTGTCACTGCAATATCTGTCCAATTAGAATACATTACACTTGATATGTTAATGACCGATTAGAATGATCTGTGATTTGGTTTATAGCTAATCATTTATCTCGATTATGGATATTTAATCAACAACTAGGTGGAGGACTAGATATCAGCCACAATCCATGTAGGTTAATTTAAAATTAAACAGCATTTGCTCCCTCCAACAGCAGCATCAAATGATATAAGAAACTAAATTAATTTCCAATTGCAATTGGACAATAACCAATAACACGCCTACAAAGTTAAATTCAAATAATTTACACAGGCACACGACACATGTATTAACAATAAACACCTATATGCTCGAGTCTCTATGTGGGGACCATTATTGGATCGATGACCTTAGGTAGAGTGTAGACACGTCTATATATGGAGATTCATTATTGAGTATCTCTAGGGAAAATAATGCATTACAGAACCATATGCTTTGTAGCATGCTAGCTACTAACTTAATAATTAAAGCACAAAACAGTACTTCACTAATAATTATACTACAACACCAGTTGTAGGATTATTTTATAAATAAAAAAGGAAGGCTTTTATAAAAATCCAAATATATGTGTTTTCCTTTAGTATCGTTTGGTCTGTGCTTTTTTCAATTCAAATTTTCAATTTTAATTACAAAACTATAACCTGTTTTTTTTTTCAAATTTTTGTAGCAAAAATGGTAATTTACTATTCTTTTAAATGACTATTAATGTAAATTTTGTTTACGTCAAATCTTTCATTTCAAAGGATAGAAAAAACGATCCTTAGGAACAGCATAAGGTTGGTAGAAATAGAATGTAGTTAATTATATGTATAAATAAAAAATAAAAATAGAATGTAGTTTCTGATACTGTTTAGAAGAACATAAAGGGAACATTTGGCTGGTGACTGTGGATCTATTGTTCTAAATTTTTTTACCATAAAAAATTATTTACACATCTGTAAAATCTTGATTATGAAATTAAAATATAATGTATAACTAAACAATTTCATTTGTCGGTTGATCTAAGAATTTAGTCTCCTAAAAATTTATGAACTTGTAAATATTTTTTGAGAGATGCTAACAAATTCCTTTTGAAGACATTTGTTAGAATCTAAATGTTGAAATAAAATCTTAAAAATTATGTCTATTAAACTTTGAAATCGTTAAAATGTGAATTTTTATCTTCAATGATTTTTTTTTCTTTTATGTTTGCTTAAAAGCTCAATTTAAATAACGTTCAAAATCAATAAAAATTTATTTAATGAATATGTAACATAAATCGTCTAATCACAAACTAAGGGTCCATTTCTTTACAATGCATAGTGTATTTTAATTTAATTTTTTTAGAGGCAATAGAAATTAGTCATAGTGTATTTTAATTAGCAATCACAAACTAAGGGTCCATTTCTTTTCTTTTTGCTAGTACTTCTAATTCTCTGGTGTGCTTTATTGGAACAAAAAGTACACAACCGAAAGGCTTACATAAATTATGAATGATTGATACATACATGAGTGCAAAGTGTCCAATTTGGGCATGATAACAAAGTGAAGAAGGGTATTCAATCAGATGTGTTAGGGAGTGTCCATTTTTCTACCAATAATTGGGCCTTTGTAAGGGTTTGGCTTAGTTTATTTCAGTTTAAGACACCAATGATGAACCTGAATCTAATGGTAACATATCTTTACACGTATGAAAATGAAGGGTCAGGGTTACAAGGCTTTGGAGAAGCATGTTTGGTGCCCCCATTAAGAATCCTCGTGTGTCTTCTTTCTAGTGGATTCCAACTCCTCTTCCAACCATTTTTAAGATTCACATGTAGTGGATTTCCCTTTCACAGACCTAACCCTTTGAAAAACAAACCATTAAACTAGAAACTAGATCTCTTCTGTATAGTATAAAAAACATTTAATTTAAATATTTACACTTTCAATCATATTTTTAAATTGTGGTTCTGATTCCGATTATATTTTCAACTATTACATTGTGAGATAATACAATCGATATAGTTTAAATTATTGAATTGATATTTGATTGCAATGCAATGCAATGAATATTAAAATTAAAAAAATTACTATTTCTAGATACCTCTTTGATGATATTTTATTTTGATCTAGCTAGGCTCTGTCAACTCAAATCAGGGAGGCCAATGGTTTAGGACAATATCACTTTGTAAGCACTTAATTAACTAAAAACTCTTTATAGGTTCACTATCTTTAAAAGAAATGGGGCTTTTAATTGTTAATTGTTAATTGTAGGGATGTTAGGAATTAGGAATCAAGATCATGGTGCTTGTTATAATTAATTAGTTACTTTATTATACCAGATCTCAATTGATCTTTATTAGGATCTGCCATAAATCTAATTAAATGATTTTTATATAGGCATTAGATTTAGGTTCCTTAAGTTAGTCCTATTAAATCTTATATTATAAATTAATTAACCCTTGTGTTGTGCCCATGCCTTTTCCCATCTTTGTCTGACAAAAGGGTGAATATAGATGCCCCTGTATACAGGTTGGGAGGTAAAGGACCAAGGAGATTTATGTACTTCGAAATTTGGAGCTATAATAATTGTAATGTATATCATCTCTTTATTTACTACCCTATGTTTGGTAATAGCGTGATTAAATTATTTAAGGATTTTGACCATAGTCCTTAAGGAAGAAGGGTAGTTGGCATTAATGGAAAAAATTATTTTGAGGACTCTGTGATTCAATTGTGACACTTAGTTATATAGCGTAGGGACATCATTTTGAGATTTGTTTGGTATTTTCAATTTCATAGCTTGTTTAGTAATGAAAAATACTAAAAAAGAAACATGAATGATTGATTATGCAAGGAACAATCAAGGTTTCTAGCCAGCTTGGTATAGTATTTATGCTCCCACCTAAAGTTTGAATTTATAACTTTTGAACAAATATTTCATGTTCATTGAAAAAGACGCGTAAGGCAAATCATGATGATTGATCATGAATAAAACCTTTCTATATAAATATAACGTGCATTTGTCTCAAATAGATTTTGAGGATGTTAAAACACATGACTTTTATGATAGTGACAAACTTATGACTTATTTGTCCCTTTTTTTTTTTCATAAGCGATCCACCAAACCGTAACGTTGACATAAGTGCGTAATTAGAGATTAATTGAAAGTGATACGTGTGATACTCCATTTGTATCTAAATATAAGTAGAGATTAATTCATATTTCACATTTATTAAAAAAAAGTTGATAGTATAGTTAATGTGTTTATTTTATGTATAAATTTATAAATAAAAAAATGTTTTGTATTTATATATAATTAATTTTGACTTTTTTTATATTTGAGGATACTTAGTAGTATTAATTAGGGGTTTATTTGGAAAAGAAGCAATAAATGTATCTAATAATTTAAAAAGAGACTTATATTTAGAGACAATTTTTTAGTTACATGTAATTACAGAAGACGAATACGATTACATAACAGAATTACATTTTAAATTGAAAAATTTCATTCATGATAGTTTATTGGTTTTAAAATCTTTGTTGAGTCACATTTATGTATTTAAGTTCGAATTCATATGATCTTTTAGATTGGATTTGATTTCTGAATATTTATTGTTTTAATTGATTTGGTCGTCGTGGTTCTGGTTGTTGCACTATAGCAGTGTGAATGGCTGCCATTAGAAATTTACCAATTCCACTGTCCTTTCTTCATGACTCTGACACTTAAAAGGATCGTAAAATCGACAAACACAACTATGTTTGTCAGTACTCATTAGCCACTTTTGAAATCTTATGTTGAAGCTGTCAAAAATTCTCACAACATTCCTCTGAGCTAGTTACCAAAACATTGCATTAAAGAGTTTGCCCTCAATCAAAATTCCAAGGACAAAATACCAGCTCGATTAGGCTAGCTACAATCTAGCTCAGAAATTTGAAGGCTAAATATCATTTTTACAATCGCTTTAAATATTGTGTCACCTTTATCTCTTGACAAAGCAACCAACTTAATAACGTTGAGACGTTTTGCTCAAATTTTGGTCAATTTGAACATGATACAAGAGATAAGATAGTGTATTCTTGTTGAACGTGAAGGGTATGCATTTTTTTATTACATTGTTATGAAAAATTGTTCTTGTTTTGTGAATTTTGTTAGGTTGTAGGACATTCCATAGATAAATGTCAAAAATAGTCTAATTGTCATGAAAAAGTTCACCTTATTGAAGGTGCAATAGATGTAAAGGAGTTGATAAAGAAATATGTCTATAAAATTATTATTGCTCCGAACAAGTTTGAAATTGATGGTACAGACAAGGTTTAGATTAATAGTATTCATTGTGTTGTTAACTCTCATTTTGTTGATCATATCACCAACATGAACTAGGAGACATCTCTATTATTCAAGAACCTACCTATGATTAGGGAAAAATTGATAAGAATCTTGATGAAGCTTCCAATTCGAATTTAATTGATTTTGGGGAAATATCTATCACTATTCAATGATTTGTCATCTTTTGATAGGTATATTTTGGGTCCTAGTGCATGTTATGTGTTTTATGACTGTCTCTCTAAAGTTAACAACTTTGTATATGTCTCTTCTATAGATATATTATTTATTTATATGATTATTATTTATCTAATTTTTATGAATATTATTTATATACATTAAATTATTATTTTTATAACGATAATTTATCTAATTTTTTTTAATATGTCACATTAATGAATATTTTTCTAATATTTGTAAAAGAGGAGATAAGGCATATTGAACGACTTGCTATAATGAATAGGTGAAATATAAGTCCATGAATCCCATAGTTCATGAATAATGATAACTAGAGATAATTTAATACATACATCATATGGAGGTCGTAGGAGAATCAAGTAAGACCTATATTAAAATAACTTCATATTTAAGTATTTTTTATTATATTTGTACTAATAACACATTACTCAGTCTATCAGTCTTATTTTATTTATGATAAAAGTAAAAAAATTATATTTTCATGAGTGACATTTTTATTTCACCCGTCTATAAAAATAGACTAAATTTTAGACTAAAAAATTTTAAGCGTTTATATTCGATAATCAATTTTGTCATTTTGAAATTTTAAAATATCTCCGATTTTCCAAATCTTTTTATTTCCCAAATTGACTAGTTGTGTGTGAAAAATATTAAACTTGATTATTTTAAAAATTGAGTTAGTTTCATTGTAAAAATAATTATTGACATAGATCATCTGCAACTATTTTTTGTTATTTGAGCTTACTGTCAATCGGAGGAAACTAAAATAGTACTTAACTGAGGGGTTGATGTTTTGGTGTATTTATGAGTAAATATTCTAAAGATTTATTACGGGAGTTTAGGATTGAGTTCTAGTAAGTAATATTCTTAGAGTTATAATAAGTTTTAGATTAATTAGAAGTGATAGAGTAGATTAGTTTTAGAGTCATAACCCGTGACCCCCTCTCTCAAACACACTCTCTTCAATATTTTTTCACTTTTTCACCATCTTCACTAAACACTTCAAAACATAAACCTAGTCTCCATTGATTGAGCTCCTTCAAGGTCTTTTTCTCAAAACTTCCAACACCAAACTTGCTACATTGCTAGAATTAAAGACAGAAATAAAGATCATAAGTTGATGTACTCATTTCCCTTCTCTTCTCTCCCTCAACCGCAGCTATATTATATTGGGGGAAAATGATTTTCTTTGAGTTTTAAAAGTGTAATTTGGTTATGGTTTTTATATTTTTGTCATTAACATTTATATTGAAAAAGGAAACAGTTTATAATTATTTTCTTTGCATATAAGAAAATCCTAAGAGTTAGGGAGCAAAACTAAAATTATGAAATTTGATTAAAAATTTTGTTAAAAGTGAAATTGGTAGTATTACTGACTTGAATAACAAGATATCAAGTCAAACCTCCAAATTTGCTTGAAGTTGTCGTCGAAACCTATGTGTAAACCGGTAAAAAATTGATTTTCTAACATGTCTTAATTATATAATGTGTTGTTTTAAAAATAAATGAGTTTGAACTAACGATAAAAAACTTCACAAAAAATATTGAATTGATAATGTAAGAATTTTTTTACGAATATGCTTGAATGAATTATTTTGGAGTAAAATGATATTTGGTACATTAATGTGGTAGAAACAAGTGTCGAAGTTTTAAGAATAAATTATTATCGAATGTGAATTTTTTTGGGGATATTAAGTGAGTGTTTTCGAAAGATTTTTTTTTTTTTTTATGTCTTGGAATTGTGAAATAAAAAACTAAATAAAAACATGTGACTTTGAGAAAATGCATTTAAATTTTATGTTTAGGTAAATAGTTCATTGAGTGACGAAAATGAATTGAAATCGTTGATATCAAATTAACGATGAGAAGAACTTTGAAATATTTATATTGTTATATTGAATTTTTTTTTTAGAAAAGATTTTGGAAACAAAAAGTCGAATGTTAAAGAATTGTTTGGATTTTCCAAAGGAATTTGTATTGATGAAAATTTTGGGACTTTAGAGTTGTTGTCGGTTTTGGTTGGTATGTTAACTTTTTTCGTTGGTAATAAGAAAAAATTACTAAATCCATGAGGATTAGTAAATGGGTCAAGTTAGTAAGGTAGTTAAGTCTCAAAGATCTATTTTAACTTAGTTAAGGATACTTAATTTGAAGGTGTTTGTTCCAGCAAGAATAGTTGCTTTTTAGCTCTTGTTGAGCTAGAGACACAAGGTAGGTGTTTCTTACGAGTTTTAGTTTCACATGTAGGGAATGTTATATGTGATGGATGTTCGAATTTTGTGTGATTGTTGTGATTATGTGTACATAATTGATAATTTTCATATTTGTTATGTGTTATGAATTTAATTGATGATAATTGCCTTGAGTATGCACTTTGAATATATGTTAAAGATTGTTAGTGTTTAATGAGTTTTAAAAGTAGAGTCTTTTAATAAGTGCATTGACATAATAATTTTGTTATAAAGAGTGAGAGTATGTTCATGCATTTCATAGTTCGTGGCAACCGTGATTGGCTATGGGGAGGTGTCATGGGATTGTTGGCTCACTAGTGGGGTCATGTGATTTTTGGACGCCAACCCTTTGCATTAGAGTTTTAAATACTATGATATATGTATATATGATATATTTGTATATGGGGAAGGTCGTAGACACAATGTCGTAAGACCCAACTGCGTATCATATTGGGATCATCTATTAGTGAGTAAAGTTTCCAGTACATTCTCATTTGATCTTAGTGGCGCATCAAAGTAGCCAGATCGATGATCACAAAGTATCTATTCCAAATAGGCAGACCCAAACACTCCACCATGTACCAAAGAGCATAGAGGATCCATTTATTTCGTTTGTCTTCCAGGTTCGGAACCATCCTAATAGATTATTTATGTGCCTCCTATCGACATCGAGTTTCCTTCTTCCATAATGGTTCCCGCTTCTCCATCACCAGAGTTGGTTCCTTAATTCTTCTTAGGGGCAAATATTTCCCGTGTGCTTACCTAGACCAAGTAGCGGACAATGATTTTTATGAGATTCTCGAGCCCGAGATATTAATGATAGATTTGACTACGGAAGAGTAAGACCCTAGAGGTGTTAGAGGTATTGTTAAAAGAGACGTCGTCTGTTGTGACTTGCACTGTGTGTAGGGTTGTATTTTTTATTTGTAACAATTAGTATATGATCAATAGGTTCGATTGTTTCGTGGCTTCTGTGTCACATTTATTGTAAAGTGATGACTGTATCGATTATATACTTTGACAATTGACTTCAATTGGTGGTTCCATGTTTCATTTTTTGGGTATTCATGGAGAGGTTAAAATCTTGGAGAAACACTTATGCGAAGATGTTTGCTAAGAATACCTTAGGAGTATGAGCAGCGACTAATTCGATCTCATAGCCTCAGAGTACTTTTAGGTGTATATTTGGGAATGTATATGTTTCAGATTGATTTTGCCGATGGACACCCCTGTTATATATTATTATTATATTAGGAGTTAACATGTGTGTCAATTTATATGAGATTGCTTTATTTAAACTTTAAAATACAAAAATTACAACTATTTTGAGAGAAATACATTTTATCATATTTTATTTGAGAAATTCTTTTACAAGAAAAGACATTGTAGCTTTAAAAATTAGGGCGTTATATTGTGGTATCATAGCTCGCTTTGTTGTGTGTTGGAAGTAATAATGTAGCTATAGTTGATTTTATTGAAATTCTCTGAGTTGGTATTTAGGAAATAATGTTGCCAAGAAGATACAATACTAACCCAGGGATAACAATGATAAGAATGATCAAATGGCTAAAGCTATGAATAACATGGTTTCTTCTGTTGCTTCGTAGACTATTGCACATAATCGTTGGGATTTGGATAAGAAGGAAAGAAAGATTCATGATGTCAACTCAAGAGGACTGAAGATTTCTATCATCACAATCCTCCAAATCACATGTTGATGTGAATTTGGAAAAAGCTTATTAATGGCTCTAAGTAGTGGAGAAAATTTTGATATGATTAATTGTCAGAATGAGATGAAGGTCAACTATGCCATATATTTGTTGTTGGGAGATGATAAATGTTGGTCGAAAAGTACACAACTAATGATGAAAACCGCTCATGAGGAACTGAATTGTGAATCGTTTAAGAGGAAGTTCTTAAGACAACTACTTCCCATTAAGCACCAAGACTAAGTTGGGTGATAAATTTCTAAACCTTCTTCAAGGGAATATGACTATGGGTCAGTATGCGAAGTTTGAGTAATTGTCAAAGCCTTTAAGGTTTTTTAGAGAAAAGGTTGATGAACACTTTGTGTGCCACTATTTTCTAGACAGACTAAAATATGATATTTATGTTTTTGAGAGGTTGAGGATATGACGCACAAAAGGGCTAATCGAGGATGAAACTTAAATTTTAGGGGCCCAAAATTCTAGAATATTCAGAACAAGAGGAATCTTATGCCTAAGCCCCGTAACCAACCACATAACAAGAAGGGTCAGAACCTATTAGGGAACCAAAACTCAAGAGCTACAAGAGCTAGCCAAGACAAGGAGTATGTTGTTTGAAATATGAAGAAGAACAACATTACTTTAATTGTTGTAGAGCTTGAATGGTCTTACCTATTACAACTGCAAAAAAAAAAACATGAAAATTATGCAAAGGACTGTAAGGATCCAAAAGTAGACATACATAAGAATACACATACATAAGCAAATAACATGAAATAAATTAAAAGAATCATAAAACCAAGACTATGATTGTGATCTAGAATCACAACTTCGCTCTACATTAAATAGTTGAGGAGTAATACGAATGTACTCTTCAGTTCTCCAATGCTAATACATGTATAACTTCACTCCAACAATACAGTGAGTTAAAAAAAGTTAGTAACATACAAGTTAAAAAATAATTTTAAAGATGTTTTTCAGCCATGTTGGTGTGTTATAGATAGGAAAAATCCTCTCATCATTATTATTTAAAAAACTTAATCATAATAGAACAAAATAAGATGTGCATCCTTTTAAATAGTATATTGATACTACATTCTTAACTATACTTATGCATAATTTTCTATATAAAATGTAGAACGAGACACACAAGAAAGGGAGATTTCAATTGTGTTTTATTTTTTAACATTAATAAAGAGACTGAGCTAAAGTAAAGAGAATTGGGAGGATAAACAGAAAATCCAAATAACACAGCCAATTTAACATGGTTTACAACCAACACGGTAGAAACGTCCAATTTCATAAACTGAAGGATTTAGCCACTACTAGGTTAGGTTTTTTAAAAATTATCTCTTACAAGAGGGTGTTTACAAAGTTGTACTCTTAGAAATATTTCTCAGCACCATCTAAAACAAAAGTTAAGAGTAAGAGTGCAGAGATGATTATATTATGCTTATTGTAGTGTGTTGTTTCTTGTGTTTTGAAATTAAGGATTGAAAGTTCATTTATAGAGATCATTAGAGTTTTCGATTGGTGTCCTAATTGCAAGAAATCAACATGTTTCATGCAATTTAATACCAAATCTTATGAGATTAATTTTCCATTAAAAACTTGTCAAAATGAGTCATTGTAATTGATTATGAATATCACGGTATGAAGGTAGAAGGAGCAAAGGATACGATGATCAGAAGGTGTCTCACATACCTTCAGACAAATCACAGATTCATGGTGTTTATCAAACGATATGTAAGAACTTAGTCTTCATTGGAGAATATACTATCACTAGAGCATTGTCTTTTATCAAAGTATTGGCTTTCATTAGAGCATACATTGTTAACCTAAATCAGATGATTAAATGCTTGATGAGTTTAATACAATTATCAAATGATCAGATGCTTGTTGTAGTCATCATATGCAGATTAATCAGAACATTACTTGTATTTTCCAGAAGTACAATAGAAACGTACAAGGTGCGTTCACCAGAATTAACAAATGTAATTGGAAGAGGAGTCTTAGTGTTTCTTCGTGTTAGTCTAATCAACATATGATACAATGTAGGATTATACGAAATTCAATTGATCTAGAATCTGCATACTTAATCAAAACATTAATGCTTTAATTGTTCCCAAAAATTTGTTTTGTTATCATCAAAATAAGGGTCATAGTTTTTCAAACAAACTTGGTTCTAACAACCTCCCCTCTATTGATGATGACAAACACCTATGTTGTGAACAATTATTAACAAAAGAAGAAAAGAAATAATAGTTCTAAAAAATGCATTATCCCCCTTTTGTCATTAGAAGAAAAGAAAGAAAATTACAAAACAATTGAAAAACATCAACCGCAAAAAAAAAACTAAAGGTTGGGATTGGTTAGCCTAGCTAAAATAAACTAAGGGTGGTCTTAATGTTCTCTAGTTCTTAGTCGTTTGTTCGATAAACACCTCAGTCATTGCTTCCAGACGATCAAAGTCTTCCTTCTTGACAAATTGGGAGAGCTCAAATACAATGTAAGAAGAAGTGTGAGAGTGACTTCTATACGCAGAGAATGCGATGCTAAGTTAACAATAGTGGGAGCATCGAGAGATATAGTTTGTCAATATGTGGGATAAGCATATGGAATTTCAATGGTGTTACTGAAGCAATCACTAGGAGTTCCATATGACCACGACTAGAGGGAGATGGGCCATTCCTTGATGATCATGCTGATGTGGTTGTTAGGATCTTTTCTAGATCGATCGTTCTTGGCTTTTTAAAGCTGCAAGTTCCATAAATAGAGGATCTCATTTGTTTGTCAAAATGCTGCATAGTTTTGGGAAGCCAATTGGATTCCATGATCTTGGTTGTTTCATATCAAATGGGTGACAAAAGATAGGAGCTTGTTCTTGTAGGTGGAAACGTAGTTAGGGTCCAAACTGTGAGCATTCCTATTGTATGTTATGGTAATTTTTGCACTAAGGGAGGTAATGAATATGTTGAGGTCTAGAAAGTTAGAGGTGTTGGATTGAGTGAAGGAATGAGGGAGACACAAAGGAGTCATCTTATGATGTATTAGAGCTGGAGCTACAATCTCAGCTTCTTGGGGAGTGGGATACACAAGGCTTGATAATGTGGGGTTAGGTAACGGGGTGGAAGAGGTATGTGTTGGAGGAAAATTAAAGGAGGTTGGTGTTTGAGTTGGAGTGTTAGGCTTTTGTGGGAGAGGATGGGTTTTGTATCGGAGGGATACAAATTTGTTGCTAGGGTTGTTTCAATCATCTTTATGGTATCAAAGTCAGAGGTAGGAAGGGTGATAGGTGTAGGGTTGGAGGAAAGGCCAACTACAAAGATTATTAGGTAAAGGGTATTGGAGGTTCAGGTTTAGGATGAGAGGTAGGAATAGTTTGCTCATTGGGTTTACCTTCCGTTTATTCCTTTGAAGGAGGGGTATTGCGTCTTCATCGACATTGGTTTATTCTGCTTCATCCTCGTCAATGCACAATCTCTGAACAAATTTTTTCCTCTTCTTCTCGAACACATGAGCAACCTTGGGTAGAGGAAGAAAAACAAGGGCCATGTGTTGGTTGGATTGGCACATCCTCAAGTATTCTAGAACCATTTCTTTGTTGTCTTCGTCAATAAGAGGTGCGAAGGAGTCCTCAACTAAGGATGAGATGGTTTGACTTCCACTAGTTGGACTTGATGACCTTCTGGCATCACTATTAGGTCAAATACAGTTCTTTTGAGAGATAATCAACATATTGGTGATGTTGGAGATGTTGAACACTGGTCCATATGATGAAATTTGGTGTTCCTCTTTAATAGTTCCTCCAACTTCCTCTAAAGCCTAAATGAGAGGAGTACACATAAGTATAACAATGATCAACCTAGGGTAGGGGATAGTCCTTTTTTTCCCTATTCTAGAGTAGATGACGCAAGACCTCATGTGTTCCAAGATGACGTTGGGAATGTTTTTCCTGATTCTTTGAGAGATGTTCCTCATTAGACCTTTGTGGTCTTTGCTAACATGGTCCACAAACCCACCTTTGGGTACCATACACCAAATCAAAATTTTGAAAAAAAAAATCGTGTACTAAGATTTTAAGTGTACAGACTTGGAATTCACTTTAGGATGTTCGAAGAACTCTTTATTTATCATGGATGAGCCAACCTTTGATACATACCCATTTTCAAGCACCATACTGGCATCAGGAAATGGCAGCAAATGATTTTTGAGTTATCTTGATTTGAAGCCCTAACACAGTACTTGATACTTCACCATTTATGTTTGCACCAACGAATCTCCAAAATTCTTTAACTAGAACATCAAGAGGTACCTCTTGTTCTAGGTTGACATATTCGGACAAACCTACTCCAGCAACATCTTCATAAGTCAAACTTGTTTGCAGCAAGGATTGTGAAGTTGACCATGAGTTCATGAAGATTCTCCAACTAATCAAAGTTACATTGCATTGAGGGTACAAAGGAGACATTACTAAGTGAAGGGTTTGTGGATGAGCTTGAAGCCATTGAAGCTGCAGAGATTCAGGGAAAGATAATATTTTTAAAAGAAAAGAAAATGTGGGAGTATATGAGAGTTGGGAGTGATTTTGAGTGATTAATAGTTTTTAGGAGTCAAAAACAGTAGAGTTTCTAACCCCATTACTAGCGCGCATGTGTAGAGACATGCATGAGTAACGTCTATCAAATTATCACAACTTATGAGGAAAATTGTTCATATTCACGATTAATTAACTTTAGATTGATTAGAGGTACATATAAATTCAATGTTATCAGAGGCAGAGCATATAACCAGTTAATCGTTCACTTTGTTTTACTAGAGTCAAAATTATAAAGGATTTAACATCATTCTTTTATAAACATAATTTTTAGATGTTTCTTAATAAAACCGAATTTTTCCACAGCAAGGGGTTTTGTGAAAGTATCATCCTGCTGATGATTAGTGTCAATAAATTTCATGTCTAAAATATCTTTTTAGACATAATCCCTTATGAAATGATATTTAATCTATATATATTTTTTTGTTGAGTGTAAACTACAGTTTTTGGTTAAGCATATAGTGTAGATGGATAATACTCAAGCAGGTGGGGTTTGAATTGTGTATTCAATTTTTAAGAAATTTATGGGCTAACAAATGTTGAAAATAGAACAACCAAAAACAGAGGGAAGAGTGATAGCACAATAATTTATCTTGGTTCACTACCAACTCGGTAGCTACGTCTAGTCTCTTAACAAAAAATAATTTAATCTAGTAATTCAAACCAAATTACAACCACTTAACTTTACAAGTTAAATCTTCTCAACATCTAACTTGAAAACCACAAATCATTGAGGATTTATAAAGACTATCAGGCCAGGTTACACAAGTGTTTGGTTTCTATTTCTGGATTTATACTCACTTAAGGATGCTTAAAGTATTACTTGTATACTTAGCACAACTAGAATGATATTACAATTAAGAGCTAAATAAAGACTAAGTGTTTGATGATTGATTAAAGTTAAACTCGTATATTTTTTTGTTCTTGTTGCTTTGTATATCTTTGTGTAGGGTTTCTCAAATGGTGAGAACCATTTATAGATGCTAACTGTTTGAGCTTTTCAATTTTCTTCTTCTACTTTTTCCAATGTTTGGATTCCAACATTCAGATTAATTAATTTTGGTTACTTCAATTATCTAATTTTATACTCACTGAAGGATGCTTAAAGTAGTACTCGTAGACTTAGCACAACTAGAATGATATTACAATTGAGTGCTAAATAAAGACTAAGTGTTTGATGATTGATTAAAATTAAACTCGTATATTTTTTTGTTCTTGTTGCTTTGTATATATTTGTGTAGGGTTTCTTAAATGGTAAGAACCATTTATAGATGCTAACTATTTGAGCTTTTCAATTTTCTTCTTCTACTTCTTCCAATGTTTTGATTCCAACATTCAGATTATTTAATTTTGGTTACTTCAATTATCTAATTTTCCCGTTGCATTCAAGTTCTAATGATTTGTTGCTTTGATTTGTGTCCAAATGCTTAGTTAACCGTTGCTTTGAATTTTTTCTTTGTTCTTGAGCTTTGAATTTTCTGATGTTTGTTTGTCGGTTGTTGAAATTCAATTCTTAATCATTGTTTTGATTTCAGGATACTCTATCTATGATTACATAGATATGTTGTCGTAAATTTAGATTGGATGTAACGCCTAGTTACGTGGGTATAACAATTGAGGTAATAACGATTTTTTTTTCTTCATATTTATATAAGAGAAAAGGTACTATAATAAATAATGAAATTTTCAAAAGAAATAATATTGTAAAATCTTTAAAATAAAACCTTATAACTGAAAATTCCCTAATAATCAAATTTCAAATCTGGTCATCTTATAATCAATCCCGAAATAAATTACAATGTATACATTGTGCCTACTTATTATTGATCTACTAATCTAATCTAAGGAGATTACTCTTCTCAAAGGAGGTAGGACTTCTCACCTCTTGAAGTTTCTGACGGTCTAACTCTCTGAAAACAACACTTTAATGAGATACTAAATCCCCGTAAATAGTACACACAATTTTAAAGCAAGTATTGTTCTCAGGCGACACGGTAACCGGAAAAATCGAACACGACACCCACGTTCTTCCCAAAATATTCTAGAGAAATACACATCATATAACTAAGATTTTTTTTATAAAAACCAATTACTTTCAATAATTAATAAAAACTCATTAATTAAATTAACGATAATCCACATCTATCAAAAACAAATAAATTCAATGCACACATTTATTCTGCATAAAATAAATCAATCAATTAAATGATGTAGCATCGTTAAATGGAGATATACTACTCCCGTGAAGTGAGTATTATCTCATCATGTGGATCGTCAGCTCATCCAGTATGGGGTACAAGACTCATCCGTGTGGAGTTTAAACTTCATCTCATTGTGGAGTTTAAAATTCATCTATATATGGGGTACAAGACTCATCCGTGTGGAGTTTAAACCTCGTCTCATTGTGGAGTTTAAAACTCGTCTATATGTGAAATATAAGATCCATTCGCGTGGAATTTAAACTTCATCTCATTGTGGGGTTTAAAACTTATTTATATGTGGGGTACAAGACCCATCCGTGTGGAGTTTAAACCTCATATGGTTGTGGGGTTTAAAACTCATCTATATGTGTGGTACAAGACCCATTCGTATGAAGTTTAAACGTTATCTCATTGTGGAGTTTGAAACTAATCTATATGGAGCGTAAACTCATCTCCAACACATACAATCAAAATAATTCATATTTTTAACAATCATATTTATAATATAATATTTCATTTGAATATAATAACAACAATCATTCAAAAAATATAATAAAACAATCTTTTAAATAATATATATTTACAATATGATATTTCGTTCGAATATATAATAACAACAATCATTCAAGAAAATATAATAAAATAATCTTTTAAAGAATATACATATTTATAATATGATATTTCATTTGAATATATAATAACAACAATCATTCAAGAAAATATAGTAAAAAAATATTTTAAACAATATATATTTATAATATGATATTTCGTTTAAATATATAATAACAACAATCATTCAAGAAAATATAATAAAACAATCTTAAAAATGGTAATTCGACCAACAGTAGTAAATAAATCAATTCATAATCTATTATTACAGTTCACAAAATCTCAATTTTAATAGAGTTAGGTTTTCAACAAAATATAATTTAATAAGAAAATACCATTCAAAATATATAACTCTTTTTCCATCTCAAATTCTCGGAATAAATGTACCATGAAATTTTAATAGGTTTGATTACTCAACTCTTGAAGTGTTCTTTTATAAAAAATATTTGTATATGTTAATCGTTGCTAACCACAATTGCCACCACAAGCATAATTTTACTCCTCTTTATGTTAGCATTGTTCTCTTTATTGAATTTTTAATTCAGTATTTTCTTCTTTATATCTATTTATATTTAAATATCTATAAGATAATTTGACTAAGTTTCTTATATTTGTCCCACGACACTCTTGCTTGTTACAAATAAAACGAATACTTAGAATTCATATAGGATTGTTTGTTTAGTTTTATTTGACTCCTTAATAATAGATACTTAGGTAACAAAAGGTTGTTATAATAACTTATCTATTATTATCTTTTTCACATAAACATTTAACAAACAAAACAAACTTCCTATTATTACAGTCTCTAACAAACAAATTAATTTACTAATATTATCCTATTTTAAGCAAATTGGTTATTGAAATAATAATAATAATAATAATAATAATAATAATAATAATAATAATAATAATAATAATAATAATAATAATAATAATAATAATAATAATAATAATAATAATAATAATAATAATAATCTATAAATTCGAATATTTTAAAATTTGAAATTCTAATTATTTTTAATTATTTGATTTAGGATGTTACATTTGACCTTTTCTATTTGATGAGATATCCAATTCGGTGCAATTAAGAATGTAACTGACTAGACACTTTAATCCATTCAAGTGTGCACAAAAATAACTGTTTGGTCATTTGAATCTTCAGTATTATAGTTAGAGGCAGGGAGCCTTCATAAGATTATGTTTCTGAGTTGTATCATGAATTTAAAGTCAGCTTTCAGAGTCATGACTTTTACAAGAGTAAGAGCCATTGACTTTTTCTTGTTGTGTTGACTTTTTCAAGTCACGTTTGACATTTTCATTAGAGGCATTGACTTTTCTCATAAGTAGTTTGAAGATTAGATTCAGACCCAATCATCTTGTGTTGTTGAATTACAGTCAGAGGCAACTTAGGAGAGACAGAGTCAACATTGTAAAACAGAGTCACATGCTTGCCTCTGAGTTGCTTTGTTGGAGGAAGCTTATTTGAACATGCTGCACTTGACTTAAGAGATTTATCTTCAGAGGTATAACCTTGGAGGCAGATTACTAGACTCAGATCCTTAGACTCAGATACTTAGAGGTAGAGACAATTCTTTAGAGGCGTCTCCTTTGAAGACAACAATGGGGGCGTGTTGTTCCTTTTCTCTAATATGTCCTTTTATTCCGTTTTCTCTTAATCTACCTGCTTCCTCTGATGTATAGTTCAACACAACAATGGAAGTGTGTTGTTCCTTTCATCTTATCTATTTGCTTCTTCTGGTGACTTCCTTTGGTCACTTCATCTAGTTATATCCTCTAGTGGTATCATTTGGCAGTATGCTATGTGTTGCAACAAAGTGGGTTTTATACTTAGAGTTTTGATGTTAACAAAAGTATTTTACCAGAAAAATATGTTGGACTTCACAGAGTATGAAAGAAGATTCATGTTTTTGAAAAAAATCTAAAATAAGATTTGATTCAGATTTATGATTTTTGATTGAAGAAAATCTTTGACTAAGTTGAAAAGAAGATATGGTCAATTTTTTTGAAGAAAATCTAAAATAAAACTTGATTCAGATTAATGATTGGAAAAAATCTTAGACAAACATTGAAAATAAGATATGGTCAAATATTTTTGATGAAAATTTAAAATAAGATTTGATTCTAATTTATGATTAAAGAAAATCTTTGATCTAGTTAAAAAGAAGATATGGTCAAAATTTGAAGAAAATTTAATCAAGATTTATCACAAGAAAATATGAATTATTTACAAGAAGAATTTAAAAACTCAATCTGAATAAAATACAAATAGAATCAATATAAATAATTTACAAAATCAATCTAAAACAATACGAAAAGAAACTATAGAGAATTTACAAACTTAATCTAAACAAAATATGAACAAAATAAATCTGAAGAATTTATAAACTCAATCTGAACAAAATACAAACATAATTAATCTAGAAGACGACTCAGATTTGGATTCAGAAATAAAGAATTGACTAAAGAACATATAATCAAAAAACATCTTGTTCATAACTATTTTAATCAAAAAACATCTTGTTCATAACTATTTTTGAATAAGATCATTCTTGACCAAGCTAGGAATCAAGATACAATTAAAAGTTAAACAAGGACTAAATTGAAATCATAATTTTAAACTATAAATAGATACGCAAGACTGAAGAAGAAAATTATCGAAAATCATAAGAGAGTAGAAGAACTCAAGCTCAAGTTCCAAATTCATTTTAGAGTTCAAAGAGAGAAACACTTGTTTGAATGAGAATTATTTTCTGAGTATTTTTTCTTAGAGAATGAGAGTTATTATTATTATCAGCTTTATTAGAAGCAAACACTTAAAGTTCCAATATTTTTTTATCTAACCTGATAGTGACTTAGTTCTTTCTTGAATCTGGGGTTGTCAAGTTGTTAGGAGAAGACTTGGTTTGTAGGATGAAGGTGGTTAGTTCTTCAAACGTTTAGGGTTGTCAGGATGTTTGGAAAGACTGTCTTAGAGGGCCAGGTGTTTTGTAATTCAAGTAATTGAATTGGTGGATTAAAGCCTTCCTAATAAGGAGATTAGATGTAGACAAGTTAGTGGTGAACTGGGATAAATCTATGTGCCTAATTATTTATACTTTCACTGTTTGTTGCATGTAAACTTGATTGCTTCTTATTTGAGTAATTCATAAAAACCAACCAGTCTTCATCAAATTAGAAAAAAATTATCAACTTTGTCAAACACAATTCAATCCCTCTTCTCGTGTTTGAACCTTCACTTAGGTGGAATCTTTTGATGGACGCGCTTCCTCTGATCCTGGGCACTTCATTTGATCATGGGCGCTTCTTCTAGCTTATTTTATGCACACAATTAAATTATTAGTGCATGAAATTGTTCACACAAAATATATTTTGTTACCATCAAAACAAGGTAATGAATTGTTCTCCAAACCATCCTTATTCTAACATATAGCTAAAGTGTTATCGCATAAGATAAGAATTTTACTCTCATTAATTTCGAAATCTTCTAGTTGATGTTTCTTCCACAACATTTGGGTGCAACAACATCTGAGATATATTATGCTTCTGTAGTAGGCAATGCAATAGTCATTTGTCGTTTTCTAGGTCACGAGATCATATTCTTACCAACGAATGTACAATTTCCACTGGTGCTCTTCCTTTCAATTTATCCCCACCATAGTCAGCATCACATAATCCTACTAACATGTACTTAGAGGATAGGTTGTAACACAAATCAATGATAGTGGTATCTTTCAGATATCTAAAGATCCTCTTAACATAGACACGCACTAAACATAATATAAGGTCACACTGAAATCCGACACACATACACACACAAGCTAAACATAATATTAGGTCTAAAGACCATTAAGTAAATAAGATAACTCTGTTATTCCTCTTTATACATTTTGATCTACCTTTTCACCTGACTCGTCCTTATCAAGAGAGCAAGTTGGATGCATAGATGTAGAGTTGGACTTACATTCATCCAATTTAAACTTCTTAAGGAGTTATTTTGGGTATTTAGTCTGATGAATGAGTACATTATGTTGGTGTTGATTAATTTTGGATTCCAAATTATTTTTTAATTATTCCTTTATGCTCATCTCAAATCATTCTACATTAACTTAGTAGAACGAAAGATAACGTCATCAACATATACATGGAAAATGAAAAGTCATTCTTAGATGATTTTCTAAATAAAGTAGTGTCAACCTGGACTCTTCCAAAATCGTTGATTAATAAGAAATTGCTCAATTTGTCATACCAAGCTCTTGGAGCCAAGTTTAGATTGTATAATGACTTTTTTGGTTTGAAAACATAGTCTAGAAATTCATTATCCTCAAAGCTAAGAGGTTGTTTGACATACACATTTTCATTCATGCAACCATTTATGAAAAAACTTTTCACATCCATTTGATATAGTGTGATTTTATTGAATACTGCAAATGAAACTAGAAGTCTGATAGCCTATAACCTTGCCACTGGGGTGAAAGTTTCAGTGTAATCAATACCTTCCTACTGACTGTATCATTGGGCTACAAGTCTAGCTTTTTTTCTAACAACTTCACATATTTTATTTAGTTTGTTTTTGGAAACCCATTTGGTTCCAATTGACATATCTTCTTTAGGCTTGGGAAGAGATCCCATACATCATTGCTTTTGAATTGATTTAAATCTTCTTGCATAATCGTTATCCATCCATCATGTGATAGGGCTTCATTTAGAGTTGTAAGTTTAATCTTAGATAGTAGTCCAAAGGTAGAAGTTTCCTTAAAAAGGGATCTGGTAATTCAGAGGGTCATTTACATTTCATATGATCAAAGAGTCTCCATGAGAGGATTTGCAATTCCATCCAGGTTTGGATTCTTGATACTTTGATTTAAGTTTTCAGGCATATGTTTTGATTCATCGTAGATTGACTTTGTTGATTCCTATAATATATATAGTTCCTCTAAAATTTGTAGATCTGCAGAGTCTACATCTAGCTTTTAATTTTTATGGTCAAGCTTTTTGTCATCAAACTTGACATGGGTTGATTCCTCAACAATCAATTTTTCTTGGTTGTATACCTTGTAGGCTTTTGACCTTTCATAGTATCCTAAGAAGATGCACTTTTGAGATCATGAATCAAATTTTCCAAGCTCTTCTTTGGTGTGCAAAAGATTGCATATGAAACCAAACTAATGAAAATAAGAAATATTGGGTTTTATTCCTTTTCACAGTTCATAAGAACTCTTATAGAGAATAAATCTTATATAGATTATATTATGAATAACACATGCAGTATTCTCTGTTTCTTCCCCCACAGTTTTTGGTAACATTCATGTCGTGAATCATGATACGTGTCATTTCTTGAAAATATTTTTTTTCTACTACCTTGTTTTGTAGAGGTGTTATAGGAAAGGAAAAGTTATGTAAAATTTCATTATCTTCGCTTAAGTTTTCAAAACGTTAATTATCAAACTCACCCCCATGATCACTACGAATCATTGATATACAAAAGCATTTTTTTATTTTGTACTTGTTTGTAGAAGGTAGTGAAAACATTATGTAACTAATCCTTGTGTTTTAGAAATTTTACCCAGACCATTCTTATTTAGGACATTCTGATTTGAAATAACCCAGTTCTTTGGACTAAAAGTAGACAAGTTGTATCTTGTCTAATTTTTTACTTCCCTCTCAGGTACTTTGGGATCATCTGAAATCTTTTTTGAGGAAAGATTTCTTCCTTTTGTTCCAAATGCACTAGATCTTTCATGTGATAAAGGACAACTCATCATCATTTGAGTCTTCACACTAATTATCCAAATCACTTTCCTTTGAGTCTTCAATAACTTGGAGGGCTTTAGAATTCTTATTATTTCCTTGGGATTTGAGGGTCAAGCACTTTAACTTCTTTGTGGGCTCATCTTGAATCAGTTCAATCTCATGAGATTTGTGTGAGCTCATCAGCTATTCCATATGTAGTTTGCTTATAACCTTAATGTCTTGAATGATTGTTACCTTTGGTCTTGACTTGCTTTGGAAGTCTTTGAAGGATCTTCTTGACGTGGTCGGATGCAGTGTAGCTATTTTGGAAAACCTTTAGTCTAGAAATAAGAGTTTGGAATCTAGAGAATTTGTCTCAATGTCTTCATCTTCTTCCCTCTGGAAGAGTTCATACTTCTTGACGAGTAGATCTGCTTTGGTTTCTTGTACTTTCCTATTTCCTTCATAGTTAAGAACTAGAGCATCAAAAATGCTCTTTGTTGTTTCTTTGTTGCTGCATTTTTCAAATTCTTTGATGGTGATAGCATTCATCACGAAGGTTGTGGCTTTATGATGCATTTTGTATTGTTTCTTTTGATCAACATTGAGATCATTTCAAGATATTTCATCCCTACCAACGACTTTTTGAGCCTTATAGCCATGTTCATCTTTATACTAGAGTTCATGATCATGCGAGATATAAAATCTTGTAATCCCCATCTTTCCAATACTCGAATCTTTCTCCATTGAACATAAAGGGTCTATTAATGTTTCCACTAGTAACTTTGTCACAAATGTTAGTCATAATAACACAAGTTTTTACTCAAACACGGTTCAGGGCTCACGTTGTTATCGAATTCTAAAGCCAATTGTAGAACAAGAAACAACAGAAAGGTGGTTTGAATTGTGTTTTGTTTTTAAAAACATTAATAAAGAGATTGGGATAAAGTAAATAGAATAGGGCAGATACACATAAAAACAAAATAACACAGCCAATTTATCCTAGTTCACCACCAACACATCAACTATGTTCAATCCCTTAAACCTAAAGGATATAATCCACTAGTTCACCACATAATTACATTTCCATGAAACACCTCCTAGTCAAATTGTTTGTGTTTGAGTCTTCTCAACCTTCTAGCTTAGTGCAGTCAAGCTGTTGAGGGATGCAACCACTACTGAACTAGGTTACAAAATTATAGGTTTTAAATTATCTCTCACAAGAGGGTGTTTATAAAGTTCGCTCATAAATATTTCTCAGCAATATGTAAAACAAAAGTTAAGAGTAAGAGTTCAAAGATGGTTTAATTAAGCTTATTGCAATACGTTGTTTCTTCTGTTTTGAAATTAAGGATTTTGCGTTCTTTTATAGAGATCTTAAGGGTTCCTAGTTGTTGTCTTGATTGCAAGAAATCAACATGTATCATGTAGTTTCGTATCAAATATTCTAAGATAATTTTCCATTAAAAACATGTCAAAATGAGTCCTTGTAATTGATTATGTGTATCTTGGTACAAAGACAAAAGGAGTAGAGGATACAATGATCAGAGTGTGTCTCATAGACCTTCAAGAAAATAACGGATTTATAGTGTTTATTAGAGGATGTGTAAGAATTGTGTCTTCTTCATAGCATATATTATCACCAGAGTATTGTCTTATATCAGAGTATTGACTTTCATAAGAGAATACATTGGTTACTAAAGATTAGATGTTTGATGCGATTATTAGAGGTAGATGATCAGATGCTTGTTGTAGTCAAAAGATGCAGATAAATCAAAGCATTACTTGTATTTGTCAAAAGCACTAGAGACGTGTTCACTAGACTAAACAAAATTACTAAGAAACGGAGTCTTAGTGTTTCTTCGTCTTAGTCCAATCACTAGAGGATACAATGTAGGATCGTACAAAATTCACATGATCTGGAAAATACACACTTAATCAAAACTTAATGCTTTAAATTGTTCCCACAAAATAATTTTGTTATCATTAAAACAAGTAAAGGTCATGGTTTTTTAAATCAGCTTGGTTCTAACATAAAATACACTTGAAATCTTTATGTTTGTGAACTATTATGCTCAAATATGAGTCATCTGAGAAGCACTAGCCTATAAGAAAGGTAGGTCAGACGACATGACCACAAGAGGCGTCCCACTTATTGTTCCTTTTCTATTCCTCTATATATATATGTGTATAGATATATGTAAATTTATAGATATGTATACAAATATACTATCACACATAATAACATAATAATATTACAATCAACCAATAAAAATAACAACCAAATCGATCAATTCATATATTTCACATAAAGTTCCTACAAAATGCAACATCAAATTTTAAGACAATTCACAAAAAGAATTAAAAATAATTGATAATGGTTTTAATTTTCTAATTGACAGTGGTGGAGCTTGACTAAAAAACATGGGGTGACCGATATCAAATTTTTCTTTCACTCTTCATCTCTTTCACTCTCAAATTTTTCTCTTGCAAAAAGAATCAATTCTTTTACTTTTCTTCATTCTCACAAACTTCTCTAAATCAACCAATTTAGGAAACATAAAACTTCTTTTCAGTGAAAATTAAATGGAAACAAAAATCAAACATATGCAATAAAAAAACTCAAACGCTTTATATAGACAAAAAATCAAACACCTTACATGCAACAAAAAAACTCTAAGCAAAAATCAGCATTAACATCTAATTTGAAACAAACAAAAAATCCAAACAAACAAAACTCTAAAACAATCAATTCTTTTACTCTTCTTTATTCTCATAAACTTATCTAAATCAACCAATTTAGGAAACATACAATCAAAACACCTTATTTGCAACAACAAAACTCAAATACTTTATATAGACATAAAAGCAAACACCTTATATGCAACACAAAAACTCCAAACAAAAATCAGAACTAACATTTAATTGAAACTCCAAACTTCATATCAAAGCTCCAAACTCACAACTAACAAAACTCGAAATCAAAACTCCAAATAAACACTAACAAAAATCAGCATTAACAAAACTTCAAATCAAAACTCCAAACATCAATTCTGATTATAAACAAAAATACGAAATTGAAATTCGAACCTTTTGAATTTTGACGATCGACGAACGGCCAAGGTGGAGTTGATTAGAGGCGGCGAGCAGAGGAGCGACACAATCAAGAGGCAAATGCGGTGAACAAAGGAACGGCTAAGCAAATGAGAGTGAATCGTAAGTTTGAGAAAGATTGAGCGTGAATCGCAGATGAGCGTGAATCGATGAATCACAAGTTTGAACGACGCGGGGTAGAGGCGGCGAGGAGTAGTTAAGCAGATGAGACGAGTTCAAGTTCACAAGTTTGGGGTGGCCGCGGCCACCCCTTATCCCTACAAAGCTTCGCCCCTGCTAATTGATGTACTAAACATTAGGTAACTAAAACCAAACCAAAATAGTCAAGAAAACACTTTAATCATAATCCCAAACTAAATAAAATTCGTTCACCGATAATCAGATTTGATCAACGAATTTAAAATAGAAAGGAAACAATTCCTAGCCTAGAAATTCCGCTCAGCTAATTTAAATTTGCTACGTGAATTTAACATAATGCATAATTTTGTTTCACGACTTTTCGCCTAATCCCTTTCCACTCGAACTCTGAAAACCACTTTTAATCATCAGTTAAACCAAGAATAAATTACATGCAAGCGACATCAACACATATCTAAAGCACAATAATCAAATTCAATTCACCAAAACATGCAAGTCACATATTAGAATTATCACAACATGTATTGCATGAAATAACCATTGACCTAGAACTTTCAACAAATATATTTCATGAAGAACTTAAGGGACTAAAATTCAAGAATAGAATAGAAAGAAAATTTTAATAGTTGCCCTCCTTTTTTATTCTATTTCTCAAATCTACCACCCACTTCTCTAAATTTCTCTATCAGCTACTAACACTAAAAATTTCCTAATAATTCTAAGTCTTTCCCCTCAGTTAATTAGAAATGAAGCAACAAAAAGATTGAAATTGCAATAAGTTTAATAATTTTACATTAAGTTTATAAGAGGAATATAATAATATAGTTATTTGAATTTTGGAATATACTTTATTCTAAAAGATAACATAATAAATTTTTCTTAAAAATATTGAGTTGTTGTAGAAGACGGGGTGCTAGTCAAAAAGTATTCAAATGTTTTTTTTTTTTTTTTCAGTAGACATTATGTGGTTTCCACCAAGGAGAGATTTGGGTTTATTTATTGATCTTCACACAAGACTTGGACCCATCGCGATTGAACCATATCAGATGGTGTGATCGTATCTACATGAACTCAAGGACCAAATTAAAGATTTCTTGGAAAAAAAATATTTATTAGATGAAGTGTGTCGTTGTGGGGGACCTCTATTGTTTAACAAAGACAAACGATTGCACTTATGTGTGGTTTATAGATAACTTAAAAAGACAACTATTAAGCATCGGTATCCTTTGCTGCACCATGATGACTTAATGGATGATTTAAGAGGGAATGTTGTGTTTTCAAATATTGATATGAAGTTAGGTTACATTAGATTTGAATAAGAGAATAAGTTATTCATAAGATTACATAGAGGACTGGTTATGGTGATTATAAGTATCTTTTCATGTTGTTTGGATGGACCAATCCACCAATAATTTTTATGGATTATATGAATAGAATTTTCAATCTATTCTTGGATAAGTTTATTGTGGTGTCCATTATCAATATTCTAATTTATTCAAATAAAAAAGAATGGAGAACATTTACACCGGGTTCTAAAATTTCTCTATGAGAAACAATTGTATGTCTATTTATCGAAGTAAGAGTTTTTTGGCAGTGAATTTCTTGCTTCATGTGATAACCCAGAAAATGATTGTAGTGTATCCTTTCAAATTGCATTAACAAACTAAAATTTCCTATTTGTAAGTAACTATCATTTTACTACAACAAATCATTGGAAATGGATATTGATATTATATCCTCAAAATAAAGCATAATATATTAACATATCTAAACTAGCAAATATGTATATAGTTTATAGCATACTATCACTTATACAACAACACTGTCACAAATTGATGGGGAAAATTATAAGAATCACCAATAACCCTCATAAAGTTCAAAGATTCGTAGAACTTTACTAAGCTCATGTCATCTATCGTTTCTATAGAATTCAAATTTGTACTTATAATAACAATTAAGCTAAATGACATACATGCCTCAATATCACCTAATCATTTTGTTAATATTTAATCATCATCATATTTACTTGGAAAGTTTATGATAAGTAGTTATCTAACTTCTCTAAAATATACTAATTGATTTACCTTCACCTCCTACTTCAATTATCTAAGGATGCAATTCTATTATTACTCGATCACAATATGACAGCACAGCATGTTTAAAAATAAAAATAAAAAACCAACAATAACACCAAAACATTTCAATTTTATTTCACTCACTTTAAAATTTAAGGAAGCAATTTTCTTAACCTTGATAAACAGGTTGTTAAATAATAAATACTTAAAACTCAATAGAATAAGGAACGTAGTAACAGAAAAATAAGAGCAAAACAACATATTGCAACCGATTAAAACATTGAATTGTATATGAAATCTCTAATTTTTAAAGTTTAGAAGTTATTTTGGAAAATAAATAAAATCAAAATAAAGTGGAATGCATAGCTTATAGAAGTAAAAGTCAAATAAATAGGTCATGACTTAAGTCATTAGTTCACTATGCTGCTTGTTAAAGAGAGATAAGGGAGGATGGCAAAATTAGGGGACAAGCACGGTGATATTAAAGTCCATTTCTTCTTTACCAAAGTAGTACATCAAGATCTACTCCTAGATAAAACAAATTTGAAGTGCAATTTTTACTCCTAAGGAAAAGTTTGAAATTTCATGATATAACTCGTAAAAGTTTTTATTTTTATATGTAAAATATATGTCAATTAGATATTGAAGATATAATGTTGTAATGTTCGATAAATAATCAATTTGATCTTAGTTTTACCTTACATGAATTAACTAAATGATTTATTAAAATGACAAAATATAATGAATGATGAGATAAAAATGAAACAATACACCAATTCAAAAGGTAAAATAGAGTTAGGAAATTTTATTTAGACACAGTTTTTTAATATTATAAAGTTTAACTTTTTGTGGGAAAAAAAAAAGTTTATTAATTTTGAAAATCATGATTGGAAAAATTAATGTTTTGTTAAATCACATGTCATAAAATAAAATCAAATGGAGCAATTACATCTCTTTTTACTATAATCCTAACAATACAATACATAGGGAAATGAATTATATATTAAACCTAATTTATTTAGTGAATTTTGGAGTTTGCTTAGTGAATTCATGAGAGAATCACACAATGAAATTGATAAATGTCAATTTCGCTTAGCCATTCAGAATTCAATTAACGAATTATTAACAGAGTTAAAATTTAGTTGTCATCTGTCAAATTTGTTTAGCCATTTAAATTCACTTAGCGAATTTGAGTTAGAAGTTAACCTAGATTTTTCAATTTTTGATTTGAGTTAACTAAAAATATTTTGCTTAGCAAAATTGAGGAATAATTGTGTGTATAGGTGTATTTAAGCATCAAAATGGAAAAGAAAAAGGGATAGAGTACTGCCTCAAGGTATGTGTAGGTTTATATGGTACTTCAATGGAGAAATTACTAGTTTTCCCTCCTTTTGTTTTTTATTTCTTAAATCTACCACCTACTTCTTCAAATTTCCGTACCAATTATTAACACTTCAATTTCCTAAATTAGTTAAATATAAAGCAAGAAAAAGATTGAAATTGTAATAAGTTTAATAATTTTAAATTTTACTTTATAAGAGGTATATAATAATGTAGATATTTGAAATTTTGGAATATACATTTATTTAAAAAGATAACATAATAAATTTTATTTTAAAAATTTAGGATTGTTACAAAGGACGGGATGCTAGTCAAAGTGTATCCAGATGTATTTCTAGTAGAGATTTCGGGGTTCCCACCAGTGAGAGAGAGGGAGTTCTTTATTGATCTTCACACAAGAATTGGGCCCATCTCGATTGCACCATATATGATGTTGGCGTCTTAAATAAATGAACTCAAGGACCAAATCGAAGATTTTTTAGAAATAATATTTATTATACAAAGTGTGTCATTGTGGGGAGCTCTTGTGTTGTTGGTGAAGAACAAGGACAAACGTTTGTGCTTATGTGTGGATTATATACAATTTAGTAAGAAAACTACTAAGAATCAGTATCATTTGTCGCACATTGATGACTTAATAGATCAGTTAAGAGTGGAGGCTGTGTTTTGAAAGATTGATTTCAGTCGGGTTACCATTTGATTCGAGTAAGAGAAGAAGATATTAAGGAGACTTCTTTCAGGACCCGTTATGGATATCATGAATATCTTGTCATGGTATTTGAAGTGACTAATGCACCAAAAAACATTTATGGATCATATGAATAGAATTTTTAACTCATTCCTAGATAAGTTTGTGATGGTATTCATTTACGATTTTCTAATTTACACAAAGAAAAGACAAGAGCATGAAGATAATTTGCATAAGGTTCTAAAAGTTCTCCATCAGAAACAATTTATATTGATTTTTCGAAGTGCGAGTTTTTGCTAGAAACAAATTATGGGTCATTTGATAACCATCAAGGGATTGTAGTGGATCCATCCAAGGTAGAGACAATGCTTGTTTGAAACAGCCCCAAACCATCATCGATATACGAAGTTTTGTGGAATTGGTAGCTTACTCCAAAAGGTTTATGGAGGATTTGCTAATATTGTGGAGCAATTGACACAACTTACTAGAAAGGATCAACCTTTTGAATGGACAGAGAAGTGTGAGAAGAATTTCTAGTTATTGAAGGAGAAGTTGGTGATCTCACCAATGTTAGTTTTTCTGCAATGAGAAGAACTATGTGAAGTTTACTGTGATTGTCTCATCAAGTATTAGGACGTGTTCTTATGCAATATAAGAAGGTGGTGACCTTTACTTCAGGTCAGTTAAATATTCATGAAAGGAATTATCAAAGACATAATTTGGAACTTTTTACGGTGGTTTTTGCTTTGAAAATTTGGAGACACTATTTGTATGGATTAGCATTCACCGTGTTTAGGGACCATAAACGTTTGTAGTAACTTTTTGGCTAAAATAAGTTAAATATGTGTCCGAGAAGGTGGATAGAGACTCTCAAGTACTTTGATTTCACGTTACTATATCATTCTAAGAAGGCTAACCTAGTCGTTGATATGCTAAGTAGGAAGATTGTGTCGTTATTGTTGGTCGTGATGGCTACACAACAAGAGTTGTTGGAAGTGTTTAGAGACTTACATCTAGATGTGGAGTTACACCAGGAGTTTTGAAGTTTGGGATGGTTAAGATTTTGAGATCTCTTCTTGAAGATATTGCAAATTGCCAAGACGATGCACTAATTCAACAAAAGACGTACCTGAAAGTACAAGGGAAGATGACTAAGTTGAAAGGTGTGATGGGACAATATGTGTGCCAACTGTTGCGAACCTATGCAGAATGATTTTGGAAGAAGCTCATAAGAGCAAGTTAAGTATTCATCTTGGAGCAACAAAGAAGTATCAAGATTTGAGATAGAAGTATTGATGGCTTAGAATTAAGAGGCACAAAGTTGAGTATATATTAGCATTTTAACCTGCCAAAAAGCGAAAGTAGAGCTCTAGCGACCGACATGAATGTTTCAATCATTTGATATAACATAATGGAAGTGGGATATTATTTCCATAGTCTTTATCACTTAATTTCCTAAGATTACGAGAAAGAATGGTTCAATTTGGGTCATAGTTGATCGGTTGACTAAATCCCAACACTTTTTACTTGTGAACACCACATACAATGTAGTCAATTTAACTAAGATTTATATTGAAAATATTGTAAGGCATGATTGTATCAAGATGGAAATAGTATGATTGTAGGACCTAAAATGGAGCCCCAAACTATAGAGAAAGTCAAGAAAATTAAATAAAACGTGAATGTTTCCCAATCGTTGAATATCCTTAGAGTTTGAGTAGGGTGACCATGTGTTCCTTAAAGTCACGCCTACTATTGGAGTTGGAAGAGTTATCAAGTCAAGGAAGTTGACTTTGAAGTTTATTGGACCTTATCATATTTTAGCGTTTGACCTATGGCTTAACGAATTTCGTTACCACCAATTTTGTCTAACATCCATGATGTTTTTCATGTGTCGCAACTAACGAAGTACATTTCATATTCATCTCATGTGATAAAATCGAACATAGTCCAGCTAAAGGATAATTTTTCATTTGAGGTGTCACCTATAAGAATCGATAACAAGAATATGAAGTGAGTTATAAATAAGGATATTTTGTTGGCTAAGGTGATTTGGAACCCAACCATCGAGATGCGACGTTGGAGTTACAAAGTAAGTGAGGAAATAACACCTTGAATTGTTTACCACCACATAATATAAGACATGTAGTAAAATAAATTCATATTTAAGTATTCTATATTATATTTAAACTAAAAATAAAAAGTTGAGTCGATCAACCCTCTTTTATTTATGAATAAAAGTAGACAAACTATATTCTCATAAAATAGGAAGTTGAGACTGTGTGGAGGAAGTACTTATCCCCCAGAAATTAGACTCAAATTCCATGGAAGACAAACACTCGCTATTTTCACTGGGTGGATAGGAAGGTGAGAAGGTCGTGAGTAGCATCGTCGGTAATAGTAATGGCTGGGGTGTTACAATAAAAAGCACCTTTTTATGTAACACCCCACCATTACCATTATCGGTAGTGTTACCTCATGACCTTCTCGCCCCCTATCCATCTAGTGGAAATAGTGAGTTTTTGCCTTCTATAGAATTCGAGCCCGGTACTTAGAAGATAAGTACCGCCTCCACACATTCCCACTACCAATTGAGAATGGTAATAGCAGGGGTGTTACACCCCATAACAAAATCATACAAAAATATTTAATTTCCTAAATTTCTAGATTTTTTATTGGGCAAAAGTTGACTTAATAATCTCTCTTAGTTATTTAGATATCTTATAGTTTAATATCTTCCTTATTTACAACTTTCTTGATATAGATCTTTTTTAAAAACCCCAGGATACCTCGAGCATAATCTCTAAGTATCACAATACCTAATACAGAAGAGGCGTCTTCAAGATCGCTAAACTTTCATTAGAGATATCTCGATTTCGAGCAATAAGCATATATCAATGTTGAGTAAATAAAGTAAATCGACATATTATAATAGGAATATAAACTTACTCCAACTGACATTGTAATACTCACAATTTTCAATAATAGTAATCTCAAAACCAAATGAGATAATTACTTTATGAGACTTTGTGATATCATTAATGATACTAATTCATTAACTCATAGATGGACTACAACATTTTGTAAATAATTTATTTTGTTTCTATTGATATAAAGTTTCCTTTGGTTGCACCATATTGTTTCATAAATGTTTTCATTTAGAAACATTGGATTGACATTCATCTTATGTAGCTCCAAAACTCTTAATAAGCAACGAGTATCATGATTGTCCTAATACAATCTTTTAAGACTATCAAATAGAACTTCTCTTTATTGTCAATCATTTCTAACATTATAATGAAAGTGCAAACACGATAAAGGGGTTGAATTATTTTTTCTATGTTGGATTCTTTTTTATTATTTGATTAAAGTTGGTTTATGTTTGATGACTTAGAGTAGAAGAATAAAACTAAGGAATGTAGGAATAAAGTGACACAAGCAATTTATTTTGGTTCACCACAAACTTGGTAGCTACGTCCAGTCCGCTCATTTATAATGATTTAATCCACTAATTAAATTCCTTGAATTACATAGGACCTGACCCTACAAGTCAATCTTCTCAAAACAGTCTGACAACCCCATACTTTTTGAGGAACGCAAGCACCTTGACTCTACAAGTCAAGTCTTCTCCACACAATCTAACAATCCCAGATTGTTGAAGGCCCACAACAACTTAACCTTACAAGTCAAGTCTTCTCAACACAATTTGATAACCCCAGATTGCTTGAGGAACATTAACGCCACAATTGGGTTGGGTTACAAGAGTTTGAAACTTGATTAGTTTGCTTCTAACAAGATGATGGTAACAATGATTTTTCTCACTTACAATGAAACACTAAGCACTAAATAATATAAAGTTGAATAAATTCTTTGCTAGGACTTAACACCTTAAACTCTGAATACTTAGAAAAATTGAGCTCTTGAGGTTTTTCTGAATGACTGATTTTTAGGAATTCTGAATTTGTTGTTTGTTGTGGTTGTATATCCTTCTTCAGCCTTGATCCAAGATTTATAGATGAAATTAGGGTTCGTGAATTTTATCCCTTAAGAATTATGAATTGTATCTTCTTTCCAGTTTGGTCAACAAATATTTCTCCCAAATATAATTCTGAAAGATATGTTTTGATAATAAGACCCTTAACCAATTTCTTATTTTCGAATCTGATGAAAGTAATTATTCTAGAAAGATATTGTGTGTATTTGTTCAGATTGGGTTTACAAATTGATTCACTTGGGTCTCAGAATGTGCTATGTCTTGGAGGTGAAACTTTGGAACGAGTTGCAATCTTTAGAGTCATTGGAATATATGCTTCAGATGCAGACTTGAACACTGGCTTCAAAATTTAGAGGCATGCTAAAAAAATATTGTTTGTTAGAGGCTTGCTGAAGTTACTGTTCATCGTAGGCATGTTCAAGTTATTGTTCATCGGACACATGTTAAAGTTACTATTTATCAAAGGCATATTGAATAGTCTTTGAGCATTGATAGCTTATCGTCTCATTGGCAGAAATCGTGAATAGTCTTTGTACATTGATCTTGAAAAGAGAGAGACAAATGACGAGAACGGTACTTCCTATGATTCTGAATAGTCTTATGGTTCTTCCTCAATCGGTACTTCTTATATCGTGAACGCTCTTCAAATGGGGGAGAAAAGACTATATGCTTGTGTACAATATTAGGGATGATGGCCATACCTATATATAAGGTGATGGTCAATTGGATTCCCATTATTCTCAAACGGTTCATATGACATCCACCCATAATTTTTATCCCATATCAATTAATTATTAATTTAATTAATTATCTAATCTAAAATCAATTTAGCCTTATTCTTAATATGATCACAATTCTATTATGGCCTTTATTGACAAATAGCTAATATAGTTATAATAAAAAATATATGTCCACATAATATTATTGGAAAATAATAGTAGTATTATATAAATATTCCAACACAATACTTACTTTATTTGTTATTTGTACGTCAGTAGCCCAATTCACAACAATTTCTTGTATATTAAATATTTGAAATAATATATAAAATAAATTAAGTTACAATCATAAATTTATACAATAATAACATCAATCAAAAAGATTATTACCTACTCAGTTTTGAAAACATCAATAATATCTACATATGTTTTATCACATAATAATATATATCTATTCATATATATCAAAAGAATATAAATATGTTTACTTTGTAAAAAATATTATACGTACGAAAAAACTTTTTCCACAAGTTTTTCATTAAAGATATATATGTGTTCAAAAAACTAGTGAAAAATTTTCGTGTTAGCCCCTAGAAAATTTGTCACTTCCAAAAACTTGCCACACATGTTTTTCGGTACACACTTCCAAAAATTTGTCGCGAGCTTCCTAACGTACCACAAAATAATTTGCTTACCAAAAAACTTACGAGAAGGTTGAAACCATTAATTTCCTACAGTAATGATTGAGTGAAAAATGAAAAGGAAACTTTAAATTAATTAGGCTAAATTTTACATTTAGTCTCTTAACATATTTTTGTTATTATTTTGATCTCTCAATTCTATGTTGATCCTATTTGATACTTTAACTATATTTTCATTATTCATATCGATTTTTTTCATTAGTTTTCGGCAAACAAGTTAACTTTTGTTTATGTGTTATTTTGGGAAGAAAAAGTCAAATCAAAATGAAAATAAAAAACAAGTTAATAGACCTAAAATGAAAAATAATTTTTTCTTTCTTTTGTAATTATACACTATTATATAAATTTTTTATTTTATTATATTTGTTATATATTTACATATATTATAATTTAAGAATAAATATATTTTTAGTCCATATAAAATAATAAGTTTTTTTAAGTTAAGTTTCTAAAAAATTTATTCTTTTTATTCTCTATTTTAATTATCTATGGAATTTTTTAGAGACTAAAAGCATAAGCTTTTTATAAATAACAAAATTAAAATAAAGACTAAAGTATATATATAAGAGTTCGAAAGCAGATTAGAGGAAGCACCACACAGTCCATAAAAAGTATAGAATAGACAGTGGTACCAAGGGGGAAGTGCTTTAAGTTTTGGAGTAAATAATTATTTTTTATGTGATTTTTATTCTTTTATTTTAATTTAATGAACATTATTATTTTTAATTTGATTTTTTAGATTTAATAATGAGCGATTAAACTATCTTCTAAGTGGTAGATTTTATAATTGAGATACATTTTACTATATCTTATTTATCTATTTTAGTTTTATTTTAATTATTTTTTATTGGTCAATTAAATTTTTTGATGTTCTGATCACATGTTATGATTGATCACCTTTTACATGTTATTAGTCAATTAATTATTAACGATCATAGTACAATTAACTCGTGGACATGTATAGAAGAATTGAGACTATAAATTATTATACAATCAATTATTTAAACTCTTTGCATTACCCTACAAAATGTTAATTTAGAAAAAATGAAATATTAATCACGAATGATCACACATGTCAATAATTTTAGTAAATGAGTTGATAATTGAATCAAATTAATGGAATTCAAATTTGATTATGATATGGGGTAAATAAAGTTACAAGTATAATTTTAACTCTGTAGTTCTTAATTTTATTCTTTTTCTTAGTTACTTGCTATTTGCTATTTAGTATTTAGTGTAACCAATTCAATCATTATATTATATTAGTCTAAATAATAAATAATTTTAAATAATTCAGTACTTAAATAATTTCTATACATACAATTATCTTTTATACTAGTTAAGGATAAAATACACTTACTTTAAGTGTGCTTTAAATGCAGCAATTCATCATCATCTTCTTCTTAATTATTCTTCATTGCAACTGTCTAAATATGAAAATGTTTGGTAATTCTCAATGTCAATTATCCTAACGTCAACATCTATAATTAGTGACCAAGATCAAAACTCACACTTAATTTATCATTACTTATTGAATTACGTGACTTTCTTACTTCATAATTTATCACATTCTCTAAAGAAGTGTTCAATTAATTAAATAAACTTATTGAAACTAAGTGGCTTTTATTCTCAAATCGAAACAAATACGTTAATTAGTGGATTAATTCTCTAAGAAATTATTGATTAATTAGATAAACAATTGAAGAATTCCATGAGTGTCTTACCACGATCAACATCATTAATATACATTCTTTAGTTTGTTAACAAGTGTTCCATTTGCCTATATTTTAAAGGAAATGCTACAAATGCCTTTATAGTACTTGTTAAGCACCTAAATCTAGAAATATTACACTGAACATTATGATATTTTTGAAAGTTTAAACTTTGTAGTTTCTACTATTAAATTACTATTTTTATATTCTTAACAAATATTGTAAAAGTATGTTTGATTTGCAATGAAAACAGGGAATTGAACATGACAACTTTTTTTTATATCCTATTTAATTCAGAAATTGGTCACGACATTAGACGAAACAAGAACAAAGAGAATTAACAAAAATAAAAATTATTGTCTTTCACTGAGTTATAGGACAATTTTTTTGTCTCAAATATATGCCATAAAAAATATTAATATATATCTTTTTTATTTTCTATTAAAAAATTTATTATCCATCTCTATTCTCTTTATCTCCCCTCACCCTTAATCTATCTCTCACTGTTTTCTCATATTTTTATCTCTATTTTCTCATTTTCCTATCTTTTTCTTCTTCTTCTCTCTTTATCTCTAAACTCTTTCCAACTCTCCCTCATAAAAATTGAAGCATATTTTTAACTTTAAAACTAATGAAAATCTATGTCGACAAAAAAAATTAGTGTTTCCAACTCAATTAGCCACTCAAAATAATTTGTGTCAGTGTGCTGGGCATGTACTCTTAAAAAAAAAAAAGACAAACTTGCCAATTATTAAAGCCTACCCATTTCTTTTTGGGATAAATCCAAATGTCAATACAATCACACCACGCGTGCACTTCCAACTTCTTAACCAGTAAGTTCCATTTTACCAGCATCATATATTTGAAAGGGTATCTTGACAACTGTATTATACTGTGAAATTTATCTGGCTCTTATTGTGGGAATAAGGGTTAAGACACTAAGTTCCAGATTATACATTATTTTTGTTTTTCTAAACAGTAAAGTTATAGGAGTACTCCCTCTATCGAAATAAATAAATACATCAAATTTATTAATTAATTTCCATTATAATTAGAGATGAAAATAGCTTCAGCCATGTCAAATTTTTGTAAGACTTGAGACTAACCTTAAAAAATGTATGATTTAAATTTAATTTGTAATCGATTGTAGACTTATTTTTTAGGATTGAATCTGACTTTGATATGACATGTTAGTTACTTGAAATTCTAATTTATTTTAATATTTTTGAATAAGT
>JBBPBR010000008.1:41061217-41071232 GCA_037974775.1 Cicer pinnatifidum | reverse complement strand
TGGTATATTCCAATCATTATAAATGTAAAGTTGAAAAATAATAAATTAGAATTGATGCTCATTAGATTGATTAGAGAGGTACAATTAAAAAGAAAAAAAATTTATAATTGCAATAGAAAACTAAAAATGACAATCTTATTTGACACAAATTATTTTAACAAATGTGATAGTCATTGTAAAAAATTAAATAATTAATATAATATTGAAAAATAAATTTTCAGTGGAGTATATATTTTTTTAAATATCAGATATTATGAGATAAAATGGATAACAAACAACCATTAATAAAGCTTATGCAATCCACCACCTCCAATATGAGTTTTGTACTACTATCATTGATATTCTTTTTGGTGAATATTGGTCGCGTACTTTAGAATTTAGTTGAGATGCAAAACCACGTCATTATTTTTTTTAATTAATTTTTAAACAATTTAAATTATGCGTTTGTTCTGTCTATTAGGGTACCGATATTCAATCAAAATCATTTTACCTAAGATTTTATCTAATCAGTTGAGTTGGATTCTTTTTGTGAAAGAACGAGAACACTGATATCCATACATTGTCATATAGTGCTGATCACTAGAACCAATCAATGAGCATAAATTTATTCAATTATCGAGGTCAAATTTATTAAAATTAACAAAATAATGACAATAATCGTAATGATACATATGAGTAAAATAAATCTATACATATTAATTGTTTCTCTTTTATATTATGTTTTGTTTATAAGAACAAAAACTTGAATTTCCAATTTACATCGAAATTTAACTATTCCTTCTTTGAGGGAGTGTGGTCTAATTAATTAAGGTACATTATTAGTGCAATGCTTAAAGCTAATAAAAGAATGGATGCTTAACACATGAAATATAAACGTCTTTTAATATTTTTTTTTATTTTTATAAATTGTAAATTTAACTTATCTTATTAAATATTTAAAGTAAAAATCAATAATATATATAAATGCACAAAGCTTTTATTTTTTTTGTTTACAGTTATCTAGTTAATTATATTTAGAACTTTTACATGGGTAATAGGATACTCTTAAATTTTATGTATTTAATTCTAAACATCTCGATCAATAAATTTTTTTACGGAAGGTCATGAATCGTCTTTATAAACTCATTTTGTACTCATTTTGCATTGATGATTGTCCAAATAATCTTTTTGAAGTTGAAGTTTGGCAATTTTCATTTTCAGTATTACATTGTCCACACGTACAACAAGTACAATTCAGAGAAGAAAGTTAACGTTGCAATTTTGCAAATAAGGCATAAAAATCTGTCTTTCACTATCCGCATGCGCATGCAAACGTGTGAAAGATCAAAAATATATATAGAATTATACATTAAAACAAGAAACAAAAAAGAGAGAAGTAGAATCTATTTGGACTTTTGCGTCCCTAAAAATTAAAATTATGGAACATTCAATTTACTATTTCCTATTTTCAACAAGGGGGTGTCATTTGAACTACCCCTTGACCAAATTATGGGTCGGTGTCAAATCCCTAAACTCATAATTTTAGAATCTAGCTCTACAACTTGTGGGAACGAGAACTTGTTCTTTTCCAATCCACCAAATGCCGTAAAAATTGTCCAACCTACAAAAAATGAAATGAAAGTGACATCACTTATATATATTACCCTGATTTTATATTTCTTTTTAATTTAATATATAACAAATAAAAATAAAGATTAATTTTTCAATTAATTACCTCAGTTGGATCTTGCAAAGTGTATGAAGCGTTGGTTTCTTTTTCAATTTTAGAAACTAGAATCCCAATCCCTTGTCCCTTATTGCGTAAAACCTGATTTTATTCATCCAAAGTGACAAGTTAGCATATAATATCATAATAGAAGTAATAATAATAATAATAATAATAATAATAATAATAATAATAATAATACTAATAATAATAATAATAATAATATACATGGAATATGAATAGCACAATAGTTAATTAACAGGTTTGCAAGGTGACGGAAATTTACCTTAAAAGCATCTTCGTCAGTTCGATCATCACCAATATAGATAGGAAATACGTTGTTAGAATTTGCAAATCCTAGAAGAAAAAAAAAAGAGTTAGGAAATACATCTCATGAAATATTTTTTTACAAATTAATTAAAGTAGTTGTGAAAGGATGTTATTTTTGCATGAAAAACTTACCAAGTGACTCTAACAAAAATTCAAGAGCCCTTCCCTTGTCCCATTTTATGGTTGGTCGAATCTCTAACACTTTTCTCCCTTGAGTTAGTTTCAACTTTGGGTACTCATTGAGCACCAAGCTAACTTGCTCAGCCAATGTTGCCCAACTCTAAAAAAATAAAATAAAAATAATTAATTAGAAACTTAGGTATTAAAATAAATAAAAAATATTACCCATCATTTAACGTGTATTGTGCGTGTGGGGTGCGTGTATTTACTTCCTAAGCTAATTAAATTAATTTTTCTATTAATGTTTTTTTTGACTGTTGATACCTTTTCGTCAACGCAGCGGAAATGCACAGACAAACAAAATTTGTTATTTTCCACCATAGCCCCTGGAACAGACTTTGTTTTTTCCACCAAGATCTTATAAACCTGACCCCAATAAAATAAATAAATAAATTAGGCACAGTAAAAAAAAAACTCATATATATGTTACCTAAATAATGGGAATGGAAATTCATTAGTGTGGTAACAATAATAATTAATTAAAAGGAACGAACCTCATTGATCATTGGCAAGAATTCACTTGCAGGTTGCAAAAGTACCCCATCATTACTACCCTGAAAAAATAAATTGAATTATTAATTAGCTATGCAAAGAAAAATAAATTAATCTCCGTCGCAATCATTTTTGTTAGAGAAATCATATCTCACTTTCTCAGTGCTTCTCCTATTTGTTGGTCCCTTGATATCCATGCCATGGCTTCCAGCATAGTATAGCTCAGTCAATCTTACGAAGCTAAATAGCTACAAAAAAAAAAAAAAAATACACAAACCAAATTAGTTATTATATACAACAAAAATTAAATGAGGATTATTATTTTTATTTTTCAGTTTTGCTTTTTTCTTAAAAAAAATGTACCTTGTCTAAGCACCTTCCACTAACGATGGCTGTGGGAAAATGCCTTGAAATGTCCTTTAATGTCGCTCTCATCTGATTTAATTATAAAAAGAAAAATTAGTTATGTTCAATCAATTTTATGAAATGATGGTAGAATAGATGCATGTTTGAATTGATGCTGATTTTGACGAAAATATAAAACTTTAAACTTAGTAAAAGTAATACTTTAAAATTTCAATAAAATTACTGCGTCTATATAATTTCATAAAACTCAAACTAGTTGTTATTTCAAAGATACATTAAAAGGTAAAAAGAAAAAAGTTGTAAACCTTTTTGCTCATGTATGCTCTATTTGGATCTGCAACAATTGGGGAGAGAGTTCCATCATAGTCAAGAAACACTACAATTTGTTTCTCATTTGATTTGTATATTATCTGATTAAACATGTTCAACGCCGAAGGATGGAAAATCTGTGAATTTCAGTTTGTAAGATAAAACAAAGTCAAATCATTGTTACCAATTAACCATAACTTCAATTAATTAACCATAGAACAAAATTGCTCTATTATAATAATAATGCTTACAGTCCAATAACTTTGGTCTCGATTTTCAGAACTATTTTTGACTCGAGTAGGAGATGAAGCTCTCATGGAATCAATCCATGTGTTAACTTTAGTTGTTCCTTTTCCACTTCCATCTTCCAAAGGTTTAATGAGTTTGTTTTTGGGCTGGGCCAAAAGCCCACCAAGTAAACCCATCAATTCAGGCATAGCTGTTCTTGGTAAAACATTAGAGTTTGAAATTGACATTGCTAACTCCATAAGCCTATGATTGACACGTGAGTCACGTGACTTAACTAACATATTCTGGTTTGTCATTTTAAACCAATAGCTTATGCTTAATAATTGTTATGAGAAAGAAATGAAAAGGGAGAAAGACAGAGAAAAACAGAGGTGGGTGATATTATGATATGTGGATGCTTCCTCTGCTCAACGTGGGAATTTATAGAGAGAAAAATGTTTGAAGAAAAGGAATAGGCAAAATAAAAAAGAATAAAGAAACACACCCGCTTTTTACTCGTTGGTTGGTTTTAGTCACGAATTGGCTTGGGGTATCTCTGGTCAATTTATAACTTCCGTTACACGGCATAAACCGACGAAAATACCACTTCTTTTTTTCTTTTCTGCTTGTACTTTTCACAAATTATATACTAAATATGAAAAATGGAGGGACCACATAATAATACCACAGGAAAATTTCAATTGCAACAAAATATAAGTCCCCTAATAAATTTTGAAAAGAGATTTTAAATAAGAGATTAATTTCTATGTCTTAACCATGTAAGTTCAATCAAATTTTATAGTGCTGCAATTTTTGTAAGATTAATTTTAGTATATTATTAGATTACTTGTAATTCAAGCAACGTAAAAATAAGTGTTGTAATAAACTTATTTTAACAATCGGTTAGTAAGTTGTTAAAATTAGTTAGCATACGTTTTTAGTTAATTAGAATTGACTCATGTATAAATTAGTTTTTCAATCAATGAAATAATGAGCCTCTTTTCTCATTCTCATATATTACCATTGACAATTACTTTGAGAACAAGCTATATTTCTGTGCTAACAAATTTGGTATCCACAACCATTTGGTTCGACCCAAGAGAAAGAAAAAAAATCATAAACACGAGTGAAGTGTGAGAAATAAACATGAGTGAAGTGAAGAGGAATTTTAATAGAAACAATGGCAATTTTCTAGCACATTTGCCACAATTCAATGATTAATATTGGAATCAATGGAGAATTCAAATTTGTGCATTATTTGGATTTCAAGAAGTATTAGAGATTATAAATAAATGGTATGATGAACTGGGAGTAAATCTAACAGAGGCGCAAAGAACAATTTAAAAAGACAACAAAAAGAAAGATTGTAAGGCCACATTTATTATTCCTAAATGTGTTAACACAACCAACTTTGATAAAATTTCAGAAGTAAAATTTGCAAATGAAGCCTGTGATATCCTTGAGAAGTGCTCTTCAGGGGGTGAAGTGGAGGAAAAATTGGGGATTAAGCATTATCAGGTCAAGTCAACAAGAAATGTGATCAAAAGACGAAATGGAAGAATAACACTAAAGACAAGTTCAAGAAAGATGATGACATATTTGAATCATTGTAAAAAGGATGAGGAGGAGGAAATGTTAAACTAGAGGGAAATAAAGAGTTTTGATAAAAAAGAAGGTGTAGTGCTATAATTGTGAAAATTTTGGTCAATTTGCTGATGAATGTTGGTCTAGAAAAGACAAGCAAAAGAAGAAAAATGAAGATGAGGCATGTGCTGCAAAAAATGATGATTATGATTCAGACATAATGCTTCTGATGGCTACTTCAAAGGAACCATCTCAATCTCAGTTCTAGTTTCTTGACACTGGTTGTTCAAATCACATGTCCAATCACAAGAAAAGGTTGGTGGACATTGCCACATCAAGGAAGAGTAAGTTCAAATTTTCTAATGATAGAACAATGGAGGTTGAAGGTGCTAGAAATATGATGATTAAAATAAACAATGGAAAATAGTGGTGATTAAAAATGTACTCTATATACTAGGCATGAAGAGTAATCTTCTAAGCATATTCCAATTGATTCAAAAGGGTTTTCAGGTGATAATTAAGAATAATGCACTGGAGATGTATGATAGACATAAATGTTGATTGTGAAGGCCCCACTTTCAAAGAATATAACATTTACCATCAATATGCAAGCTGCAAACACTTAGTACTTGAAGGCAATAAATTCAGTGGATGAGAGCTAGATGTAGAATTCAAGTTCTGGTCATCTTAACTTTAGAAGCTTGCAACATCTTAGTACAAAAAAGATGGTGAGTGGAATTCTTGTTATGCGTGTATGGCGGGAAAATAATCAAGAAGTTCATTCAAATTGTATTTGCCAACAAAAGCAAAAGAGTGTCTTGTAGTGGTTCATAGGGACATATGTCGATCATTTGAAGTTCCTCATTTGGGAGGTAATAACTGTTTAAAAACTTTTTTTTGATGAATTCAGTAGAATGTTGAGGATATACTTGACAAAAATAAAAGATGAAGGACTTGAAATTTTTAAAAATTTCAAAGTGAAGTTTGAAAAACAGTGTGCAAAATCTATCAATGTATTAGGGACAGATGGAGGTGGTTAGTATATATTACATGATTTTGAGAAATTTTGTATGAAAAATTGCATTGAACATGATGTGACTACTCTTTGTACACCTTAAGAAAATAGATTGGAAGAGATGAGAAATAGAATCATTTAAGACATAACTAGGAGTATATTTAAAGGAAAAGAATTGCCACATAAGTTTTGGAGTGAGACTGCATCAACTATTGCTTATAAACTAAATAGATGTCCAACATAGAGATTTCATGAAAAGGTACTAAAGGAGGTGTGGAGTGGCAAGAGTGCAACTGTGGAACATTTGAGAACCTTTGGAGCTTTATGCTTTAGACATGTGCTCCACCCAAAGAGAAGAAACCTATAAGATAAGAGTGAATCATGATTTTGGTTGGGTATCATTCAATTGATGCCTATAAGCTATATGATCATGTTAAAGGATAATTTTTGGTGAGTAGAAATATGAAGATACTTGAGCATGAGTTATGGGACTAGAAGAAGAAGACTAGCAACACCAGTCATCAAGTACAATTTCCTACATCATTGTTGAATGATTATCAAGACAATGAAGAAGTATTTAAGGAGAGAGAGAATCCAATAGAACTCAAATATCAAGGCAGTCACCAGTACGCTTAAGTGAATTGAGGTGCACAATGACATTGAAGTTGATAGCAATGGTGATCTAGTTCAATTTTCTCTTTTTGCTAATACAAAACTATTAAATATTGAAGAGAGGAAATTTGAGAGAAGTTTTGATTTATAAGCTTAAACTAAACCCAAATGGCTAAAATGCCAAGTACATAGCTAGATTGGTGGCCAAAGGATTTCTACAAAAGGGCAGGGATTGACTATTCTGAAGTATTTTCTCTAGTTGCAAGAATTGAAAAAATTAGGCATGTAATAACCTTAACTAGTGCAAGAGACTGAGAGATGTGTCAACTAATGTCAAGTCTGCATTTTTATATGGTCTTCTTAAAGAAGAAAATTATGTTTCTCAACCACTAGAATTTTTTATCAAAGGAAAAGAGGTTTAGGTGTTCATAATAAGAAAAGCCCTATATGGCCTGAAGCAAGTCCCTAGAACTTGGAATATAAGGATTGACTCATTTCTTATCAATAGTGGCTTCACCAAATCTATAATTAAGTATGACATTTATGTGAAACACTACACTCAAAGTGAAAGGCCAGAAATGATCTTGATTTTTGTATTTTAATGATCTATTTGATGGTTGATAATAACAAGGAGGAAATTGAAGAATTTAAAGTAATCATGAAAAATGAGTTTGAGATGTCAAACTTAAGAAACTTGACTTACTTCCTTGGTCTGGAATTCATGAAACAAATGAAGGGTTAGTAATGCATCAAAATAAATATGCTGCAAAATTTTTGAGAAGGTTTAACATCGCTAGTTGCAATTTTGCTATCACACCAATTGGAATAAATGCCAAGTTAGTAAAAAGAGTTGATGAAAAACTAGTGGGTGACACTCTCTTCAAACAGAATATTGGATCACTAAAGTATTTGTGCAACAGTATGCCTAATGTATTCTATAGTGTTGGAGTTATTAGCATGTTTATGGATAAATCCAAGCAACCTTACTTGATTTCAGCAAAAAGGATTATGAGAGATGTTCAAGGAACACTAGAGCATGTAATTTTGTTTTCCATGAACATGAAACAATGTAATGAAGATCTGATTGGATATTCAAGTTTTCAAGTTCATGAAGTTCTTAGTTGGATGGAGTTCAAAAAAACAACTAGTTATTGTTCTATCCTCATGTGAGGCCGAATACATTGCAGGTAGTTATGCAGCATGCCAACCTTTGTGACTTAAATATTTACTTTGTGAGCTGAAGATTGAGATATGTAGACCAGTTGCTTTGATGATTGACAACATTAATTTTGCAAAGAATCATGTGTCTCGTGGAAGGATAAAGCATATAGAGACAAGGTTTCATTTATTAAGAGATTAAGTTGGGAGAAACAAACACGAGCTCATATACTATCAAACTGAAGTGTAGGAAGCTAATATCACGACCAAGGAATTGAGAACCAACAAATTTGAGAATTTGGGGGTCAAACTAAGATTGATTTCACTTGGATACTTGAAGTAAAGGAAAATATTAAATGACTTGTAATTTAAACAATGTAAAAATAAGTGTTGTAACCAATTTAACTAAACAATCTATTAGTTAGTTGTTAAAATCAGTTAGCTAGCATATGTTGTTAATTAGTTAGTTAGAATTGACTATAAATAAATATGATTTTCAATCAATGAAATACTAAACCTTATTCATCATTCTCATATATTACAATTGACAATTAATTAGAGTGCAAATTATATATGTGTTCTAACATATATGACGCGGGTTACATTTTATATGTGGAATTGAATTTCATGTTGGGTGACTTTAGTGTATTTTTAGAAGAAGATTAATGATTAAAATAACTTAATAAAAATTATTTGAGTAGAAAAATAAATAGTTAAGAGAGAGATAAGAACAATGTTGCCAAAAGTAAGAGATTCAAATGTTGTGGATTTTTGTCCCTCTATATGTGCCGTCTCTAGTATAAAAGGTTTGTTGAGAAACACAAATTTGATCTGATTTGAGAAATATGTTTTAGATCTTATCGGTTTTGGCTCTCACCTATTTATAAAGAGTGACATATTTTAGTTATAACTTGATTCTTGCTATGAATATTTTGTGGATATCCATATTCTCAATTTTTCCATATTCACATGAGTCCTATAACTCCCATAAGTGAAATATCTTACCCGAGATATTAGTGGAATGCTAATTGTACATTATGTAAGACCATTCATACACTAGTAGGTTATTGGATATTTCCTATAAATAGTAGCGGTGTTCAAAAAAACCAAAAACTGAACCAAACTACTGAACTGAACTGAACCGGTTTTGAACGGAACTGATTTATAAAAATTGAGAACCGAACTATTTTCGAACTGATTTTTTAAAACTAGAACTGAACCGAACAGGTTTTCAGCTTAAAAACCTGAACCAAACTGCTTTTCAGTTCGAAAAATCTGAACCGAAACAATTTTTATTTCAAAAAACTTGAACCGAATTTATTTTTTTAGAAGTAATTAGGGGTAATTATGTAAATTTTGGCCAATATGAACTAAAAAAACTAAGTTAAACTCATTCGGTTTGATTCAAAATAATAAACCGATTCGGTTCGAGTTTTTGAACTGAAAACCGATTCGGTTCAGTTTTTTCAAACTGAAAATCAGTTCGGTTCAATTTTCAAATGATTCTAGTTCAGAAGTGAACTTTACCCACTCCTACTAAATAAGACTCTTGCAGCATTGTGAATAACACCTTGATTGTGCCTATAATACAATACTATCATATTTTTTTTTCTCTATTTTTTTTTCTCCTTTATGTTCATTCATCTATACTTTATTTAATTTTAGTTTTAGTTTTAGTTTTAGTTAATCAGTATAACACGTTATTAGCATGATTCTCTACTATAAGAATGATAAGAAAAAATTTCTTAACAAAATAAATAAGAGGTTAAATATCTTTATATCATGAGACATAATTTTAAATAAAATAAGAGGAGTTGAATTAAACTTCATTATTATAAACATAAGTTTATAAATCATAATAAATTTGTAATACCGATGTATCTATTACGTTGTGTAAAATTAGTTAACAAAAATTCTATGGATATGTGTTGAAAATTCTATTAAATTATTCTTTGAGTATTAGCCTTAACCACTGACCGAAAGACAATTGATATTAGAAGGACAAAATTAAAGCTATATGAACAGGATTTATTCAG
>JBBPBR010000008.1:41021744-41053416 GCA_037974775.1 Cicer pinnatifidum | reverse complement strand
AAAAAAAGCTATTTAAGGCATTTTGTATTTTATCTATACTTTATGCAATCCAATATTAATATATTATCCTTAAAATAAATAAAATTGGATTCGACTATTTATATATATATATATTTTGCAATTCTTTTTGTATTATGTAAGTAGTATATATACTCTATCATTGTGATATTACTTGACATGATATTGTGTAATAAAGAAGATAATTGAACATTTATTTTAAACATTTAAAATTCTTATATTGATAACTCGACAATCCTTCTCTATCAAGTAGGAGAATCTTACATGTCAATTATCTAAATATAAAAAATAAATATTATTTGTTTAGTAATACTCTTGTTTATTATGTAGACTTGTATTAAAGACGTAGACATTAGAATTTCAATCTCATATGAATATTAACTCTAAAGACGTAGTTTTGATATTAGAATTTCAATCTCATATGAATATTAACTCTAAAGACGTAGTTTTGATATTTATGAGATTCAATTGCGCATTGTAATTTGAGACCCTTAGACAGAATTACAATCACACTAATTACCAATATTTGATATGTGTTGGCATGCTTGATAATTTCTTTTGTTATGCCCTTTTCTTCGTCATTGCTTGCACATATAAATGCTTCTTATGTTGACAGTTTTATGTGTACCCTAATGTGTAGATTCATATTGCCTATACCATTGGTGTACTTGGGAGATACTTGAGCATATATACCTATATAATTTAGCGGACTCTAACTAAGGTTTTGACTATTGAAGATCATGTAACTTATATGAGTATTTTGAGATCTTTTGATCCCTTGAGCTAGTGGGAGATCATATTTTAATGTATTGCAACATTATATTTGTTTTGCTTTATTATTTTTCTTCAAATAACTACTATTACTATCAACGTTGTTTTGACATATAGTGTTCAATTGGGTTGATATACGATTTGGCATTTTGTCGCTAGATATTTGGATCAAATTTTAAATTATTATACTAAGATATACTGTTAAATATTAGCAAACATTTTTAGCAGATGCTAGGGCTATTATTTTTGGAACCACATGATTTTAATCAATTTTGTATGCATTTCCATATTTCACATTTTAAGTTTTTGTTGGGTCACTAAGATATGAGTGTCTAGTATATATGATATCAATTTCCTTATCGGAATGATTTTCTGTATATCACTTTGGCGCATGATCTTTTTTGGTTCATTTGGTGAAAGTGCTTGTTTAATTTTGACATCTTGTTGTGGCCACATATTGTCAATTAATATGAAGTATAATTTTATTTGACTAATGTTGTCTATGTGGGAGATTGTTGGATTAATTTATTTTTGACTAGCATAGTTAGATTAATATTTTGTACATTACTTAAATTAACTAAATGTCGAAATATTGAAATGTGGTGTTGTTGATAGTCTCAATTATGTGATCACTATTGTTATTAGATTTTATTGAGATTATTGTTATTATTAAGCACATCTATTAATGGGTTACGTGGAGAGTTTTTTTTTTTTTGGACTTACAATAATGGGAAAGTTAGTTCATCCATCAACCACAAGGAGAGGCCTCTATGTTTTCCCACTATATAAGTGTAGTTGCACCATCGAGATTACACATCTTTTAAAATAACTAGTGGAATAGAGACAACTTATCTCTTCACACACACAATCATTGCCATCTATAAGTTCAGGTAATCTAAAGTATCTATTCTCTATTATCAAGATTATTGATTTGTTCATGTTGCAATTAGGATTTGTTCAGGTTGAATTTAATAGACTTGTGTTCAGGTTGTAAACTGATAGGTTGTAAATGGCTATGAAAAATAAACTAAAACCTAATGAAACTGTTGAAATATACAAGACTCTTCTTGTAGCCAAAAGTTTTAGGCAAAAAGAAAATATAGATTTCTTCAACACATTTTTCCCAGTTATGCAACACCCTAATTTTTAACAGCGAGAGTATAAATTTTTAATAAATCAATTAACACATGAATAAAACATTCATAATCGTCTTTTAATTTAAAATCAGAGGAAAATATTTAGTTGTAAGATTGTTTTCCAAAAGCGACAATTAGAAGTGTTGCTGAATTTTATAAAATGATTTCGACACAACTGACTTACTTAAAGCCGATCAATTCACATTGAACAAAATTAGTCACATTTGTTTAATATACAAAATTTCCATTAAAATAACTACATATCAAGAAGAAAAGGAAATAAATAAAACCATATGCTGATCTTGAAACTCTAAATTGATGATGAGTGGGTATTGAGGATCCATGAGTGGCATCAAGCCTCATACTTCAAATTGCCAATCCAAACTATCACTCTGCCACATCTTCATGTCGTTGCAATTCTACCGCAACTCAACACTAAGAACTTGGGGCATAAACCCAATCCATTATTGTAATAGAGGGTCACAATCTAAAAACAACATATATGAAAATACAAAGCACGAAAGCTTAACATGGCATGATATCAAGTGATAAATAAGCATGCATATATACATCGTATGCCAAAACACCCTAATGCAATGCTTATATGCTAGTGCTCATGATTCTAGAATTTCAGATCCTCTTCGAGGGGCGTAAATCATAAATGTATCGCCTCTCATAAACTAATACTATTTACCAATGTGTAGTCTCTTATAGACTATCACAATTTACTATAGTGTAGTCTCTCATAGACTAGCCCGACTCAATAATTCTCGTAAGGATAAGATGGACCATCCAATCACGTGATACCACCCCGTAGCCAACACAATAACCACTAGTTATGAAATGCATGAGCATACTTTGACTCTTTCGCATAAGTTATTATGTAATTGCAACTCTTAAACGAAACTACTTTTAAGATTAATAATTCACCAACACTTTTGGACATAGCATACTCATGACAATTTATCATCGATAAGATGCATAACACATAGTAAACACATATGTTGTCAGTTATGAATGCACAATCACATCAAATACATAAACAATCGAGTGAACATTTATTAATAACTAGCGCAAAGAAGGTGTATATGAACACACTCTGCATTCAAGCATATATAATGTCATTAGAATATGCCTTTACCTCAACTACACTTTATTACACAAGAAATTTACTCTATGCCAACATAATCTAGCTGATGATTCCAAAGAAACCTCTCAATTTCCATGTACCTTAATCCAATCAATCAATATAAGTTTCTAAAACGACACCCAAATAAACTCTAGGTTCGACCACTATCCAAATCAATTAGTGTTTGGCTTCCTCTTAGGTTTTCTTACCTAACTAGGTTTCCTAGCATAAAAGTGCCTTTGGTTTAGATACCTTGGCAAAAATGAATTTTTAATCATTTTCAAAACACTTGTGCCATACTTTGAAAATCTCCAAATTATTTTTCAAAATTATTGAAGTTCAACTTAAAATCTGTCTTTAACAACTTATGACAAAATATTTTTTTAACATAAAACTCTTACATAACGCTTCTCACAATTATTTTTCTTATATAATACAAGACTTTAAAATCTCATCCTTTGACATAAAGGGACTATTTATCACACACATAAATCTTTAAAAACTTTCAACACTTTCAAATTCTTCCAGATTAGGGCTTTTCCAAAATTCCCAAATTGATTACCTTTAAAAATTTACTTTGACGAAACCTAAACAACTAAGGATTTTATCCATTTAAAATCAAGAGTTACTTAAATGTTTTAGTATTTACCACTTTCTATAACATTTCTTGGGTTTTCAAATTCCTTTAATAAACTAATCCATTGATCATGGACAAGTTGTATTTTCCCCAAAGCATTGTTGGAACCAAGTTCATTTTATACTTAGAGTTTTAATAATAACAAAAGTATTTTATGAGAACAATATATTTGACTATAAAGAGTATGAAAGAAGATATGGTCAGGATTTGAAGAAGATTTGAAAAATATTTGATCAAGATTTATCTACAATAAAATATAAACATAATCAATCTGAAGAATTTACAAACGCAGTCTGTACAAAATATGAACATGATCAATCTGAAGAATTTACAATCTCAATCTATAAAAAAAGAAACAAAATCAATTTAAATAATTTATAAACACAATCTCTACATAATATAATTCATTATTACACAAGGACTAAGTTGAAGCCCAAATTTTAACTATAAATAGATACTCAAGGCTGAAGAAGAAAACAATGAAAAACAAAAAAGAGTAGTCTTAAGGGTTCAAAGAGAGAAACACTTGTTTGAATGAGAAATATTCTCCAAGTGTTCTTTTCTTAGAGTGTGAGAGTTATTATTATTATCATCAACTTTTTTAGAAACAACTACTCAAGTTCCAATCTTTTGTATCCAACTCGGTAGTGGTTTAGTTCCTTCTTCAAATGGGGGTTGTCAGGTTATTATCAGAAGACTTGGCTTGTAAGGTCAAAGTGGTTAGTTCCTCAAAAGTTTAGGGTTGTCAGGTTGTTTGAGAAGACTCGCTTGGAGGGTCAGGTGCTTTGTAATTCATGGTATTTGAATTAATGGATTAATGCCCTCTGAATGAGGGGACTGGATGTAGTAAAGTTAGTGGTGAACCAGGATAAATCTACGTGTCAAAGTATTTATGCTTTTATTTCTTACTTCCTCTGAATCTGATTGCTTTTATTCCAAGTAAGTCACCAAAATCGAACTAGTTATATTTATTTATAATTTATTAAAAAGTTATCAACTTTGGAAAACAAAATTCAACCCCCTTCTCGTGTTTGCACCTTCAATTGGCATAAGAATTTGGTCTCCAGGCTAGGCACTTTATAGTGTTAGATAAAAGATCCAAGGGATCAATATGTTTGGATTCAGTGAAGAAGCTGTTGGAGGGAACATCAACATACCACCTTTGTTTGATGGATAACGTTTTGAGTATTGTAAGGACAAACTGAGAAGTTTCTATATTTCAAAAGATCTTGAACTTTGGGACTTGGTGGAAGATGGTTATATTCCACCAAGGAATACTAAGGATATTGAAATTCCAAGAAATGAGATGAATGCTGATCAGAATAAGATGTACAAGATGCATCATCAGTCCATAACATTCACGATATATGCAACCACCTTCAAGGAGTTTGACATGTGCACCAGTAAGGAGACCACAAAAAGTATTTATGATAGTCTGATTCTGAACCATGAATAAAGGAAGCAAGTTCAAGAAGCAAAGGCCAACCTCCTAGTCAAAAAGTATGAGTTGTTCAATATGGAAGAAGATGAAGACATTGAAACAATATTTTCTAGATTCCAAATCCTAGTCTCTGAACTAAAGGTTCTTGAGAAGAGTTATACTAGTGTTGATCATGTGAAGAAAATTCTTAGGAGTCAAACAAGAAAGTGGAGACCTTAGATCACTTCTATTCAAGAAGCAAATGGTCCGAATACTTTTAAGCTAGAGGAATTAATTAGTTCTCTCAGATCACATGAAATTGAGCTTGAAGAAAATGAGCCGAAGAAGAAAAACAAAACTATGGCCTTGATGATAATTATTCAAATTATCAGAATTTGAACTCAGAAGAAGAGGAAATTTCCTTCACATCTAGAACAATTCAGAGGATGTGGCACAACAAGAGGAAATATTTCCCTTAGAAAGATTCCAAGTTGTCCAATTAAGGTTGTGTTTGACTAAGTTGGACTCTTTTTGCTAATTTATTTAAAACTGGTTAGGGTTTTGTGACTTACTTAGAATAAAAGTAGAAGCAATCGTGTTAAGTGATCTAAAGAAAAATTAAAAAGAGAATTTCAGAATTAAAGTGATACAAGAAGTTATATTGGTTCACAAACAATTTGGTAGCTATATATGTCTAGTTCCCTTACTCAAAAGGATTTAATCCACTAATTCAAAATTTGAATTACACAACACCTGACCCTACAAGCTAGTCTTCTCATAACAACTTGATACCTACAAATTCTTTGAGGAACACAAACACATTGACTCTACAAGTCAAGTCTTCTCAACACAACATAAAAACCTACATATTGCTTGAGGAACACAAAATCCACCATCGGGTTGGGTAACAATATTTTTGAACAAATCAGTTTGCTTCTAATAAGTTGATTGTAACAATGACTCTCACACTAGAAAAACTTAGAAAATATTTCGTTGGAGCATGTGTTTCCATAAACCTATACCTTATGAACTCTAATGACTTAGGAATTTTTGTGCTTGTGAGTTTTTTATTTTGTTCTATTGCCTTGAGTATCTATTTATAAAATAGGTTAGATTTTCTCCTTTATCCTTGCAAAATCTGAATCATATCTTCGCAAATAATAAGTGTATCTTCTTGTCAACAATTATTGATCATATCTTCTTGTGGATTTTAGTCAATCTTCATATAAATAATTCATATATTCTTGTAGACAAATTTTGATAAAATCGTTTTGTAAATAATTCATATATTCTTGTGATAGATCTTGATCAAATCATCTTATAAATAATTTATATCTTCTTGTAGATAAATCTTGTAAATGATTCATATCTTCTTTTGATAAATCATATTCAAATCTTGTAAATAATTCATACATTTTTGTGATAAATCTTGATGAAATCCTTTAGTAAATAATTCATATCTTCTTGTAGATAAATATTGATCAATTCTTCTTACAAATAATTTATATCTATTTATAGATAGATCTTGATCAAATATTATTGTAAATAATTTATATCTTCTTGTGATAAATCTTCGTCAAATCTTCTTGTAAATAGTTCATATCTTCTTGTTGATAAGATCTTGATTATATCTCCAAATATTTACCATATATTTTTTTCCAACTTGGTCAAATATTTTCTTCCATTATAAATCTCAATCAAATATTTTTGTAGATTGTCTTCGGAAACACGAATTTTCTTTCACACTCTTGCTTGATTTGAGCTGGATTGGATTCAGGTTGTTCTTGGTTCATCACAAGTTTTTGTTTCAGCTAAGCCTTCTTTTTCATACTTAATTCTTTCAATTTCAGTCGTTGACTTTCCATCAGAGGCATTGACTTTCTTGTTGGAGTGAGATATGTGTTTCTTGAATAATGATAGTAAGAGATATAATTGCATGACTTAGAATTAGTTGCATTTCACAAATCAACTTATTGAAACTTTACAGTTAGTGCAACATTAGAAGTTGCATATCAAAGACAATATTTGGAGTGTCTTGCACCATTTTGAGCACTGGATTGTGAGCTTTGAATTTATGATTTGAGTAATCTTTGCAGATTTAATTATACCTTGATATGAACTCTTTAGAAGCATGTTGATTTTGTGAACATCAAAGACATGCAAAGGGTTCATAGGCATGCTTCAAATTCAGTCTTTAGAGGCAGTGTTCAGACCCAAACATCAGACCTATACTTCAAACCCATATATTAGACCCATACATCAAAGGCAATCTTTGTATCCTTTAGAGGCATGTTACTTTTAGGAGCACGTTTTCGGAGGCATACACATATACTTTGGGTTCCTCTGATCTCATCCTCTAGTCCCTTTCACTAGTGACTTCCTCTAGTGACTTTTCTTCTTTTTGCATACTTAATCAAACCTCCAAATTTATTGTTCTCATAAAATACTTTTGTTAACATTAAAACTATAAGTGGAAAACCAACTTGTTTCCAACAATCTTCCTCTTTTTGATGATGACAAAACTATATTTTTAATAACAACTTTTCTATTATTACTTAACTTCTCTTGACTTAAGGCTCCCCCTAAGTCCACATAATTTTTTTAATTATATCCCTACATTATTGTTCAAAAATATCTTTCTCCCCTTTTTGTCATCAGACAAACAGACTTGAAAGTGAAATTATATTTTATTTCATTATTTTAATGTATTTTCCCAATTTCTTTAATAGAAAGAATGAAACATAAAAATAGCCTAATATGAATAGAACATAAAACTAATCCTAGTAGGATTCTAAACTACTCTAAGCTTGACACAATATCATGCAGGTATAAAGGTAAGATTTAGATTTTTCCTAATGAAGTCAGATCTATCTTCAGCTAGCAGTTTGGTTAATATGTGAACCCATTGGTGCTCATTGTCTACAAACTGGATATTTAGCACTCTTTTTTGAACACAATCTCAAATAAAGTGATGTTTGGTTTTTATGTGTTTGGCTCTAGAATGTAGGATTGTGTTCTTGGTTAGGCAAATGGCAAAAGTGTTGTCACAAAATATGGGAATGTAACTCAAGAATCTTGTAATCTTCCAGTTGATGTTTCATCCCTAGCAATTAAGAATTGCAACCAGCTATTGAAATGTACTCAACCTTCGTTATTGACATTGCGATTGTGCTTTCTCTCTTAGTTCACCATGATATTAAGTTTTCACCCTGATATGTGCAGTTTTCCCATGTGTTTTTTCTCTTAAGTTTTTCTCCAGCATAATCAACAACACAATAGCCACTTAATTTGTTCTTAGTAGATTTTTTGTAGAACAAGCTAAGATTGGTAGTACCTTTAAGTATTTAAGGATTCTCTTAACAACAATTAAATGCAATTCCCTTTGGATTAGCCTGAAATTCGACACATACACATACACTAAACATAATATAAGGTATGGTTGTAGTAAGGTAAAATAGTGATCCAGTCATTCCTCTATAGGTTTTCTGGTCAACCTTCTAGCATGATTCATCATTTTCAAGTAAACATGTAGGAAGCACTGGTGTAGCCATATGTTTACAATAATTCATTTTAAATTTCTTGAGAAGCCCTTTTTTATATTTGGTTTGATTATTGTATATGCCTTTTTAACTTTGTTGAATTTTTATCCCTACGAAGAACTTAAGTTCTCTAATCATACTCATTTGAAATTCAAGTTGCATCAACTTAGATAGTTCTTGACAAAGAGTGCCATTAGTAGATCGGAAAATATTGTCATCAACATAAATTTGAATGATAAGAATGTCACCTTCTATTTATTTTCTAAATAAGGTGTTGTCTACTTGTCCCATTACTTAGTCTATCATACCATGCCCTAGGTGCTTTTTTTAGACCATATAGTGGTTTCCTAAGTTTAAATACATAGAATGGAAATTCAGAACTTTCAAAACCTAGGAGTTGCTTAACATAAACTTCTTCAATTATATACCCATTTAGAAATGCACTTTTGGCATCCATTTAAAATAATGTAATGTTATTATTTGAAGTAAAAAAAGTAGGATACAAATTGCTTCTAGCCTGGCCACTAGAGAAAATGTCAAAGTGTAATCAATACCCTCTTGTTGAATGTAGCCTTGTGCAAAAAATCTTGTCTTGTTTATGACCACTTCACATTTTTCATATAGCTTGTTTTGAAAAACCAACATGGTTCCAATAATGTTTTTCTTTGGTATATGTAGTAGATCCCAAAGATGATTTCTTTTAAATTCATTTAACTCTTCTGGCGTTGCAAGGATCCATCCATCTGTCAGTGTTTCATCAACAAATGTAGATTCAATTGATGATAGTATACCAATCAAGGTTGTGTCCTTTAGTGATGATCTGGTCTTTAAATGACCATTTCCATTTCCAATTATTAGAGTTTCAGGATGGGATAACTTGGACTTCCATCCAAATGTTTCTTCTAACTTATCTTGATTGCTTTCCATATTTTTTTTCTTCTGATTTACTTGTATCCTCTATTTTTTTTGGTTCTTCTGGTTTCTTTGGATTTATTTCTTCTAATTCCAGCAAACCTGCACTATCCTCTACTAGCTTTGACTTTTTAAGGTCAAGCTGTTTGTCATCAAATGTAACATGTATTGATTCTTCCACAATAAGAGTTTCCATATTAAGAACTCAATAAGCTTTAGATTCATTAGAGTATCCAATGAAGGTGTATTTTTGTTATCTGGAATCAAACTTTCCTAGGTTTTCTTTAATGTTTAACATATAACAAGTACAATCAAATTGTTTAAAGTAGGAGATGTTAAGCTCTTTACCCTTTCATAATTCATATGATGTTTTATTCAATATTGACCTAATTAAGATTACATTTTGAATATAGCCTCTGCCTAAAAACGTTTTGCAATATCCATCTCATTGAGTGTGGTTCTATATATTTTTTTAAGGGATCTATTCTTTCTTTCTACAACTCCATTTTGTTGTAGTGTTTTAGGAGAAGAGAACTTGTGAGAGATTCCATTCACATTAAAAAACTTTCAAATAACTTGTTTTCAAATTTTCCTCCAAGATCACTTCTAACTATTACAATCTTAAGACCCTTTTCATTCATGATTTGAAAAATGCAATAAAAACTTTGATGCATTCATCTTTATTTGATAAGAATTTTCATACTATGAGACTGTTTTCACTGGTCCATACTTATTTTCATACTATGAGACTGTTTTCATTGGTCCAAAGAGATCTATATGTAAGAGCTCAAGGGGTTTTGAAATAGAGACTAAATTATTAGGGGTAAATATGTTCTTTGTTTGTTTTTTCCTTTTGACAAGCTTCACACATAAATTTAGTTTTGTAGCTAAGTTAGGTAGACCTCTAACTAGTTGAAATTTATTCAATTTTGATATTAATCTAAGGTTTGCATGACCTAACCTTTGTTTCCAAATCAACTTCTCTTCATTTACTCACATTAGACACTTAACATCTTGTTTCTCTAAACTAAACAAATTTATCATATAGATGTTATTTTACTTATGACCTGTAAAGAATACATATCCATACTTTTGACCAATTTACTTGCATGGTTTTTGATTAAATATGATATCATAAATATTATCACTTAACTAACTAACACTTAATAAATTATGTTTAAAACCTTTAAAAAGAAAAACATCTTTAATAGAAGGAAAGGTGCCATTACCAAATGGGTCTTGCCCCATGATCTGGCCTTTTTGATTTCCTCCAAAATATTGTGCCTCATTTGATCAATGTTATGTTTTGAAACAAAGACTTCTCTCTCATCATATATCGCAATCATCCATTGTCTAGGTGCCATGATTGGTGTTTTAACTTTGTTGAGGACATGTGCAACATAGACAATTTGGTTATTATATTTTCTACTTTTCATACTGTTAGCTAGAAATTATTAGAATGCTTCTTCATATTTATCAGAATTACATGTGATATTTTCTATAGGTTTTGAAACAATAGTATCATTTAAGGTATTACTTTCATATTTAACCTCATCACTTTCAGTTTTTAAGACATTGATTTCTTTAATTAAGTTCGCCTTTACTTTCCTAAGTGCTTTTATTTTTGGAGAAGACTTGTGGTTTTTAATTAAGAAATATTTTATGAAATTAAGTAAATCCGATCGGGTTAAATCAGAAAATACCTCAACTTCTTCATCAACTGATTCACTTCTTGAGTCATAATTAATGTTTGTATTGGATCTATAGGTAGAGTTGGTATGAGCCATCAGAGTTAAATATGTTTGTTCTTCATCATCATAGGATTCATTAGAACCATCCCATGTTGTGATCAAAACCTTATTCTTGGGTCTAAAATCTTTCCTCTAATGTTTCTCTTTTACCAAATTTGGACATTTTGACTTGACGTGTCCAGGTACATTGCATCCATAACATATGACGCTTTTCTTGGTAGATATTTCATCCCTTCCTCTACTGGAATGCTTGAAATATCTTTGAGAATATCTTCTGAATTTTTCTGGATATGAAAACCAACTCCTCATCCACTGAGTTTAGATTATGATCATCTGAATCATTGTCCTTTGATTTTGTTGTTGCCTTAAGAACCTTCTTCTGCTAGGATTTTAAGGCCAAAGTTGGCTGCTTCTTCTTAGGATGATCCTCTACAAGGTCAACTTCATGTGATCTCAAGGTGCTAATCAATTCTTCCAATTTAAGAGTACATAAATCCTTTGCTTCTTGAATAGTTGTAATCTTAGGTCTCCACTTGCTTGGCAGACTCCTAAGAATTTTTTCAAATGATCGATAGTAGTATAACTTTTCTCAAGTACCTTTAATCTTGAGACCAAAGTTTGGAATCTGGAAAACTTAGTTTCAATGTCTTCATTTTTGTCCATCTTGAATATCTCATACTTTTTGAATTGGAGGTTTGACATTGCTTCTTGAATTTTCTTCCTTCACAGGCCAAAATCAAATTGTCGCTAATGTTTTTAGTTGTTTCTTTGTTAGCGCACTTACCAAATTCCTTGAAGGTGATCCCATTGATCATGATGGTTCTGGACTTGTGATGTATCTTGTACAACTTCTTCTCTCTAGCATCCATCTACTTACTTGAAATTTCAGTACCATCAAAATTTGTTAAAGTTGTGTAGCCATCTTCCACTAAGTCCAAAAGTTCGGTATTCAAATCATTCACCATCAAACCAAGGTGACCTATTGAAGTTTCCTCGAACAACTTCTACACTAAATATTGACATTATTCAATCCTTGGAGCTTTGTTCAAACACTATAAAGTACTAATGTTTGAAATCAGGCTCTTGATGCCAATTAAAGGTGCAAACACAACAATCCTTATATCTTTGTTCAAACACTAAGAAGTGCTAATTTTTGAAAACAAGGCTTTTGATGCCAATTGAAGGTGAAAACACGAGAAGAGGGATTGAATTGTGTTGGACTAAGTTGGATTAGTTTTGCTAATTTATATAAAAATAGTTTGGGTTTAGTGACATACTTAGAATAAAAGTAGCAACAATTGGGTTAAGGGATCAAAGGCAAAAGTAAAACAAGAATTGCATAATTAAAATGACACAATAATTCATCTTGGTTCACCACCAACTTGGTAGCTACGTCTTGTCCCCTCACTTAAAAGAATTTAATCCACTAACTCAAAACATGAATTACATTGCATCTGACCCTACAAACTAGTCTTCTGAAAACAACTTGACACAAAGTTTTTTAGGAACACAAACACCTTGAGTCTACAAGTCATTGATTCTCCATCAACCGTTGATTATTTTAAATTGTGTTTCTTGAATAATGATAGTCTATGGAAGAATTTTGTGACTTAGAATTAGTGTCATTGGAAAATCACCTTTTTGAAACTTAAGGGCCAGTCCAACATTAAACGCTCTTTGAATTTATGATTTAAAAATTCTCTTCTGAGTTAATTATACCTTGATATGAACTCTGTAGAGGCATGTTGAGTTTGTGCACACCAGAGACATACAAGGGTTTTAGATGCATCCATCAAATTCAATTTTCATATGGTCTTTAGACTCAATTTTTGAGTCATTCTTCAGAGGAAATCTTCTGACCCAATTATCAGATGATCAAAGAAATCACTTGTGACATTGAAAATGACAAATAATTTGTCACAGTTGTTTGTGTGAAATTTAAAAAAATCGATTTGACTAAGAAGTCCTGATATTTATTATTATTGGGGAAGAGTAGGTTTGATGATGTGGGAGGTATTCGTTAGCATGTTATAAACTAGTGCGTTGGTACATTCAGTTAAAATTGATGAGAGTGGAGTAAGAAGAAAGTTTTCTCATATGGAAGGTCTGAATTTCTTCTGTCTCAAATTTATGCTTTAAGAACTTCCTATAACGCCCAACAGAACGAATGGAACATTGATGGCATAATATTTAATCTCTCTCAAGAGGAGGAAATTATGAGAAAAAAAAGGAAGGCCTGATAATGTGCAACTTAATTCTCGTAGTGGTAACAATAAGAAGAAGTCTTATAAGAATAAGTTCAAAAAGATTCAATTTAAGAATAAAAGGAGTGGCGATCTTTGTCAATTTTTTGAAGCAAATTCTAGTCAAAAATTTGGGTAAGGTTATGGTAAAGCCAAATTCACGCTTAATGGAAAATTTAAGTTTTGCAACACTTTTGTGCACAAGCAAACATATTGTTGGAGGTTCAAAAATTAGCTGGAAAAGAAGAAATATATCCTACTAGCTCTAGTGTGTTTTGAATCAATCTTTTTTGATGTTTCTTCTTATACATGGAGTAGAAGGAAACCAAATGAAGGAGATGTGAAGAGCACTATTGGAAGTGGAGCTAATATGGAAGAGGATCATATAGTTGTTGTTTTCTTTAAATTTTCTACTATGCATGTATTCAATTTGAATAATGTTGTTTATATACCTTCTATGACAAGTAATTTAATGTTTTTTTTTTCATGTTGGATAATTGTTGCTTCTCTTTCCACTTCAATGATAAAAGAGTTACTACATATCAAGACTCCACTGTTGTTTGTGTTGGGTATTGGGCTCCCTTCCTATATGGAGAAAGGCCCAAATATTGTAGTACATGTGTCTCACTTATTTAAGTGGAGAGTGGTCTAATTAGAGTTACAACAGAGAGACCATTTTGATAGGAAAGAAAACCACCAAAAGAGAAAAGAGAGGAGTAACCTTATTCCCGATTTTGTTAAATCAGTCTCAGAAAAACATTAATTGAGCATTCGTTAACTGTTGGATCAGGCTGATATTTGGACATCAGATTCGAAACATCCAGGTCTTCTTTTTCCACGGTCGGATCAGCGAAACGACTTCCAGAGGGGCAGAAATCGTGCTCGCACAACAGTAGGTTTTTGGGTGTTTTTCCTCTTCTTGTTTTTCATTTGTAGGCTTTATTGCTTTGTTGTTTTAGCTGGTTGTAGGCACACTCTGTGCATCATTTTGAGACTCTCTTGTATCCTTATTTGGTTATAGTGGAGCCATTTCTTTGGTCTGGACGACCCGTGGTTTTTATCCTTGCATTGAGGGGGTTTTCCACGTTAAAATATCCGAGTTCATTACGTCCTTTATTTTGATTAATTTGTTGTTGCTCCTCACGTGTTTTTGCAAGTTAGACGAATATGAATATAAAGATGGTATGCTTGAATGGTACTAATTACCAGCTGTGGAAGGGCAAGATAAAAGATTTGTTATTTGTGAAGAAAATGCATCTTCCTATTTTTTTTCTAAAAAGTCGATTGATAAATTTATAGAAGAATGCGATTTTGAACATCAATAGGTATGTAGTTTTGTTTGAACCACTTGAATGAATTTCAGGAGCTCCTTGATCAAATGTCTGGAGTGAGTATCAAGTTTGATGATGAACTATTGGGATTATTTTTACTATTATCTTTACTAGAGTCTTGGGAGACATTTCGGGTTTGTATAACGAGTTCAACTCCTAATGGTGTTGTTTCTTTGGAAACGGCTAAGGGCGGTGTTTTGAATTAGGAGATGAGAAGGAAGGCACAGGGTTCTTCATCTCAATATGAAGTTCTTGTCACTGAAAATAGGGGGAGAAGTCAGAAAAAAGAACCGGAGGGTGGTTGAGAAAATAGCAGAAGCAAGTCCAAGTATAGATACAAAAATATGGAGTGTCATTATTGTCATAGAACAGGGCACATACAGAAGAATTTTTTTGTAGAAAAATGAGAACAAAGGCAAGAAGGGTAAACAAAAATAAAGGAGTCGTGAAGATGATAGTGATGATGACTATGTTAATACTACTACTAGTGATGGTCTTGTTATTCTCCATGACTATGAGTCAATTAATCTTGTATCTGATGAGAGCATGTGGATAATTGATAGTGGTGCTATACTACATGTTACATTGAGGAAGGAGTTTTTCACATCTTATACTTCAGGTGACTTTGGAGTTTTGAAGATGGGTAATGATGGTGTATCTATGGTAATTGGTGTTGGTGATGTATGCTTGCAAACCAACATGGGAATGTAATTGTTGCTTAAAGGAGTCAAATATGCGCTAGATGTTCGCTTCAATTTGATCTTTGTACATATACTTGATGAAAGTGGTTTTGAAAATCATTTTTCTTTTGGAAAGTGGAAACTCAGTAAAGGTAACTTGGTTGTGGCTACAGGGGAGAAAATTATGAAACTGTATTGGACAAATGCTTTGGTTGCAAAAGACAATGTGAATGTCGTGGATATGAAATCATCTTTGTGGCACCGAAGGCTAAGCCATATTAGTGAAAAGGGGTTAAATTGCTTAGCTAGAAAGGATGTGCCTCCAGGATTGAAGAATGTAGATTTGGAGAAATGTTCTCACTGCATGATTGGTAAAAAAACTAGATTATCCTTCAAAAGGCATCCTCCCTCTAGAAAGTCAGAGTTGCTTCAGTTGGTGCATTTTGACGTATGCGGCCCTTTAAAGGTAAAATATTTTAGTGGTGCACTTTATTTTGTTACTTTTATTGATGGATGTTCCAGGAAACTATAGGTTTATGTTCTAAAGACAAAAGACCAAGTGTTGGAGAAATTCAAACAATTTCATGCTTTGGTTGAGAGGAAGATAGACAAGAAGCTGAAACAAGTTCGTACTGACAACAGTGGTGAGTATTGTGGACCCTTTGATGTCTATTGCAAATAGCAAGGTATAACACATGAAAAGACTCCTCCTAAAACTCCTCAGCTGAATGGTTTGGCAGAGAGGATGAATCGGACAATTGTTGAGAGAGTAAGGTGTATGCTCTCTTAAGCTAAGTTGCCTAAACATTATTGGGGTGAGGCATTGTACATGGCGGTGCATGTTATTAATATTACTCCAACTGTCGCTTTGAATAGTGAGGTACCAAGCAAGGTATAGTTTGGCAAGAATGTCAAGTACGATCACTTGAGAGTCTTTGGTTGCAAGACTTTTGTGCATGTTCCAAAGGATGGTGAGGATGAATTTGGCTACAAATTGTATGATCTTATAAACAAAAAGGTTATCAGAAGTTGTGATCTAGAGTTCATGGAAGACTAAACTATTGAAGACATTGATAAGGTGGAGAAGACTACACCTGAGAGAAATTACATCTTAGCTAATGGTGATCCAGTTTGGTCACCTGTTCCTGATTTGGATACTTATGATGGTAATGATGAGAATGATGAGCCAGATGATTGTGTTGATGATCATCAACTTATAGATGAGATGAAATCCTTGCATGATAATCACACTTATGATTTGGTGAAATTGCCAAAAGGAAAAAGGGCTTTGGAAAACAGGTGGATCTATAGAGTGAAAATTGAGAGTAACTCAAGGTCTCTGAGCTATAAAGCCAGATTAGTGGTGAAAGGTTTCCGTCAAAGAAAGGGTGTTGATTTTAATGAGATTTTCTCACCTGCGGTAAAAATGTCATCAATTCGAACCGTGTTGAGTTTGTCAGCTACTCTTGGCTTAGAGGTAGAGCAAATGGATGTAAGAACGACTTTCCATCATGGTGATTTGGAGGAAGAGATTTACATGAAGCAATCTGATGGTTTTCTTGTTGAAGGCAAGGAAGACAATGTGTGTAGACTAAGAAAGAGTCTATACAGTTTGAAGCAAGCTCCAAGGCAGTAGTACAAAACGTTTTAGTCTGTTATGTATGATCAAGGATACATGAAGACTAATTCTAACCATTGTCTATTTGTTAGAAAGTTTTCTATCGATGATTTCATTATCCTGTTATTATATGTTGATGACATACTTGTTGTTGGGAAAAACATTTCCAAGATTGACAGGTTAAAGATGCAGTTGGGCGAGTCCTTTGCCATGAAAAATATGGGAGCATCTAAACAGATTCTTGGCATAAGAATCATGCGTGACAGAAAGCAGAAAAAACTTTGGATGTCACAAGAACACTATATTGAGATGGTGTTGCAAAGGTTTTAGATGGAAAACTCCAAGGCTATAAGTACTCCTCTTACTGCTCACTTTAAGTTGAGTTCTAAACAAAGTCCTTTTAGTGAAGATAAGAAAAGAGACATGGAACGAGTTCCTTATGTTTCTGTTATGGGTAGTTTGATGTATGCAATGGTGTGTCCAAGCCCAGATATCGTGCATGCTGCTGTTCTAGTTAGTAGATTTTTGTCAAATCCAGGTAGAGAGCATTGGAATGTTGTAAAATAGATTTTGAGGTATCTTCGTGGTATTACATGTATGAAGCTTTGTTTTGGAGGTGACAAACCTATTTTGGTAGGGTACTCCGACACAGATATGGCTGAAGATATTGACTCGATAAAGTTAACTTCCACTACTAGATTACAGAAAAGTGTAGCATTGTCTACAACTAAGGCAGAGTTCATTGCCATTACTGAAGCATGCAAAGAGTTTATTTGGTAGAAGAAATTTTTGCAGGGGCTTGAGTTTATTCAGGACAAATATGTATTATTTGTCAATAATCAAAGTGTTATTCATGTTGGTAAGAATTTGACGTTTCATAGTAGGTCCAAACACATTGATGTGAGGTATCATTGGATACATGATGTTTTAGAAGCTAAGTTTTTGGAATTGACTAAAGTTCATACTGATTATAATTGTTCTAATATGATGACTAAAGCATTACCAAGTGGGAAGTTTGAAACTTGTTATGATATCGCCAGTCTGGCGATTATCTCCACATAGTTGTGAGGGGGAGATATGTTGGTTATTGGGCCCCCTTCCTATATGGAGAAAGGCCCAAAAATTGTAGTCCATGTGTCTCACTTATTTAAGTGGAGAGTGGTCTAATTAGGGTTACAAGAGAGACTTTTTTGATAGGAAAGACAACCACCAAAAGAGAAAAGAGAGGAGTAACCCTATTTCCGATTTTGTTAAACCAGTCTCAGAAAAACATCCATTGCGCATTCGTTAATCGTTGGATCAGACTGAGTTTTGGACAACAGGTTCGCGACAGTAGGTTCCTCATTTTCAACGGTTGGATCGGCGACACAACCTCCAAAGAGGGATAAATCATGCTCGCACAACAACATGTTTTTGGGTGTTTTTCTTTTTCTTGTTTTCATTTGTAGGCTTTATTGTTTTGTTGTTTTTGCTGGTTATAGGCACACTCTATGCATCAATTTGAGACTCTCTTGTATCTTTATTTGATTATAGTGGAGCTAGTTATTTGGTTTGGATGACCCGTGGTTTTTACCATTGCATTGAGGGGTTTTTCTATGTTAAAATATCGGAGTTCATTACGTCCTTTACTTTGATTAATTTGCTGTCATATATTTGTTGTTGCTCCTCACATGTTCTTGCAAGTTAGGGGAATTTTATATTTGCTGCTTATTACTTGTTATTGTGTTTTTGTATTTATTCCCCATCAGTTTGTTCTGTAAGTTCGGGTGAAAATTTATATATGTTGAATTTTGGTTCTAATTTTGAAATTGGAGAGGGTTCAGCTATTAACATTGTGGTAGGAAGAAAACGAGGTAGAGTCGCTTAAAACTCTTTCATGTTGTGGCATATATTAAGGGAAAGAACATAAATAACGATAAAGGAGGATATATACTTGTTAATTGCATAAAAGGGAAATTACTTCTACAGTTAAAAAAAGTGGGGCTACCAAAATTAAAAATCATTTTCAGTTTATACGCAGATAATTGTGGACCTATTACTCATATTTCCATGGGAGGTTCTAGGAATTTTATCACATATACTAATTTCTCAAGGTATGGATGGATTGATTTACTTAGCGAGAAATTTAAATCGTTGGATGCTTTTAAAGTGTTTAAGGATGAAGTTGTTAAAACATGGTGTATAAATCATGTGTATAACATCTGGTAAAGGTGGTGAGTTATGTTAGAATTAAGTTGGTTTAAAGAACTATGACCCTTACTTATTTTGATGATGACACAATTATTTTATAAAAACAATTTAAAGCACTAATGTCGTGTTTAAATATTCAACTCATAAATCACGTAATTATTAAATGACTTTACATTGCATCATATGATGTTTTGAGTAAGTTAAGGGAATACCAAGACTTCGCTCTGAAATTCATATTTCAAGTTTGATTAAAGCACTTTAAAATGTGTCTCTTGTGATCTTGTTAATGCAAACAATGCTCTGATTTGTTATGTGTAAAATAAGCATATTAAGCACCTGGTTACTCTACCTTTGATAATCATGATCATTCTTTGACTCTAACTCTGATGGAAACCAACACTTTGGAAAGTCAAAACTTTATAAAAAGTCAACACTTTGAAGAAGATAAATCTATTCATCCTCAAATCACCATCTTGAATATATATGTTGTTTGTTTAAAGGTCTATGTGGCATACTTTGCTAATGATATCTTATATTGCTTATGTTTCAATATCAAGTTAAGCATAATAATTACAAGGATAATTTGGACAAGCTTTGATGGTGAATCCATCTCTAAAGATTTAATTCAAAACTTCATGATACATTAATTTCTTGCAATCCGGATAATGATTATACAATGACATTACTATAATAAGCACAATACAACTATCTATGCACTCATGCTCTTAATCCCTTTTTTGTTGTCTTAGTGCTGATAAATATTTTATTAGTACAACTTTGTAAAAACCCTTAAACACATTATGTTTGTAAAACCTAGCCCAATAGTTGAATTAGTATAGTCAAGCTGTTGAGGGGTGTATTTTGAAAGAGATCAGGTTGACACTATTTTATTTAGAAAATCATCAATGAAAGAAATTCTCATTGTCTAAATATATATTGATGATATCATTTTTGGTTCTACTAATGACAAGCTCTGCCAAGAGTTTTCTAAGTTAATGCATAATGATTTTTAGATGTGCCTAGAAGGTGTACTCATTCATTAAAAAAAAATAAACAAGAGAATTGCTTAAGAAATTTAATAGGATGAATGTAAGCCTATGTTTACACCTATGCATCCATCATGTTCTCTTGGTAAAAATAAGTTAAGTAAAAAGGTAGATCATAAGGTATACAGAGGAATGATTGGTTATCTCCTTTACTTAACTGTACCTGATATTTTTTATTAGTATGTTTGTATGCGCAAGGTTTTAATTTGACCCTAAAGAATCCTACTTAATACTTGTTACGATAATCTTTAGATATTTGAAACGTACTACTAATCTTGATTTGTGTTGTAAGTCATCCTCTGAGTATAAGTCAATAGGTTTTTTTGATGCTGACTATGCTCGAGACAAGCTAGAAAGAAAAATCACAAGTTGAAATTGTACGTTCTTTAGTTAGAATATAATCTTCTGGTCAAACAAAAGACAAGGAACTATTGCTCTATCTACAGTAGAAGCACAATATGTGAGAGTAACATTCCTATCTTCTAAGATAATACTTCAGCTATATGTTTAACCAAAAATTATATTTTACACTCAAGGGTCAAACATATAGAGATTAAACAAAATTTTATAAGGGATTTTGTCCAAAATAGTATTTTAGACATTAAATATGTTAACACTGATCATCAGTGAGCTAATATTTTCATAAAATCCCTTGTTAAGGAGAGATTCATTTTCATAAAAAAAACCTTAACATTCTGTTTGTAAAGAAATGATGTTGAAATCTCCTTATTTTGGTCTCTCGTATAACAGAGTAAATGGCTAAATATGTTTGTGTGTGTGTGTATCTCTAGTCCTTATTTTGGTCTCTCGTATAATAGAGTGTATCTCTAAATATGTTGGAAATTTATGGCCTCTATTTATTAAAACTTATATGAAATGTCTTTCCTAAGTTTTACAAGATTATCAATCAGATTAACAATGACCGTTTACAGAATTTATTCAGAATCAAAGATTCACAATTGCATGTATAATCAATGTAATAGATCAGATACAATGCTTATTCAAAAGATTAATCAAGACAAATATTCATCAATACAAACATACAAGAATAAGCATTCATGCAATATTGAAATAAAGAGAAAGGGTTAGAAAATTGTGCACCAAGATTTATACTGGTTCGGCTATCAGTTTGACAGCCTACATCCAGTCCTGAAATCAAACAGATTTCAGCCTTTTTCCAATAGAATCGACTTGAGTACGTTTTACAGATTTTCCAGCTCACACAAGCCATATCTATCCAACTCACTCGCTTCTATTACAACACCACCTTATCCCTAGAGTTAATCGCCAAACTCAACGAGATAACGATGAAACTTCTTCTTGATGAACATCCTCACCAACAAAGATAGTCACCAGTTTCACCATTGGATTTTTCAGTACTTTCTTTACAAATTGTTTGTTACAAAAAAGATAAAAGATATCTAAAGATGTTGACTCAATCACAATATGAATCTCACACAAAAAGTAATTTGCCAAATAAGTGTTTTGTGTGTCTATACAAGTATTTCTCTCAAGGTGTTTCGAATAATTGTTTCAAGTGTTATGTCTCAGTTATGAGAAAAAGTGATTGAATCAACTTATATATGTTCAGATAAACATTAGTAAAATCGATTGCACAATTGATTTTATAACAGTTTAAAACCAGCGTAATTGATTGCCCAATCGATTATCGCGTTTCTTGTTTTTCTTGAATCTTGAACATATAAGAATGAATCGATTTGCCAATCGATTATTTTAATGCACAAATCAGAAACTGAAGCAAGTTCATATCAGAATCGATTGGGTAATCGATTCTACGTGTTTTGTTCAAACAACGAGATCAAAACAATCGATTACTCAGTCGACTCATATACATTGACATAATCGATTTGGTAATGGGCTGTAACACAAACATTTTTCTCAATCGATTTGCCAATCGATTGTGTTGGTCACAGTGACTCAGACATTTTGCACCAATCGATTTGCCAATCGATTAGCCTGATCATAGTGACTCAGATGTTTTATTCCAATCGATTTGGTTTGTTACAGTAGCTCAGCTATTTTGTCAAAATTGATTTACCAATCGATTACTCAATATGTTTCTGATGAGTGATTAACTAATTCATTCTTTCAATCGATTACCTAATCGATTGCCACAAAACTTGCAGTTTAAGAAACTTAATTCAATTGATTTTCCAATCTATTTGATTGATCACAGAGGCCAAGTCTGATAAAAAACTTTTGCACAATCGATTTGCCAATCGATTGATTCAATAAGTGGTTGGTTATGTGACTTACAAACTTGATTACTCAATTGATGTCCCAATCGATTGTCTAATCGATTGGTTGATCACAGAGCCCAAGTCTGATGAAAAACTTTTTCCTAATCGATTTGACATTCGATTGCTTTAATAAGAGCTTGGTTCTGTGACTTACAAAATCGATTACTCAATTGACGTGCAAATCGATTGCTCAATAGATTGGTTTAAACCCAGAACACAGGTTTCACTAAAATCCTTTAAGTAATTGATTGTACTTAGTGAAAACTCTAATTCTGAGTCAATCAATCGATTGCCTAATGGATTTGTCAATTGATTTGTCAATTGATTGATTTATTTCCTTATTTTATGATTTCAATTTTACTTTGGCAAATACTTAAGCATGAAACCATATTGGCGAGTCTACTAATTAACTACTATAACCACTAATCACACTATATGCGTATTTGCATCTTTGTCAAGCAAATCCTCCAATTTTGGTTGATTCCTTGAGTTCCAAGCTATTGTCCAAGTGTGTAGTGTGTGGTTGTGTTTTCTGAAATGTTACTCAGTTCAACTTGTTAGATTTATCAAATGATGCATGTACATTGTATGTTTGTTAACTATGTCAAAATCATGATCAAGAGGACTTATGTCTAACAGAGTAGTCTGATGTTAACTAATGTTTTACATAAAATAATTTTCATGATTAATTTGTAAAATTGAAAATGTCAAAAAGTACACAAATTTGAAAAATATAATATTTTTAAACTAATATAAATCATATAAAATAAAGAATATATTATAGTTAAATATACAACTTTTAAAATAAAGAAATGTTCAACTTTAACAAATATATCATTCGAAGGAACACTTCAAAGAAAACAAAAAGCTTGAATAAACCAATTATATGTAGAAAAAATGTTAAAGATAAAGACTGCATAACTAAAGTTACAAAATTTTATCAATAGTATCATATTTTAATATATGTTGCATGGATTGTATTAATCAACAAGATTTTATATTTTCCTTTGAAATAAAGCAAAATTAGACTATATATAGTTATTCAAAAATATATTTACCTCTTAACACATAAATGTTTTTGTAAATTGCACTCTAAAACAAAAACATTACTTTTAATTTATATATTATTATTATTTTATATTTAATAATACATTTAATTCTACCTGCAACGCGCAGGTTAACATCTAGTTAAATTTAAATTTGGTACGGTTACAAGCAAGATTAAAATCAATTCCTCAAATCAAATAAAATCAAACTCAATACGCAAAGCTCAAGTTACTACAAAACATTCATCATGCTCAAAGGTTGCTTACATTTAAAAAAAATAATACCGTTTGTAAGCTTATAACAACCTAGTTAACATTCATTCATCATGTTCAACTCTCTCTTCACACAATCTCATCAAAATTTCACTCAAGTGTTTAGAGAGGGTTATAAATTTATCACTCAAATTCCCATAGGCTTTTAAAAATCTAGGTTAGCAATCACAATACTACAAAAACATACATTTTTGGTGGACTTATGGGTTGTAGTGGGGCTTTAGTAAGGGTAAGACAGTTTGGGATAATATGTTTTACTACTTTGAGTTAGATACACATCTTCAAATTATTCTACCTTTTTATTCACACTTTCATTGTGGAGATTCCCAATCATTGGCAAAAGAACCAAGAATATGTTATTAATCAAAGTACAAATTTTTTTTCTTGATATTTTTTTTATTTTTATTTTTTAGAACAACCACCTCAAACTTAATAGGTTGCTATCCCATGAACAATCTCAAACTTAGAACATTACCAAGACGTGACAAAAAATTTCCTACCTAAAAAAAGGGGATGGCTCAAAGGCTTTAGCAACAGATAAAATTTACACATGGTGGTTAGAAAGGCTCAAATGACAAAACAAAATTGTCTTAGTGTATGCATAAATTACAAGTGATGCGAGTCAAAATTAGTGTAAGTTTTGAAGAGATAATAAATGTTTGAATAATCACACATCAAAGAGTTAAAGTGTTTAGGCAAAAAAGCTCATAACTAGGATAATATAAATGATGTCAAATATTTCACAACAAGATTTATTTATTTTAAAAAAATGACAAGTGAGACTTCCACAATCAAAGAGTAATCAACAATGCATGTATTAGTGAAACTCAGCAAATTGATCAATGACATGATCAAAGAAATATAATTTAAACTTCAAAATCTCAAACATATAGCTTTAGACAACCTTCAAGTTGTTAAAAGTTCATCATTATAGTGCATGTTTACACACAACTAAAAAAAAACAAATTCAAATAAAAAAAATTAAGATTGCAAAAATAAAAGTTATGTCTACCTATGAGTTTCCTCCCACGAATCGCTTTTTTGATGTCGTTAGCTTGACGTCTCATCCACTATCAAGGTGGCATATATGAGACAAAAAACACACCATTTTTCATCCTCTTTTTATTTGGTAGAAATTCCATGAACTTGAGAAAGATATGATGTTTCTTCCATGTCCTTTACAATTAGACATTTGTGAACAAGGTATAGATTGAATTTAGAACTTCATCAATCTCTTCTTTTTACTTTTCCTTGTTTGTATTTTTCTCTTGATTATCTTCTTCTACCACAATAATAAAGTCATTTCCAATATTCAACTTCTCATCCATCTTCTCAAATTCAATCACTTGCTCAAATAACATCTCGCATTAACTTTCAAATCATTCAATTGAAACCATGCTAAACTTCATGAGTTCACCCAAAACATCATTTATGTGAAAGTCCTTGTCAATAGATTCTTTAGATATAATTTGACGAGGTAGAATTTGTTCCCAAGTGATCTTTTCATGTAACACTCAACGTCTTTTACTTCTATGACCAATAGATCTTCATCTTCTCGTAGTGGGACATAGTAATCAAAACAAGTTTCATTCATACGTCCTCATCCACAAAAATCACAACTAAGAGGCCAAATCTAAAGGAGATATTTTTCAAATGTATCTATCAATATGTGTCCCTCAATTATGTGTAATTGAGCAGATATAAGGAAAACACCATAATCTTATACTTGTATTAGAATATAATCATAAAAATATGCATACTTTGTAGTGGATAGTTATCTTAAACATAGAAGAATCAAACAACTAACACACGACATTAGTAAACTCAACAAATAAAAATAGAAAATCAAAATAAATAAAAAATTGAAGTTTTTTTTCTAAATTTAAAAGTAAATAAAAAAACAAAAAAAAATTATTATAAAACAAAAAATTCCAATTAAGTAAATATCTTATAACTCAATAGTGATATGGAAATCCCTGAAAAAGGCGCCTAATTAAACTTGATAGCGTTTTAGGAAATATATCGAATTGTTGTAAGTAATAATTAAAATGGTAGTACCGAATGTCGAATTTAAGGATTGCGTTACACTATCAAACTATATTTAACTACTTAAATTGAACAAGAAGTTTCTGAATTGATTGAAATAAATTTTGAAACTAACAAGAGAAATAGTATTGAAATTTTATAATAAGAAAATGTAAGTGATTAGTTTCACTTAGAATCCAACCTTGGTTTTTAATTTGAACCTTGTTACAGAATTACTTTATTGAACTATTACCAAATATACTTCCCTTAGTTCCTTAGTGACATAACATTTAATTTCAAATTAACCCTTAATTCCTTAGTGGATTTAAGATAAGAATTAAACTTTAAATTACTATAGTTCTCTTATAAAATTATTGTGTCTGCAATTAATTCAATTGATTTAAAGACCTGCATATATCCCTAGACTACCGTATTATGTATGTGTCATCTCAGTCATTTGAAAGTCCACTTTCATTTCAAAATATAAATCGTAAAGCAGATTAAAGTTGATCAAACCGTAAAAAGAATTATGCACAGAGATAAGAAAAATAATTCAATAAACTCATTCATATAGCTAGAAAATCAAATCAAACAAATAAAGGTTTCATCTTGTTTCACTCATCTCAAACAAATAGTGTATAGTTACTCATGACAATTACAAGAAAGATTTATGAATGATTCTTGGTGAAACTCCTTTAATGGTGTTTGAATCAGCCTCCTCTGAGTTTCTATTTTAGGGCATAAGTCTCTAAACTTTAAAATAGCCATTTGATTATCTTGATAAGGTTTTTAATCATGAAGTTCTCACAAAAAGATATTGTACTTTTTTTCCTCACTAGATTTTTTCTCATTTTGCTTTTCTACTAAGGTTTTTACAAGACACACCATCGATAGACATCCAAAAATGAGTGTTACGAATAAACATATGTGCATGTTTATTTCCTTTTTTCCCTCTATATTTCTTAGTATCTATGACCTCTATTAGTGGGTGATTAAGTTATTACTAGTTCTACTAATTTCAAATGGATTATATTATGTTAATATTCATTTCTCTTTACCTCTATTAGTGGATCATTCATATATTTATAAGTTTCAATATTCATTTCTCTTTACCTTTCTATATTCATTAATATCTACGACATCTATTAGGGGTATATTTAGTTATTTTTATAAGTTTCAATATTCATTTCTCTTTACCCTTCTATATTCATTAATATCTATGACATCAAGTAGGGGTATATTTAGTTATTTTTAGTGGCTCTACTAATTTTTAGTGGTTTCCATTATATTATTGTCATCATTCATATACTTATAAGTTATGACATCAATTAGGGGTATATTTAGTTATTTCTAATGGCTCTACTAATTTTTAGTGGTTTCCGTTATATTATTGTCATAATTCATATACTTATAAGTTACGTAATTAATGTCCAATAAATATGACTCATGTGACATCGCAAAGTACACACTTTGAAGATTAAATACAAAGATAATATTTTTCAGTCTTTCTCTCTTCATCTATATTCTTCTATATTTTGCTTTTAATTTAGTTAATTTTGTAACAAATTGAATATTTTAGATTACACAAGAATAAATATAGCACTACTTAGTAAAATGAAACAATTTTAAATAACGTAATAAATACATTCCGATACAAAAGTATATTTAATGTATGAGTAGGAGACATGAAGAAATGTATAAACCATGTCTTAATTGAATCTAGTGTTTGGTGAACCAATATAATATGATAAGTTAAGGAAGACTATTATTTTATCTTGCTTCTCTAATTAAAATATTTATTATGAATATGAGCTGGATTAGAAATCAACTAGATAGGATAAGAACAATAATTTACTCTATTACTCACAATTTCAATAATTGCACATTAATTAATTTATCTCTCAAAAGACTATTGTCATACGTAGCGAGCTCCAGATTAATGATGGAAATACAGTTTTCTCACTCATCTCACAATATATTATACTCATGAACTTGAACGTTCTCTCCCCTTATCTTATTTTGACGTTTTCTCAAACATATAAATCAATGAGAGTTTTAAACAACAACTGCAGATCGACAACGTATAGTGAACGAATCCGAAAACAAACGACGAGTTCACAAAATTAGTGAGGTATGACTGATAAATTATGTGGAGCATAAAAATCAATGTTAATAATTAATAATAATTTTCGGAGGAAAATGGAATCAAAATGGTAGAAAAAAAGTGTATAAAAAATCTCACCGACTCGTCGGAGCACCAGAAGGGTTCGACATCAACTTCGTTGTAACATACAAACAAGAGTATAGGGGCCTGCACGGGATAACTTCTGTTCGCACGCTAGATGATTGTTTGTTGAGTTCTCTTCCATTTCAAAATATAAATAAAAATGAATTAAAGAAAATGTAAATATTTAATTTAAATTTTGAACTAAATACATTAAATTTATTTTAACTAATTTATATTTATATTTTAGAACAGAGGGAATACATAATAATCATTGGCTTGGCCGTCGTCAAATATGGTAATTATTAGTTAAAGTTCTTTACAGGGTGATTGTTCGATTCCAAATCCTAAATTGTAAACAAAATTTGATCAGAGTCATTGTCCAATTCCACTATATATATATATATATATATATATATATCAATCAAATCCAGACAAATAACCATAGTTTTTGGATTAATGTTAATACTAGCGTGTTTGATACATTGCATAATGATTAAATTAGTTTGCACATTCATATAATGGTATCTGCAATCAGAACCTAACCTTCCTAACTACAACTCTGTTAAGTGAAGAGCATAATATATCTCGTAAATAATAAGCATATAGAATATGCCAACTAACCGAAAGTTCTTTTAACATTATCTATATTTATATTTATTTGTGAATTCAAACACATTCAACCATTATGTCTGTGTTGCTTAATTAGGTCATAGCTTAATAAGAAACATAATATTTTCGTTTAACCCTCTTAATTAATTATTTATTGGGGAAATTGCATTGACACTTACCCTCCCTATAGTTTTAAAAAACTACCAACCTTCTCTATAGCCACTAAAAAACTGCATCTATCATTCTTTTGTCACAATTATATATATATATCATTTATTATATAACATACTTAAGATTTTCATTTTAATTTATAGAGATACGATTATACATACATCTAATATTTATAATTTTGAAATATATAATTATTTTTATAATAACAAAAGGGAAATGTATATTTTAATATCTTTTTGATAAATGATAAATGAAAAGCATAAATAACTTTTTAAATCGGTCAAAAAGATTTTTTACACCAGATTTGAAGGCGACAGTTTGTTCAGGATGATGTATGTACCTTTCACTTCAGGTAAAGAACCGATGCGAGAAATTAACTTGGATGTGTATCTAACCGATGTGAAAAGTTGATCATTTAATGAAGAAAAAAAAAACAGTTTTTTCAATTCCTCTATTAATTTAAACAATACTATAAACAACAAATTGGTAAATGTAATAAAATAAATTCAATATGAATACAAATAACATTAAATAAATCAAAACACTAACAATATAATAGCAATACAATTTATACTACAATGTGAATAAGTACAACCATTAAATATCTAAAGTTTACAAGCATAAGTAAGCATAAGTTTGACCAAGATACCTGATTGACAACACTACTTTCATATATAGTTGCATTAAACACACAGAAACAAAATTATAAAATTGATATACATGATCAATTCAATGGAACATGTATAAATTAAGTAAACAACTTGGTACAAAGGTGAACGTGGTTACTTTTCAATAAATTTTAATAAAATATTCATTTTTATGATTATAAAATTAATTTTTTTTATTAATATGTAGGACTTTTTCATTTTTTTTAATTCACACTATACTAACTATATTATTTCAATATTATTTCCGACATCATGTTATGTGAATTTATAGGTTACTATTATCTATGTCTTTAAATACAAGACACCATTTGAATTTCTAAATATCCTAATTATCTTTTACTAAAATATCTTTAATTAATTTACATATTTTATGTAATTAACAATAAATATTATTATATTTATCTTTAAATATATGTACTTTTTACATTTTTTCTTGTTTTTTTAATATTAGTATTAATTTTTTTTTTAATTTTTGTGTTTTATTTAATAAGGTTTAATGTTCAAGGCTGGAGGTAATAATTACCAGACTCATTTTGAGTCAAAACAGGTTGCCATGGAGATGCTTCTCCGAACTAATGCATGCACGTGAACAGAACCTAAATTATTTGAAACTAAATTGTTTCTTTTGAGTTTTTATTTATTTATGAACGATTATATCTATTTTTTGAAAAAAAACAAATAAGATATAGTCAAAAGAAGTTAGGCAGGTTAAAAAAGCACTGCAGATCCCAAGTAAAAGACAATTTATTTCTCTTGGAAGTAAGCCTTCAATAATCAAAGTATTGCTTTATATAAAAATTTGGGGGACACTGAACATGGTTCAATTGAAGAATTATTCTCATTCCTGAATCTTGATACATTTAGGAACTGGTTTTGGTGCTTTCCAATTACACAAACTCGTCAGAAAAGATACTCCGTCTCATTATAACTCACGTCACTTTTAAAGAAAATGATTAGTTACTTTTAATTTTTATAGTAAAATAATGTAGTTCCTAGGAAAAAAATTGTTTATATTTTTTTGTAAGTTCAATTCAACATTTATATTGGTTTGACAATAATAATTTTAACTATTTATTGCAAGAGAAACAAAATATGTGGAGTTAATGACATAATAAATAATAAGTCAAAAATTAATTATTTTTACGAAGAGTAATAAAATTATTAGTCTTTTTTGTCTTTGTGTGTAAATATTTTAAAATTGAAACTCAAAAGGAACTCATGAAGTCTTTGTTAAGACTAAAATATCCATGTTAATTAGAGTGATTGAAAGTTGTATTAGATTAATTAGTAGACTATTTATTTTTATTTTTTAGACTAAAATATTGTTGGGGAGAAACTGGAGGAGCACAACAATTCGGAATGGGCTAAACAAGGATTCATAAGAGACTTAGACACCACATATCAACCCAAAACCTTAAGGCATTAGGTGTATGGGTCATTCTCCTTATATATCCTATATAGCCCCCATTTTAGTCAATGTGAGACTAAAGACTCATAATTGAATACCCAACAAATATCCAAACTGTTTCTTTTTTGTTTAAAGCCCTCAATTCGCAAGAAAATATATTCTTGATAATCTGAATTTCAATATATAAATAATTGAAATTTAATTAAAAATTATTATAGCCATATAAGTTGACTATTTAATTAAATAAATATATTATTGAAAAAATTAATAAATACTCTTTCTATCTCAAATTAATGTCTTAAAAATGTAAAATAATTGCCGAAAATGAAATTGATGCAAAATCTTAATAAAAGGTTGCTTATACCTATATTAATTTTAAGTACAAAATAATATATTAGGACCAAAATAAATAAGTTGTAATCCTTTTCATTTCTCATTTTCTGTGGTGAGTTCAAATATTTTTATACACTCTAACACCCTTTAAAATTATAATAATAAAGAAAAGAAAATGGAGAAAATGTCACCTCAAAATAAATGTATACTTCTTTTAATAATAATTCATA
>JBBPBR010000008.1:40969676-41021507 GCA_037974775.1 Cicer pinnatifidum | reverse complement strand
TAGAGAGTGTTTGATTAGAGGTAGATGAAGGGAAAAGAAAAAAAATGATGTAATATTTTTAAATTTTTGTATTTGATTCCATTTTAAAAAAGAGAATTGAGTCAAAAACTCATTTTACTCCCTCTTTATTTTGGGAAGGAATGAGTGAAAATCAACACAACTTAAAATCCATTAAAAATATCTATATTTTTTAAATCAAACACAAAACTATTAAAAATACACCTTAAATCAAATATATATTCACTTTTCTTCTCTCTCCTCCCATCTCTTCCATTAAAATCTCTCCCTCCTATCTCCTTTCATTAAAACCAAATAGACCTGTAGAATTTTTAAAATTACATTAAAATCTTTCCCTTTTATTTTCTTTCATTAAAACCAAAGACCCTTAATATTTTTAAAATAACACAGAATTAGAGACCGGAAGGAAAGTAGTCGGGAGGAATAAAATTAAATATATTTAGTTTTTTTTATCAACTTTTAATTATATTTTAAAACGGAGGAAGTATATATTAAACGGGATATGAATACGACTATAAATTTAGGTGTACCAAACTGCCTTAACCACTTAAGATATTGGCGTGACGGTGGACTTTTTAAGGTAGTTTTTGGAATCAAATATTTGTCCGTGTTATGAACGAATCAAAGAAAGTCAAATAATCTGACTAGACGTGCTATAGTTTCTCTGATTCTAAAAAAAAAAAGACATTATTAATAACAAGAGCCAAGAGGTGTGAGAAAGACAAAGGAATTTTATTTTATATCAACTAGTATACTTTTTTCCTAGTATGTGACTGGATTCTTATGTGTAAATTTCCCAGTTGTTCCCTCGAGAGTCCCTGATGAATTTCTTTTCTTGTCAGCATCGATCAGTGGAAAATGATGGAATTGATGGCTCAGTGTGGACCCGGAAAAAAGGGCACGTGTATCCATTGTGGCTTTACCCCAATGGGGCCACTTTTCTATTTTCATTGTTCTTGCTAAATCACCTATTTAATGTTTTTTTTATCTTATTTTATATTTTTAGTTTCATCTCTTAATTATTTTTTGGTTTTAATTCTGAATTTTAATTTTTTTTATTTGTATTAGTTCTTTTAATTAATTTGTTAAGTGAAACTAAATAAATAAATTTAATAAAAAAAGTATTTTTTAAGTTTTTTATATTAATCTAATTTAGAGTTTATCATCATCATTTTCATCTTATTTTCAATCATCTTTTATTTGTAATTTTTTATATTTGAATATTTTCAATAGTTCTCAAAGCCAATTTTTCTCTCTAATCAATGATCAAAGAGTTTACTATCATTTTTCATCATTGATAACCTCATGTTGCGTTGATTTATGACAAAAATAGGATTAAAAATAAGTCTCACTTCCAACAATTATTTGTCATGATTTAAGTCATTGTTATGGATATTTAAAATTAAGAATCTAACAATACTATAGAAACAATTGTCACCAAATTATATAAAAACGTGTGATTAAATATTAAACTGTGATTCAATAAACACGCAAACCCGAATTGTATAAGTTATTTGAATAAACATTAAGTGAAACCACAAAATAAGATAAAAGATTTGAGGTGTAATCTAGTTTTTTTCTTCTCATGTCAAAACTCCCAAATTAATTTTTCTTCTCATCACAATCTAAATTCATTTTAACTTAAAACAATCACATGCCCAATATTAACATGCTATAATAAGTCAAGTATGATGGATTACTAGCAAATAACATACAAAAAAGAAAGTTGATATTTTATGGGTATTTTTTGGGTTTCTTCATCTAGTTTGGGAATCCATTTTTAACTTAATTTTGGCGGTGGTTAAACCTAGCTGGAGATTGAAGATGATGAACGATGCATCCAAATTCTTTGTTCATTAATTCAAGAGAAGTAATGGCTTTAAGAATTATTTGATGTTTTTAAATCTGGAAGATTGCATATGAAGAATGATTAAGAAGAAGATGATAATGATGACAATCAACCCCAAATTGGAGGAGTAATGGTTTCCTTAACTTATTTCTTTAAAAAGAAAAATAAGAATAAGAAAAATTAGGAAAATTGTTTTTCACTTTACTAATATTTGAAGAGTACCCTTTTAGAATTTAACTTAATGAAGAAACTTATAGAAAACTATTTTCTGCTTTCTAAATAAAGTATGAGCCGCTGGTGGCAAATATGTTTGTTTTCCTCTCTTCACGGATCTCAATTCACTTCTTATTCTCATGCTTATCAAATCCAACCTTGCATTGATGACATTCTTAGACTTTCCAAGTGCATTTAATAACGTATCAATAACACTATCAAATACATTTTAAAATGTGTTACATATAATTGTTTTCAACATGACAATTAAAAAAAAAATTGATGTTTTCCACCCGCTTTTGACAAGCTCGGTCGCAAAAAATTGTCAAAATTATTATTCTTCATCTTATCAAATATTTGATCACCCATCAAAACCACATGAGCTCTTCCTTCTTCTGATTTTCTATTGAATGCTTTTCCCCACCAACGATAGTGATGATTAATATGTAAAAATGTGTGATGTCTAAGAAAGACATTCTTTTTACATGTTTCAACCACATCCAAAGTGTATTCTTTTCATATATAGGACATGTGCACTAACTTTTAATGTTATATCCTAATAGATCGTCATATGGTGGAAAATCATTAATTGTGCCGAACAACATTGTCTTCAAATTAAAATATTATTTCCTATATCCATCATAAACCTCCACATTTGTCTCCTACATATGCTTTAAATAATCTATCAAAGGTTCCAAATACACATATATATTATTTTGTGGTTGTTTGGGCACATAAATTAACATAGACAATATCATGAACTTGCACTTCATACATAGCCATGAAGGTGGGTTATAAATCACCAAAATCACATGTCATGTGTTGTGTGAAATACTTTGAAGACGATGTGCATTCATCCAATCAGTAGGTAGTACCAAACGTAATTTTCTTGCCCTAAATCAAGATAATCGTGATAAAATTTTGTCCACTATTGAAAATCTTCAGCGTGTCGAAGTTTTCTATCTAGAATTCTTTCACTCGCATGCCATGTGATGACTCTTCATCATATGCATAATTTTTATTGATTTTAATCTTATTTATCTTTAACCATTAGTTAATTTAATGAGTGATTTGATATATTTTGTTGATTTTAGTTCTTTGATTTAATAAAATGTTTATGTTCTTATTTGCTTGATTAAGTATAAATTTTTCGGAGTTTTGCGTTATTACTTTGTTTTAGTGCAGTGTTGAATTTTGGTGAGAAATCAACATGACCTACGTGGAGTATTTCAACCATACCTAGAGTTGTAGATGTTCAATTGGAGTCAAACCAAGTGTAAATGCAAGTTACGATCCATAGCTACAACTTTCATGAAGACACCAAAACCAAATTCAGATTTGAAAGAGGAGTAAAATGCAGTATACGTCATATAGAATATGTTGTGCGCTTAAAGCACGCTAGCTGCACTTGAGGCGCATTTCCAGCCTTTCAGGACTGTCCAGTCGCGCCCGGAGCGCAAATCCTGCGCCTGGGGAGCGCGTCGCGCATCAGTATTCATAAAAACGAAATTTTTCACTATTTAGGCATCTTTTTGACTCTTTGGAAGTTGAGAGACTTGTGCCCTAGCATAGAAACTCAAAGACGGTCGTTTTTAACATCATGCATTTGGTCTTAAGTTTTTTGTTTGGGATTTTGAAATTTAAACTCTAATTCGTTGCTCATATCATTTCTCAATTCGATAAGTTTCACTAATGCATGCATTGTTGATTACCCGTTGGTTGTTGAAGTGTCACTTGTCATTAAATAAATTTTGTAGTAGCATGTTTGACATCATTTATATTGTTCATACTCTCTCTTATTATCCTAGCTGTGAGCTTTTGGGCCTAAACACTTAAATTCTTTGTTGTGTGATTATCCAGACATGTGTTATCCCTTCAGAACTTGCACTAATTCTGACTTGCATCACTTGTAATTTATGCATACACTAAGGCAATTTTGTTTGGTCGGTTGAGCCATTTTAACTACCCTATGAAAATTTTACCCTTTGCTAGCTCCTTTGAGCCTTGCCCTATTATTTTGATTACTAGCCATATTACAAGCCAAATACCTGACTTTAATTAAATCACCTTACTTGGAGTTAGGTAGAAACATAGTTTTTTGTCTTGACAAAGTTCTAAGTTTGGGGTTACTCATGGGATAACAACCTTTTAAGTTTGGGGTGGTGATTCTCACAAAAAGACAAAAAAAATCAGCTTGTGTACTTTAGTAAATAATATCTTATTGGTTCTTTTGTCAATGTTTAAGAATCTCCAAAACGAAAAGGTGAAGAAAAATAAAAAATTGGTAGAATAATCTGGAAATGCATGCCTAACTCCAAGTAGTAAAGCCTACTACCCCAAAATATCCTACCCTTGTTGAGACAAAATCTCTCAAATGATTTTAATGATAACAAAATTACTTAAAATATTATGATTGTGGTTAATGACTAATGTGTACTTTTGAGTGTATTCATATAAGAAAATAGGTTATTAATCATCAAGGCAAAAATAATAAAAATCTGATTCAAATCTGAGGATGGAAAACGGCGAGGATGGCCTAATCTTCAAATCTGCACAATATGTGTCCTCACCAGAACAAATGCTTTTATTCATTAAAGAAATGCACAACAATGTCAAAGAATGAATAAATAAAAGTATTTTAAATAAAGAAGTTAGAAGGCCAAAAGGAAAAGGACGAGTATAGCCAGCTCTAAGTCTAGAGGATGACAAACTAGGCTGAGGATGGTTCAGCAAAGTTGAAAGCAACCCATCAAGCATGTGCAAAGGCTAAAATCAGACCCTTTATTGTGCTTGCACGAATGAATACATAAAGAAGTCAAATTAAAGAAAGGCAACAACAAACAAGCCAAAAATGGAAGATCACATGTTGATGGCAGATCTGATCCTCGGACTGGAAGATGACAGTCCTATGTAAGAGGGTAGCTCTCTCTCTGTAGCTCATATGGTCAAAGAAACAGTCTTGCACTCTTTGATAAAATAGAATAGACAAGGACAACTCAAGATCAAGTTTCAAGGAAGCTGTGCATGCGCGAGATGGCCTCTGCTAGTCCAAGAAGAAGTTGAATGCCAATTCTGTAATTATGATGAAAAACCTTGGATCTTTTGTAATGAATTCCAACGGTCATCAAAGAGCTTGGACCTCTATAAAATGCAGCATGCTCTTCATCATAAGATACACAATACAATTGCATAAAAAGATTAAGCATCTTAAAGCTATCAAGAGCAAACACCCATCCTTACTTCATACTTTCTTTAATCCTACACTATATCTTTGTAAATCCTTCGAGAAAGTATTAAGAATCAATTACTCTCATATCACTTTGTAATTTCCACGTGAGATACACTTGGAAATATTTGAAAATTGATTGTAAGCTTGGTGAAGGTAAAGAATACACATTTTGTAATCATCCTCAGCGTGAGGTTGATCTGTTTGAACTTTAGTAAAATCTCACAAGGGTGTGAGGACTGGCCGTAGCCATCTTTGGGTGAGTCAGTATAAAAATTGTGTGTGTCTCTTTCATATTTTTCTCTCACTCTTTTGCTCAACTCAAAACTGAAGGTTTGAAAAACCCGTCCTCAGACTTACCGTCCTCAGCGAGAGGATAGTTTTAAAAGCACTGTAAAATTATTTTTAAACAGCAAAATCCCTATTAAACCCCCTTCTAGTGATATTTAGCTACATAATTGGCATTATAGAAAGGTTCTCTAAAAAATCACCTAACAGTGTAAGAGAAAAAGATTCAAATAGAAAAATGTCAAAAGCTAAGTATATTCCTGAAGGAGGATCATCCAGCTGACCTCCCTACTTTGATGGTACAAATTACTACCACTCAAAATGTAAGATGAGGCTATTTCTTATATCACAAGGCAACATGTGGTCTATGGTGGAAAATGGAGATCACGTCATCAGAACCAACAACTCAAAAGCAACCTCCAATGAGAAACCTCAAGCACAATGGACGGCGGATGAAAATGCAAAGGTACTCCTAAGGATCTATCATGAAGGATCAAGCCATGTAAAAGAAGCGAGGTTAGACATGGGAGTAAGAGATTTTGAACTATTCGAAATGAAGGAGGAGGAAACTATTGATGAAATGTTCTCAAGGTTAACAATCATATTAAATAACTTGAGATCTCTTGGAAAGGTAACTCCGTTCAAGAAAGGATAAGAAAAATCCTAAGAAGTTTACCAAAAGAATGCAGGCCAACGGTAACTGCCATTACAGAAGCAAGAGATCTGACCAACATGAAATTAAAAGATTTGGTTGGAACTCTAAGAGCTCATGAACCCTTATTGCTGGCTGACAAACCAAACAAAAAGGGAAGAATTATTGCTCTAAAAAGCAGCCAAACAGAAAGTTCATCCTCTAAGAAGAATGAAGATGTCGTAAAAAGGGGAAAATGCAGAGTATCCTCTGTCTGAGGATGAGGATGAACTCGCTCTGATTTCCAAAAGAATTAAGAGGATGATAAACAGAAGGGGACATAACAAAGGACCTCCCCAAAAAGAACAAATTGAAAAAAGTCAAATAACTTGTTATGGATGCAACAAGATGGGACACTACAAAACTGAATGTCCTCTCAACAAAAGGAACTCAAGAAGATTTCCATACAAAAACAAATCCATGATGATTACTTGGGATGATAGTGACGAGTCATCCTTTGTGGAAGAAAAGGAAGAAGAAGCCAACCTCTGTCTCATGGCAAAATTAGAAACTAAAAAGGTAAGTATTTCTAATCTATGTCCTACTTGTGAGAAATTAGAAATTGAATTTGATAACCTCTTAAATGACCCAAACACTATATCTCAAACATGTATATTTCAAAAAAACCAACTTGTTGAGATAAATAAACAAAATGAGGAGCTTCGAAAAAAGAATGATGAATATGTTAAAATCATTCAAGATTGGCAGCAATCTCACTTTCAAATGTCAGAGAAACAAAAAATTCTTAACGAGAGGATAGTCGAAACTCATCCTCAACCTCTTGACGAGGATACAGAAAAGGAAATTTTGAAAACTGACGTTAGGGAACTAAAAAAAATGATATTTCCAACTTTGTCAAATCTACAAAAACATTTCAAAATATAATGGGATCTCAATCGGGAATATTTGACAAGGTTGTTATTGGTTTTAAAAGCTCTCAAAAACAAAAAATATATGAAAATTTTTTCTTGCCTAAAAAACGAGAGGATAGGCCTAAATGCCCCTTTTGCAAAAAAACATGGGCATACTTCCAAAATTTGTCATGCTAAGAAGAAAGCTAACAATATAAAGTCAACATGCTCATTCTGTGGTAAACATGGGCACCATGATTGTATTTGTGATCACAAAAGGAACGTCCTCACAAGAGGAAAAACTAACCAACAAAGACCCAATGCTATATGGGTACCTAAGTCACTTTTAAACTTTAGTTCAGGTTCATCCTCTAATGAACAAAAGAAAGCCTTGGTACTTGGACAGTGGTTGCTCAAGGCATATGATAGAGGATAAGCAATTCTTCATGTCATTGGAGATAAAGGATGGAGGATCAGTCACATTTGGTAATAATGATAAAGTTAAAATAAAAGGAACAAGTATTATTGGTAAGAATAATTCTACAAAAATTGAAAATGTTAAATATGTGGATGGCTTAAAATATAACTTGCTAAGCATTATTCAATTATGTGATAGTGGTTTTGAAGTTATTTTTAAGCCTACTCTATGTGAGGTTAAGCATTCATCCTCGGGTATAGTTTTCTTTTCCGGGTTTAGAAAAAATAATTTATATGAACTTTATCTAGATGATCTACCCACTGAATCTTGTTTTGTTTTCATTAAGAAAGATAAATAAATTTGGCACAAACGAGCTGGTCACACAAGCTTAAACACTATTTCTAAATTAGAAAATTTAGAATTAGTAAAAGGTCTTCCAAAAATTAATTTTGAAAAAGACAAAGTTTGTGAAGCTTGTGTAAAAGGAAAACAAGTTAAAAGTAGTTTTCACTGTAAAAACATTTTTTCAACAAATCATCCTCTTGAACTTATTCACATTGATCTTTTTGGTCCTATCAAAACTTCAAGTCTTAGTGGAAAAAGATATGGTTTTGTAATTGTTGATGATTTTTCTCGTTTTACCTGAGTTCTATTTTTAAAACATAAAGATGAAGCCTTAGAGGCATTCCACCATTTTTGCAAAAAGATTCAAAACGAAAAAGGATCAAAAATTGTCTTGGTAAGAAGTAACCATGGAGGTGAATTTGAAAATGAATCCTTTAAAAATCTTTGTGAAGAAAATGGTATTTCTCACAACTTTTCTTGTCCAAGAACTCCCGAACAAAGTGGGGTTGTTGAAAGAAAAAATAGAACTTTACAACAAATGGCTAGAACTATTTTAAATGAAGCCAACATTGAGAAATACTTTTGGGCCGAAGCCATCAACACTGCTTGTTATGTTTCTAATCGTGCATCCATTAGAAAAAATTTAAACAAAACTCCATACGAATTATGAAAAGGGAGAAAACCAAATATTTCCTATTTTTATATATCTGGGTGTTATTGCAACATTCTAAATAATAAAGAAAATTTGGGAAAGTTTGATCCAAAATCTGATAAAGGAATTTTTCTAGGATACTCCACAACGTCAAAAGGTTATAGAATATATAATCTTAGGACTCAAACTGTGGAGGAATCCATGCATGTTATTTTTGATGAGTTTGATGACTTCTGTTTAGAAAAAATAGATAAAAATGAAGAAGATGAACATTCATCCTCTCAAGTACCCGGTCCTCACGAAGAGGATGAGTCTGACCCAACCTCTCAGCAACTTCCAAGAGGATGGAAAACAGTCACACATCATCCTCCAGATCTAATCATTGGGAATACTGAGGATGGTGTTAGAACCAGAAATTCTATAAGGGAAAACACTACCAACATGGCCATGATTTCACAAGTTGAACCCAAAACGATTGATCAAGCTATTGGTGACAAATCATGGGTTGAAGCTATGATGGAAGAACTCTCACAGTTTGAAAGAAACAAGATATGGAGTCTTGTACCCCACCCTCTAGACAAATCTATTATAGGGACTAAATGGATATTTAGAAACAAACTAAATAAGGATGGAGAAGTCATTAGAAATAAAGCAAGACTAGTAGCACAAGGGTACAATCAACAAGAAGGAAATGATTATTATGGAACGTTTGCACCCGTAGCAAGACTTGAAGCAATAAGAATCCTCTTATCTTATGCTACTCATAAAGGTATAAAACTATTTCAAATGGATGTCAAAAGTGCCTTTTTGAATGGGTTCTTAAATGAGAAAGTGTATGTTCGTCAACCTCCTGGGTTTGAGGATGAGAAGAGGCCGAACCATGTGTTCAAACTCTCAAAAGCTCTTTATGGTTTAAAGCAAGCTCCTCGAGCTTGGTATGAGAGGTTAAGCTTTTTTTAAAAGAAAATGGATTTATTAGAGGACAGATTGATACTACTGTTTTTAAGAAGACACTTGAGAAGGATTTATTGATTGTTCAAATATATGTCGATGACATAATCTTTGGATCCACAAATGAAAAGATGTGGAAAGATTTCTCAAACCTCATGCAAAGTGAGTTTTAGATGAGTATGATGGGGGAATTAAAATTCTTCCTTGGTTTGCAAATCAAACAACGAGAGGATGATATTTTTTATCACAAGAAAAATACACCAAGGATTTGCTCAACAAATATAACATGAGTTCAGCCAAGAGTATGGGAACTCCTATGCACCCATCCTCCATACTCTACAAAGATGATGAAGGAACTCCAATATATGAAAAAGAGTACAGAGGGATGATAGGATCCTTGTTGTATTTAACAGCCAGCAGACCGGACATAGTATTTGTAGTCGGTCTTTGTGCAAGATTTCAATCCTCTCCTAAAGAATCCCATCTTACTGCAATGAAAAAGATTTTTAGATATCTTGTTGGCACTATAAATCTGGGAATTTGGTACAAGAAATGTTCCAATCTTGACCTCATAGCTTATTGTGATGCCGACTATGCGGGAGACAAAGTTGAAAGAAAAAGCATAAGTGGTGCCTGCCAATTTCTTGAAAAATCCCTAATAATTTGAGGATTACTCACTAAGGCACGCAAAAATGTTGCTCACAATTACTTTGGATAAAAAATCAACTTGAGGATTACTCACTAAGGCACGCAAAAATTCCCATTCTCTGTGATAGTACAAGTGTAATAAATCTGTCTAAAAATCCCATTTAACATTCTAGATCTAAGCACATTGAAATTAAACATTATTTTATAAGACATCATATGCAAAAAGGGGATTTAGAACTGATTTTTATTAACACTGAAAATCAATTAGCAGATATCTTTACTAAACCTCTCCAAGAGGATAGGTTCAAAAAGATATTCGAGGAACTCTCAATCCTTAATTTGTCTATAATTAATTTATTTATCTTTGTTATGTTCCTTTATTATATTTATCTTATTATGATTTTTTTTATTAAATAAAAATCCAAAAAATATATGTTGTTTTATTTAAATATATATATACATTTTTAGTCTAAACCTGCGAGGATAGGAAAACCACCAGAGGATGGAATGTCCTTATTGGTGTAACTTCCCTTGACATGGCAGCCTAGAAAAACAGCACGTGCCTCCTCTCTCATTGGTCAGCACGCGTGGCGCCTGCCTCCGTGTTTCATGTCTTCCATTTAATGCATTAACGGCTATATGTCCCCAGCTGCCTCATCCATCATCACGCTAGGTTCCTAGGCAAACACGACGCATTAATTTTCCTTTCTCTCACACGTTTCCTCCCACGTTCTTCCTGTACATATTCTGTCCTCAACTATATTTTTCCCGTCCTCCATCAATCTCACTAATCAACCTTCTGCTAAAAAACTTCTCTTTACTCATCAGTTACTTTCCACCCTACGTTTTTTTCCAATGGCTCAAACCAAAGTCACTGCAAAATGAAAAATCACTTATCAAGAACCAGAAGAGAATCAAGATGTTTACTCAAGCACTGATTCAGATTATCATGAGGAAACCCAATCTGAAGGAAACTCTTTAAACACCATTCCTTCTTCTCAACCTTCCAAAAGTTCCTCTTCTCCTTATTTCACTCCAAAACTTTCAAAAAACTCATCCTCCTCAGCTTCCATCAGGCGCTCCTCCAGAATCATGTCTGGAGCCGTTTCATCAAAAAGGCGCTTCCTTAGGATAATGCAGTTCATGTCATCCACTCTGATGATTCAGAGACCAATCTACCTTTAGAACCTTCACAACAGCCTACGAAACCATCCTCCAAAGCTTCAACTCCTAAAAAGGTTAAACCTTCCTCACCAAAACCACGATCCTCGTCTCCAACAAATTCTAGTATTACCCCACTGTTTGATTCGGCTGATTTAGAAACTAATTACGTCTCAAAATGGCAAAACAAATATGTGGTTAATGGTAAAATCATTGATCTTGTTGATATTAAACAAGGAGGATTTAATGTGGAAGAAATATTTGACCAACTTGGATGGACTTCGTTTTACAAAATCAATGAGCCCCAGTATCCTCGACTTGTAAGGGCATTCTATACTGCTTCAAATGGTTCAAGAAACTCCACTGGTTTTAGTATGGTGCTAAAAGGGGTTCATATAAAGATAAATCCCACTACACTATGTCAAATTCTTGTCGTACGTGATGAAGGAGTCTACCACTTATCTGAAAGGTGGTATTCAAAATGTCTCATCACTAGGACCTCTGTCCTTCAAAACGTTCTCATCAAACCTCCAAAACCTTTAGTGGCCACCAATCTCCGTCCAATATGCCGTATCCTCCACAACATTTGTGTTCACTCCATTGCGCCCCGAGCTGGCAGCTTTGAGAAGGTCACGAAGCTTGATATCATGATTATTCATCATTTGATGATTGGCTCTCCTCTTCGCTTAGGTTATGTGATTTTCTGCTTCATGTTGAATGTTGTTTTGATGGGAAGATCTGCTCCCTATGGGATGTTACTATGATTTTCAAATTCTTCAAACTCCCACTTGAAGATGAACCCTCCATCCAATTCAATAACACTTTTTCTATAAAGAATATCAAACAAATGAAGTTTAAACATGACAACCTCCCTGCCTCTAAGAAACAGAAAGCACGAGATTCCTCTTCTCCCTCTTAGATTTTCAAATTCTTCAAACTCCCACTTAAAGATGAACCCTCCATCCAATTCAATAACACTTTTTCTATAAAGAATATCAAACAAATGAAGTTTAAACATGACAACCTCTCTGCCTCTAAGAAACGAAAAGCACAAGATTCCTCTTCTCCCTCTCAAAAATCTAAAGAAGACACCATTCAACCACCACCTGAGGATACACAATCACAACTCATTCAAGAACCCACCTCTCCACTACGTAACTCTCCTTATCATACTCCATCTTCATTCCATGACTCTCCTACTCCGATCTCACATGTCCAACCATCTCCTTAATCTTCACCAATCCACAATCTGACTCCCCTTCATGAAGCCAATCATCTCCTTAAGGATACCTTTACACCAACTCCTCTTCAAAATATGGAAGATGGCGAGGAGTTGTATTTTGATCTTAATCTATCTTATCCTCCCTCTCCTATGGATGTGCCTATGGCCCCTCCTCCAACTGTGCCAATGGAAGAGGATGTGCTCCCACAACCAGATTTTTCGCAACCAATTCCCATTCCTCCTACTGCAACTCTTGAAGAACCTGCCCAACCTCTCCCTGAGGTAATAGGTTTGTTCAGTTCCCTTGACTTGTTTTTTACTGCCACAACTCATAACGGTTCAAAAGACAAAGCTGGGAGCACTTAGAATAAGAGTTCAAGTGTAAATGGTCAACCTAAGGACTCGGTTCCTAGCACAAGGACTGAGGACAACAAGGAACAGAAGCAAATGAAACTTCTCAAATTAATTAGGAAGGATCAAAAGAAAATCCTTCACAGCTTCACTCACTTTCAAAACTCCTTGGTTCAATTTGGTCTCATTCTTGAGTGAGTTACCAAACACTTGGCTCCTACTATTGATCCCGAAGATCATCCTCCTGAGCTACCAGCCCAGCCTTCCTCTGTTGTTCCATCTCCCTCATCCTCATCAGACGAGCCATCCTTATCTAACTAAATTTGTGGTTATTTCTTTTTGATGCTGCCAAAAATTAGGGGGAGAATGGTTATGCTTATCCAGTAGTTGTTTTGTGTTAAATTGTTTGTTAAGTTGAATTATTGAGTTGCCTATATTTGTTAAGTTGAATTGTTGTGTTGCCTATGTTTGTTGCCTATGTTTGTTAAGTTGAATTGTTGTGTTGCCTATGTATCTTGTTTGATGTTTATGCTGTGTTGAACAAAACTTTGGAATATTGTCTTATTTTTATGAAGTTTTATTTAGGGTTAAAATTCTATTATCTCAAAATTGTGGCATATATTTAGGGAGAGTAATGATTTTTAGTTTTAAAAAATATTACACATATGTTTGAGGGGGAGCATAAACATTTTATCTTATGAACTTGTCTTATTTAAAATCATAATCAAAAGAATTTTGTCATCATCAAAAAGGGGGAGATTGTTGAGAAAAAATCTCTCAAATGATTTTAATGATAACAAAATTACTTAAAAGATTATGATTATGGTTAATGAATAATATGTGCTTTTGAGTGTATTCGTATAAGAAAATAGGTTATTAATCATTAAGGCAAAAATAAGATAAATCTGAGGATGGAAAACAGCGAGGATGGCCTAATCATCAAATCTGCACAATATGTGTCCTCACCAGAACAAATTCTTTTATTCATTAAAGAAATGCACAACAATGTCAAAGAATGAATAAATAAAAGTATTTGAAATAAAGAAGTAAGAATGCCAAAAGGAAAATGACGAGTATAGCCAGATCTAAGTCTACAGGATGACAAACTAGGCTGAGGATGGTTCAGCAAAGTTGAAAGCAACCCATCAAGCATGTGAAAAGGCAAAAATCAGACCATTTATTGTGCTTGCACGAATAAATACATAAAGAAGTCAAGTTAAAGAAAGGCAGCAACAAACAAGCCAAAAATGGAAGACCACATGTTGATGGAAGATCTGATCCTCAGACTTGAGGATGACAATCCTATGTAAGAGGGTAGCTCTCTCTCTTGTCAACATCACCCTCACAAGTTGAAATCAACCTAGTCCTTAGAGTTTTTGAAAAGGCTGTAACTCATATGATCAAAGAAACAGAATTGCACTCTTTGATAAATGAGAATAGACAAGGACATCTCAAGATCAAGTTTCAAGAAAGCTGTGCATGCGCGAGAATGGCCTCTGCCAGTCCAAGAACAAGCTGAATGGAAGTTCTGTAATTATGATGAAAAACCTTGGATCTTTTGTAATGAATTCCAACGGTCATCAAAGAGCTTGGACCTCTATAAAATTCAGTAAGCTCTTCATCATAAGATACACAACACAATTGCATAAAAAGATCAAGCATCTTAAATCTATCAAGAGCATACACCCATCTTCACTTCATACTTTCTTTAATCCTACACTATATCTTTGTAAATCGTTTGAGAAAGTATTAAAAATCAATCACTCTCATATCACTTTGTAATTTCCACGTTAGATACACTTGGAAATATTTGAAAATTGATTGTATGCTTGGTGAAGCTAAAGAATACACATTTTGTAATCATCCTCAGCTTGAGGTTGATCTGTTTGAACTTTAGTATAATCTCCAATGGTGTGAGGACTGGACGTAGCCATCTTTGGGTGAACCACTATAAAAATTGTGATTGTCACTTTCATATTTTTCTCTCACTCTTTTGCTCAACTCAAAACTGAGGGTTTGAAAAACCCGTCCTCGGACTTACCATCCTCAACGAGATGATAGTTTTAAAAACACTAGAAAATTATTTTTAAACAGCAAAATCTCTATTCAACTCCCCTTCTAGTGATATTTAGCTACATCAACCCTTACTTAAGCCCCATTACAACCCGAAAGTCCTCCAAAAGTGTATGTGTTTGCTGCATTGTGATTGCTAACTAGAATTTTTTTCAAGCTTACGGTAGTGTGATGCATGTTCTAGGATTTGAGTGATAAATTCATTACCCTTTCTAAACGCTTGAGAGAAATTTTGGTGAGATTGTGTGAAGAGAGAGTTGAACTTGATGAATGAATGCTAAAGTGTACAAATTGTGGTTTTTGTAAGCAACCATAGAGTATGATGAATGTTTTATAGTAGCTGAAACTTTGAGAATTGATTTGGATTTGATTTGAGAAATTGAGTTTTTAAGGTTAGTTTTAACTGCACCAAATCTGAAATTAATTGTTGCTTGGGGACAAGCAATAGATTAAGTTTGGGGTTGTGATGACTCTTCATCATATGCATAATTTTTATTGATTTTAGTCTTATTTATCTCTAACCATTAGTTAATTTAATGAGTTATTTGATATATTTTGTTAATTTAATGAAATGTTTATTTTCTTATTTGCTTTATTAAGTATAGATTTTTTGTAGTTTTGCGTTGTTACTTTGTTTTAGTCCAGTCCTGAATTTTGGTGAGAAATCAACATGACCTATGTGGAGTATTTCAACCATATCCGGAGTTTTAGATGTTCCATTGGAGTCACACCAAGTGCAAATGAAAGATAAGATCCATAGCTACAACTTTCATGAAGACACCGGAACCAAATTCAGAATCGAAAGAGGAGTAAAATGCAGTATACGTCATATAGTAGATGTTTTGCGCCTGAAGCGCGCTAGCTGCGCTGGAGGCGCATTTCCATCCTTTCAATACTGTCCAGGCGTGCCCGAAGCGCAAATCCGGCGCCTGGGGAGCGTGACGTGCATCAGCATTCATAAAAACGAAATTTTTTCACTATTTAGGAATCTTTTTAACTCTTGGGAAGTTGGGAGACTTGTGCCCTAACATAGAAACTCAAAGACGGGCCTTTTTAACATCATTGGAGCAGTTTTATCAAGAATTATTCATGAATCATTCTTGTAATTCTTCTTTAATCCCTATCTTTGTATCTGTGTTATGAGTAACTAAACCCTATTTGTTAGGGATGAGTGTAATCAGTTGAAACTCTTATTTTTCTAATTTAATTTCTAGTTATATGAATGAGTTTATTGAATTATTTTTCTCATCTCTGTGCTTAATGCTTTTTATTGCTTGATCAACATTAAAATGTTCTACGATTTGTATTTTGAAACGGAAGTGGACTTTACGAATGCTTGAAATGAGAAATTCATGAATTTGTAGTCTAAGGATAGATGCAGATCATGAAACCAATTAAATTAGTTGCAAAGCAATAGTTTACAAGAGAATTTCTATACAGTAATGCTTAATTCTAATCTTAAATCTACTAAGGAATTAGGTGTTACTTTGGAATTAATGGTTCTATCACTAAGACACAAGGGTAAGAATAATAAAGAGAATTCGGTAACAATTCAATAAAGGAATTCAGTAACTAGGATTAAATTAGACACCAAGGGTGGATTCGAAGTGAAACTCATCCCTGACATTTTTTTCATTATCAAAGATCAATTTTATTACTGTTCCTAATTTCAAATATTATTTCAATCAATTTGGGAACCTTTTGTTCAATTTTAGTAATTAAATATAATTCAATAGTAAAACGCAATCTTTGAGTTCGACACTCAGTACTACCGTTGTATTATTACTTGCAACGATTCAGTACACTTGCTGAAACGCTATCAAGTTTTTGGCGCTGTTGCCGGGGATTGCCGTATCACTATTGAATTTAATTTATTTACTTGATTGAAATTTTTTGCTCTGCAATAAAAGTTTTTATTTTATTTATTATTTTTTGAAAAAAAAATTATTTTATTGTCTATTTTTATTTGTGGAACTTGCTAATGTCATGTCTAGTGGTTTGTCTCTTTGTTTGAGATAACTATTCACTGTAGAGCATGAATGATTATAATGATGATATTATGCTACAATTATATAAAGAGTGTGATACTTGTCTTATATCGGGTATATGTCGCATGATTCAGGGGAAAATCTTGAGCTATACATTTTTCAAATATCACCCTCAGATCCCTCTGATGCAGCCTCTTAGGTGTGACTTTTGCGGAGAAGCACATAAGAATGAAAATTGTTTTGATGACATTTCCGATGTAGTAGAATATGAATTTTTTTTTGTCAAAGCTGCAGAAAACGATGAGTGTTACGTTAAAAAGTTAAATTGGGAACAAATTCTACCTCCTAAAATTCTATCCAAAGAATCAGATAACAAAGACTTTCACGTTACGAACTTTTTGGTTGAATTCATGAAGAATAACGTGGTTTCAATTGAAAGATTTGAAAATAAATGTGAGAGGTTATTTGAGCAAGTGACTAAGTTTGAGAAGATGGAGGAGACGTTGAAGATTGAAGATAATTCCATTGTTGTAGTAGAAGAGGATAAGCAAGAGGAATAGACGAACGAGGAAAAGAAAAAAGAAGAGATTGATAAAGTTCGAGATTCAATCTATGTTTTGTTCATCAATGTCCAATTGAGAAGGACATGGAGGCAACAACTTTTATTTCTTAAGTTCTTGGAATTTCTACCAAACAAAAAGAAAAAGAAGGATGATGTGTTCTTCCTGTCATATATGCCACCTTGACAATAGTTGAGGCGTCAAGCAAATGACTTTAAAGAAGCGCTTCGTTGGAGGCAACCCACAAGTAGAGGTAACTTTTATTTTTTGCAATCTTATTTTTCTTATTTGAATTTGTTTCTTTCTAATTGTGTGTAAACGTACACTATGATGAAGAAGTATTAACAACGTGCATTTGGTCTTAAGTTTTCTGTTTGGGACTTTGAAATATAAACTCTATTTTGTTGCTCATATCATTGCTCAATTCGATAAGTTTCACTGATGCATGCATTGTTGATTACTCCTTGGTTGTCGAAGTCTCAATTGTCATTAAATAAATTTTGTAGTAGCATGTTTGGCATCATTTAGATAGTTCATACTCTTTCTTATTATCCTAGCTGTGAGCTTTTGGGCATAAACACCTAAATTCTTTGTTGTGTGATTATCCAAACATGTGTTATCCCTTCAGAACTTGCACTAATTTTGACTTGCATCACTTGAAATTTATGCATACACTTAGGTTATTTTGTTTGGTCAGTTGAGCCTTTCTAACTACCCTATGAAAATTTTACCCTTTGCTAGCCCCTTTGAGCCTTGCCCTTTTATTCCTGTTACTAGTCACATTACAAGCCAAATACCTGACTTTAATTAAATCACCTTACTTGGAGTTAGGTAGAAAAAAAGTTTTTTTGTCTTGACAAAGTTCTAAGTTTGGGGTTACTCATGGGATAGCAACCTTTTAAGTTTGGGTGGTGATTCTCACAAAAAGAAAGAAAAAAAAAATCAGCTTGTGTACTTTACTAAATAATATCTTATTGGTTCTTTTGTCAATGATTGAGAATCTCCAGAACGAAAAGGTGAAGAAAAATTAAAAATTGGTAGAATAATTTGAAAATGTATGCCTAACTCCAAATTGTAAAGCCTACTATTCCAAAATATCCTACCCTTACCTATCCCCCATTACAACCCGAAAGTCCTCCAAAAGTGTATGTGTTTGCTGCATTGTGATTGCTAACTAGAATTTTTTTCAAGCCTATGGTAGCGTGATGCATGTTCTAGGATTTGAGTGATAAATTCATAACCCTTTCTAAACACTTGAGAGAAATTTTGGTGAGATTGTGTGAAGAGGGAGTTGATCTTGATGAATGAATGCTAAAGTGTACAAATTGTGGTTTTTGTAAGCAACCATAAATTATGATGAATGTTTTATAGTAGCTGAAACTGCTTCGCAGAAATGTGCTTTCTAAGATTCACCAAAATATATATATTTTTTTATAAGACCTAAGACAGCGCTTCGCAGAAAAGTTCTTTATAAGGTTCAGAAAAAAATGTCTTTTATTTTTAATAAGATTTGAGAACGCTTTGCAGAAAAACGTTTTCTAAGGTTCACCAAATTTTTATTTTATTTTATTTTATAAGACATAGGATAGTGTTTTATTTAAAAGCGTGCTTTATAGAAAAGTCGTTTTTAAAATTCACCAATTTTTTTACAAGACTTAAGATAGCGCTCCGTAGAAAAGCGTTTTCTAATGTGTATGTTTATGACAATGTTTTATTAACAAGCACTTTCTAAGAGTCTATTTAAAAATTATGTATTTTTCAATACATATTGTTAGAACAGGTTTTATAATTGAGAGGAATTGGAATTAAGAAGAAAAAGAGAAAGAAATAAAAAACAGAAACTGAAAAGATTGATCTTCTGGTTTCATAAGATTGATCTTCTTCTGTTAAAGGATTGATCGTTTACACTGCACATCAATCTTTTGTTCTGCATTACAGCATTACACTCTCTCTTCTTATGAGTTGATCTTGGCCTTTTATAGCATTAGTTAGGAGGTTGTTTTACATCAACCAACTTAACTAACTCTTAACCAAATCCTAACTAACTAATTACACATCATTTTGAATTACTCCAACATGCCCCCTAATTCAAAGTGAATCAATTGACATTAATACAAGATTGTTCCTAATCTATTTGAACTTCACCCTCTTCAAGCTTTTAGTTAGGATGCCTTCCTTTTGATCACTCATACTGCAGTCCTCTAATCTTATCCTTCCTTTCATCACTTGATCGCTTAATAAGTGAAAACTTGTTTCCAAATGATTGCTTTTTCTATGAACACTTGAATGTCTTGCGCATTTTTGAGCAAAATGTCCTTCTTCACCACACCGATAGCACATTTTCATGCACTTTGCAGATCTATTCCAGCAGTCTTTGATCTTCTTAGACTTCATCTTTATCTCAGCTCTTTGATTCAACAATCTCTCACAATCTGCACTTTTCACCGAAATCATGCCTTCGTTAGTCACGACACTCATGGTTAACAACGCATCAGCCTTTTTCCCTTTGCCGCCTTGACCAATTGCAGTCTTTAATGCTTCAGATTTCATCTTTGTTATGACCTTCATGTCATCTTCCAACAATATGTCCAGCTGCTGCAAATCAGCCTTGTTGCAAGCCAAACATTCAACAACTCTTGCCTTATTGCTATGAGCTGCAACATGAGTCCTAGTTGCATCTACTAGCTTTCCTTGGACCTCACTCTTACCATCATCACTATCATCATCTAGCCCAATCGCTTCCTTCTTTTTGCAAACAGAAATTGCAGGGATCTTTTTACTGTTGCTTGGCACAATAGAAAGAGTGGCTGGAACATTAACATGCTTGTTCCCTTGCTCAACATCGCCTACAACAACTCTTGCTCTTACTTTGGGATTGATTGTTTTCCATTTATTTGTAGTTCTACAAGTTGTGTGAGGTTAAATAGCTGGGGTACTAACATCACATTCACTTGGATGCAACATCTCATCCAATCCTTCAACCTCCATCATTCTTAAGGATCTATTTGACAATGGTGTTTTGAAGGTTCTATTTTTGGACAATGGTGCCTTCAATACAAACCTGTTTGCACTATCAAACATCTTTATTTCACCATGCTTCATCCTCATTGAATATCCCTTTTCAAGTAGCTGTCCAAGACTTAACAAATTGTTCTTCATTCTTGGCACATACAACACATCACATATGAAATATTGCTTGCCATCTTTCCTTTGAATCAACACATTTCCTACTCCTTCTGCAGTTACTTTGCTGTCATCTGCAAATCTAATATCTCCTTTTGCCTTCTCATCAATGCTTACAAACCAATCTCTATGGAAAGTCATGTGATTCGAGCAACCGGTATCAAGAAACCAAAACTGATAAGAAGAACGTTCTTTACCTTTTTCAGAACGATCTTTGCTTTCAACACTTTTTCCAAAATGATCTTTGTTTTTAACACTTTTTCCAGAGTGATCTTCGTTTGCTATTGCCATCAATAACACATCATCTAAATCTGAATCCTCAACTGCCATTTGAGCATCATCATCCTCTCTTTGGACTTTCTTGGATTTGCACTCATTTGCAAAATGCCCCCATTTTTGACAATTGTAACATTGGATTTCTTTCTTGTTAAATTTCTTCTTGCCATTCAAATTCTTGCTGCTGTTGTTACTTTTATCATGATCTCTTGAACTTCCAGACCCTTCATCGGAATCATCCGTCTCTTCATAATAATCATACTTCTTGTACCACTTGAAATTACCTTTTCCTTTCTTGTGCTTCACATCACCTTGATTGGTCTTCTTGCTAACTTGAGCCTGCAGGGCCTGCACTTGTGACATTGAGGTTGCTGCACACCTTTCTCTTAATCTCAGTTCACGAGCTTCAAGAGAGCCTTGCAAATCCTCCATCTTCATCTTATCAAGATCCTTTGATTCTTCAATTGCCACCACTATGTGATCATATGTTTGTGTTAACGTTCTAAGAATCTTTTCAATAACTGTCACTTCAGTTAATGATTCACCATTTGTTCTCATCTGATTAACAACAACCTGCACACGGTTGAAGTAATCTGCCACACCTTCATCTTCTTTCATCTGCAACAATTCATATTGCCTTCTTAGCATTTGGAGCTTCCCTTTTTTGGTTCTTTCATCACCTCTGTAATACTTCACCAAGATGTCCCATGCTTCTTTTGCTGTAGATACCTTTGAGATCCTTTCAAAGTTGTTTGAATCCACACTTTGCTGGATGTAAAACAATGCCTTGCAATCCCTTTTCTTGCAATCTTTGAAAGTTGTTTGTTGTCTTTCGGTTGGATTCGCACCAATTTGTTCATAGCCATCTTGAACAATCTCAAACACTTCTTGAGCTCCCAACAACGATCTCATTGATGCAGACCACCTCTCCCAGTTCTTCCCATCCAGAATTAGCAAATTCGATGGAAATCCTCCTCCATTCATTTCTTTTTTTTTTTTTTCTTTCACTCACCCTTGTGTTTCCCAATTTTGATTTCCCCTCACACTTTTACTCGTGTTTCCCAAGGTCTATAACCCAAGCTCTGGATGCCATTTGTTAGAACAGGTTGTATAATTGAGAGGAATTGGAATTAAGAAGAAAAAGAGAAAGAAATGAAAAACAGAAACTGAAAAGATTGATCTTCTGGTTTCATAAGATTGATCTTCTTCTGCTAAAGGATTGATCTTTTACACTGCACATCAATCTTTTGTTCTGCATTACCGCATTACACTCTCTCTTCTTATGAGTTGATCTTGGCCTTTTATAGCATTAGTTAGGAGGCTGTTTTACATCAACCAACTTAACTAACTCTTAACCAAATCCTAACTAACTAATTACACATCATTTTGAATTACTCCAACACATATAACAACAATGTTTTTCCAAAAAAACGCGGTAAAATAAGCATTATATATACTCAGTTTTGGTGTAGTAGGATTACGTTTAATAAATAGGAATCAGTATTGTTTGAAGTGTCAAATTATAAATTATAATATTGAGTGCTTACAATTATTGCTGATTTGATCATTGTTAATGGTTGTGAATAAGTTCATGATGTTTTTTAGGAAACTCATATTTTAAGTTTTAGGCTGATGATCGATTAGGTGTTCTAAGGTAATGGATTAAATGAGCAAATAATTGATAAAAAAGCGTAAGATAATCACTTAGGTTGGTTAACTAATTGATAATCGATTAGATAGTAAAGATAATCAATATTTAAATAATCAACAAAACCTTAGAAATAACCTAAATGTTAATTTGAGATAAAATTGAAATTAATAGTTAGAATGACTAAATAAATGATTGACAATTAATCAATTAGGATGACTAGTACATCAATTAGCAAATTGAAATAATCGATTATGTAATAAGTAGAATTCAATAATGGTTAACTAATGATTTAATAAGTTAATTTTGTTTTTTGAGAGGAAAGTTAAAAAGAAATTTTAATCAATCAGGTAAATAGATAATCAATTACATGGTTAATACTAATCAATTAGAGTTACTTAGTGATAATATTTTTTAATAATTTAGAAGAATTAGTCGTTAAAAATTAATTGGTTAGCGATCATGATATGGAATTAATTGTTAGTATCTGAATATTGCTCTTATGATTAATCTATTCTTATGTAGTTCGGCACAAATATACACTATGTTATATTAAATAGGTTTAGATATGTTTTTATGTTATATTAAATAGATTTAAATATGTTTTTATGCTTTTAATATGTTTCGTTTTGATTTGTTATCTGTAATTTTTGTTTTTGAATTTATATCTTTATAAATTCTATTAAATTTTATAAAAGATTTTTATGAATTTTTTTTAATAAAAAATTATGAGATGATTAATTTTGATTGAAATGGTATATGGTTGTCGTATAATTGTTATTGACTATGCTATATTTAATATTTAAAATTAAAATTCATTTTATTAACTAATTTAGTATATATATATTTACTGGTGTCAGCTCTATTAGTTTCACTCTCGCTGTGATTTTGACACATTTTAATCTTTTTCCAATTACATTACATCCTCTTTTCTTATCTCTATCATTTGATTTCACCCTCGTTTCCACCCAATAGAAAAGCTTTTATTTTTAAATTTTTAGTTTATTTGGGTATTGAGTTTTTTTTTTCTTTTTCTCATGAAACAAATAAAACAGATTTTGAAGAAAATGAGCTGAGAAAAAGTTGAGGTGAAGGCGATAGGAAAAAAGGGTGAAGGGTGGGACACGGAAAAGGTGTCACACCTCTAAATCCATTGAGGTGGTAAATTTATCTATGTCTTTTTTTTTGTGGTTTTGACAAATATTATTATAGGTGTGGTGTAAGAAAAATGACAGATTATTATTTTTAAGGTTTGAATTTGGGATTTGAAGATGAAAAAATTAGGTTTGAAGATGAAGGTTGTTGAATTTTTGTTATTTAATTAATTAATTAGTTTTAAATTTTTAATTAAATAATTAAATGGGTTAATAAAATGAAGTTAAATTTTAAATATTAAATATTATCTTGTAACAACACTTACACAGTCACCATGTTCCACTTCATCTAATTGCAAGAGTATAAATAAAAAAAATAAAAATTACAGAGACTAAAATCAAAACGAAACATATTTGCAAAGATAAAAAATATATTTAAACCTATTAAATAGTATAGCTGAGGTTGATGAATTATTTGTCCTTGGCGCATCATAAGCATGACATATTAAGGGGTTGTTCTATCACCGAATTGAAGAAGATGGTCACAGAGACCTTGGGAAAACTTTAATAGAAAAGTCTTACATAAAAGTGAGATACCCTTAGAGTTGGATATTGGATCGGTTCGGGGGAGTTCGGGCCCAAAAGGAACAACCGGCCCAAACCACAAGTAAGATACATAGGCCCAATATAGTCCATCTATTATTACAATTTGGACGGGTTGTGAGTTCGCGGGTGATTGGGTAAAATGTATGAGTTGATTTGGATTGGGCCAATTAATTAGTGGGCCATAAAATATATTTGGCCCAACTACGTTTTTATTTTATTTTTCTGTGAAACCACTTTTAATGGAGTTTTTTTTAATCTATTTTGAGGGCAATTATTAGACCCATTTTATAAAGTTTGAATTTGAAATTCATTTGTACATATTTGATATTTTTCTATTCATGAGTCATTTGGGCTATTGTGTCCAATTTAATCATTATACATGAGCTAGCTACAAACTTAAATTTTCATGTTACATAATAATATCAAATTAAGCATACACAACTTACTAATAACTTAAAAATATCAAATGCATTGCATAAAAGTTCTAGTAAAAATACTCAACAATATAATATTGAGACATAATATCAAGTTATAAAAATCATGCACTAACTGATGGTTTAAGTTTTAATTTGACTCATGTTATAAAAGACTATTGATTGTTTCAAATGATTCTATGACAATTGACAATATTACAACTCAACACAAAGTTTAGAGATGAAATTATAACAAATGCAAGTCAATTTAATTTATTACTCATAATGAAGATATCAGTGACATTGAATAAACTAAACATAATCATATTACAACTAAACACAAAGTTTAGAGATGAAATTATATTTTGTTGTAGATAAATCTTGATCAAATCTTCTACAAATATTGATCAAATTTTCTTCAAATCCTAATCAAATCTTCTTCAAATATTAATTAAATATTCTTTAAATCTTGATCATGTCTTCTACAAATCTTGACCATATCTTATTCTCAACTTGGTAAAAGATTTTCTTCAATTATAAATTTGAATCAAATCTTATTTTAGATTTTCATCAATTATAAATTTGAATCAAATCTTATTTTAGAATTTATTCAAAAAGATGAATCTTCTTTCATACTCTTTGAAGTCAAATATATTTTTCCCATAAATATTTTTGTTAACATTAAAATTCTAAATGTAAAACCAACTTGGTTCCAACACTAATTCCTCTAAAGCCTAAATGAGGGGAGATGCCATCGATAATGTTGTGATGAGGGTCTACGATAGGGGATTGTTCTTACCTTCCTTGACCTAGAGTTGATGACACATGACCTCATGTGTTCAAAAATCAGGTTTGGAAGATTTGTCTAGATCCTTTGGAAGATATTCCACATTAGACTTTTGTGATCTTTGCTAACGTGGTCCACTAATCAACCTTTGGATACTACACAGCCAATCAAGATCTTGAATAGTACTATGTATCTAGGTTTTAAGAGGACTGATTTGGAGTTAACTTTAGAATCTTTGAACAATTCCTTATTGATCTTGAATGAGCCAACCCATGACTCATAACCATTATCAAGCAACATCCTTTGTCTTCTTCAAAATGTTGACTTTTCAGAGTGTTGACTTTCATTAGAGCGTAAATTGTTAAATAGAGGTCACATGATCAAATGCTTGATGCAATTATCAGAGGCATGCAATGACATGTTTGTCCTGGTCATTAGAGGTAGAGAGATAAGATATTTATTGTAATTATCAGAATCAGACTCATTTGCAGCATTGCTTGTATTAGATAAAGCCACTATAGGCGCATTTTAGAGTGCGTTCACTAGACTTAGAATGCAGAGAATAGGGTGGAGTCTTTGTGTTTGTTTAACTTGGACCAAAAGATCAGAGGTTACATTATGAACTCAAATAAAATAACCTGATCTAGAAAATGAACACTAAAATAGAACATTAGTGCTTTAAATTGTACCACAAAATAATTTATTTATCTTCAAAACAAGTAATAGTCATAATTTTTCAAACCAACTTGGTTGTAACACTTTATGCTGCAAAAAATATTTATTAGGCAACGTATATAAATTAAGACGTGTTTGAGGATTAAACTTATACACAATCTTAAAAGATGAGTGTTGTGTGATGCTATGAATAGCTATACTGTAACCAAATTCTACATGAGGCAACCATTCTTTCCACATCTTTAATTTATTTGTGAGAACACTTCTAAGAAGAGTAGAAATTGTTCTATTGACTACTATTGTTTGTCCATCCATTTGAAGATGACAAGTTGTTGAGTAAAGTAGTTTTGTGCCAACTTTCCCCCACAAAGTTCTCCAAAAATGGCTTAGAAAATTTGGCTCGGTATTTGAAATAATGGTTCTTGGTAGCCCATTAAGCGTACCACTACCTTAAAGAAAAGATATGCAACATGACAAGCATTATCCACTTACTTACATGGTATAAATGAAGAAATGTTTGAGAACAAGTCAACAACAACAAAAATAAAATATTTTCCATTCTCTATTCTAGATAACCCAAAAACAATGTCCATGGAAATGTCATTCCCAGGAAAATCATGAGTTACTAAAGGGGTGTAAAGTCAACGAGGCATTACTTTTGACTTTGCCTTTTTTCAAACATATACATTTGTCTTTTGCACATCAACTTTCATACGAGGCCAATAAAAATATTGTTGTAATAAATCTAAATTTTTTTATAACCCCTAATGCGCTATTAAACCCCTTTATTCACCTCCCTTAAGAGTAATCCTCAAATGGATACTTTGGGCACACACATTCTTTTTTCTTTAAGCAAATACCCATTGTGCCTAAAGTTTCCATTTTGGAAATGATGCTAACAAGCAAGAAGCTTAGAAGTAAAATATACATGATGTTCATATAGTTCCTTGATGTGCTCAAGTCCAAAGTGCATCAACAACCACATTAGCCTTACCCTTGTGTTTGATCACCTAAGGAAATTTCTTAAGAAATCGAACCCACTTCCCTTGCCTCTTTAAATGCTTTAAACATTCATGATCACTATAAATCACACATTTTTTGGTTAATAGGTAAATTTTCCAAGAGTTCAATTCCCTCACTAAGGCATACAATTCCTTGTGAATTGTGTTTTGTAAACAAAAGTTTTTTTTTCCTTTAATACATATACTTATTGAAAGGCAAGAAGATGAAGCTAAGTAAAATATAGAAATAAAGAAGAGTATCAAAACCAATTTATCCTGGTTAGCCATAAACACGATAGCTATGTCTAGTCCCTTCACCCATAATGATTTAATCAACTAAATCATTAGATTTATCATAAGTCCATTAGAATACGTATTAGTCAAACTGATTGTGTTCAAATCTTATAAGCCTTCTAGTTTAGTATTGTCAACCTTTAGAACACATAAAATTATATTAGTAAGGACATATTTTATTTATAGGTGTAAAATATACAATAAAGAGGAGGGGGAGGAGGGTTGAATTGTGAATTCAGTTTTTAAGAAATTTATTGGATAACAAATGTTGAACATAAAACAAGTAAAAAACTGACACAGTAAATAGAGGGAAGAGGGATAACCCATTAATTTATCCTAGTAATTCAAACCAAATTACAATCACTTAACGTCACAAGTTAAGTATTCTCAACATCAAACTTTAAAATCATAAGTCGTTGAGGATTTACAGCCACTATTGGGCACGATTACACAAGTGTTTAATTTCTATTTATGGGTTTACTTTAACTGAAGGATGCTTACATTATTGCTCATAAACTAATTGAGTGCTAAATGAAAACTAATTGTTTGATGATTGATTGATATTCAACTCGTATATTATTTTGTTCTTGTTGGTTCCTCAAGTGGTGAGAACCAATTATAGATGCCAACTGCTTTAGCTTTTCAAATTGCTTCTTCTTGGTCTTCCAATGTTCTGATTCTAGCGTTCAAATTATTAAATTCTAGTTACTTCAATTTTCAAATTTTCCCATTGCTTTCATGTTCTATAGATTGTTGCTTTGGTTGTGTATAAATGTTTAGTCTACCGTTGCTTTGAATTTGTTCCTTGTTATTTAGCTTTGAATTTTCTGACAATTTTTTAACGGTTGTTGAAATTCATTTCTTGTCAATTACTAAAATTCAGTTCTTAACCGTTGTTTGTCACATACTGAAATTCAATTCTTGGTCGTTATTTCTCAATTACTTAAATTCAATTCTTGATCATTGTTTTGATTATAGGATGTTCTATTTTTGATTGCATAGATATGTTGTTGTGAATTTGAATTGGACAATTCCTATTTGATGAGAGTTTCAATTTGATACAATTAAGAATGTAACTGCTTGACACTTTAATCTAATCAGGTGTGGAAAAAAATAACGTTTGGTCATTTGAATCTTCAATATCAGAGCCAGAGGCAGTGAGCTTTCATCAGATTTATGTTTCTGAATCATATCACGTCTTCATGGTTAGCTTCCAAAGTCATGAGTTTTACTAAGTCGTTGACTTTTTCATGAGAAACATAGGCTTTCTTCGGAGATAGACATTTTGCTTTTGTTGGTGTCAAAGTCTAAAAATTAGAGTTAAATGTAGTGTGAAGTTCAAAGTCAAGCCCAATCATCTTCTTTTGTTGAATTATTGGCCATTGGCAACTTAGTAGAGACATAGTCAACATTGAATATCAGAGTTAAAGGCTTGCCTCTGAGTTGTTGTGTAGAAGGCAAATTTTTGGGGCATGTTCGACTTGATATTAGAGTCTTATCTTTAGAGGTATAACCTTAGAGACAGATTATCAAAGGAAGATCCTTAGAGGCAACTCTTTTAAAGAAAGCGAAGAACGTGTGTTGTTCCTTTCCTCTAATTTGTCCTTTTATTCCATTTCTTTTGATCCACTTGCTTTAGTGATGGATAGTTCAACATAGCAAAGGGCACATGTTGTTCTTGATGGTACCAGTAACCTCTGTTAGATGCAAAATATGCGGAAGAATGCCTATTCTAAGAGATATGCGCAGCAGTTTAACAAATTGTAAATTTATTAAACACAACATTAAACAAGGTCCCTAATATACAATTCTAATGAATGCACAGAGTATATGGATCACAGTATATATGGAGAAATGCATCAGAGACAATCTTTCAAGATATTGATTTTCATGCAATCATGTTAAGACAATCAATCATATACATGCACTTAACACAGAAACTTTATCATGCATTCAATCAATATCAAAAACGTAATAATTGCAGAAATTTAAACGAGATAAGGGAAAGAAAAGTGTACGCGGAGATTTATACTGGTTCAGGCGTCCCTTGACGACTTACATCCAGTCCCAAGATCCAAAGGGATCTTAGCCTTTCTTATAGAACTTCTTAGAATCAGTTTACAGATTTTACACAGTGCCTCGCACAAATCTTAAACTATTCTACTTGTTCTATCTTTCCCTCCCTAAATTCCCAAGTTTAAGTCCCATAAACTTGACCAAGAATTCAGTCAAGCGTCTTCTTGTTGACTACCTTCAACCTCGAAGAACACCACCAGTAACAACTGGATTTTCTCAAAGTAATTTGGTTACAGACAATGGTTTACAGAAATTGAAACATATCAATATTACAAAGTTCTTGATCTTTCTTCTTCTCAAAGCAATCTTTCTCAATTCAGTCTTTTTCCATCCTTGTTGATCACAAAGTGTATCTTGTTGATGGCTGAAAAGGATATTCAAAGTAATATCAGTTGAGAAAGAATTAGTGGTGTATGATTGCAATTGATATTATCAAGTTGTTGAAGTTATGAGAAGAAGTGAATGAAACCAGTTTTTATAGTTTCAGGAAAAATAACATATGAATCGATTTACCCAATCGATTCAGTAAAGTCATAAAGCTGGCTAATCGATTGCCTCAATCGATTTCGCGAATCTTGTTTTTCTTGAATCATGAAACTGTACATTCTAATCGATTTACCCAATCGATTATTTTAAGGAGTTCTTCAGACTTTGATGACAGTATATAATTGAATCGATTGGCATAATCGACTTGATATGTTTTGTTCAAACAACGAGATCAAAACAATCGATGTACTTAATCGATTCAACCATTCAGTCATCTCTGTTTCTAAAACTTTTTGTACCAATCGATTGTGCTAATCGATTGTGGACTTTAAGTCTGAAGCACTTTTCATCAGTTGGTTTATTCAATCGATTTACCAAGTCGATTGATGTCAACATTTGTAACAACAGATGTATATAAGTCGATTGTGGTATTCGATTGTGTATGTTCCAGACCAAAGTTATTTTGAAACTTGTTTTAGTGAATCGATTGGCCTCATCGATTTAGTAAACAGGTTTGACACTGGGACATTTACAATCGATTGTGTCAATCGATGTAGACAAAGCAAAAATAAAGATGTGATTGGTTTAATCGATTTGCCAAATCGATTGCCTGCAAAACGTGCCACAGACTTGCACATTTTAATTTCAGTAAGTATGTCAATCGATTTGTCTAATCGATGTAAACAATCAGTTCAGTCTTGGTGATTTAATCAATCGATTTGCCAAATCGATTTGTGGCAAACTAACTCTCTGACTTGCACAATTTATTTTCTAATAAGTGTACCAATCGATTGATCTAATCGATTGATAGCCTGTTTGATTTTTTCAAAGATGTGCAAGTCGATTGTGCCAATCGATTGGTTAACCCCAGACTTCATAAAAAGATTCAACCCTGTTACAGAATCGACTGTACTAATCGATTTGCTCATGGATCTTCAAGCTTTTGTCGATTTCTTGAGTTCCAAGCAATTGTCTCGAGTATGTAGGATTGAATTTGTTGTTCCTGAAATTTTTCTCAGTTGACAATGTTAGATTTATTTCAGACTGTATGTTTGTCAATAACATCAAAAACGAACATATGTCTAACAGTTCTTTTTCTCTATCATGTTGTCTTCTTTTGGGGACTTTCTTTGGTCACTTCTTCTAGTGGTATCCTTTGGTGGTATCATCTGATGGACGCGCTTCCTCTGATCCAAGGTATTTCCTCTAATTTTGGGTGCTTTCTCTAATTATGAGCGCTGCATCTTATTTTCTTCACACTCAATTAAATTATTATTGAATTAAATTTTTTCCACACAATACCTTTTGTTATCATCAAAAAAAGGTAAGGAGTTGTTCTCCAAATCATCTTGGTTATATCAAACTCCCCCTTTTTGACGATGAAAAACTTCTATTTTTGTGAACAATTTAACAAAGATAAAAAAGCATAAGGCTCCCTTAGCTCTAAACATATTTAATATTTATAGTTTAGATTAATTTTATGACTTTTAAAACAACTCCCCCTATTTGAAGTTTTTAAAAACATGAACTTGGGTTGTTTAAAATTGTTCTCAAAAGCCATTCTCCCCCTTATTGTCATCACACAAAAGGAGTGAGTATGTCAGATTTATTACATAAACAGTCTTACGTAAAATACTTCATAGTAAATCTATAATTGGAGCATAGTATAAATATAAGTTAGAAATTTTATTCTATGATTACCAAACTTGTCTACAACAAGGGGCTCTGTTATCTACCCACTGATGCTTAGTGACTAACAACTTAATATCTAAAGTTCTCTTTTGGACAAAGTCTCTTATGAAGTGATGTTTTATTTCTATTTATTAAGTTCTAGATCGCAAAATTGGATTTTTAGTTAAACATATGACAAAAGTGTTATAATATAATATAATATAATATAATATAATATAATATAATATAATATAATATAATATAATATAATATAATATAATATAATATAATATAATATAATACAATATAATATAATATAATATAATATAATATAATATAATATAATATAATATAATATAATATAATATAATATAATATAATATAGGAATTTTACTCTCATGAAGCTTGTAGTTTTCCAACTGATGCTTGATCAATAGGATTTGAGTACTACGTCATGCAGTTGTGATATATTATGCTTCTACTATTGACAAAGCAATAATGCTTTGTCTCTTGATAGACCATGAGATCAAATTGCCACATAAGAAAATGCATTTTCTATTGGTGCTTTTTCTTTTTAAGTTTATCTTTTGCATTGTCAGCATCATAATATCCCACTAACCTGTACTTGGAAGATTGCTTATAGAATAAACCAAGGTTAGCAGTACCTTTCAGGTCTAAAGATCATCTTAACTAATTTTAAGTGGGATTCTTTTCAATATACTTGAAACTTGTAGGAGTTGAGTACTACATCCTGTAGCTGTGATATATTCTGCTTCTGCTATTGACAGAGCAATAATGATTTGTCTCTTAATGGACCATGACATCAAATTGCCACATAAGAAAGTGCAATTTCTATTTTTTTTTTAAGTTTGTCTTTTGCATTGTCAGCATCATAATATCCCACTAACATGTACTTAGAAGATTGCATATAGAATAAACCAAGGTTAGCAGTAAATTTCAGGTGTCTAAAGATCATCTTAACTACTTTTAAGTAGGATTCTTTTTGATTTGCTTGAAACCTGGCGTGCACAGACACTAAACATCATATTAGGCTTAAGTGCAATTAGATAAAGTAAAGAACCTATCATGCCTCCAAAGGTTTATTGATCAACCATCTTGTGTGACTCATCCTTGTCAGTTGAGCAAGTTGGATGCATTGGAGTTCTCATTGGTTTGCATGCATCCATCTTGAACTTCTTGATAAGCTCTTTTGTATACTTAGTCTGATTAATCAAAACTCCATTATCCTTCTAGTTATTGAAATTCAATTCTAGATCGTTGTTTGTCAGTAACTGAAATTTAATTTTTGATTGTTGTTTGTTAGTTACTGAAATTAAATTCTTGAATGTGTTTTGATTCGAGGATGTTGTATCTTTAATTGATAGATCTATTGTCGTGAATTTGAATTGGACTATTTCTATTTGATGAAATATTCAATTTGTTGCAATTAAGAATGTAATTGACTCTGCACTTTAATCCATTCAAGTGTGAACAAAAATATCCGCTTGGTCATTTGATTCTTCAGTATCAGAGTCAGAGGTATTGAGCCTTCATCAGATTATGTTTCTGAGGCGTATCGTGTCCCTAGAGTCATTGAATTTTTCATAGTGTTGACTTTTTTCATGTTTCGTTGACTTTTTCAATAGAGGCATTGACTTTCCTCAAAGCCATACACTTTTCTTTTGTTGGATGGAGAGTTTTATAATCAGAGTCAAAAGTAGTGCTAAATTTTGAGACCCAATCATCTACTTCTGTTAAATTATTGGCAAGATACAACTTAGTAGACATAGAGTCAACATTCTATATTAGAGTCAGATGTTTGCCTATGAGTTGTTTTGTTCAAGGCAACTTTTTGGAGCATGTTCCACTTGATATTAGAGTCTTATCTTCAGAGGTAAATCATTGGAGGCAAATTATCAGAGTTAGATCCTTAAGCTCAGATACTTAGAGGTAAAGGTATATCCTTAGAGGCATCTCCTTTGGAGACAATTAAGAGAGCGTGTTGTTCCTTTCCTCGATTCGTCGTTTTATTATGTTTCCTCTTGATCTGCTTGCTTCCTCTAATGAACAGTTCAACGTAACGAAGGACGTGTGTTGTTCCTTTCCTCTAATCTGTTTGCTTCTTTCGGTGACTTCCTTTGGTCACTATACTAGTGGTATTCTCTAGTGGTATCTTTTGGTGAATGTGCTTCCTCTGATACAGGGTGCTTCCTCTAATTCTGGGGACATATAGCTTACTTTCTGCACACTCAATTAAATTAATAGTATATTAAATTGTTCCCACAAAAAATTTTTTATCATCAAAACAAGGTAAGGAATTGTTCTCCAAACCATCTTGCTTTTAACATTCTCAAGGTTGTTGTATGTTTGTAGTTTTCTATGTGTGTATTTTCTTGTTGTACATTTAGGGTTTCTAATTGTTGCGGTGATTTTCGTAAATCCCATAAATAAAATATGGATTATATCAAATTAATAGAAATTTTGAATCATCATTCAGTACTTGTCTATATTTTTCTTCAGAATTGACTCAATGTATCTTGATGAAATCAGCAAGAATATCAGGGGATGATCCTTTAGAGGATAAGTACAACTTTAATAAGGAGAATATGTTGAGTTGTTGACTTCTTCAAGCTTACTTGTATATTGTTGACTTTGAGCGGATAATTGACGGTTGCCATATTCTTTAAGACGCATAAGTATTGAAGTGAGCTTGCGTTACCTAGATTCGACAAAGGCGTGTTGATCATAATCAGACGAATAGTAACATAGGAGTGTTGAGAGCGTGTTATTAAAAATCAAACAAATATAGATATATATCATAGTCACAAAACTTGCATTGATGATGATATTTTTATGTGTAACAGATGATCCAATGTGTAGCCTTTAAGAGCATACATTACAAAGTTTGCACACTTAAACAAATTAATTAAAACATAATTTTTTTGTTAATAAAATAAATGGGAGAAATTGTTCATTCAATTGCAGAAGATTTAGAAAAACTAGGCAATACAAGAATAGGCACCTTGGTTTGTTTTTCTTTTAAGGCGGCAAAGCATTGCCCTTGTTTCTCACCCTACTTGAGACCAACTTATTTGTAATAATTTCATTAAGATGTGTAGTATTGGTACTAAAATATCTCACAAACCTTGTATGGAAACTAGCTAAACCATAAAAGCTTCTTACCTAACTTACATTTTTTGGGGGTGGTCATTCTCGGATTGCTCTTACTTTCTCCTCATCAACATGGACTCCTTTAGAACTTACAATGAAACCTTGGAAAATCACATATGATCATAGCGAAAGACATTTTTCCAAATTGGCATACAATTGTATTTGTTTAAACGCATGCAAAACAACCATTAAATGGATGCAATGATCCTCTAAGTTTTTGCTATATATTAAGAAATCATCAAAATACACAACTACAAACTTACTAAAAAATTATATCAAAACATGGTTCATTAATCTCATGAAAGTGATAGGTGCACTAGTTAGTCCAATAGGCATAACCATCCACTCTTACAAACCATATTTTGTTTTAAAGGCAATTTTGATGATACCCACTTTTCAATTCAATTTTCAAAAATATGCATGCACGAAACAATTCATCAAGAAAATTATATAGCCTATGAATGGGATGAGTATATTTTATGGTAATGTTATTAATGGTCCTACAATCTGTATACATCCTCCAAGTACCATATTTACTTACTAATTCAGGAACGTGTTTTTGTATCTTTTGAGTTTGTTGGGGGTTTATTCGGTAGGCTGGCTTATTAGGCAATGATTCACCTAGAATGAGATCTATGTGATGTTAAATTCCTCTTAGAGGTGGTACCTTATTGGGAAAAATGTTTTCACATTCCTGTAATAGAAACTCAATACAACTTGGCAGAATATATGTGTGTAGATTCTTAGCAATTCTCTCTCTCTCTGTTCATTTTGTTTTCACTTTCTTTTTCCTCTCATTTTCATTTAATCTTCTCTCACCTCTCTAGGATTCAATGGTACAAGGATGACCTTTTGGTCATGATGGAGAAATGAGTAATTATTAGTATGTCCTTCATAATTGGCATTTTTTTTGTTAAATTGCCAAGGTCTTCCTAATGACAAATGACTTGCCTCCATAGGTACTACATCACACAATATCACTTCTTCATACTTTCAAGTTGCAAAACCAATGTCAATTTTCACTAAGCCATTGTAGTTTATAAAACCAATTTCAGCTCTCTATTGCAAATTGAACTATGAAGAACATTTTAAAAATGTTACTATTAAAGTATTTTTGTTTAGGGTTTCATATAGTGGTATGAAAGTAAGTTTGTCCAATCAGGTCGAGTGAGTCAAATGTTAGTTCAATATTAGTCGTGTTAGTTGTGTTTGATTGGGTATTAGGTTCACTATGAATTTTAAATAATATTATTGTGTTATGTTTTACATGTTTTTTCAATGCACATACAAGCCATGTGAACTGCTTACTACCTACTTGCACTACGCCAAAAATGGTATTTTACAGCGCTTTTTTTAAGCCATTTACAGCGCTTTTTCAAAAAAAAAAACGCTGTAGTATAAAGCGCTGTAAAAAGATACAACAGCGCTCTTTAAAATAAAAAAAACGTTGTAAATCTCTTCTTAAAACGTGCTGCTTGTTGTATTAGTTTTACAGCGCTTTTTAAAAAAAGCGTTGTAATAGGTGCATTCCTTTATTTCAATTAGATCTCTTTCTGGGATTAAATCAACAATCTCCTTCATAAATCGCAATATACAGTATCCACAGTCCATGTTCTTAGTTTGACGAGAGCACTATAAAATAAAAACATATAAGTCAATAAATATTTGTGCATTGATTATTTTGATTTTTGCTTCGACACTGTAGCACCCATTTGAGCTCGGAAAACTTGTAAAGCACTATCAAAAAAATGTGATTATTAGCATTAACAAACACATTATATATATATATATATATATATATATATGTAAGAAATAAATGAATAAATGAATACAATACCTGAAGAGTGCGAAAAATATGTAGGGTTCATAGAGTTACGGTTTCGTATAAGAAGGAACGGCGAGAATGCGCAAAAATATGAATGGTTCGTAGAACAGAGTAGGGTTTGCAATGAGAAGAGTACATAATAATTCGTAAGGATAGTAACAAATATGGAGATGATTTGCAATGGATCGAGATGACTAACAATATTGTTGGTAGGGACAATAGGGTTCGCAATGAGAAGGATAATGAAGAGGAGAAGGAAACTGAAATGTAGTGAAGTTTATGTAATAAAGAGGAAACTGAAGCGATTTACTATTATATATAAAATTCTATTACAACACTTTTTACAGCGCTTTTTGGAAAAGCGCTCTAATAGTTCCTTTAATTATGTGAAAGCACAAGTCTTTTACAGCGCTTTTTTTACAGCGCTTGTAAAAAAAGCGCTGTAAAAGACCTTATTTTTTTTTTAAAGCCTTTTACAGCGCTTTTCCAAAAAGCGCTCTAATAGGTCCTTTAATTATGTGAAAGCACAAGTCTTTTACACGCTTTTTTTACAGCGCTTGTAAAAAAAGCGCTGTAAAAGACCTTCTAATTTTTTTTAAAAGCCTTTTACAACGCTTTTTCAAAAAGCGCTCTAATAGGTCCTTTAATTATGTGAAAACACAAGTCTTTTACAACGCTTTTTTTACAGCGCTTGTCAAAAAAGCGCTGTAAAAGACCTTCTAATTTTTTTTAAAAGCCTTTTACAACGCTTTTCCAAAAAGCGCTCTAATAGGTCCTTTAATTATGTGAAAACACAAGTCTTTTACAGCGCTTGTAAAAAAAGCGCTGTAAAAGACCTTCTTATTTTTTTTTAAAAGCCTTTTACAGCGCTTTTCCAAAAAGCGCTCTAATAGGTCCTTTAATTATGTGAAAACATAAGTCTTTTACAGCGCTTTTTTTACAACGCTTGTAAAAAAAGCGCTGTAAAAGACCTTCTTATTTTTTTTTAAAAGCCTTTTACAACGCTTTTCTAAAACGCGCTCTAATAGGTCCTTTAATTATGTGAAAATACAAGTCTTTTACAGCGCTTGTTAAAAAAGCGCTGTAAAAGACCTTCTTATTTTTTTCTAAAAGCCTTTTACAGCGCTTTTCTAAAAAGCGCTCTAATAGGTCCTTTAATTATGTGAAAACACAAGTCTTTTACAGTGCTTGTCAAAAAAGCGTTGTTGTATCCTCCGTTATTTTTAAAATATCATACAAAAGCTCTTGTATTTAATAAGCGTTATAAAAGACGCGCTATAAAATGTCATTTTTGGCGTAGTGTTGGTAAAATTGCTTGTTATTTGTTGATTGTTGCTTGTCAAATTTGTGTTGTGCGTTTGAATCCCTTTCATGAATAACCAAGTACTTCTTAAAATGGCCTTATTAATTTTCTAAATTTTGTTAGATCTATCGATGTGTTGCATTGTCTTACTCTTGAAGAAGCATGTTATGTGTAATTTCTTAATCATAAAACATTTATGTTTCCTTACTTTTAATTAAGAATTAGAAGCAGAAAAATTTAATTGACTAGTTGTGTGTCAGAAATTGTTGGTTGTTGTTAATGTTAATTTGAATTTTTATGAAATTATTTTTTTTTTGATGACTCAAAAGTCAACTTGTTATTTTTTAGTATTTTGAGCTTGTGGCTTAAATGCGGAAAAAATTTGATTGTTAAATTATATTTCTTCTGTTTAAAGTTTTGATTTTAAATAGAACATGTTTATTTTCAATTTAAAATTGGTTTGAGTGGAAATACATGTGATTGTTGTTATTACTATTTTGGTTGATTTTAAAATAATGTTGTAGATGTTGTTGTCAAATAAAAAAATAATATATATATATATATATATAACATAATTAAAAATAACAATTAAAACTTAGATATAAAATAAAATTACAAAATAAACCAAAGAAAACTAATTCTAGACACATTCTCATGACACCTAAGAACACATCTCTAAAGTTCAAGAAGAATGTCACTCACCATCAAAGTCACTTCAGATAATGGAATTTCTTTCTTCTCAGGAGAGGAAGGTGAGTTCCTTTTCCTGCTGAAAGACATACCAACATCCATGTAAGAGAGTTTGAGAGCGGAGAGGGAGGGATGAAAACACCAAGAGAGACGGGAACAAAGAGAGGATTGAGAGGACACATATAAGGAGCAACGAAGAATGTTTGGGTTATAAATAGCAAAAAAAAAAAATATCGAGATGCAAAACAGAAATGTAATGATGAGGGCGTGGGAAAGAAAAAAGTGAGATAACTTGTGACATATATAAAGAGACACGTGGTTCAGTTTTATAAATACGAGGAAGAAACAAAATTCTGAAAACATATGATTAAATAATAAAGGGGGGGTGGGGGAATAAAATAAAAGGTGAAAAACAAACGAAAAGATTTAGAAAAAATTAAATGTTAAAAACGAAAAAAACAGAGAGAAAGCTAAAGGTTAAAAACAAAAACAAAATTCAAAGGGAAAGTTGAAATACGGAGAGTAAATAAAAGATAAAAAAGAACAAGGGAAATATAAGATAAAAATAGGAAAGCATTTATCAAGATATAAATAGCATAATAAAGTAAGGAATGAACCACAAATAGAATGTTAAAGACAAAAAAAAAGAGAAACACAAACAAAGAGAGGATAAGAAGAAAAGTTTTGAAAAGTTGAGGAGAGGAAAAGTAGTACACAAAGAACAAAATAGAAAGAAAAAAAAGGAAGAATTAATTGAATTCATAACTTAAATTACACTTATAACACATACAAAAATTAAATTACAACTACAATACTTATTACAAAAGGGCAAAGGAAAAATAAATAAATAAAATCCTAAGGTCTTCATAATGCTTCCCTAACCTAAATCTATTAATTTATATTACATATCATATTTGAATCATTGATTCTAATACATAAATACACTAAGTTCCTTTATTTAGCATCTTCAAAATGAGTCTTCCTTCTTTGAACTTCCATCTTAATATGTGACGACGAAGTCTTTCATATTTAGGAACCTTCCTTCTAACTTGTTAGACACAACCAAAGAAAATAAGATAATATAATCTTCCATTTTCTCTTGTCATGTTGATTTTTCAAATGAGACTTTATCTAAATATAGAGTTAGAGATATAATTTTTCAAAGATAATTATTTGATAAATTCGTAGGTGCTTCATCCTTTCTTCATTATTACTTTTAGATTTTTATCCAATCTAGAGGAATCAAACAAAAGGAGGCACAATCCCCTCAATGCTTTTTTTCTTAATTTCTCTTTGTTTTCAAGGTGCTTGGAGAAAGAAGGAAACATTAATATCCAAGGGTTCACCAAGTGAACCTTTGAATGCATTTTGTGAACCTCCTTGGATAACCCATCTTATTGGTTGTATTTCATAGATGTAACGAAATTATGAATTTTAAACAATTCACCTTACAGGTAGAACAATTAATGTTTATTACAAGATTCTAAAGTATTTCTAAGAGTACGGTGTAAGAAAATGATCATTTAGGAAGATGAAGACTTTATAATGAAAATGATATATATCTAGTTTTTTCTAAGGGTTTCAATTTAGGAAAGTTTAAAGAAAAACAATTGTTGGGAAAAAAACTTAAGAGAGAAAGGGATGGTTTTGAAAAATGTTGGACGACAGAAAAGTTTAAATAGACATAGAGGAGAGATAGAAGAAAACATAGATTTTAAAAGGAGTGAACAAGGAAAGGCAATAATAATGAGGACAAGACAACATTGGCAAAGTTCGAAAAGATAATACAGACTCAAGATAGGACAAAATAAAATCAGAGGCACACAAAATGAAAACATATATGAAAAGACAAACAAGTGCATAAAAAATAATGAATTAAAGTACAAGATACCTAACGAGAACAAGCGAAGGCGATCGAGCAACAAATCGTTCACATGTCTTACTAGAGTTTGTTCGAATTTTCTATTAGATGATCTTCTAACCAGAGGATGAGTTTTCTTGGTTCTGATATTTCTTTTGACTCAATAGATGCAACTCTTTGTTCTAGTGCTTTTGTTTAGTAAATGGGAATCTCAGATGATGAATCAGTCACATTAAGCACTAGAGGTAAGTAATTTCTCCTTGAGCATTCAGAGGAATGACTCCAAACCTTGTAGTTAGAGGATTTTCAAAGATATTTCTTTTAAGATTACGATATCCTCATGAGTTTGACCAGATGGTGAGTTATTAAACTGATTTATAGTTCAGAGTTCTTTTAGTTGGAGCAATCAAAAGATGGTCTTCCAAGAAAGTTTTGGTCCACTTTCTTATCAAGCTTTCTTGAAGATATTCTTGTATCAACCATTATACTTGGGCTTGGTTTTTGTTGCTTATCAAGCTTTCTTGAGGATACTTTTCGTTTAAACACCGATTTTTAAGTGTATCCTCCAACCTTTGTTCTAATTATGATCCTTTATTTGTTGCCATTAAGTGTTCCTAAAAAGATGTTGACTTCGAGGATGCATTACTTGTCATATCTTCTAAGGGATTTCCTACACATGTGATCATACATTTAGATCATAGAAGTTCTAGAAATCTTCTCTCTGATTGGTTAGATTTATTGTTAAAATGCATTATAATGCTTCCATTATATTGCATTAACAATTCTGGTGTTTTCACTAATCCTTCTTCCTATCAAAGGACGAATATTAGTAAATAAACTCTTCTCACTTAGTGACTCAGTATGCCTTACAAAGGCATGCGAGTTTTATCTAGTTTGTCATTGAATAGTCACAACCAAGGCAACACCAAAACAAAAAATAATTTAAAAATAAAAAATTTGAAAAGAAAATGAAGTTAACATATGAGAAAAAATGTGTTCTGTAAGAACGTTTTATCTAATTTTTCAAGAAAACATAATCCTTTCAGTCAGATTTTGTCAAACCATGTTTTAAAGAAGATAAACACATTTAAGAAAAGATTAAAAAGAAAACATACACAATTTCAAACCAATTTCTTCATAAGTCCAACCAATAAAGATCTTTTCTCTTACACAAGAAAGGGAAAACTATTTTAGGTTTTCCTTTGTTGTTTATCACGACATTCAACTTACTGCTAGAAGATATTTAGATAGGGTAAAATTGAATCATAAAGAACTAAGATACGATAACTAAAAGAAACTAATGAGACACTCATATTTTTATACTACACAAAAAACTATTGCTACCTCTAGCCCTTCCGTTACAAAGAGATTTTACCTCAGTACAATCAAGGACTCAATCAGCTATTTCCATTAAATAGTTATACAAGTATTAATTACTCTACTTCTTCAGAAATTGAGTATTTTTCTATAGTCTCTCTAGGCTTTTGTTCCCAGAACCGTTGAGGTTCATGAGGCATTGAGTAGTTTATTTGCAGGAAGACAGGTTGTATCTTCATGGATTTTAGAAATTTAATCTTTGAAGATAAATCTATCTGTTGAGCTCAAACTGAATCTTTGAAATCACTCATTAAAATATGTATGACAATTAGATGAAACACTGAGTACAAGATTATAGTATAGAATAGTAAAAGTATAGTCTTACAACCAATCAAAGCACGTAGGTTTTCCGCAAATGCTTGTTTTTAGTATGAGCTCATATACATCATGACATGGTTATCATAGGCATATGACATATTCTTTAGAGGATGTCTTGCTAATAACTAGATAATTAACTTTTGTTAGAGCATTGACTTCTTTAGACACATTGATTTCATCATAGCATTGAATTCTATTAAGGCATTGGCTTTGTCAGGGCATTGCCTTTTCCTAAGGCATTGACTTTGTTAGAGTATTGACTTATCCATAGGCATTAACTTTGTCAAAAAGTTCACTTTTCTAGAGCATAGATTTTGTTAGAGTGTTGACTTATCTTAGAGACATTGACTTTGTCAAAGGATACATAAAAGTTTAGATTCGAACGCTTGATGAGATTATTAGAAGCAATTGAATTACTCTGTTGTTTGCATGCTAGAGTCAACTAAAGCTTGAGACAACATAAGCGCATGTCACCAGACTTTACACTGTCAAACTGAAGTAAAGTGTTGGTTTCTTTTGCCTTCCTCTAGTCACCAGAGGATCGACGTTAAATAGCGAGACATACTTGGTGTGCTTGTTTCCACATAAATTCTTTTGTTTAATTATATCTTGCTCCAGTAGAAGATCTCTAAAGTACTTGTAATCTAGGCTAATTTGAATTGTTATGAACATAATTTTTTGCTTTCATCTATACACTTAGCATATATAGTTAAGGGATAGTTGTTCTTTATTTTTATGTATTTGTTATATGGATTGTATTTAAAAATATTTTTGCGCTAACCACTGTATCATATTTTTTGCAATAATTGAATTGTTAAATGTGATATGTGTTTAATTGATTTATTGTTACATGTTAGAATTTGTATCATTCTATGCAAAGTGATTTATGATATGTTGTACTTAAATGAGTTATGAATGTCTCAATATGTTTATTATTTGGAGCATATGTTTGAATCTTGAGGGTGATTATTAGTTAAGAGTTCCTTATTATTCACTACAAATTTTGAGGATAAAATTTCTTTAACGAGGGGAGAATTATAACATCTCGATTTTGATAATAAACTATTTATTAATTAAATTAGAATTTAAAGAATTAAATTGGTATTAAAGGTACTTTAGAATATACGTTGATTAATTTTATGATTAATTTTCTTTATATGTGGCTTTCCTATGGTTTGATAATTTTATACATATTTGATTTGATAAGTAATATAAATCATAAATATTATGGTTTATAATTTTATTTATTTTTCTAAAAATAATAGTATTTTAGCATGAGTGTTTTTGAGAATAAGATTTTTGGTAATTTTATGTGTATATGTGCATTGATAATTGTTAAGATACTTTTGAGTGCATTTGACTAAATGATAAATGTGTGTATAGTTATATTTTATTCTTTCTAACTTTTTTGTATTTTAGTTTTTTTTATTTTTTTATTTTAAAACAATTATCTTGAGATATTAGTAATCTTGTGATTGATTTCTTTTATTTTTATATATTTTTTATGACATGGTGATTTTTTTATATGTTTAATAAGATTTATTAATTAATTTAAAATGTTGATCTTATATTTATTTATAAAGATAGTAGTATTTTAATGTAAGTATTTTGAAAAATAATATTTTAATAATTATGGTAATAATTATGAGTATTAGGGTCTTAGGTATTAGTAATATCTATTCTATAAAATATTATATAGCTTGAAATATTAATAATATTGTAAAAATCAAATTCTATTTAAAGAAGTGTTAAAAATTAATTTTGATAATTGTTGATTTTATTTTAAAAAAAATAAAAGAAGGATAAAAAGTGCTTTAAAAATTAGGGTCTATGTGAGTAATAAATAGGATTTTGGAGTCATAATTTAAAAAATAAAATAAAATATATATATATAGAGAGAGAGAAATGACTGTAGCTACCAGATGGAACACGAGAGAGAGTGAAAAAAAAGAGAGACGCCAAACTCATACAAGAAAGAAGAAAAGTTGGTTCTAGTGATTTGCAATTATCTAAAAAAACTTTATGTGTTTTTGGTGAAATTTCAATGTGTTGTTTATTTGATAGAATTGTGGTCAATCTTTTATTTTGTATTGTTTTCTTTCTTACCACAATTTTAATTTAAGTGAAATTAATGTGAAAACGACTATATGAATATTGACTATATTGTCCTCTAATTAGGAGTAAAACGGATGGAGGAAGGAAAAAAAAAGGAAAATGAAGCAAACTTTATGCTTGAAAAGAGAGTATCACGATTTCGATGAAACTTTTTGGTTAATTGAGACTTTATTCAGTTTACCATATGTCAGAATTTCCTGACCAAGCTAGGAACGTCTAATTATTTTGAAAGATACTAAGTATTCTTTTTGAAGATATGCAGCATCCTATTCTATCTTTGACCCATAGGTTCATGCATTATGGCATTTTAGCCACAAAAAAAAAATAGAAGGGGACTGTGGTCATATATATACGGATTCCAAACCTTCGCACATGTTATATTGGCAATTTGGCAGGCAATAAGTGGCTTCATAAAGGTTGCATTTAAATAAAACATTACTCCACTTTGAAGGAGCCTCGAATTTCGTATAAAATTTGTATACACTTGTGTAAAATTAGTATATTCAATAAAAATTTAAACATTGTTATATATAAAATTCAACAGTTCCATCTCAGAGTTGCAACATAAAATTAGCATGAAAACAATTATATAAAGGTGCAAAGATCAAATGATTAAATTCCAACAAGCGATTTGACAAAACAATAGAGGTGGTACAAAATTTGATGTACCAAGACTTCAGAAAATGTGGATTTTCGACATTTGAAAGTTTTTTATATTAAAAACTTGATAAAGAAATATACAGTTGCAACACTTAATCTATAAATAAGAATTTTATTTTAGTTTTTGTATGGGGCAAGAAACAGTTCATTCATAAAATTGTCAACAAAAAAAAAATGTACACATCTACCTTATTTGCATTCTCAAATCTTCCTTTTGAATACTAATGTAGGCACATATTCCTAGTTAATTCAACGATTTCTTTCTTATGACTTTAATTTTCTTGTTTATTATTTTGCAATTCTTACTTTAGCTTTTATAACTTAAGAATTGATTCCATTAACTTATCAACTTAGATCCCTTAAAGATCTAATTCAAGTTTTAGAATGATATTCGAATTCATTTGTTGAATTTTTAAATATCATTTTCAACAAATTGGCAAGTATAATGGGATCAAATTAGAGATAGTTGGTGTCATTTGTGATGTAATATGATTATTGTAGAAATGGTTAGCACAAGGCAGAAAAATGCTAACTTTCCCAACAATAATATTCGTCAAAATAGCGGTAATAGGAACGAAGAAACTCATGAAGAAAATGTGTCTCATAATGTTGATCACATAGGCTTAGCAGAGTTACCTTCGAACCCAGTTAATAGTCAAATTAATAATACCCCTTTGTGGTCTCTTTATAGGAATTGTTCCTCCTACAGTAAGGTCGTATGTCAAAGGAGAATATGGAAAATAAAAATCATACAAGTACAAGTAGTGTAGAATATATTCATGGAATGGAGAACATAATGGTGTCTCCACTTACCAATAAATTTTGCAGCCATTAAAACGACAAATGGATGACAACAGTCATGAAATGATGAACATGATTACTCATTAGATTGCCATTGTGTTTAATTCGATTATAGAAAACACTAATACAATCCATCAAGCCTTAATTAGGACGATTAGCCACATTGCATATGTTTTTGCGGCTCTGAATGAGGGCAAAATTAACAACTGATTAATCCATAATGAAATTCCTCAAGCAATACCATTAAATAAGCCAATTTGAGTAAACCCTAGAAATACAACAATGATTAGCTTAAATGCAAATAATGTAATGCACTAGATAACACAAAATGATGGGAGCATAAATGTCGAGAGTGCAGTAGAAAGGGTTCTAAATAGACACGGTTTCAATGTAGGATATGCTAATAGACCATATTTTGTTTATGCATTTCCTATGTTCTATAGAGAGGTCAGTGAGTCTACTATAGAACATGTTGATAGATATCAAATTGTGTGTGAAGATTTGGCTAGCAATGAATATTTAAAAAGGAAATATTTCCCAAGTTCCTTAACTAGATATGCGTTCACTTGGTTCGCCACATTGCCCCCCAATTCAGTCACAAACAAGGGACATTTAGAAACGATTTTTCATGAACAATTTTTTAGAGGAGAGAATAAAGTTAATGACATTGATTTAGCGAATATTTGAAAAAAGGATAAAGAGTTCATTGATGATTATATCATTAGATTCTGTCTGGTGAAAGCCATATGCATGCCAATAATTTCTAAATAAGAATTAGTAAAAATGGTCGATGTTGGCCTAAATTATGTTTTTTGAAAAAAGGTGGTAAGCCACCATATGAGAGATATGTCTGCACTGGCTAACATGGCAAGACAAATTGAAAATTTTAATCTTGAAAATGAAAATTTAAAAAGAAAAAAGCATTTTCCTCAAAAAGAAAAGAATCATTATATAGCTTTAATAGATTAATAGGGATTCAAAATAGATTATTCAAACCATTATAGTTATAAAAGTGTTAATATCACATAATTGATACATGTTCTGCCTTACAAGTGTTAAAGCCTTAAAAATCGTAATTCAAAGGATTCTCCAAGTTCAAGTAAGAGGACATATGCCTTTGTAATTATAAAAACATATCAAATTTTTAATTTCCTTTTAAAAATTCAACAAATATTATTGAGTGAAGGCCATAAGATACCTCATCTAGAGCAAATTTGAAGGAAAAATGTTATAAACCTCATAATAGATTTGGACATAACATTAATTCTTGTATTTGTTTCAGGGACACCATTCAAAAGGCTATAGAAAAGGGTCAATTAGTATTTGAAAACAATCCTAAACTTGCTATGAAAGTTGATGAATACTTGTTTCAAGCATTGATAAATTATAAGGAACATGATACAAATATATGTATGGTGGGCACTACCTCTATCGAGGAAAGGAATCATGTTGATACGATAATTGAACAATTTGAGGATGATTCCTCCATGACAATATGTCCTATAGAAGAAGTGCAACTCAAACCAGGAGGCCATTTTATGCCCAAGATGTAGTTGAGTGTTTGAAAAAGATGCCAACAAAGCTTTTGAGTGCACTACGCCAAATTTGACATTTAACAGCGCCCCTTTTACAGCGCTTGCTAAACACAAGCGCTGTTGTAAATGTATTTGAAAAATAACGGAGCCTTTTACAGCGCTTTTATTCACAAGCGCTGTTGTAGGTCATATAACGTTTGCGCATAATGTTATAAGGCTTTTACAGCGCTTTTTAAAAAAGCGCTGTAAAATGAAGCGCTTTCGCGTATGCTTTTACAGTGCTTTTTTCACAAGCGCTGTAAAAGGCATGCGCTTTAAAATAATTGGACCACCTTTTACAGCGCTGTTTTCACAAGCGCTATAAAATACAAGCGCTTTCATTGAATTTAACTACCTATTACAGCGCTTTTATTGACAAGCGCTGTAAAAGACATAAGTTTCAAATAATTATATACGTTGGGAACCCTCATATCCTCCACATCTTTCATCACCTCTACTCTGGGAACCCTCATACCCTCATATCCATTACGTGTTGTGCCGCCATCTACCTATTACGTGTTGTCTCAGGTATTTTTTTTTTAACTAGATTTTTTTTATCAAATTAAAAATTCATACCACATGATCTGTGTTAAATCTCTTCTACTAGTCAAAAACTCATACCACATGATCTGTTCTGTTTTTGAAATAATTGATTGATATTGGTTTCTTTTTGAAACTTGTTGATATGTTTTGAAAGCTTATTAGTTTTGTAACTGCAATTATATAGGTGGTATAATATGGATAGGAAATGGATGTCAGCCAATCGATTGTCAAAAGAGTATGAAATTGGAGTGAAGGAGTTTGTTGAGTTTGCAGTGAAGAATGCAAAAGATCCAAATAGAGTAGTTTGTCCTTGTTTAAAATGTTGTTTTGGAAAACGTGTTAGAGAAGATGAATTAGAAGGACATCTAGTATGTAATGGAATTGATCAAAGCTACACATGTTGGATAAGACATGGTGAGAAAAAAAAAAGAAAACATTAATTTTTAGAATAGTTCGACATATGCTTCAACTGACTTCGATACAGATACATATGAGCCGGACCGAGTTGATGAGATCGCAAAAGCAGTTGAAGAAGATCTTCGAGATTGTCCTAAAATGTTTGAAAGTTTGTTGAGTGATGCAGAGAAAGAATTATATAATGGTTGTACTAAATTCACAAGACTGTCGGCGATATTAAAGTTGTACAACCTAAAAGCGAGTAATGGATGGTCTGATAAAAGCTTTACAGAATTATTAACACTCATAAAAGATATGTTTCCAGATGATAATGAACTTCCCAGTCGAACCTACGAGGCTAAAAGGATTTTGTGTTCTATTGGCATGAGTTACGAAAGGATTCATGCGTGTCCTAACGATTGCATTTTATTTCGAAATGAATATGAACTACTTAAGGCGTGTCCGAAATGCAATGTCTCTCGATATAAGAAGAAAGAATCTACTCCAGCAAAAGTCGTGTGGTATTTTCCTATAATACCAAGATTTAGGCGCATGTATCGCAGTGAAGAAGATTCAAAACACTTGACATGGCATGCAGATGAAAGAATTAGAGATGGAATGTTTCGACACCCTGCAGATTCCCCACAATGGGCAAAAATTGATCACGAGTATCCTGAATTCGGGATAGAGTCAAGAAATCTAAGACTTGCACTTTCTACTGATGGAATGAATCCACATGGTCTTCAAAGCATCTCACACAGCACCTGGCCTGTGATTTTGGTTATATATAACCTACCTCCATGGTTATGTATGAAGCTTAAGTTTATGATGTTGTCTCTGTTAATTTCTGGATCCAAACAACCGGGGAATGATATCGACGTATACTTGACTCCTCTAATAGAAGATTTAAAACGTATGTGGGAGACAGGTGTGGAAGTTTATGATGGGTATAAGAAAGAATATTTCAATTTGAGGGCTATGTTGTTCGGCACAATTAATGATTTTCCAGCATATGGTAATTTATCAGGATATAGCATTAAAGGTCAGTGTGCATGTCCTATATGTGAAGAGAGTACAAATTGGATGCGGTTGAAACATTGTAAGAAGAATGTGTTTCTTGGACATCGTAGATTTTTACCTTATAGTCATCAGTATCGTTGGTGGAGAAATGCATTTAATGGAAAATCAGAGGAAGGTAAAGCTCCTTTACCATCGACTGGATATCAAATACTTGAAAAAGTACAAGGTTTGACCAATAAATTTGGCAAACCTTTTGCGGGAGAGCTGGTCAAAACTGGGTGGAAGAAAAAGTCAATTTTCTTTGAATTACCATATTGGAAGTCATTGTATATAAGACATTTCCTCGATGTGATGCATATTGAAAAAAATGTATTTGATAGTGTTATTGGTACGTTACTCAATGTTCCAGGAAAGTCTAAAGACGGCATCAACGCAAGATTGGACTTGGTCGATATGGGAATAAGAAATGAATTGGCTCCAGTAAAGAAAGGAAATCGCACATATCTACCTCCAGCCGCTCATACTCTATCTAGAAAGGAAAAAATTGTTTTATGTAAATTTCTACATGAAGTTAAAGTTCCAGAAGGATACTCTTCGAACATTAGAAATTTGGTTTGTATGAAAGACCTCAAGTTAAAAGGTTTGAAGACCCATGATTGTCATATTCTAATGGAGCATTTGCTACCAATAGGTATACGTTCCATTTTACCTGAAAAAGTTCGACTAGCATTAACTAGATTATGTTTCTTCTTCAGGGAAATTTGTAGTAAAGTGATCGACCCTCAAAAATTACCGACATTGCATAGGGAAATTGTTGTTACTTTGTGTGAGCTTGAAATGTATTTCCCACCATCGTTTTTTGATATAATGGTTCACCTTACTGTTCATCTGGTTAAGGAGACACAACTTTGTGGGCCAGCTTATATGAGATGGATGTATCCGATAGAACGATATATGAAAATATTAAAAGGGTACGTAAAAAGTAGAAGTCGACCAGAAGGTTGTATTGCTGAACGATACATTATTGAAGAGGCTGCTGAATTTTGTACTGAATATCTGTCCAATGTTGAATCCATAGGGCTTCCCATGTCTCGTCATTCGAGAAGACTATCAGGAGAAGGGATAATTGGAATGAGACTACTGACTATATCAAGGACAGAATTGGAGCAGGCACAATTGTATGTTCTGCACAATGATGATGAGGTTCAACCGTATGTTACAATACACATGGATCAGTTATCTCGTTTGAACATGAATAGGAATCAAAATTGGATAACTCGAGAGCACAATCGAAGTTTTATACCATGGTTAAAAAATCACATAAAGTCAAAATTTGACATAGACCCCGAATCAATTTCACAGAGATTGAGGTGCCTAGCAAATGGTCCGAGCTTACCTGTCTTTTCTTACACTGGTTATGTTATTAACGGCTACACATTTTATACCAAAGAACAAGATGATCAGACCACTATGCAAAATAGTGGAGTCACTCTCGTAGCTGAAGCGATGCATGTCTCAAGTGCAAAAGACAAAAACCCAATATATGCAAATCTATCATATTTTGGGGTTATCGAGCGCATATGGGAGTTAGACTACACAATGTTTCGTGTTCCCATATTTGGTTGCAAGTGGGTCGATAAAAATAATGGCGTTCGGATTGATGAGTCAGGATTCTTGCTTGTTGATTTTAATAGGGTGGGATACAAAGACGAGCCTTTTATTTTAGCGTCGCAAGCTCAACAAGTGTTTTATGTCACCGATCCTTCTGATGATAAATGGTTTGTTGTCCTATCGACCAATAAAATAAGTGATGATAACAACAATGATGAAGATGTTGGTAATGATCTTTTATTTGCAACATCACAACAACCACATGAAATTGATTCAACTGATGATGGTTTATATCTTAGAGATGATCATGATGAGGAAATTTGGATTAATCCATCGTTTCGTATTGTAAATGGACAAACAAATGTGAATCCCACCAGGAAAAGAAGAAGGGCATCTTAATGTACATGTTTAATTGTTTTATATAAGCCATGCATGTAATCTGAATTATTGTTGTAATCTGAATTATTGTTCTATTCTGGTTTTATTTGTAATATAAATTATTGTTCTATTCTGGTTTTATTTGTAATCTGAATTATTGTAATCTGAATTATTGTTCTATTCTGGTTTTATTGAATTATTGTGGTATTATATAATCTGAATTATTCTGGTTCTATTCTTGTTTTATTGTTGTCTAAGAAGGCAAGCATAACCAGTGATTATTGCATGTTTATGTAAATTTGGACAATTACAATTCTTAAGAACTATGCATGTAAAAAAAGTGCATGTCTTTTACAGCGCTTTTTAAAAAAAGCGCTGTAAAAGGCCCTTTTAAAAATTAAACAATGAGACATTTTACAGCGCTTGGTAATAAGAGCGCTGTAAAATGTCTCATTGTTTAATTTTTAAAAGGG
>JBBPBR010000008.1:40937256-40969666 GCA_037974775.1 Cicer pinnatifidum | reverse complement strand
TTTAAAAATAATATTCATCAGATAACTAACATGACTTTCTCTAACAGGATTTTCTTCAAACACCTTTTACGCATCATGGGAATCCCCAAAAACACATTGTTAACAAAAACATCAGATCCATTGTTAACAAAAACATCAGACACATTGTTAACAAACCCATTTTTCGCAACATGGCAATGAACCTGAAGATCAAGTTACGATTTAAGAATGAAAGGGAATGTAAAGAGATAAAAAGGGTGTTGAGGTGGAGATTGAAAGAGTAAGCTTTGATGTTTGCGAAGAAGATGCATAAAAGGACTTTGAGGTGGAGTTTGGTGAAGAGGAAGATATTTTGGTGGGACTATGTGGGTTTTGTAGAGCTTGTTTAAAAAATAACATAACAAAACACAAAAATAACATAATAAGGCCTTTTACAGCGCTTGTTGGGATAAGCGCTGTAAAAGAGTCTTTTAAAAATTTAAATAAGGCCTTTTACAGCGCTTCTTTGAACAAGCGCTGTAAAAGGCTTTTAAAAAAACATTATATAACATACTAAAACAATGAGGTCTTTTACAACGCTTGTTTGGAAAAGCGCTGTAAAAGAGTCTTTTAAAAATTTAAATAAATACGCCTTTTACAACGCTTTTATAACAAGCGCTGTAAAAGGCTTAGCCTTTTATAGCGCTCTTTGGAAAAACGCTGTAAAAGGGTTATAAAAAAGCGCTATAAAAGGGTTATATATATAACAGTAACCTCTTCAGTTTCCTCTTCATTACGTAAACTACACTATCATCTCAACCTTCATCGTTCTTCTCTTCTTTTGCAAACCCTATAATCTTGTTCATTACGAACTATATTTCCACGATCATCTCCTTCATTTCGAACCTTATTTCCATCCAAGATCATTTCGAACCTTATATTTTCATTGAAATACGTAACCCTCATTACGTATTTCTTCAAAACCGTTTTTCTGTGACATTTATTGCTGTGAAATTTCTCTGTTCGCTCTTTTCTTTGCATTTCATCCTTCTTCGAACCATTATTCAGGTATTGATGTTATTTATTTTTTGTAATCATTAAAATGCATGTTGAGCTTGTTTAAAATATATATACTGATACATGTTGAGCTTGTTTAAAATAATGCATGATGCATGTTGAGCTTGTTGATGTTATACTAAACTGCATGTTGAACTTGTTGTAGTTAAATGGATACAAACAGAGATTTAGAATGTCAAAATGAAGAAGTTGGCACCAGTAGGACTTATGAAAATGAAGTCAAACGTGGTGCAACTATCATGCAAAAAGTCATTAAAGCTAGGAGCAATAGGACCAAGTTTGAGGTAATACTATACTATACTCTATTTGCTGTGTATTTTTGTAGGTTTTTTTAATAGCATGTACTTACTATATGAGTTTATTAGGTTGGATGGAATGAAAGTGGTCAGCCAGTTGACCCCCACAGCGCAATGTTTGTGAGCTACATTGGGGCTGTTGTTCGTCAAAATATTCCAATAACAATTGACGACTGGAGAGATAAGGCATTAAAGGATGCCAAAGATTTCATCTGGAAAGAATTATGTATTGAGAGTTGCTGGCAAAATCCATCGCGGATTTAGATCGCATCTCTCAAACTTCTATCTTAAAGATAAAGAAGGAAACACAACAGCTGAACCTCCAAAGATATATCGACATTATATATCAAATGAGGAATGGAAAGCGTTTGTTTCCAAACGTACTGACCCCGCGTTTGTCGTAAGTGATTAATTTATTAGCATTTGTGTGTTTTATTATTTATATTCGCATCGTATTTTAAATTTTTATATAATTGCTATTTTTTTATATAGAACATTAGTAAGGCAAATCGCGAAAGGGCAAGAAACCCGACGCACCCATACAGAAAATCACGTATGTGATATGCACGCCTTGATCAAGGGCTTGTAAGTAATTAAACATCACTTTTATATAATGAATGAATTTGTATTATAGACTATAGTTTCTAACTAATATTTTGTTTTATCGAATAGCGACAAGAGACCCAAACCAATCAACCGTTGGGTCGTCACATCTTGTGGAAGGAAGCTAGGGTAAATAAAGATGGAGTGGTTGATAACCAAAATGTTCAAAAAGTAATAGAACTTTGTGTAAGTATATTATGACTTTAATATTTTTCAATATTGTATTTATCACTTGAATACTTTTTAATATTGTATTTTAAAAATGATAATGAAATTAACTATTTTAATGTTACATGTATTTTAGGAGACCATCTCTCAAAGTTCTGAATGTGAAGAGGGCAACAAGGATAGTTGCCGGGATATTTTGGGCAAAGTTTTTAATGTTCCTGAATATTCCGGCCGAGTTAGGGGGAAGGGATTTGGCGTAACTCCCAGAAGCTTTTTTCCTCAAGAGAAGCGCCAAAAACCTTCCAACGAGGAAGTATTAGAGAAGCTCAGAATCCTATCTGAGCAAGTGGCACAATTGGTGAATACAAACAAAGACAAGTAACTTCCGGTTCAGCTCCAAGGTGAACTACAAATGGAGAGTGAAAGCGGGAGTTGCAACGTCGGTTTGAAAATTATTCCCGAGGTAATTAATTACTTACTTGCTTATGTAATTACTTATGCATTAAACAATATTATATATTAACTGTACTTATGTTTTAACTATTGATTTAGGGTGTCACTTCGTGTTTTCTATACTTGTCCTCGCCCACTCATCGGAAGGTGGGAAAAGCAAAATTGTACAATACTTTGGGAGAAGTATTGCACAATACTCCGATCCCAAAGGGCCATGTCAAGGTATCGCCTACTGTTGCTTTCGAACCAACTGCACCGTTGCCGATACCAGACAACGACGGAGATATGCAGTCATTGGGCGAAGCTATCGGTAGTTACGTGGCATGGCCCACTAACCTTGTTGCCCTCATTAAGAGCCCTCCCAGAAACAAATCAGTGACGTCTCCCGATAAGGTTTGTCACATTTATTGCATAAGCTTTGTCAATTTTTTCAGATTCAATAAACTAACATTTAACCTCATTTTTGTAGGTCCAAATAAATAAACCACCCGTACATCCAAAAAAAAAGCAGCAAACCTCAAAAATTGGAGGTTAATAGAGCTGCCAAATTTGCAGCAATAAAAAAATTGGATCGTGGCAAATCAGTCGCTGCTGCTGCTCCTCCTAAAATAAGTCAGCCACGCCTTGGTAAATACGGGGCGTGTCTTGACATTCAAGTAAAAAAGAACCTATGCAGCAGCGACGATTGCCGCATGATACATATGAATAAAGAAATATTCGGAGAGGAGTATGAGGAATTATTCGACAAGGAGCACGTATACGAGCTTCTCGAACATAAGGAGCTCAGTGCAACTGTAAATGAGCTTGTATATAAGGTAAAAAATACTTTTAATTGCATTTATTGGTAATTAATTAAATGTATTGGTAATTAATCTAGTTTAAAATTTTCATTGAAGGTTTTTGCATGAGAAGGTCGTGTGCCCTAGGAAATTATCGAATAAATACTCATTCTTCTCTCCGCATAAAACGTCCATGTGGAAACTGGATGAAGACAATGTAAAGAAATACATTGTAAATATGTTTTTAGGAAATATTTCAAAGGATAAATTGTTCTTAGCACCATATAATTCAGGGTACGTAATTTTATCTTTTTTAATTGATGAGAATTTAATTTATTAGTTGTGTATAGACCAAATTGTGTAACCAATTTTTTGTTGTTGTAGGGCACATTGGGTGCTATTTGCAATCAATGCCGTCTCTGAAGTTGTATACTATTTGGATCCCTTGCATGGCGATTACAACAATCACTCCGAAATCAAGACTTTGTTCGACACGTAAGTAATATTCATTTATTTTTGTTACACATATATATAAATAAGTGTTTGTTCATGCTAAAATAATCACATTTATTCATTTGATAGTGCATTAAAAGTTTTTCGAGCTCAAAGAGGTGCGGTAGTGTTGAAGCAAAAGTCTAATAATATTACATGGATCCCAATAAAGTGCCCTCGTCAAACAAACAACATCGACTGTGGGTACTACGTATTGAGATTCATGAAGGAGATTGTTGACAAGAATAAAACTATTATCCCAGAAACGGTACGGTATTTTGATTATATGATTTTCATATATAAATTATCTATATATTTGATACTAACTTAATATAATATGTTCAATTTTTATATTGCAGTACTTTGAAAATTCCAGTCCTTCATATTCTGAGCAAGATCTGATGGAATTAAAGGAGGAATGGTGTGAGTATGTGCTTGAAATGAAAATTATTTGATTTTCTGGGAAATAGCATGCTGCAAGGGACTGAATATTATATGGTGCATAGTTATTATATGTATATGATCATAGGACAGTATATAAACTTGCATATGAATATGTTGTAAATTAGATTCAATGTATATTCATACCAAATATGTTGTAAATTACTGTGTTACAGGATAATATATATGTATCATAGGATAATATATAAACTTGCAAATACACAATTCATACCAAATATGTTGTAAATTACTGTGTATCACTGTTCTGGTACTGGTTCTGGTTGTGTTACTGATTCTGTTTCTGTTTTAACATGCACATGAATATGTTCTAAAATTAGTGATTCTGGATGTGTTGTGTTGTGTGAACTGGTTCAAACTAATTTTGGATAAAAAGATAAAAGACAGCGCTTTATAAAAAAAGTGCCATAAAAAGCTAAAAAACGCTTTTAAAATATATACAAGGTTAAAAAAAAAAATAACACCTTTAACAGCGCTTTTTATAAAAAGCGCTGTAAAAGGTACCCCAAATATGTATTATGGGTATGCCTTTTACAGCGCTTGTTACAAAAAGCGCTGTAAAAGGTACCCCAAATATGTATTATGGGTATGCCTTTTACAGCGCTTGTTACAAAAAGCGCTGTAAAAGGTACCCCAAATATGTATTATGGGTATGCCTTTTACAGCGCTTTTTATAAAAAAGCGCTGTAAAAGGTACCCCAAATATATGAAATATGGGTATGCCTTTTACAGCGCTTGTTGTAACAAGCGGTGTAAAAGGTGCATAATAAGTGCGCGTTATAAAGGGTGCCTTTAAGAGCGCTTTTTTGAAAGCGCTGTTGTAGCTTTTATAGCGCTCGAATCTACAGCGCATTTTTTTTTGAAAAAGCGCTGTAGAAGGCTTAAAAAAAGCGCTGTAAAATGCTGTTTTGGCGTAGTGGTGTTCAGAAAGGAATAGTAGTTCCTTCTAAAAGGAATTACAATATTTTATTAGGAGGTGAATGCATCCACGCGGTAGGTGATGTTCCACCAAATGTACACCAATGTATGATACTTTGGAATGAAGAAGGACATTGTGCATAAATTGGAGTTGATGAAAATGCTTTCAAAGGAGTACAAGTTGGAGTTCTTAGTGCAAAAAGAATATGAGATAAACTAGGTTAATGCAAATCAGAAGTTGATGAATCTAAAAAGAAAATGAGCCAAAAGGAGAAATCTAAGGCATTTTTTGAAACACGTGTTGTATCCAACATAACATAAGTAGATCAAGGTTGTGCACTACAAGAAAACACTCATTTTGTGGCCGAAAAAAACCCTAACAAATTATTGACCGAAAAGGCCCTCACAAATACTAAAAATCAAATTGTTCATTATTTGTGGCTGAAAAAGCCCTCACAAAGGACTATAATTTCAGCTAGATTTTGTGGCTGCCTAAACCCTCACAATATCACAACATTGTAGAAGTTAAAAAGCCCTCACATTATTTGTTCATTATTTGTGGCCGTCACAACGTGGATGCTTTAAAATTATGCGTCTCTTCCTCGAAGGGACTCTAGGTAGTTTTGTAGCTCAAGAATATATTGATGTCAATCAAAGAGCCATTTACTAGTTAAATAGTTCTTTAGTATATGCTGCAATCAGACTTAGTGCTATTGAGAAGCTTTGTTTAGCTATGTATTATTCATGTACTTAATTGAAATGTTATATAATGCCATTCGAAGCAATTCTAACTTCTCAATGTGATATTTAATAAAGCACATGCTATTGAAACCTATGTTGCATACTAGAATAGGTAAATACGATTTAGCTCTAACATAATTTTGTTTAACATATGTTCCGCTGAAAGGTAAATGCGATTTAGCTCTAACATAATTTTCTTTGATATATGTTTCGCTGAAAGTGATGAAAAGCCAAGTAATTGCAGATTTTCGGCTAATTACTTAGTAGATGACAATGAGATATTCAAACAAAATCTTATCGTTGTAAATCCTTTGAAACATTATTTTGATGGATCATGCCATGGTAAAGGAAGTTGCATTGGAATGATGATTACGTCACCTCAAGGATATCCATCTAAGTTTATGTAAGGATATCCATCCAAGTTTATGTTTAAGTTATATAAGAGATGTTCGTACAATGAAGCACAATACAAAGCCATAATTACATGACTTGAATTGTTGCTTAGTTTTAAACCTAGTAAACTTTTAATTCAAGGAGATTTACAATTTTTTATCAACCAATTAAATAGAACTTATAAATATGAGAGTTTAAATTTGCTAAAATACTTTGTGCATACTAACAAATTGTTGACATTGTTCATTGAAGTAATATTGGAATACATCCCTCGAATAGAAAATTTCCAAGCAAATGAATTGGCTCGAAGTGCTTCTATTTATAAATTATTGAGAAAACCATTTCATGAAATTATCAAGGGTCAAAATGTTATTGAAGAATGTGAATTCAAAGTCATGAACATTGATTTGATCGAATCCAATGATTGGAGAATTGACATTATTGAATACTTCCGCCACACAAGGATGAATTATACAAACCATTGTTTAATTGTACTTTAGAAATATCTTTAGGCGAAAAACAAGCTAACTTTGCGTTAGCTAAAAGACAATAAGGCATTTGTGGGGCTTATAAAGAAAGGGAAAAAACGCAATAGATTTCAAAATGTAATAGATTTTAAAATGCAGAGACTCGCTTAAGGTTCCAATAGTGTTGATGAACTCTTTAAGAAGATGAAGGGTGAAAAAGTAAGAGCCAATGTGAAGGAAGATAATGAAGCAACCATGGCTAGGTTCCTTCATGAGCTAGTATGTGAAGTAAGTTACATAGCAGAGCTGCATCACTATATTGAAATGGAAGAATTAGTGCATCAAACCATCAAAGTAGAACAACAACTCAAAAGAAAAATTCAAGCAAGAAAAGGTACTACCATTTTTAAATTCCCTTAGTTGGAGGGACAAACAAAGGATGAAAGTGTAACACCCCGATTTTTAACAGCGAGAGTGTATTTCTTTTTTTCAAAACAAATTCATAATAACAAAGAAATACATAAGGAAATACTTTTGGATAAATATTTAAGTCGTAACACAACGACAAATAAGTCAACATAATTTACCAGCAGCGGAATAGTTTTTGAAATACGAATCCAAAGTATTTACACATCAAAAAGTGGTACATGGAACCCATCAAAAATGAAATGTCAAGCTGACAATATTGGTATAGGTACAGTCTTCCAAATTAAAATAAACACATCCCAAAAGAAAGACATATGGTCTCTATACGTCAACCTAATCTGATCATTCTACAAAAAACTATACATCTCGAGTGATCTTCACGCGCCCCGCAAGATCCTCCTAACACAGCTCCAGTCAGGTGTGTCCAACTACATTCCCATCCACAGGGTACTAACCGGTATGATGGTCCTGGTACTCATATGAGGGCAAAGCCCATATTTCCATAATAGTTGTAAAGAGTCACCAACCGAAATTAACAATTAACACATAACATTTAAGTTTTTAAATGCACAAAATAACCTTTCAACTTAGCATGCACCTTAAAAGGGTTTCCATATGTCAAACGTACATAAACAAAGTTGAAAAATGAAGTTTTTAACAAAACTGCATTGTTGTATTTGAATGCAACATCTCTGTATTTGAATACAAGGTTGTTTCAACATTCAGCAGCAAAAACAACATGTCTGTATTTGAATACAGCCTTCTGTATTCGACTACACAGTAAGTCAGTAGCAAAACAACATGTCTGTATTCGAATACAGCCTTCTATATTCGACTACACAGTAAGTCAGTGGCAAAAACAACATGTTTGTATTCGAATACAGCCTTCTGTATTCGAATACACATCAGACAGCAGTAGAAAAACAGCAAAATTCAGCTTTTTAAAGGGTTTCGAAACCAATCAACACTTATACACAAAACCAAACAATCACACTTAGCAATTATAGCGCAATCACCACGACATATTGAGTTTCAAAATCGTTTTGCAATCAATCATAATCTTGAATCAAACACGACTCGCGTGCCAAGCACCCTAATGCAATGCGTATATGCCGAAATGCATGGACTTGGAATTCCAAACCAAAACCCTCCTCGAAGGACCGTAAATTATAATTGTACCGCCTATCACAATCCGAAGTACTAAATTACCGAGGTGCTACCTATCACGGGCCAGCACGATTTACTAAACACGTGTAGTTTATCGCAGACCTTACACGACGCGACAATCCCTACAAGGATAAGATGAACCAGCAAATCACATGGAATCATCTCGTGGCCCATCTGGTCGCCATGTACTATGAAGTGCATGAGCATACTCTAACTATATCCACGACAATCGTTAAGTAAATGCAGATATTAAAAGATTCCCCATTTTTAATACTCGTTTAACTCTAACAATTCGGACGACAATCATTAAGTAAATGCAAATATTAAAAGATTCTCCATTTTTAATACCCATTTAACTCTAACAATTCGGACGACAATCATTAAGTAAATGCAGATATTAAAAGATTCCCCATTTTTAATACCCATTTAACTCTAACAATTCGGACAACAATCATTAAGTAAACGCATATATTAAAAGATTCCCCATTTTTAATACCTATTTAACTCTAATAATTCGGACGACAATCATTAAGTAAATGCAGATATTAAAAGATTCCCCATTTTTAATATCCGTTTAACTCTAATAATTTTCAAATTCCACACAGAACATACTCATACATATTCTCAAATTCAATCCACAATACACACAAAATCACATCAATTCATTTTTCCACAGAATCCACACAAACACATCTCAAAATTTATAAGTGTTAGTTATGAACACGTCAAACACGACAACCACAAATCATCACAACCCACCACTCAAACATATAAAATTTCATTTCCTCAAAACCACACATAAATGAGTTCAATTCATTTTCCACAAAACACTCATCAATATCACCAAAAACCCAATTCTAAAATTTCACCCATAAAAGCATTAAATTCATTTTCCCCAAATCAACACTTCAACCCTAACAAATTTCTTTTCCACACAACCACAGATAAGTCCCTAAATGCAAACTAAAAGTTTGGAAGGAGCCCTTACCTTAACGATAGCTCTAATACGCGATTACGGTACCACGAGTAATTTCAATAAAATCTCCGCTCGCGACGTTGCTTCCAAAGTTAGTTCACTAGCACCGTAGCGTGGAGGTGAGCAACTTTCCCTTTTATCTCTTCTCGAAACGAAGCTTAGATCTAGAAGAAAAGTGGGGATTTGTGTTTGACGGTTTGAAAATCCCTAACACCGTTTTTCTTTGTTTTCGAATCAAAGAGGAAGAATGAAGCTGAGAGCTCTTTTATTTCTCACCCACTAAGCCTTGGGTTTATTTTCTTGAAGCAAAAGGAGGAAAAAGAAAATGGAAGGAAGTAGGAAGAAGAAGAAGGGTTCGCGAGAATGGAGGGAAACGTATTTCTTTTTCCCCTGTTTCTGTTTTCCTTCCTTAGCGTTTCCTCCATTCTAACATATATATACATGTTACATTATATTATTAATAATATATATATATATATATATATATATATATATATATATATATATATATATATATATATATATATATATATATATATTATAATTGAAATCAAACCCACAAATATCTAACAACTCTTATACACATCACTTCACTCATATCTCAAACTATTTTGATAAAAATATCTACTCTCGTCGCAACTCAATTGACAGATAAATTTTCAGCAACGAGTGATATTTTTAACTAAACTGTCCGATATTAAATTCTTCGCATCGTAAATAAATTACTTTCCGACAAATAATTTTAATCCAATTTCCAAAAATATATTTTTGGCATTTAACCCACTAAATACCAAAAACATGGATAAAAGTCTAAGAAATTCCACACAAAATACCATAAAATTGTGTAATTTAGGATTTAAAATTAAGGGTCTTACAGAAAGGATCTTGATTGACCAGTTAAGGTTGTTCATCCAAGGAAGCCATAGTTGAAACCAAATGTAAAGCTATCACTCTCTCTCCTTGTACTTTTGTTGGTGTAAGCCCTAGAGGCCAATGTTATAAATTTGAACTTAAGACTTGTATCATGCTATTTATTTTAATATGAGGAAATTTAAGTTATTATGTTTGTTTCAACGTAATAAAGTCCATAGGTAAAATTTGATATGATTCAACATTGACTGGGTAACTCGGCTGTGAGATAGAATTTTACTTTTAAATATATGTAATGAAGTATTATTTTTAAAGGGAAACAATAATACAATTGAGACTATTATGTGTGTACTAACAAACTTATCTCACGTGTTATTAATATGAGATATTAAGTCACAACAAAGGTTCACATTGAGGTATATGTTTACTAGATTGACCCCCCATAAGAATTCTACATAGTGTGTTATGTAAATGTTATAAGTTATTCTCATAGTGATAGTGGTGTATGCCACACATTAACCTAAACTACTATGGTCCTACATGGGAAGTTGAATGTTCCATTGTCGTCAAATGTTGGCTATAACAAGGCAGATATAAAGTTAAGTAGACATTTAACGGGTCAGGTAGAGGGACATGAGTGAACTAGATAAGATTTTCCTCTCCTACAAAACAGGAGTAATATTGGTTGGCCCCTTGCTAGGGTATTATTGTTAAATGCATGGTCGTTCTAAAATAAATCAATATGAGATATTGATCTTATTTGTTGTTACTAACTTTTCTTTGTATTCAATAAATATATAAGGGCAAAATAGTAAATTATGTATGAGATCATTATGACAAAAAGGTTATTTCAAATCAAAAGACATTATCTTTATTTGGGTAGCAATGATGTGTTGCTAGATACTGCTCGTTGTTTATAATATTAGATAGATTATGAAATATTATTACCAACGTTGCTGGAAACAACAAGATCACACATGCGAGGACCGATTAATGAGAGGTTAAAAGCGTAAATAAGTAAGACTTATTTGATTCAGTGGACAATCTTATGATGCACCAACATGAATTAAGTGAAATTTGGAACACTATAAGCTTTCGAGCGCTAGGTTAGTATAAGGATCTATAAATAGAACCCTTATACAAATTTGAAGTGATGTAATCATAAACAAAAACCCTAGTCATTCGATTTCAGTCTCACTCATCACCTAACACTAAAATTGAGGTTGCTCTCATTAGAGATTTGTTTGTGTTGGCTATGTAGAGATGTTGTGGTTTGAGCACCGTTTATGGTTCTCTTCAACGTTCGTGTTTAAAGGTTTTGCTTTATAAGAGGTAATTACACAATCCCTGAATCATAACCATTCGTAAGGATCCATCGAAGGGAACATTTCAAATATTTGTTGGGTTAATTTGTATATTTAATATTGATCCCACTTCTACATCGAGTAACAAAAGTGTTAAGTGTCACAAATGTCAAGGCCAATGCCAGACTTTTGAGCAACACAAACACTTAATCTCTACTAGCCAAGTCTTGTCCACACAATCTGACAACCTCTGATTATTAAAGGGACACTAACACAACTATTAGCTATGATTACAAAGGTTTTGAACTTGAGTAGTTGCTTCTAATAAACTTATTATAACAATGACTATCGCACCCTAAGAAGAAGACTTCGAAAATATTTCTCATTGGAACAAGTTTTCTCTCTTTGAAGCTTGGTCGACAATGATCTTCTTCTTCTTCTTCTTCTTCACCTTTGAGTATCTATTTACAAATAAAATTAGGGCTTCAAATTAGTCCTTGTTTAATTTTGAATTATATCTTAATTCCTAGCTTGGTCGACAATGATCTTATTGATAACAAATAATCCTAAACAATGATCTTTTTATAACAAATAATATGTGGTGTTGTGTTTTTTTTAATAAAGTTGTATTTTTGCTACTTATTTGGTGATAAGAGGTTATGCATTGGGGTTTTCTTTTTGGTGGTTGCTTTGAAGTGTTATTTTGCAATGAGAATTAAGGTCTAACATTTTTGTTAATTTTTTATTGATCTGAAGTGTGTTTCATTTGTGCCTTGAATATTATTTTTGATTTATGCATTCCCTATAGTAAAGAAGAAAAAATCAACTATCGTGCTCCATAACGAGTCACACGGCGCAGTTTTCCCTCTCTCTAACGAAGACACAACACAACACATCTTTGGTGACGACATAACAATCTTGTTTGTAAGTAACCCCAAAACAAGAACAATTTTGTGGATGGTTTGAATCTATTATCTTGAATGATATTGTGTATTTTTGGTTGGTTGGTACTTTGAAGCTATCTTTATTTGAAGCTTGATTCAGACTTAGAGATTTATTTTCCAAAACGCAACTTTGTTGCAACATGTGTTCGATGTCATCTATCTTGTTCAATACGTGCCAACATTTTGCTATTGGCTTATGGAGAAGGTATTTATTTCCATATTTCGTATGCATTTTTCAATATATCAAATGCTACAATTTCACCCCGCTAGAAATTGTATTATTTAAGTTGGGAGAATTTGTTATTGTTCATTATTCGATTGACTAGTTTAGTGCTCTATTTATTTCATTATTGGGATTGTGGTGAAGTGTGGCTTGTAATTCATTATTGTGAATGTTGCTAACTTCATTTATGTTAAAACTTTTGTGTTACATAGGAAGGGATGTTTGGTGATCAATTTTACAACATTGAACATTGGGAAGAAGTTTTAAAAAGAACAAAAACGCTGAACCAATGCTTGTCTGGTAAGCCGTTAAGGTTATTAGTAGTTAGTGTTCAAATTGTCTTATTTTCTTAGCATTTTTTCTACTTTTTCTTGTATGTATGTTCCAATCAAGTTTTATGAAGCAGTATAACTTGATATTTTTCCTCAATTCATGAATTTCCAAATTATGCCCCTGTTATAAAAAGTTATTGGATGAATCATAATTAGGACCAAAATTGTGTTTTATTTTTTTAGCTTCAAAAAATTTGATTTCTTCCCGAGCCATTAAGGCTTGGTTCATTGTCTTATTTAATTTCTCCTTCCTCTAAGGCAAAGTTTAATCAGTCATGTAAACATACTAATAAAGGGAGCTCCATAATAAATATCATTGAGGGTTGAAAGGTGGTATTTAGGGGCTTGTAAATGATAAATATATATATATATATATATATATATATATTTGTGTATTTTAATTATTTTAATTATTTGAATAATATTTATGAGAATTTTCATTTTAATTTAAGATTAATTATTATTTAATAAGCTATCAAAATTAATGAAAACAAATCAATGACACAAGTTTGTGACGGTTCAAACTGCCATGAATTTTTGTAAATTTGAGAAAATTTACATAGAATTTTCGTAAATTTGTTTGGAGGTAGTTCGTAACTGCCATGAATTTTGCAGAAAGTTGGAATGGCAGTTTTTGGAACAGTCACAAACCAGCCTTGCGACGAACGAATCTACGATCGTTGGAAAGCCATTGCAGATGTCAAATTGCGGTAGTTTTAACCATCACATACCATTTTTATAACTGCCGCAATATGTATTTTTTCTTGTAGTATATTTAGATTGATTTTGTCCATTCTTCGGATTTATTTTGTTTGTATTTTGTTCATATTGAGTTTCTAAATTCTTCAGACCAATACTGTTCATATTTTGCTCAAATTGAGTTCAAAAATTATTTCAATTGATAAAACTTGACCAAATCTTCTTGTAGATAAATTATGATCAAATATTCTTATAAATAATTCATATCTTCGTGTAAATATTAATAAAATCTGTGTAAATAATTAATATCTTTTTGTACATAAATCTTTTCAAATTGGTTAAAGATTTTCTTCAATTATAAATCTGAATCAAATCCTATTTTAGATTTTCTTTAAAAATAAAAATCTTCTTTCATACTCTGTGAAGTTAAATATATTGTTTTTATAAATTACATTGTGTTAATATCTAAACTCTAAGTTTAAAACAAACTTGGTTCCAACAATCTCCCCCATTTCATTAGACAAAAAGACTTGAAAGTGAAAGTCGATTTTTTTTTTATTTTCTCTTTTTTTAATTTCTTATTTATTTATAAATTGTGAAAATAATATAAACATAAAACATAAAATTTCTCCGAAGTATGAATATAAACTACTCTATGGTTGGCGCAACTTAAGATAGATAAAAAAAGTAAGGTTTAGGTTTTTCTTGATGAAGTTAAACCGATATTCAGTTAGTGGTTTGGTTAATATGTCAGCCCATTGATGCTTGGTGTCTAGAAACTAGATATTAAGCAAACCTTTTTGAACAAAGTCCCTAATGAAATGGTGTTTTATTTCTATTTGTTTATCTCTAGAATGAAGTATACGGTTTCTAGTTAGGCAATTGGTACAAGTGTTGTCACAATAAATGGGAATGTTGGGTTCTAGGATTTTGTAGTCTTCTAGTTGATGTTTTGTCCAATGTAGTTGAGAGCTACGCCAAGTTGCTGAAATGTATCCATCTTCTATTGTTAACAAGACAATTATGCTTTGTCTTTTACTTGACCAACAAATTAAATATTCCCCTAGAAATGTGCATTTTCCACTTATATTTTTCTCTCAATTTTATCTCCAATATAATCAGAATCACAATACCCACTTAGTTTGTACTCAGAAGATTTCTTGTAGAGCAGGGTAACGTTGGTAGTGCCTTTTAGGTATCTAAGGATTCTCTTAATAGCAGTTAAATGTGATTCCCTAATGTCAACATAAAATCGTGCACATACACATACACTAAACATGATGTCAAGTCTAGAAGCAGTAAGGTAAAGAAAGGATCCTATCATTCCTCTATAGGTTTTATGGTCAAGATTTTAGCCTGATTCATCCTTTTCAAGTGAACAAGTAGGATGCATTGGTGTAGCCATATGTATATACCTTATGTGTATTTAGTTTTGACTTTAATGACTTTGTATCCCTAAGGAGAACTTAACTTTTCCCATCATAACCATTTGCAATTCAAGTTGCATCAATTTAAAAATTCTTGGCAAAGAGAGCCAATAGTAGCTCCAAAAATAATGTAATCTCCTATTGATTAGAGTTTCAGGATGAGAATGTAATCTCCTATTGAATAATAAGAATGTAACCAACATAAATTTGAATAATAAGAATGTAATCTCCTATTGATTTTCTAAAAAAGTGTATTACCTACTTCTCCTTTTTCAAAGTTATTTTTAAGCAAGAAGTTACTAAGTCTATCATACCATGCCTTATGTTCTTGTTTTAAACCATATACAAATTTCCTAAGTTTAAAATCATGATTTGGAAATTCAAAACTTTCTAAACATGGGGGTTGTTTACAAAGACTTTCTCATTTATATAACCATTTAGAAAAACACTTTTAACATCCAAAATGTAATGTTATTATTTGCAGCAAAAGAAAGTAGGATATGAATAGCTTCTAACCTAACCATTAGAGCAAATGTCTTAGTGTAAACAATTCCCTCTTCCTAACAGTAGCCTTGTATGACAAGTCTTACCTTTTTCTGACCACTTCACATTTTTCATTTAGCTTATTTATGAAAACCCACTTGGTACCAATATTGTTCTTTTTTTTGTCTAGGTACTTGATCCCAAATATCATTCCTCTTAAATTCATTTAACTCTTTTTTCACTGCAAGAATCCATCCATCATCACCCAATGCTTAATCAATAGAGGTAGGCTCAAATGATGAGAGTAAGCCGAACAAAGTAGTATCTTTAAGTGATGATTTGGTAAGCCGAACAAAGTAGTATCTTTAAATGATGAGAGTAAGCCGGACAAAGTAGTATCTTTAAGCTCAAATGATGAGTGTAATCCATCTTCTGATTTTCTTGTATCCTCTAATTTTTCAGGTTCTTTTAGTTCGTTTACACATGTTTCCTTTGGTCCTAGTAAACCTGCAGTATTCTCAATCAAATAATGGAAAAGTGGAATCAATACAACCAAAAAATTTGTTTTGTTTTAGATGGTTTCTACTTGTTTCTGAAAAACAAACATGTATTATGATTTTGTTAAATTGTTCAGGTTTTGTGATTCTCGAAGCTCCTCTATGTTTTGAAAACCTGTAAAATGCTCTGCATGCTTTAATTTTTAAGATCAAGCTGCTTGTTATTACAGTAAAAATAATAACAAACAAATAAATAAAGATTAGAGAAATACAACCTAGAAATCAACTTGCTTCTGCATTACTCTAAAAAACCTCTAATTTCTATTTTTCTGGTTTTTAGATCCTGAATTGCATATCCTCTGATTAGAGATTCTGGATGAGGGGATTTGAATTCCCATCCAGATTTTTAGTCTTCATGAATGTAATTGGAGTGTTTAGAGAATTCCCTTGATTATAATTGTTCATTTGACACTTATGTTTCTACTGATGTATCAAGTTCTTCTAGTAGGTATGGAACTTATGGTAGTTTTTATTCTTCTACTAGTTCCAATTATGTTGATATGTGTGATTTCTCTACCAGTTTTGCTTTTGTTGATATGTGTGATTTCTTTCCTAGTTTTGCTTCTTTTGATACTCCAAATTTTTCTAATATTTCTGGTTTATCTAATAATTTTGGTTCCAATCATCTAGTCTTTCAGCCTTCTTTCAAGAGTCACTTGGCTTCTGGTTATTAGGTCTTGGAACGTAAACCTTTTTCCCTTTATATATTGCAACCATCCATTGACCAGGCACCATGACTGGTTATTCAATTTGGTTGCTTAGAACATCTGCAACATAAACAATTTTATCCTTTGGTACCCAAATCAAGTTCAGTCCTAGTTTGTTAGTTTTGAAAGCTTTTTATGTCTTTCCATGTGGTTCGCATACGACAATATCTTTTATTGTTTAATACATTAATTTCTTGAGTTTTGTTGTCATTTTCTTTCCTGAGTTGTTTTGTTTTAAAGACAATTTGTTATTTTAATCAAAGTCATTTATAATAGTAGTTAAATCAGATCAAGTTAACTCATAAAATACCTCAATTTCTTCATTTTTTGATTCACTCACGAGTTAGAATCTGTGTTAGATCCAGAGGCAGAGTTGGTATAAGCCATTAGAGCCGAATCTACTTCCTCTTCATCATCATATGATTCATCAAAACCATCATATGTAGCCATTAAAATCTTTATTTTGGTCCTGGAATCTTTCCTTTAATGTTTTCTTTTCTCTAGATTTTGACATTCTTACTTAATATGTCTAGGTTGATTGCATCCACAGAAGATTATGATTTTCTTTTATGATTTATCATCCTTTCCTCTACTAGATTGGCTGGAATATCTTTAGGGATATTTCTTCTTTCTTTTATGCCACATCTTCTAAATTTTTCTAGATATGAAAGCCAGTTCCACTTCCTTTGAGTCTCCATTCTAATCCTCTTAATCATCATCCTTTGATTCCATTGTTGTTTGTAGAACTTTCTTCTACTTGGATTTTAGAGCCAATGTTTGTTGCTTCTTCTTTGGCTCATCCACTGCAAGTTCAATTTCATGTAAATTGAGAAAGCTAATTAATTCTTATAGCTTAAGAATATTTTGATCTTTTGCTTCATGAATGGTAGTGATCTTAGGTCTCCACTTACTTGACAGGCTTCTTAGTAAAGTCTTCACATGTGCAACAATAGTATAATTCTTCTCAATTATCTTTAATCTTGAGACCAGAGTGTGGAATCTATAAAACATTATTTATTGTCTTCATTTCTTCCATCTTGGACATCTTTTACTTTTTTACTAGGAGGTTGGCCTTTGCTTCTTGAACTTACTTGCTTCCTTCATAAGTCAAAATTAGACTATCATAAATATTCCTTGAAAGTGATTGCATTTATCATGAATATTATTGCCTTATGATGCATTTTATAAATCTTCTACAAATCAACATCCATTTCTTTCCTTGGAATCTCAATACCATCAATATTCTTTAGAGTAGTATAATAATCTTCTACTAAGACCAAAAGTTCTTGATCTTTTGAACAAAAGGTACTTCTTAGTTTGTCCTTCTAGTAATCAAAATTTTGAACCATCAAACAACGAAGGTATGTTGATGTTTCTTCCAACAACTTCTTAGACTGTTGAAACTTCTTAGTATCTCCTTCCATCAAACAAAGGAGGTATGTTGATTATTTTCATCAAACAAAATAGGTATGTTGATGTTGAACCCTTGGATCTTTCCTCAAACCCTGTAAAGTGTTCATCCTTGAGACTGAGCTCCAACGCCAATTAAAGGTGCAAACCCGAGAAATGTGTTTGACTAAGTTGATAATTTTTTCATATTTGAATAAACTCGTTCAGACATGATGATTTACTTGGAGTAGAAGGAATAACAAACTAGGAGTGCATGAATAAAGTGACACAAGAAATTTATCCTAGTTCACCACTAACTTGGCTACATTAAGTCCTTTCACTAAGAAGGATTTAATCCACTAATTTAACAACTTGAATTATAAATCCCCTGACCCTCCAAGCGGGTCTTCACAAACAATCTGACGACCCATCATTTTGACGCTCATGGGACTTATTACGGGATTCGACGCTCAAAATCCCAAATTCCTTCGTTTAGACCATTTTTTCAATTTAATGAATATTTCATATTCTCCAAAAATTCCAAAAAAGAATGTTGCCGTTATTTGATTTTTATAAATTTCTGGTGGTGTCTTTATGTTTTTTGGATTTTATTTGATAGGGTTTCTGATTTTTTACTTCAATTTTAGCAATAAGGACATTGTGTTATTTTGCATTGTGTTGTTATGATGATGAATGACTAGGGATAGTTATGTAAATCTACATCCCCTTGAACCTGAAATAGATAGAACATTTCATTTACGTTGTAGACTTAATAGAGTTGTTAAGTCTAACGAGTCAGAGTCAGAGTTAGAGTCGGATAGTGAAAGTGACAACTTGCTGCAAAATATGGTTGATACAAATAATAGAACCTTAAGAGAACTTTTTGCACCTAATATCAATTATAATGTATTGTGTATCACATATCCTAAAGTTACTCTACCATTTGAACTTAAATCTGGTTTAATACACATGCTTACAAAGTTTAATGGTCTTCCAGGTGAGGATCCCCACAAACACTTGAAAGAAATCCATGTTGTGTGTTCTACCATGAAGCCTCAAGGAGTCACAAAAGACCTTATTAAGCTGAGAGCCCTCCCATTTTCACTTCAAGATGGTGCTTATGATTGGTTATACTACCTTCAACTAAGGTCTGTTACAAGTTGGAATGATCTCACAAAATTGTTTCTAGAAAAATTCTTCCCTGCCTCAAGAGCTGCTTCAATTAGAAAATAAATATGTAGCATTAGGCAGATTTCTAATTGAAGCAGCTCTTGATGGTTTTTTTAATTATTTTCATATCCATATTGCATCAGAGTTCCAAGAAAAGACTAGATTCATTTTCCTTTTAAGCACATTTTCCTATAGGAGGATGCCTTTCGGTCTATGCAATGCTCCTAACACTTTTCAACACTGCATGATTAGTATTTTCGCTGATTTAATAGAAACTTGTATTGAAGTTTTCATGGATGATTTTACTATGTATGGTTCCTCATTTGATGCATGCTTGAACAATTTAGATAGAGTTTTGCATATGCATTGAAACTAACCTTGTGCTAAATTATGAAAAATGTCATTTTATGGTTGAACAAGGCATAGTTTTGGGACATGTGATCTCTAAAAATGAAATAGAAGTGGATCCATCCAAGATTGATGTGATTTCTAATTTGCCTTACCCATCTTGCATCCACGAGATTCGATCTTTTCTTGGCCATGCAGGTTTTTCCAGACACTTTATCAAGGATTTCAACAAGATAGCTCTTCCGCTGTCAAATTTGCTGCAAAAAGATGTCAGTTTCACCGTTGATGACAGATGCAAGGAGGCGTTTGATTTCCTAAAGACAACACTGACCTCTACTCCCATAATTCAGCCACCCACATTGACCATCCCTTTTGAAATTATGTGTGATGCATCTAACTATGTAGTGGGAGGAGCCCTTGCACAAAGGGTTGGTAAGGCTGCCCATGTTATTTATTATGCTTCTAGGACTTTAGATTCTACACAGTTGCATGAGGTAACTAATTGGTTTGTTGATTTAGTTAATTATCTAGTTGTTGGAGTCTTTCTTGCAGATGCATCCAGACCACAAATACACAGACTTAAATGTGATGCCAAATACTATGTGTGGGATGATCCATATCTAGGGAAATTATGTAGTGACCACGTGATTAAGCGATATGTTTCCCGCCATGAGGCTTAATCCATTCATCACTTTTGTCATGCCTATCAAGCTTGGGGACATTTTGGTCTTCAACTGACAACAAGAAAAGTCTTAGACTCGGGTTTCTTTTGGCCCACTTTGTTTAAAGATGCTTTTGAGACTTACTAATTTTGTGAACAATGCCTAATAGCAGGAACAACAACTACTCGTAGAAGTGAGATGCCTCAACAACCTATGTTTTTTTGTGAAGTATTTGATGTGTGGGGCATTGACTTTATGAACCCTTTTTCATTATCTTTCGGTTTTGTGTACATTTTACTAGTTGTTGATTATGTTTCGAAGTGGTTGAAGCAATACCCACTAGGACTAATGATTCTAAAGTTGTTGCATGTTTTACCAAATCAAATATTTTTTGCAGGTTTGGAATACCCCAAACCATCATAAGTGATTAAGGCACTCACTTTTGCAATTGCACCATGGATGCTTTGCTTCAGAAGTATGGGGTTGTGCGCAGAGTTTCTACACCTTATCCTCAAAGAGGGAAATCAAACTGATGTTAGGAAAGATGGGGCAGCCAAACAAGAAAGATTGGATCCATTGACTTGAAGAAGCTCTTTGGGCTTATAAAACTGCCTACAAAACACCAATAGGGATGTCCCCTTATCGACTTGTGTTTGGTACGGCATGCCACCTCCCAGTTAAAATAGAGCATTGTGCTTATTGAACGGTTAAGAGTTGTAACCTTGAGATGGAGAAAGCAGGTTTGGAGAGAAAGCTTCAATTGCAACAACTTAAAGAGCTTAGACTTGAAGTTTATGAGAACTCTCGGATCTATAATGAGAAAACTAAGTACTTTCATGATAAGATGATTTCTAGGAAGGAATTTTTCATTTCTGAAAAATATGGACGGGAAACTTCGATCGAAGTGGGTTGGCCCTTTGGTTGTTACTATCATTTTTCTCCATGGTGCAGTGGAAATAAAAAGTGAAAATACCGAGAAAGTGTTCAAAGTAACTGGACAACGCCTCAAGCTATTCCATGAGAGCTTTGTGCTTGAAGATGCTACCATAGAAGAACTCTCCTTGGAAAAGCCCACCTACACTAAAGTTTGAACAGGGAGCTCCATTTCCTTACTCTTATTTTATATTTGTTACTTTCATTGAGGACAATGTGTAATTTAAGTGTGGGGGAATTATTTAGGATTTTATTTGTTATATTTCAAATTAAATAAATAAATAAATCAAAATATAAATCAAAAAGGACAATGTGTAATTTAAGTGTGGGGGAATTATTTAGGATTTTATTTGTTATATTTCATCAGATTTTGTGATTGCAAATGTTGTGAGTTTGTTCAGACTAGTATGGCTGGATAGTATCTTTGCATTATTGGTAAAATAAATTGGATTAAAATGCTAAATTATGTATCATTTGTTATAGGTCCTTAACCTTTGTGAGATTCTTTAGCCTTATTATGAATAGAATACATTTTTTCATCTTTTTTTTTTTCATGTGTGTTATCTCACTCATAAACTCTATTTACTTTTGTCCAGAAGCATATATTGAAATTATCTAGGCATTTGTTTCTTGTTAAGCTACTAGTCAAATAAGCCTACCCTACAATTATCCATTTGTTTAAGCCCATTTGAGCCTGATTATCTCATTCTTTGTTATATAGCTCATTACAAATCAAAAAGTAAAACATAATGAATTGACCCAATCTTGGCAGATAAAGGAGTCATTCCTTAAATAAGTGTAGGGGTGCTCAACTTGTTTGTTTAAATTTGAGGGTTATTAAAAAAAAAAGAACGACTACAAAAAAAAAAAGAAAGAAAAAAAATAAGCAAAATAATTGTGTTGAGAGTAAAGAGAGTGTGAGAATAAAAGTCAATGATATTTTTCTCTTTTAATTATTACTCATTTATCCTCTTTGATTTTCAGCCCTAGTGTCCTTAGGATTATCTCCCCCTTACCTTGGCCGCGTTACAAACTGAATAAATACATTTTTATCATAATATGTATGTGTTTCAAATATAGATTATAGAAGCTTGTTAAGCCTATGATAGTGCTAGCTTTCATGATGTGCTTTGAGTGTAAATAGTAGCCCAAACACTTTGAGAGAATTTTATATTCTAGGAGGATTCTATCAATTATGATACATTCTTTAGTTTACTTGTCCTATTTTTGTCTTGGTTGTGATAAAAAAAAACTATTCATGATTGTCTTAAGCTAGAAACATTTTTTTTCTCTCACCACTTTGCATTCATGAGAATATTTGGAATCGCATGCATTGCTTTGCTCGGAGTGCAAAATCTTAAGTGTGGGAGAATTTGATCATAGCATTTGGGCACATGTTTTTAGCTTTTTAGTTTGGTATCTTAAAAGCTCTTTATAGCTTAGAATAATATTTTCAGCTTGTTTCTAAACTTTCGGTCGAAATTGAATTATAATTTTATTATTTGTGTGTTGACCCTTTCTCGCTCTGTAAGGCCGTAACTTGAGCTCTGGATATCAGATTGGTGCATACAAGTAGGCGTTGGAAATCTAAAAATCAGAGCTACAACTTTTGTGTTGGAATAAAAGTCCAAAGCCGAACTTCACTGTACCTAAATTGCAGATTTTGTAATTTGAACTTTTGTAATAGTTTTAAATAGCGAGCCACTTATTTTTAAACCCTAAAGCCCAAAATTAAGTATTATATATTGGGAGTTTACTTTTTTTCTATGTATGAAATTTTAGGATTCAGATTGATACAAGAAATAAACACTTTTAATTTTAATTTCATGGAAGACTAATTTTATAGGATTAATCCACGAGTTCAGAGTTTCATCATCACCTTGAGATTCAAGTTACACTGTCAATTTCGCTTCATGATCCTATCTATGTTTGTTTGATTATATTTATATTTTAATGCTTAAATTGAACTTCAATAGGATTAATTAAATTCATTTTACAAAATTTGGTTTTGGTTTCTAATTTAATTGAATTATAATTTTGTGACGCTTGATCGATAACTTTAATTTTTTGATGATTGTGATGCTTAATTCAGTCAAAGAAACCGAATTCACATAGGATTGATTACACTTGTTCGATCTATTTTATATTCAAATAAGAATATAGTCACATATTAGAAATTAAACTCGTCGATAGAATCCGTCATAGGTCAGAAACTAGAATTAGTGGATTAATCATTTTGCTCATCTGTTAAAACCAAAATCTAAAAAAAAAAACTCTTTCTAATTTAAACTTTCAATTTGGTTAATATTATTATATCAGAAGTCCTTGCGAAACGACTCGAGTTACTACCTCTATTTATATTTTATCATTTGTATTTGACCCGTGTGCGACAACGGATCAATGATCCTAGTGTGCCTATATGTTGATGACTTCTTGGTAACTGGCAACAACAGGAAGGAAATTGAAGAATTCAAAGAAATCATGAAAGATGAGTTTGAAATGGCAGATTTGGGAAAACTGAGTTATTTTCGGGGCATGGAGTTTACTAAGACAGAAGAAGGATTGTTGATGCACTAGAAGTAATATGTTGGAGAAGTCCTAAGAAGGCACAATTTGGTTGGTTGCAACACTACTATCACACCAATTGAATGCAATGCAAAGTTGGGAACAGAAATCGAAGAAGAGCTAGATGATTCAACCATACTCAAGAAAGCTATTGGCTCCCTAAGATACTTATGCAACACAAGGCTTGATATTTGCTATAATGTAGGAATTATCAACAGATTCATGGAAAATCCCAAACAATCTCACTGACTAGCAGTTAAGAGAATCATGAGATATATTCAAGGCACATTGGAGCATGAAATCTTATTTGCCCCAAAATTAAAGCAAGAAGATAGAGATTTGGTGGGACATTCAGATTCAGATTGGTGTGGAGATAAAAGTGATAGAAGAAGCACCTCAAGCTATGTGTTCAAGTTCATGAAATCACCAATCGCATGGAGCTCAAAGAATTAGTCAGTCACAATATTGTACCCGTGGGAAGCTGAATACGTTGCTAGAAACTATGCAACATGCCAAACATTGTGGCTGGAATCTTTGATAACATAATTGATGATAGAAGTGTGCATGCCAGTACCATTAATGATTGACAAAATTTCAGCCCTAAATCTAGCAAAGAATCATGTGTCTTATGGAAGAAGCAAGCACATTGAAACAATATTTCATTTCCTAAGAGCTCAAGTTGGAAAATGCATGCTTAAACTCATATGTTGCCAAACTGAAATGCAAGTGGATGACATTATCACCAAGGCATTAAGGACAATTAGATTTGATGAGTTAAGACAAACGCTGGGAGTAGTTTCACTTAGATACTTGAATTATGGGAAAGTTTTATAAACCAATAATGTTCTAGAAAAATCAAATTGATCAAGATAAACCAAGAATGTTATTGGTATTAGAAATTTTGTTTATAATTCAAGTAAAGAAGTTGTTATATGTAATAACTAACTAACTAATCACTTAATTAGTTAGTTAGAGGATAGTTAGAATGAATAGGAACAAATCATGTATAAATAGCACATTTCATTCATTCAATAAACAAGTCCTACAACATAAATCTCATTATATATTTCATTGTTCTTGCAATAGCTTGAAAGCTAACAATTATGTGGTGCCCAAGTCACATGAATCATTCACCAACAACCACTATGCTCTCCTTGGATGAATCAATTCATTTGATTTGGCCTTATAACATAACCGACTCGAATGAACAACTGTTGAGATTTGTTTGTCTTGCTTGAGATTTTTATTGAAACCACCAATGCCAAGATAAATAGAAATTTTTAAAAGTATCCCTTTTGGTCATCCACTTTTTGATTTTGTTCCTATCTGATCTCTACAAAATCAACCAGATGTAGGTTATAGTTTTCTCTTTGGTAGAGATGTCATAAGTGTTATTGATGACACTTTTGCATGAGGCATTTTGGTGGGTAGATTATTTTCATAACGCAGTTCAAATGTTTGTAGAAACATCCAAAATGAGTCGCTTGAATATTATAGAGTTTGAAGATTTGAACGATTTTGAAAACAATTCAAATTTTTTTTCCTCTTTGTTTGATTTTAAAATATGTAGTTTATTCGGACATTCCCTAAACCACTTGTTGGAACATAAAGTATGTTATTGTGTGAATTTAAAAATTTGTTGTAGTCCCACATTGGAAAGAAACATTTTTTGTAAATTCAAGTGAAAAGAAACATGCTTTTTTTAAATTCAAGTCCCACATTGGAATTTTTTTTTTTTTAGTCTCACATTGAAAAACTCTCACATTTTGAGTAGTTTTCAATTATGTAAATATTAAAGTCCCACATTGGTAAGAAAACACATGTGAGTTTGCTGCCATCACTATATAATGAGTTTCAAACTATTGTGAAATGTACACCAAAGTTGGATGCATTTCTCAACTTTGTCTTTTCTCCCTTTTATATTATGCTCGCCTAATTTTTGATCCACTTTACTCCTTTCTTTTTATCCCTTCGGTTTTATAGCGGTTGTTATGCCATAGTCCCTTCGGTTTTTAGAGTGGTTGTTATGTTGTAATCCCTTTGTTTTTTAGAACAGTTGTTATGACGTAGTCGCTTCGATTCTAGAGCGGTTATTATGTCGTAGTTATGAGTGGTCATAGTACCATATTGTGAATGACTTTAATCGATATTGAGAGTGGCTTTAACCGCCATATTGAGGGTGTAATACTAGAACAGTTTTCTACAGTGTAGAGGATTCTGATATAGTGAATCTGGGCTGTTTAATCTTGGGGAGTTCGTGGTTGATAGTCTATCTACAATTTAGGCAGTGCCGTGAAACGTCTTAAAGAGAGCGACCTAGTCTGCAACTCAATCCAGTAATATCTTCGATGACATAAATTGTAATTTTTAAATAGTTTTTGAAACTCAAAAATAACATTTTTAAGAAGTTTTCTTTCTGCCATGTCAACCGAAGAGATTACTGGATCTGGTTCTGTTGCCTCTGATTTCTATAAACTGTTTCACTTTGAAGCAAACGGAAAAGGATAAGAAAGCTGGAGAATTAACCTATGGGAAAATAATGATAAGAATTATATCTTTAATGGACTTGCTGATGATTTGTATAACTACTACAGTTCCAGTAATACTGCTAGAGATGTTTGAGATGCTCTGAATAAGTATGTAGTGAGCTGCTACCCATAGTATCAGATGACCAATGACAGATCCGTGGAGGAAAACTCCCGTAAAATTCAAAAGATAACTTATGTGATCATCTATAAAGGCATGTCACTCATGGCATATTTAAATTAAATATTAAAATTTAATATGTCTCTTTATGTTTGAATGTTGAAGTCAATAAAATGTCTCTTTTTGCTTATATTTAATCTGGGCTGTTTTATCTTGGGGAGTTCGTGGTTGATAGTCTATCTTGCACAATTTAGGCAGTGCCGTGAAACGTCTTAAAGAGAGCGACCTAGTCTGCGACTCAACCCAGTAATATCTTCGATTACATAAATTGTGATTTTTAAATAGTTTTTGAAACTCAAAAATAACAATTTTAAGAAGTTTTCTTTCTGCCATGTCAACCGAAGAGATTACTGGATCTGGTTCTGTTGCCTCTGATTTCTATAAATTGTTTCAGTTTGAAGTAAACGGAAAAGGATAAGAAAGCTGGAGAATTAACTCGTGGGAAAATAATGATAAGAATTATATCTTTAATGGACTTGATGATGATTTGTATAACTACTACAGTTCTAGTAATACTGCTAGAGATGTTTGAGATGCTCTGAATAAGTATGTAGTGAGCTGCTACCCATAGTATCAGATGACCAATGACAGATCCGTGGAGGAAAACTCCCATAAAATTCAGAAGATAACTTATGTGATCATCTATAAAGGCATGTCACTCATGGCATATTTAAATTAAATATTAAAATTTAATATGTCTCTTTATGTTTGAATGTTGAAGTCAATAAAATGTCTATTTTTGCTTATATGTTGTGTGATTTTAATTTTTGACATTCTATACTATGTGATGTGAACACATTTGATTTCAAAATTAAGTAACTTAGTTTTAATTCCAAAGTTATTGTTAAATGATTTTGAAAAAAGTGGTTTTTGTAGTCAACCTTAATTAACAAAGAGTTCACATAAATTTGTCGTAGAGAATCTGAGTCTTTAGATTTATTATGCTTTAATATATGTGAACATAATTGAACATTAACTAGAAATGTAAAATAAAAGTGAAACACTTGACATGTTAAGAATCTTTGTAACTGAAATTGAAAATCAATTTATTAGAAAGATTAAAAGGTTTCGAGTATCATTCTAGTTTGTTTAAATAAGTTTTATAAATTGCCTGAAATTATACATGGAACAACTGCACCATAATTTCTTGAAGTGAATGGTAAAGTTGATAAAAATAGAAAGAATAAAACTCTTATTGAACTAGTTGTTGCTAGTATGCTTAGTGTTGTATCTTATTGGTGTGCATAAAATATATTGCTGATTTGCTATGTTTTAAATAGAGTTCTTAACTCTAAAAACAAAACATCTACTTATGAGATAGTGAAGAAAAGACAATGGAACTTGTCTTATTTTCAAACATGGGGCGTTCTGACTTATGTCAGAATCCCCGATCCCAAGCGAATTGAATTCGCCAGTAGAGTCTATGAATGAAAATTCATTGGGTATGCGGTAAAGAACAAAGCATATAGGTTTTATGACCTAAATTCAAAAGTGATCATAGAGTCAAATGATGTTGACTTCTAAGATAATAAATTCCTTGCAAAATGGAGAGATAGTAGGGGAAACGAACCAAGTCACGTTTCTATTACAAGAAGCACTAAAAGCTGCAAACAAGGTGAAACAAAAACTCAAAGAAGTAACAGAGTTGGAGTTGCTAAAAATTATGGACACAAATACACGATCTATAATTTAGAATAGGATTTTGCAAATCTTAAAGAAACTGTCATATTTTGATGCAGATTTATTGCGAGTAGCAATAAACGCTGAAATGGTTCTCTAGAGTCTAACAGGACCTGATATTTAGTAGACTTGTCTCCTGGTTACAAACCTATATGTTGTAAATGGATATTGAAAAAGAAACTAAAATCTTAAGGAACTATTGATAAATACAAGACACGCCTTTTAGCCAAAGGTTTTAGACAAAGAGAAAGTATAGATTTTTTCGACACTTTTCACCAATCACTAGAATAACATCCATTTTGGTGCTCATATCACTTCAGGCTATTCATAACCTGGTGATACACCAAATGGATGTTAAAAAAAAATTTAAAAGGTGATTTGGACGAAGAAATCTATAAGGAACAACCTGAAGGTTTTGTGATTCATAGATAAGAAAACAAGGTCTATAAGTTAGATAAATCTTTGTATGGTGTTAAACAAGCTCCTAAGAAATGACATAAAAAGTTTGATTACTTGATTATATCAAATGAGTTTAAAGTGAATGAAAATGACAAATATATTTACTACAAATCTGAAAAATGGCATTTGCACTATCATATGTCTCTATGTAGATGACTTACTTATATTTTATTCAAACATTCATGCTGTAAAAATTGTAAAACATTGTTGTATAACAACTTTGATATGAAAGACCTCGGAGAAGTGAATGTAATCCTCGAAATCAAGATTACTAGGTCAAAAAATAGAATTTATTTGGATCAGTTTCACTATGTTGAAACAATCCTAAAGACATATAAATACTTTGACTGTAAATCTGCTTGCACACTATATGATCTAAGTAACTTTTCAATTACACTGGTGAAGGTGTTAGACAAATTGAATATGCGAGCATCACTGGCAACCTCAGGTATGCCACTGATTGTACTTGACCAGACATTGCCTATGTCGTGGGACTGTTGTGCAGGTTTACCAGTAGACCTAGTATGGAGCATTGGCACGCTATTGAAAGAGTCATGAGATACCTAAAAAGGACCATGAGTCTCGAATTACATTATCAAAGATATGCAATGATGTTGATTGGAATATTTTATCAAATGATTCCAAAGCAACCACTATATTTTGGAAATCGAAGAACATACGATATTGGCTCAATCCACTATGGAGTCTGAAATGATAGAACAAGCTACTACTAGTGAAGAAGCGAGTTGGTTGAGATGCTTGCTAGTTGAGATCCCTAAATGGGAAAAATCTATGACAACTGTGTTGATCCACTACGATAGTACTGCGGCTATTGCGAAGATTGAGAATCGTTATTACAACGATAAGAGACGACAAATTCGTCATAAGCACATAAAGTTATTTTCTAAATGAGTTATTATAGTGGCTCATGTGTACACTGATGAGAATCTTGCAAATTTTTTGACGAAAGAGTTAGCTAGAGAGAAAGTCATAAATACATCCAAATGGATGAGACTAATGCCTATAGAGTCACTCATGATGGTAACCTGACCTAAAAGGTTGAAGATCCCAATAATTAGGTTCAATGGGTAGTAACAAGTCGTGAAGTGGGGCCGCTTCCTATGGAATTTAGAGGCAGAATTCCTAGAGCATTCACTATATTGGGATACACGTGCAGAGCCATTAATGCATGGGCTTTTGAGAATACACCATATGAAAATGTTATGTGTGGGTCTGATGTCAGAGATAGATTTCAAGACTACGAGTCACTCTTCTTGAATTTGAATCTTACTTACTATGCAATGGTTCAAGTCAAGAGACACTTTTGTTTATGCACGATCTTATAAAAGCATTTGACCCTATTTCAGAAACATTTTTTAAATTCAAGTGGAGGATTGTTGGAACATAGAGTATGTTATTGTGTGAATTTAAAAATTTATTGTAGTCCCACATTGGAAATAAACATTTTTTGTAAATTCAAGTAGAAAGAAATATGTTTTTTTAAATTCAAGTCTCACATTGGAAAGAAATATTTTTTGTAAATTCAAGTGGAAAGAAACATATTTTTTAAAATTCAAGTCTCACATTGGAAAGAATATTTTTTGAAGTCTCACATTGAAAAACTCTCATATTTTGAGTAGTTTTCAATTATGTGAATATTGAAGTCCCACATTGGTTAGAAAACACATGTGAGTTTGCTTCCATCACTATATAATGAGTTTCAAACTATTGTGAAATGTAGGCCAAAGTTGGATGCATTTCTCAACTTTCTCTTTACTCCATTTTATACTCTACTCATCAAATTTTGAGCCACTTTTTCCATTTTTTTCGTCCCTTTGGTTTTAGAGCGGTTGTTATGCGGTAGTCCCTTCTGTTTTTAGAACGGTTGTTATGCCGTAGTCCCTTTGTTTTTTAGAGCGGTTGTTACGTCGTAGTCCCATCGATTCGTAGTCCATTCGATTTTTAGAATAGTTATGGCGTAGTTCTTTTGTTTTTTTTTTGTTTTTTGAGCGATTTGGTATCGTAGTCCTATCGGTTTCTAGAGTAATTATTATGTTGTAGTTATGAGTGGTCGTAGTACCATATTGTGAATGACTTTAATCGTCATATTGAGAGTGGCTTTAACCGCCATATTGAGAGTGTAATTTTAGAACGGTTTTCTACATTGCAGTGGAGCTCCGATACAATGAATCTGAGTTGTTTTATCATGGGGACTTCGTGATTGATAGTCTGTCTTGCACAATTTAGACAGTGCTATGAAACGTCTTAAAAAAACGACCTAGTACACGACTCAATCCAATAATATCTTCGATGACATAAATTATAATTTTTAAATAGTTTTTAAAACTAAAAAATAACACCACTTATAGTCAAAATGAATTTGCCGATGTCTGAAAAATAATCTCTAAAAAGTGAAAATGATTGCATCTTCTCAATTCTCCTTTCTTACAAATCGTGTCAGGAACAAGATAAAGTCTCTATTAGCATTTAGGCTATAATTTCATTGTGTCTTAGTGATTTTTAATCGATCTATATGTAATTTTGTTTCGTTTGGTTGATATAACGTGTTTTACTAATATTTTATTAGTTTTTTTCCGTCACTGTTATTAAAAACTTGAAATATGGTTAAAGTCGTATAAATTTCAAATTCCGTCTAGATTAGTGGGTATTATTTGCAATGAACATGGCATAGGTTAGAAATTTATAATTCACCATTATGCATAATTAAATATAGCTCCCAAAGTCATAACTCATAATAGACATCTCAGTTGATTAGTGGCACCAATAACAGCGTCGTGAAAGGTTTGGAGCTTTATGCCTCTTGTGCTCCAATAATGGCTTTAGTTATATTATATTAACAAATCCACCATAGTACATATATTACTCTGTAGTTTTTCTATCTCTTGAATTTTTTAATGAAATGCATCCAATTAAATGCACTTTAAAGGGAAGGACATGGGAACATTCAAGAAACAAAATTATTGTCGTAATCTAATCTATCAGATAAGCATAAATAATTAAGCTAAGATGGTTATTAATTATGGATTGTCCTTTGAATCCTTGTCAACACGTTACAAAAAGTTTAGTTATATTTAGTATTATTTATGAGTGCCTATGGCACCTAATACAATGGTCCCCGATTTAATTGATTGTCCTACATTACAAGTACTACCATATCAAAAAGAAAAATGATTAAAAAAAAATAGTAATCTAGTAATGCGACATCATTCATACGAATGCTTAGGATTCGTTTGAGAGTAGATATATGGAACGGGGCTTGTTTTTATTTTTCAATTAGTCAAATTACAAAATTTAAAAATAGTTGAAGTGTGATTGAGATGATATATAATTATAAATCATGTTATTATTTAAAAAATCCTAAATATATATTTGGACTTTCTAAAATATTTACTTATTTTTAAATAAAATATAAAATAAAATTATTTTAAAATTATAGATATTTTATTTTAGAGTGTCATAAAAAAATTTGACTCATACTTATAAAATACAAATACATAGTACGGACACGAGTACATTACAACATGTGAATATTTTATAGATTTTTTTTGAAATTTAAAA
>JBBPBR010000008.1:40896398-40933440 GCA_037974775.1 Cicer pinnatifidum | reverse complement strand
ACAAAAACAAAAATAGAAACCAAATAATTAACATAATTAGTGGTACCTAATAGCACTTTACAACAATTATTGCATAGAATCAAATTAAAACTATTTTCAATCATAGGAATTTAATGCATATATTCAATAACAAATTTCAAGTAGATTACACAATTAGTGACACATAATAGGAAATTATGCACTTACTAAAATAAAACAAAAACAAAAATAGACAATCAAACAATTAACATAATTAGTGGCACATAATAGCACCTTAAAGCAATTATTGCATATAATCAAATTAAAACTACTTTCAATCATAGGAAGTAAATGCATATATTCAATAACAAATTTCAAGTAGATTACACAATTAGTGATACATAATAGGAAATTATGCACTTACTAATATAAAACAAAAACAAAAATAGAAAATCAAACAATTAACACAAATAGTGGCACATAGTAACACTTAAAAAAATCAGTAAAATCTAATAATTAGGGAAATAAACAATTAACACCATCAATGTTAAGATATATACGACATACACGAAGCGTCCCACCCCAAAAGTCCGAGAATCATTGCTCTGATACCATAATGTAACGCCCCGGATTTTTAATCCAGATCGTTACTAAAAATACTTATTTGTTAGAAAAGTCTATGAATTTTTTTGTTTTTTGAATAATTAACATTTATTCATTTTACATAATTGGTAACAATCACGGTATTCAATATCATTAAAAAAAAATATTTATTTCCAAAACTAAAATAATATGAAGATGATTATTTTAATCAAAAGAGAACCGCTTCAGTATTCATAGAATTGTAGTACATTTTAACAGTTTGTGACAAAAGATTAAAGTAACTTAAAAAATATTGGACAATTCCATTATTACAAAATCGTCTTGAAAGAAAAACCCATGTTTACCCCGCGTTCGCCACACGTCAATACTCATTAACTACTCTTGAATCTCCTCGAACTCATTAGTACCTAAAATGTTGTTATAAGGGTCAATTTTTTTCCATCATCCACTTCAAACCAAAGCAAGACATATAGAAGAATAACACAAAACTCATAGACGCAAAAACTTCCCATTTAAAAGAAACAAATAAACAAACTAATAAATGGTATATGAAAACATATGCATGATGAATGCTCCTAGAACTATATGATCCGAATATAAACCTGCCACTAAGGCAACTTCCACGAAGATGCATATGCCATGACATGAATGTATAGTATCAAATAGATATATTCCAACAAACCGATAAATTGTATCTCAAAACATATGTATGATGAATGCTCCTAACACTACATGATCCGGATATAAACCTGCCACTAAGGCACATTCCACACAGAAAATCACACCTGCCACTAAGGCAACTTCCACACAGAAAATCACACCTGCCACTAAGGCAACTTCCACACAGAAAATCACACCTGCCACTAAGGCAACTTCCACACAGAAAAACACACCTGCCACTAAGGCAACTTCCACACAGAAAATCACACCTGCCACTAAGGCAACTTCCACACAGAAAATCACACCTGCCACTAAGGCAACTTCCACACAGAAAATCACACCTGCCACTAAGGCAACTTCCACACAGAAAATCACACCTGCCACTAAGGCAACTTCCACATAGAAAATCACACCTGCCACTAAGGCAACTTCCACACAGAAAATCACACCTGCCACTAAGGCAACTTCCACACAGAAAATCACACCTGCCACTAAGGCAACTTCCACGAAGATGCATATGCCATGCCATGAAAATGTAGTATGCAATAGATATATAACTACACAACCCACTAAGAATTATGCCACGTGCCTTCAAAAATCACCTTTTTAAAATCATCAACTCATTCACACATCATTAAGAACACATACACACATTCATATCATGACCATCACATATTCATGGATAAATAATGATAAAAATTATAACTTTCACCACATACACCTAGAGACAACAATTTGATATCATATAGGCCATAAGAATTAACACTTTAACATACATAACAATACAATTTCACACTCCAACCAACATACATAATAGGAATTAAGTCTTTTTGATCATATATCGCGTAAAATTTCATACTTTACTACGTAGAAGTCAAATATTAAATTTAATCTCATAAAAATTAGGGGTTTTATAAGTCTACATTTATTTCTTTTAAAATACAAGTAATCGCGATTATTTATTCCATGTCATTCAACTAACGGCCTAACAATAATCTGTGTGGGGGAAAAGCCCTTACCTTGGCCGCTTTCCTTCCTAGTACAAAGCTCTAAGCCCCCACAAAGTCGTTCATAACGAAAAGATGTTCTAAGCTTTTGATGCCGAAAAAGAGGAGGTGATGGTGATGGTGGCTTGGATTTTTGGTTTTATTTATAAAAGGTTTTGGGAACTGGGGTTTGTAGTAGTGGCTAGGGTTTTAGTATTCTTTTCTTAGTGTTGGGCCTAAATGAGGAATAGGAGGGAGACAATATTATTTTTACTACTATTATGACTACTACTACTACTACTAATTCTATTATTATTATTATTACTATTATTATTATTATTATTATTATTATTATTATTATTATTATTATTATTATTTACTACTACTTCTATTATTATTATTATTAATTATTACTATTACTGTTTCTCTTATTCTTATTCTTATTATTAATATTATTATTATTAAATAAATCCAACAATTACTAAAACTAGTTTTTTTTAACACAATTTCAATACTAACGTTTTACCACTATTTCAAAACTAATATTTATAAAAAGTAATTTAACTAATTACTATTTGAAAATACATTAATAACAAAAACTCATTCACAATATTAACTACAATTATTACTATACTATTTTACAATAAACTCACATAACATACTACCATAATTATGGAATAGTCAAAACGATAAAATAATTAAATATAACACAAATAATTTATATTTATTACTAAATCCCAATAAATACGTTTAAAACCATCATATCATAGAAAATATATAGAAATAAAGATATTAATCACAATATTACTACCATCTCAAAACCATTAATTATAAAATAAATAATTAAAATATGAAATAGTCTTAAATAATTAAAATATAACTATGCACAATTTTATTATATAGTTTAACGTACATGAAAATATCACCACAAATATCTAATGCATATCTATATTTTAAATTCACTCAAAATCTTATCATCTAAAATACTTTTGCTAAAATACTATTATATATATTTTTTTAAAATAAATTAAATAACTAAATATAATATTTATAATTTATATTACTCATAAAATCAAATATATATGGTTATCAAACCATAAGAAACTCATACATATAAGGAGAAGTAAACATAAAATTAATCAACATATATTCTAAAATAATTTTAAAATCAAATTAATTTCTTTAAAATCCTATTTAATTAATAAAATAGTTTATCATGAAATTTGGGATGTTACAGTTGGATTTAGGGGTTTTGAAATAGATGGTTAAAATGATTTATGCATGTGAAGTTCTATGACTGAAATTGAGAATAGATTATTGTAGAATTGAGTTTCCTTGATGACATGAAATTATGCTCTTTTGATGGGTTTGAAATTAAAGATCATGAATTTCACCTTTGTGACCAATTAAATTGAGTAAATTGAAAATTGTGATGTTGTTTTGATGTGTTCATGAATGATTTACTCATAATTTGTAGCATTATTGTTGCAAAGAATTGTTAGGAAATTAGTGTGATAGAAGGAATGTTATTAACTTGAATTTCGCAGGTATATATGTGTGATGTTTTGGTCATACCTTTTTCTATAGACCTTTGTTTTGAACGATTTTTAGTTTTCTGGAAACTAGACTCAATTACCTTCAAATTGAGTAAAACATTCGTAATGTTTGATTGAGTATTGATGCTGAAAAATGGGTTACAAGTTAGACCTGAGTTGTTGTTCTGTTTGTTTTCTGTCATTGTTTTTATTTTGATAAACTGCAAGAATTGGGGTTTAATAAAAATAAAAAAAAATTTATCTATAAAGTAGACATCATAAGCTTTCCAAAGAGTACTCATTCACTCAATTCTAATACTTATAAGTTTCTGTCAGTTGACTCTGTAGCTAAACCCAGTTTTGAGTTGTTATAACATAAATTTGGGGCTCTTTTGGAAAAAATCTACCTTAAACATGTTCTCTTGAACTTTTATTTTATATTGTGTGATTAGTATGATATAATTGAATTAATAGTTTATGTTATCATAATAATTTTCAAGGTTGAGTGTGTGGTAGTCTTTAATATATTTATTAATAGATGATGTTATATTTGTGTGTATATGTGTGTGGATTGTTATATATAATTACTATATATTTGATTAAGGTGAGAAGTATAGGATTCATCCTAGCTAGACGAATTATCCGTCTATATACGACGGAAGTGAGTGGTAAGTTAGGTTAAGTGGGGCACCACTTATGGACGTAATTAAGTCCAATCTTATCAAAATAAAGTTACTAACAAGAAGAGGGCATTAGTAAAACTAATGTAGTCTTTATGACATGCTTGTTAGATAGAGTTTAAGTCATTAGATTACTCACGTCTAATGGCTTGAATATTTAGAAAGAGTCAAAACTATAAATGAAAGAGAAACTCTGAAGATAAATATAGTTCTTAATTAGAATCCACTGAGATGTAATCTCATTCGAAGTTATTCAAATATTTTACAGGTAAAAAGGCTTAGATCACGTGTTGGAGAAATGAAGCATATCAATTTACACTATAGTTTGCTTAAAATTTCTGGGAATTATTTTGAACCATGGATGTGTTATGTACTCCATATTTCTTTGCTTTTTCTTTGAAGAATTAGTATGTGTATTAATACATTTTCATGACTTTGTGTCGAGATTTATACTAACCATCTCTTTTGTCGAATTATGCTAATGCTTAAGTTATATTCTAGACAATTAACTTATGGTATTACAATAGCAATTGGAAATATTGCAATAAGCATATGATAATCTACATTACGAGTCAAACCGTTATAGACAAAAGAAATACAAGTCAATGATTGACCCTCTAAAGACAAAAAGAAGAAAGCTTTAGATGAAACATACGATAAAGTTAATGTTTTGGTACAAGCTAAATTCTTTTATGAACAAAGAGAGAATTAACTAATTAAGTACATCATGACTCTGAATAATATGTTGAAGTAGTGTTTGCCTATGTTAAACCTTCTCTCAATGTACCTATACTAGATCTAATTACAAGCTCGCATTGATGATTTTGAGTTCGATAATTCTGGCAAACTAGTTGATTATTTGGTCAACAATCCAAGTCAACACTCTAATATAGTTAACACTAGGCTTAATTGCACTTTGGTCTCTCTATTATTACCAATTCAATGAATTGGCCCCCTATTTTAAAAGCCGACAATTTTGGTTCCTCCTTCAAATTTTTGAACTAAAAAAATGATGATTTGACATATTTTTAGTGACTTGACTTACAATTCTATGATATACGTAAGTATAGAAGTACGCCTAAGAGGGGGGGGGGGGTGAATTAGGTGTTAGTAAATTTTCGTGTTTTAGTGATATGGTAGTTGAATTTTCTGAGTTTAACAAATGCCTACTAATAATAAAGTGCAGAAAGTAAATGGACACTTTAAGATTTATCCTGGTTCCCCTTATAACCAACTGTACGTCCAGTCCTCTTGCACACCACAAGAGATTGATCCAATACTTGTCAGAAAATGTACAACTCCCACCCTGGGATTCTTGCTACAAACTTCTAACAATACTTCTAAGATAGCACACCACTATCTTAGATTAAGCTATCTTTTACAACTGATACAATAAGGTTTGAATAAGACTAAGGTGAGGTATATTGATAAACAATCCAATAATAATTCAAGTACTTGAGAACCTTTTAGAATGATATGAAATGGAATGCAAGTACTTAGTAAAAAAATCAGAATTATGTTCTAAGTTGTTCAATGTTTTGATTCAAGGATTGTCACTAGTTGATATGAAGTTATGGGGTATTTATATTCCTTAAACATCCCTTCAACTTCGTGGCCATTGATCCAAGAGGTTTGATGAAAAATTACAATGTTCTAGAGCCATCCCAGATCTGCAAAATTGTAATGTTTCCAGTTGTATTTGAATACAGTATATGTGTATTCGAATACACCTCTTTGTAACGTTCAAAAATATTCAAATTTTACATCTTGTATTCGAATACACATTGGTGTAGTCGAATACAGATTAGTGAAAATTAGCCACTGACTTATCTTGTATTCGACTGCAGATGGGTGTAGTCGAATACACATATAGAAATTTTGGCCACTGACTTGAAGTGTATTCGACTACACATAGTTGTAGTCGAATACAAAATTTAAATTTTTGCCTCTGACTTAAGTTGTATTCGAATACAACATGGTGTATTCGAATACACTTATGTAATTAGTCAAAAATATGATTTTAAATGTTTTGTTAATGCTGTTTTGACTTTTGAAAATATGTTAAATGCATATGTAAATATAACTTGTTCTCATGTATTTGAACTATTGGTTTGTATCATATACCTTTACATTTTATCATCTATTGTTTGGATTTTGAAGCTTATCATGAAGATATTTGATCTTCTTTTTGATCTTGTTGCATTGTCCATAATCGGTGATTTTTGTCTTCATCAAAAACATGTAGTTTACATTCTCCCCCTTTTTGATTATGACAAAATGTTGTTGTTGTTGAGAGATTTTGTAGTTGGAATCGTTGCGCCCCCGGAATATATGCATAGTCCCCCGTTGTATGTGATTATTTGAAAAATTGTTTTTGAGTACCTACAAGGTTTGAAATGCAACAACAATACCAAATTTTCTCCCCCTTTTGACATGATCAAAAAGAAGAAAAAAATATAGAAAAAGAGACATACAAATTGCGAGTATAATCATACTAATAGCATAAACGACATACAAGGTAACAAGGATGATAACATAAGGAAAATGAAGTCATAACATCATAAAAGTTAATACATAACACGTTGCAATAATACAAAATACACCATAATCCAAACAACAAATGAGTACATAAAACAAATATCACAGTAGTACATAATGCAAAAGGTCAAATTAGTACAAATACATGCCAACAAAGGGACTTAATCAAAATCTGTCGGAATGTGAAAATGATCAAGTTTGTCCGATAATTGATTGATGTCCTGAGATACAGCGTCATGATTGCGAGCAATGGTAGCTTCAATGTTCTGAAAGCGAGTATCGATAGAAGTGGTCAGATTTTCGAATTGAGTTTGGAAGAAGGTTTGGAAGGAATCAAGGCGAGTCATGATCATTTGATTGGAGATATAATCATCATCAGATGCAGTTTCCTCGCCATCCTCATCTTCTTGAGCAGCAGTATTTGAGGGTCCAGCATTGTTATCCTGTGCAGCATCAGATGGTTGACCATAATCACCTTTATGCACAAAAGCTTCAAGATCCTCATTCCATATGATCCGCATGCTAGGCAAGACACCTAAATCCAGCATATTTTCTTTGGTGGGTGTAAACTTAACTTCATCAGAGAAGTCCACACCAAAGTGTTCCAAAATCCGAGACACTTCCTTTGCATATGGTAGTCTAATTGCCTCTCGAGATCCAAACATAACATATTTCACAAAATACGCCCAATTTAGTTGACGACCTTCAAACACGAAATTCATAATTTGTAATTCAAACTCCGAAATTTGGGAGTAGTTCCCAGCCTTCGAAACCAGAATGTAGCTAAGGAAATAGTGCAGAAGGCGATAATCAACAGTAAGATTTTCCACTCCATACCGTTGCTGGGCATATTTGGAACCTGCCTGAGTTCTCTTTTGTTCCATTGTGTTTCTGTCAAACCGACAAAGAGAAACATATGCATCATATTTAGAAATATTGCCCCATTCACACAATTTGTTAGGACAAAACTTTTCACCATTAAAGGGGATATTCAAAATTTCTCCGATGGTTTTGGTATATAACCGAATGGTTTTATCCTTAAATCGAGATACTAGCAGTTTTCCCTCTTGGGTGAGATTGCAATAAAAAACCCTAACCAAGTCTGGATAAACAGGACCTTTGTAACCTATAAACTCTTCAACATGTTGTGCTTTGAGTAACGTAGGAAAGTTAAAGTCAGAGAAAGAGTTTAAGGTACCATACTTTGGGATGATAAGGCGCTTGTCAGAGTAGAATATGCGAAAACGATCAATTTCTTCCGGTGTGTGTAGAAGCCAAGATAGATCTGTGATGTTAGGATTCCTAGTTCATTTTCGTGAAGGTCCTACTGCTGCATGCTTGGTTCGTGGTCCTCGTTTGCGAGCATCCATGGTGAGAAAGGAGATTTGTGGTGAAAATGGGTTTTAGAGAAAATGTGAGATATGTGAGAAATCTGAAGAGGAATGACAAGAAGGAAGTAAAGAGTGATGGATTTTGCTAGATGGGTGAATGGGTAACTGAGTGAAAAGAGGATGGATGAGTTTTTGAGAGAAGAGAGAAAAAAATAGGGTTGTGTATTCGAATACAAAATAGAAAATAACCCTAAAAATGTGAATCAGCTTTTATATCTGGGAAAAAATGCGAAGGTGTATTCGACTACACCTTCTTGTATTCGAATACACATTGTTCTGGGAACGTGTATTCGACTACACTTACGTTGTACTCGAATACAGAAAGTTATGGGAAAGTATGTATTCAAATACATAAATTTGTATTCGACTACATAAGCAAATTTTTGCTTAAAAACTAAGTTTTTATGAAAATTCGCAACATGTAATTCACCAAATTATATATCAAAAAGCAATAATCATCAATAGATAAGAGAGATGACAAACTATGTATATCATGCAATTTTTAAAGATCATTTTCACTCAAAATACCAAGTTCTCTTCGGATTTTATAAAAGGAGTCTTTAGGTAAATGTTTTGTAAATATATCAGCCAATTGGTTGTGTGTATCAACAAATGTTACCTCAACATTACCTTTAAGCACATGATCCCGTAGAAAGTGATGTCGGATATCGATGTGTTTAGTTCTAGAGTGCATGATTGGATTCTTTGAGATGTTTATCGCACTTGTGTTATCACATCTTAAGGGAATGCATCCAAGATCAACTTCATAGTCATGTAATTGCTGTTTGAGCCAGAGAATCTGGGCACAACAACTTCCTGCTGCAATGTATTCAGCTTCAGCAGTACTAAGTGCAACACAAGCTTGCTTTTTACACGACCATGAAACTAGTGCATTGCCTAAGACATGGCAAGTGCCGCTGGTGCTTTTTCGGTCCGTTTTGCATCCCGCATAATTTGAATCAGAGTATCCAACTAGGCTACATATGCTACCCTTGGGGTACCATAGACCTACATTTGTCGTTCCTTTCAAATACTTCATAATTCTCTTAACAGCGACTAGATGCGATTCTTTTGGATCCGCCTGAAATCTTGCACACAAACAAACACTAAACATAATATTTGGCCGGCTGGCCGTTAGATATAATAAGGATCCAATCATGCCTCGATATTTGGATATGTCGATTGAAATTCCTGATGCGTCTTTATCAACCTATGTTCTGGAGCCCATTGGAGTTGTACTTTCTTTGCAATTTTCCATTTCAAACTTCTTTAGTAATTCTTTACAATATTTTGCTTGATTGATGAAGATGCCGTGCTCAAGCTGCTTGATATGAAGTCCAAGAAAATAGTTTAATTTTCCCATCATGGACATTTCGAATTCTCGTTGCATTATTGAAGAGAATTCTTCACATATGTCCTTGTTGGTTGATCCAAATATTATATCATCAACATAAATTTGAACCAATAATGTGTGACCATTATCTCTTTTGACAAATAATGTTTTATCAACCTCCCCTTTGTCAAATCCTCGTGCACATAAAAAGGTGCTTAATCTGTCATACCAAGCTCTTGGAGCTTGTTTTAGACCATAAAGAGCATTTTTTAATTTGTAAACATGTGAGGGATTTTTGGAATCTTCAAACCCAGGGGGCTGTTTGACATAGACTTCTTCAGTTATGTATCCATTGAGAAAGGCACTCTTCACATCCATTTGATATAACTCAAAATTCATGGAACAAGCATATGCTAGTAATAGTCGTATTGCCTCTAATCTTGCTACCGGAACAAATGTTTCGTCAAAATCTATCCCTTCCTCTTGATTGTATCCTTGAGCGACCAATCTAGCTTTGTTGCGAACAACTATGCCATTCTCATCTAGTTTATTTTTGAACACCCATTTTGTACCAATGACGTGTTTATTTCCAGGATTAGGAACAAGTTCCCATACTGGGCTTCGTTCAAATTGATTGAGTTCTTCTTGCATAGCAGGTATCCATTGATCATCTTTAAGCGCTTCACCAATTTTGGAGGGTTCGATTTGAGAAACAAATGCCATGTTTAAGTAAGCATCTTGCAACTTTAATCTTGTTGTGACTCCTTTATTGATATCACCTATGATATTATCAATTGGGTGATATCTATGGGTTCTCCATTCTTTAGGAAGATCATCACTTTGCCTTTCAATATTGACTTTACTTTCTTGATCTGGTTGATTAGTTTGAGGTTCTTTGCTTGAATCATCGCTTTCAAAAACATCATCATCACAAGAGATAATATTTTCCTCTTTTATGGGGTTAGTTTCATCAAAAGTTACATGCATTGATTCTTCAACTAATAAAGTTCTTTTATTGAAAATTCTAAATGCTTTACTAGATAAAGAGTAACCGAGAAATATACCTTCATCAGCTTTTTCATCAAATTTTCCAAGGTTGTCTTTACCGTTATTTAACACAAAACACTTACATCCAAAAATGTGGAAGTGAGAGATATTGGGTTTTCTTCCTTTGTAAAGTTCATACGGACTTTTCTTAAGAATTGGCCTAGTGATTACCCGGTTGGAAACATAGCATGCTGTGTTTACAGCATCTGCCCAAAAATATTTTGGTAGATTTGAGTCGATTAGCATAGTTCTAGCGAGCTCTATCAAGGATCTGTTCTTTCTCTCAACAACCCCATTTTGTTGTGGTGTCCTTGGTGCAGAAAAATTGTGGAAAATGCCATTTTCTTCATAAAATTCTTCAAATGAAGTATTTTGAAATTCTCTTCCATGATCACTTCTAATTGATACAATTTTGGCAGATTGTTCGTTTTGGACTAGCTTGGCATAGTTTTTAAATGCCTTAAAAGCTTCATTTTTACTTGCCAAAAATAAGGTCCAAGTGAACCTTGAGTAATCATCAACAATAACTAGTCCATATGAGTTTCCACCAAGACTTTGGGTTCTTGATGGACCAAACAAGTCCATATGTATCAATTGTAGTGGTCTAGAAGTTGAAATGACATTTTTAGGTTTTAAAGAACTTTTTGTTTGGTTGCCTTTTTGACATGCGTCACACAATTTATATTTTATAAATTTCATTTTTGGTGAGCCTACAACAAGATCATGCTTGAATAATTTGTTTAAATGATCCATGTGAATATGAGCAAATTTCTTATGTCATAGCCAAGCATCATTATTGTCGCTTACCAAAAGACATTTCATTTTTAAGGATAAATCATCAAGACTAAGTATAAAAATATTTTTGAACCGCTTACCAACAAATTGAGTTTCATTTGTATCTTCATTTTGGATGATGCACTCATCTTTATTAAAAACTATCTTGTATCCTTTGTCGCAAAGCTGGCTAATGCTTATGAGATTGTGTTTTAGACCTTCAACATATAAGATGTCTTCAATTGAGGGGGATGGTGTTGTACCGACTTTTCCAACGCCTAAAATTTTTCCTTTGTTGTTGTCTCCATATACTACATGTCCTTTTGAATCAAGTGTTAAGGCTGAAAATATTGTTACATCACCCGTCATATGTTTGGAGCATCCACTATCTAAGTACCACATATTTGAAGTATCTTGCTTGCATACCTACAAAATTGAAATCAAACTTTATTAGGTACCCAATGTGCTTTGGGTCCTTGATGGTTAGTACCTTTCTTTACCCATATGTAATGCCCACTTGGAACACTAAAGTTTCTAATGTGACATGTATTAGGTGTATGACCATGAAGACCACAATAAGAACAAGTAGGATTAAATCTATTTTTAGTAGCATATGTATGAGATTTATCTTGAATAATTTTCTTATTATAAAAATGATCCTTTTTCATAACTATAATCTTTTCTTGATTAGATTGATTACTTGCTTTAACAAAAATAGTCTTGTTCAAGTTTGGTTTATCAAATTTTGAATATCCAAGACCACTTTTGTCATTTGAGTATCTTTGCATATTTAAGACATTTTCCAATCCTAATTGTCCCTTTTCGTATCGTTCAATTACTCTATTTAATTGAACAATTTTGAAAGAGAGGGAATCACATTTATTGCATGTAAAATTCTGTTTTAGTTTTTCAGAATTTTTCTCCATAATGTCAACTTTTTCTTGTAAACTTCAGATTTGTTTCTTTTGTGTTGACACTAGTTTGCACAGATTTTTGCATTCAATAAGTAATTCCTTAATTGCGTTTTGAGCATCATTGTATTTTATAATTAATTCACTTTTAGTTTTATTATGATGAGGAGAGTCTATATTACTAACCTCTTCTTCATCATCTGATTGATGCGATGCCATTAATGCAACATTGGCGCATTCTTCACTTTCTGTTTCTGAAGATGAACTTACTTCGTTGTCTTCCCAAGCTATATATGCCTTCTTGAAGTCTTTCTTTTTTATGGCATTCTTCTTAGCAAGGTTTGGACAATCTGCTTTAATATGTCCTTGTTTTCCACATTCAAAGCAAGTGAAGTTTTGATTTGATGTAGAATTATCTTTCCTCTTGAAACTTTTCTTTTTGAATGTTCTGTCATTTTTAAGAAACTTACCAAATTTCTTAACAAGAAAGATAATGTTTTCATCTTTATCTGAATCGTCGTCCTTGATTTGTTCTCTTGATTCGGTCTTTAGAGCAATATTTTTGGTCTTCTTTTCTTGACTTTCATTTTGTTCCAGCCTTCCAAGTTCGATTTCGTGCTCTTGAAGTTTTCCAAATAGTGCAGAAAGAGACATTTTGGATAGGCTTTTCTTTTCGGATATTGCTGTCACTTTTGGTTGACAGGCCCTTGTCAATGATCTTAGTACTTTTAGATTTAATTCATCATTGGTGAAGATTTTTCCGAGTGCTGTCAAATGATTGGTTAAGTGGGAGAACCTTTTCTGTAAGTCTAGAATAGACTCTCCGGGCTGCATTCGAAATAACTCATATTCTTGTGATAGTGTGTTGAGTTTAGATCTTTTTACCTCAATGATGCCTTCTGTAACACCCCGACTTTCAAAGCGAGAGTGTATTTTTTTTTTTCAAAACAAATTCATAAAACCAAGAAATAAATAATGGAAATACCTTTGGATAAATGTTTAAGTCATAATGCAACGACATTTAAGTCAGTATAATTTACAAGCAGCGAAATAGTTTTTGAAATATGAATCCAAAGTATTTCCACATCAAAAAGTGGTACACGGAACCCATCGAAAATACAATGTCTTGCTGACAATGTTAGTATAGATATAGTCTTCCAATTTAAAATAAATACAATCCAAAAGAAAGACATCTAGTCCCTATATGTCAACCTAATCTAATCATTCTACAAAAAACTATACACCCTGAGTGATCTTCACGCGCCCCGCAAGATCCTCCTAACATAAATAGCCAACAACCATGATGGTGGCTTAGACTATCTTAACCGAATTGTAATAGCGCTCTTTGCAACTTACAACTGAGGTTACCCTAATGCACAAGCAGTCAACAACCTTCTCAAAGTCCACTGAGTTTCCCTTATTTTCCTATAACTTTGATCCTGTCGACGAAGTATAATTTCCCATAGCTATGTCACATAGCCTCATTTGCATCCACTTGGTACAAAAGATCCATTTGATAACAAACTGAAACACTAAGTATGACACCAACACACTGAGTACAGAACAATCGCTACATCCGAGAACTCCTAAATTTCTCTATTGTCCATAAATCCTCGATTTTTCTTTTGTTGTACAACTACGTCAAACTGTAGTGTTCTTATCAGTATGTTATTCCAATTATAACTTTAATAATTCTATCCCCACCTCTGTTTGGTGATCCAAGCTTCCTCAAATATTTTCGAAATCATGCCAGAGACTATACTACTGAGGACACACAAACTTCCTTTCAGTTTAGTACTTCATTTCAAGAGTCACGTTTCCATCAAAATCCAACCTGAATTCCATTCACTGATTAAGACCTACACTGGTCTCATGCCTAACACCTCCAATTAACACTTCACCAATCAATTTCCTACACACTTCACAATTCTGGACAAACCCGAAAATAATGTTCCTACATCCACTGCCAACATTCATTCTGATACTTCTCAACTTCGCCGCGTCCTTTCTTTGCAGCTCGATAATTATATTTTCATTACAACATGTCAAACACATTGTATTCACTCCATCATTTTTCCATTTATACAAACCTTATATTTCTACCTTAAACCTTGATACATCTTCATTATAGTGGATTTCAATAAATCAAGGCTTACTAATTCCCACCAAACTTTTCCATTTCATGTTCAATCGTTTCCTATCAAACAAACATTTAACTCCTTTGATTGATGAACACAATAACAACTCCCATGACATGCACTCAAGTAATGCCTTTATATCATTGGCATACCTTTATAATAATAATGTCTGAATTATAGTTGAGATAATTCCTTTCTTGAATCTTTAGTTGTCATAAGCTACATCTCTATGTGCTGCTCCAACAAATTTCTTGGCACATTTTCTAATATTTGGTTCACTCGCTGGATTCTTATTCCTTCTCAACCTTCACCGAGATACAAACTGAAAGAATCCTAACAATCGAATGTCCTAAAGTATTATTTCTCAAAAGTTCCTCATTAGCATTTCCTAAGAAATAATTATCTATAACTTCATCCTCATAAATTTTGCAGTAAAATATCTCAAAGACCCACATACCTTTCATTGTTCATCTAGTCACTAAAACACTCAGTTGAAATCTTAACGCTTGACTTCCCAAGACCAACAACTAAACAATAAATCGATTGTTACATTTCTTCTTTTTCACTTTCTATCATTGAATAATATTCTAAAATTTGATCCTCAAAATCTCCAAATACTCATCACACCGTCTAATTTCATTCATTTCATCTTAAGATACAATACCATGTCGTTTTCAACATTGACTCTAATCGTCTTAGTAATCTCACTAATTAAAACTCTTCTAATCATAACATTTTTAGTAGATCTTCAAACACTCTCATCCATAACTTGAACTATTTATCCCTTTCCTACCTCAACTACCTCAATTATGAAATTTTTAGACATTACTTGGTCCTCCATCTAACCTTGTGGATTTTAAATTATCAATTAAAAAAAATCAACCATCTTAGGGTCCCAAATCAAATCTTGAATAATCCCTCCGACCTATCAAAATATTAACATCCTCTTAGTAATTTCCATCCTTTAATAGACTCTCAAAACTTATATTACCACAATCTCAAAGTATTCTCGCACTCGATACTTCAAATTCCACTTAATGGTAACATAGAGTTCAATACATCAAGGCTTAACTCATTATGTTTTTCCGAACATCGCTCAAAATTCACACTTACGTGTCTACAATTTCATCCAATATCACTATCCATACTTACTATCTCCTAAACCACAAAGAGATTTGTCACTTATCAACAAAATATATACTCTCACTCTTGTAATCTTCATGAGATTCATACTTAATAATCTAAGTCGCAAATCTAGTTTAACTCGACTGCTCCACTTTACCCCTCAAGGTATCGACTATTCCTCAAATTGTACTTTATCTAACCAAGATGGTGTTTACCCCTAAGGTGAAATGCCCCTTAACTTCGATACAAGCCTCTTCCTGGACACCTAAGCACCAAACGCTATTCCAAAAGGAAGCCTCGTGTTCTCAACCATTCCATGATGTTCACATCTCTTTGACAGTTATCAAACTTCATCCAGTTGCATCCTAAAATCTACCAAGAAGACATCTAATACTTTTCTTAACAAAGGTCCTCCACTTAGATCTTTACTTGAAATCCCTTATTAGTCTAATGTTAATCCATCCATACTCATCATCTTCGAGTTAACACCAACACATAGCTTATGTGTCCTTGGAACCATTTCATAAATTCCATGTCGTCATGATTCGCTTCAACTCTGCCTGACAATCCGTCATCTCGAAGATCTTTTCCACTTCTTGAATCCACTGATCAGCTTTCTATGAATTCTCATCACCCTTGAACTTTAGAGGATGGTAACCACAAAAATCTTCTAATCTTCTTAACTCAATAGCACATATCTCTCGTTCCCTCTTCTCCAGATCTTGTAGAGTCTTTGCAGTTGTATGTGCAACAACGGAAACATCCATGTTATTCGTAGCTTCAACCATTTGATCATCCCTACTGACGTTCATTCTTGCAACGTCATTCCTTCTTTGGAGGTAGTGTTTCCCAAAAACCAACATCAAGAAGAGTGTCAACACCACTTCGGATAATTCCAAAACTAACTTTCGACTATATCAACACATAATAACAATCCCTGATCTGACAACTCAGACCAATTACCCCGATGAATGATCAGATAACGACTCCCAACCTACAGGTTGACCTACAATCCATAACCAAAAACTCCACAGCCCCAAAGAAATCCAAACCAAAGCTCTGATACCACAATGTGACACCCCGACTTTCAAAGCGAGAGTGTATTTTTTTTTTCAAAACAAATTCATAAAACCAAGAAATAAATAAGGGAAATACCTTTGGATAAATGTTTAAGTCATAACACAACGACATTTAAGTCAGTATAATTTACAAGCAGCGGAATAGTTTTTGAAATATGAATCCAAAGTATTTCCATATCAAAAAGTCATGGAACCCATCGAAAATACAATGTCTTGCTGACAATCTTAGTATAGGTACAGTCTGCCAATTTAAAATAAATACAATCCAAAAGAAAGACATCTAGTCCCTATATGTCAACCTAATCTAATCATTCTACAAAAAACTATACACCCTGAGTGATCTTCACGGGCCCCGCAAGATCCTCCCAACATAGCTCCAGTCAGGTGCTTCCATCTACATCCCCATCCATAGGGTACGAACCGGTAGGATTATCCTGGCTCTCATCTGAGGGCAAAGCCCATATTTTCCACAATAGTTGTAAAGAGTCACCAATCGAAATTAACAATTAACACATAACATTTAAGTTTTTAAATGCACAAAATAACATTTCAACTTAGCATACACCTTAAAAGGGTTTCTATATGCCAAACATGCATAAACAAAGTTGAAAAATGACGTTTTTAACAAAACAACACTGTTGTATTCGAATACAACATCTTTGTATTCGAATACAAGGCTATTTCAGCATTCAGCAGGAAAACATCATGTATGTATTCGACTACAATCGTCTGTATTCGACTACACAGTTAGTCAGTGGCAAAACAACATGTCTGTATTCGACTACACAGTAAGTCAGTGGCAAAAACAACATGTCTGTATTCGAATACAGCTTGCTGTATTCGAATACACATCATACAGCAACAGAAAAACAACAAAATTCAGCAATTTTCAGCTTTTCAAAGGGTTTCGAAATCAATAAACACTTACCCACAAATCCAAGCAATCAAACTTAGCAATTATAGCGCAATCACCACGACATCTTGAGTTTCGAAACAGTTTTGCTATCAATCACACTTACACACAACTCCAAAACAAAACACTTAGCGATTATAACACAATTACCACGACATCTTAAGTTTCGAAATGGTTTTGCAGTCAAACACGCGATCACACAATTCCCAAACATCCACACTTGGCAATTATAACACAATCACCACAACAACTTTAGTTTTGAAATGGTTTTGCAATCAATCACACTTACACACAATTTCAAAACATAACACTTAGCACTTATAACACAATCACTACGACATCATGAGTTTCGAAATAGTTTTGCAACCAAACACACTATCACACAATTCCAAAACATAACACTTAGCAAATAAAACCCAATTACCACGACAACTTAAGTTCAAACACTCAATCATAAACTTGAATCAAACACGACTCGTGTGCCAAGCACCCTAATGTAATGCGTATATGCCAAAATACATGGGCTCGGAATTCCAAACCAAAACCCTCCTTGAAGGGCCGTAAATCATAATTGTACCGCCTATCGCAGGCCGAAGTACCAATTACATAGGTGCCACCTATCACGGGTCTGCACGATTTACTAAAAAGCGTAAACCATAAACGTACTGCCTATCACGGGCCCGTACCGTTTACCGAGGTGCCACCTATCACGGGTCTGCACGGTTTACTAAAAAGAACGTAAATCGTAAATGTACCGCCTATCACAGGCCAAAGTACTATTTACCAAGGTGCCACCTATCACGGGTCTGCACAATTTACAAAAAACCGTAAATCGTAAATGTACAGCCTATCACGGGCCAAAGTACTATTTACCAAGGTGCCACCTATCACGGGTCTACACAATTTACAAAAACTTAAATCATAAATGTACCTCCTATCACAGGCCAAAGTACTATTTATCAAGGTGCCACCTATCACGGGTCTCCACGATTTACAAAAAGAATGAAAATGCATGGGCATACTCTGACTCCATCCACGATAATCGTTAAGCAAATGCAGATATTAAAAGATTCCCCATTTTTAATACTCATTTAACTTAAAGGATTTTGACAACAAACATTAAGTAAACAAGGATATTAAGAGATTCCCCATTCTTAATACTCATTTAACTTAAACGATTTTCACAACAAACATTGAGTAAACAGAGATATTAAAAGATTCCCCATTTTTAATACTCGTTTAACTCTAATGGTTTTCACGACAACATTAAGTAAACAAGGATATTAAGAGATTCCCCATTCTTAATACTCATTTAACTTAAACAATTTTCACAACAAACATTAAGTAAATAGAGATATTAAAAGATTCCCCATTCTTAATACTCGTTTAACTCTAATGGCTTTCACGACAACATTAAGTAAACATAGACATTAAGAGATTCCCCATTCTTAATACTCGTTTAACTCTAATGGTTTTTCAAATTCCACACAAAACAAACTCAAACATATTATCAAATCCAGTCCACAATTCACACCAAATCACGTCTCAAATTTCATAAGCATTAATTATGAACACGTCAAAATACGATGAACACAAATCATCACATCATACCACTCAACACATCAAACTTCATTTACTCAAAATCATACACAAATGAGTTAAATTCATTTTCCACGAAACATTCATCAATATCACCAAAACCTAACTCTAAGATTTTACCCATAAAGCCTTAGATTCATTTTCCCCAAATCAATACTCCAAACCCTAACAAAATTATTTTCCACACAACTACAGATAAGTCCCTAAATGCAAACTAAAAGTTTGGAAGGAGCCCTTACCTTCACTTTAGCTTTAACGTGCGATTATGGTACCGCGAGTAAATCCGGTAAAATCTTCGCTCGTGACGTCGCTTCCAAAGTTGGTCCCCTAGCACCGTAGCATGGAGGTGAGCAACTTTCCCTTCTATCTCTTCGCGAAACGAAGCTTAGATCTAGAAGAAAAGTGGAGTTTTGCGTTTGATGGTTTTGAAATCACTAACACCGTTTTCGAATCCGGGAAGAAGGAAGAAACTGGGAATTTGTTCTTTCTCACCCACTAAGCCTTAGGTTTTTATTCTTGAAGCCAAAGAATGAAGGAAATGGAAGGTAGAAGGAGGAGGAAGGAGAATGGTTCGCGAGAATGGAGGGAACGTATTTTCCTTTTCCTCTGTTTCTGTTTTGTTTCCCGTCCCTTTCCTTTCTAGCATATATATATATATATATATTACTATAATATTACTAATAATCATAATATATTATATATATATATATATAATATATAAATATATATATATATATATATATATATATATATATACAATAATTAAACCTAAACAAATATATATCTAGATATTTTAGATATTTATGAAAATCATCACTTCTCAAACCATTTTGATAAAAATATCTACTCTCGTCACAACTCATTTGACAAATATAATTTTCAGCAACCCAAAATATTTTAACAAAATTGCCCGGTATTATATTCATCGTAACCTAAATAAATTATTCTTCGACAAATAATTTTAATCCAATTTCCAAAAATATATTTTTAGCATTTAACCCACTAAATACCAAAAATTGGGCTAAAAGTCTAAGAAATTCTACACAAAATACCCTAAAATTGTATAATTTAGGATTTAAAATTAAGGGTCTTACACCTTCGTGAGTTATTTCCAACGTATCCCATATTTCTTTTGCAGTTTTGCATTGAGATATACGGAAAAATTCATCCATTCCTAGTGCAGATTGTAATATATTCTTAGCCTTCTTATCGAACAAAACTTTTCTTTTATCATCCTCAGTCCAAGAATTTTTTATCTTTATTTCTTCTTTGTTATCGATGACAGTTTTTGGAATGTGAGGACCATTTTTAGCTGCATCCCAAATGTCATCTCCTTGTGCTTCAAGGTACGCTTGCATACGTATTTTCCAAAAATCGTAGTGCTCTCCAACAAAACATTGTGGCTTGGTACTGCTACCACCATCTCTAAAAACAGGTTGTGCGGAAGCCATGAGTATTTGATCGAGGAGTAAGTTACCTTAACCCGCTCTGATACCAATTGTAAGTATAGAAGTACGCCTAAGAGGGGGGGGGGGGGTGAGTTAGGTGTTAGTAAATTTTCGTGTTTTAGTGATATGGTAGTTGAATTTTCTGAGTTTAACAAATGCCTACTAATAATAAAGTGCAGAAAGTAAATGGACACTTTAAGATTTATCCTGGTTCCCCTTATAACCCAAGGTACGTTCAGTCCTCTTGCACACCAAAGAGATTGATCCAATACTTGTCAGAAAATGTACAACTCCCACCCTGGGATTCTTGCTACAAACTTCTAACAATACTTCTAAGATAGCACACCACTATCTTAGATTAAGCTATCTTTTACAATTGATACAATAAGGTTTGAATAAGACTAAGGTGAGGTATATTGATAAACAATCCAATAATAATTCAAGTACTTGAGAACCTTTTAGAATGATATGAAATGGAATGCAAGTACTTAGTAAAAAAATCAGAATTATGCTCTAAGTTGTTCAATGTTTTGATTCAAGGATTGTCACTAGTTGATCTGAAGTTATGGGGTATTTATATTCCATAAACATCCCTTCAACTTCGTGGCCATTGATCTAAGAGGTTTGATGAAAAATTACAATGTTCTAGATCCATCCGAGATCTGAAAAATTGTAATGTTTCCAGTTGTATTCGAATACAGTATATGTGTATTCGAATACACCTCTTTGTAAAGTTCAAAAATATTCAAATTTTACATCTTGTATTCGAATACACATTGGTGTAGTCGAATACAGATTAGTGAAAATTAGCCATTGACTTCTCTTGTATTCGACTACAGATGGGTGTAGTCGAATACACATATAGAAATTTTGGCCACTGACTTGAAGTGTATTCGACTACACATAGTTGTACTTGAATACAACATTTAAATTTTTGCCTCTGACTTAAGTTGTATTCGAATACAACATGGTGTATTCGAATACACTTATGTAATTAGTCAAAAATATGATTTTAAATGTTTTGTTAATGTTGTTTTGACTTTTGAAAATATGTTAAATGCATATGTAAATATAACTTGTTCTCATGTATTTGAACTATTGGTTTGAATCATATACCTTTACATTTTATCATCTATTGTTTGGATTTTGGAGCTTATCGTGAAGATATTTGATCTTCTTTTTGATCTTGTTGCATTGTCCATAATCGGTGATTTTTGTCTTCATAAAAAACATTGAGTTTACAATATAGAAACATCTAGATGCATTAATTATTCATATGACATTAGTAAAATTAGAATATGAAAAATTTATGCAGTTGAAAGCTAAGTTGTTACGGCATTTTATTCAAATTTCATGAGTGTTAATCATTCTACATCGTTGTATCATATGTCACGTTATTTAAAACACTACACGTCATCAATTTTTTAGTTAAAAAATCAGAGCGAATGACCAAAATTATCGACTTGTAAAATAGAGGGACCAATTTCATAAATCAGTAAAAATAGGAGGACTAAAACTTCAATTAAGCCTTAACCCTATGATTAAGTCAACACTCTAATATAGTCAACACTCTAATTAAGTAAACTCTCTAATAAGAAGTCAACATTCCAACATCATATGCTCATCATAGTAGACTTATCAATTGACTGAACAAATGCATGACATCATCTTATAATGTCATCCTCCGAGATCTATCTTTTTAAATCAAGATACGTTGAATTAATCTTTAAGATATAAGGATATATATTAAATGTAGATTCTAGATATGCAATGGTAACATTCTCAATGAATACATTTCTCAATATTCAAGTAGAAACTAATCAATACGAAAAAGTGAACTGAGGGAATAAAAAAGACAATGTATCAAGAAGTATAACTACCTGTAGAAGCATACAAAAAATAGTCAAAGCCTAAACATGAAGAGTAATTATTACTATGATATTGCTTTAACAGTCTGTTGCGAACAAGTATACAAATTCTTGTGTCCTTTCTCTCTCTCTCTCTCTCTATCTCTCTCTCTTTCTGCTATTCTAATCTATGACTTTTATGATTCAACTTAATTTTCACTAAACCTGTTGTATAATCGTAAGCTTAATGATTTTATAGAGAACATATCTTTTGGTTAAGCAACTCAAATAATTTTTAGAAATGGGAGAACACAATTCAAACCCTTTTTCTTGTGTTTTCTAGCATCTTCAATGAATATCAGAGTTCGGCCTCTTGACTGAGCACTTTATCATGTAAGAGTAAAGATCAATTAATGTTGGAAACACAGGTGATATGGTTTACATTAGTGTTTCTTTTTCCTCAATCCTATGTTTAAACTTCTTTGAAAACTCTTTTTAAATCTCTTTCAAAACATAGATTGACTAAGATTGATTATTGTATATTGAAATTGCTATATGATAATAGATAAAATGCATTAGTTGTCTGTCTATTTATCAAATGACAATTTCATATCGTTACCAAAGTCATTTGTTGAAAATGTTTTTTATTTTGTAATCACTCTTCAATGATATTTTGAGTAGAAAAAATAATCTCTATATTGAAGTAAATTAATGCTCAAAGAGGTCAATGAAAAAATATTTGCACTATGTCCTTCAAATAGGGTAAACATCTCAAATTCATATATGCATGAGATATATCATCTTAGGTTGAAATTATCTTAGAAAATACTTCATCAAGTGATTTGTTTTCGATATTAGATTGAAACTCTCTTCTCTGTCTCTAAAATATTTGTGTAATTATGTTCTAAAAATTCTCTTTATTTTACTATGTTTCTACTTGTAGTTTTGAAACTTTTAATGGAAAACTAGACAAAACTCGTGTGCTTCAATAAGGAAGAGAAAGATAATAAATGAGAAGAGTTTATATGTTAATACTGAATTTTATTTGTTGATAGGAAGAAGTATTTGTTAATACAATAAAATTGTCAGTACAAAATAATAAAAACATTTTAATGCATTTCAACAATATAAAACTAACCATATGGGGATAAGTTTATTAAAACTTCAATGATCTATGATGCTTGTTCGAATGTATAGGTAACCAATTAGAAAAAATGGTTAGTAATACAATCTCTCCCTAAACAACTCAAATTGTGAATGTTTATTGGTAACAAGTTGATGTTCTTCATAGAAAAAAGGTAACAGGATACACTCTACCTTCCTTGGTTAAAATGAAGATAACATTCAACCATGATGGGTAGATCAATTGGAATCAACCATTTGATCATCATCCTATTGCAAGAAGTAGCACAATGAACTAAGCTGACAGTTCATTCTTCTAATGGGTCAAATGTCCATATCTAGTATGAATCATAGATGATACATATGCAATGATTTTGAAACAAGATTATTTTCGAAGAAGTCAATGATTTGATTTATTTGCTTATTTAAACTTTTCTTCTCTCCAGTATTATTTTCAAAAATAACATTTTTCTCCCACCCCAAATCCCTTTACATCCAAAAGTTTTAAACTTGAAACCCTATAGGAAAAACCAGTTCAATTTCTCATTCTTTATTGAGTCTTTTTCTTCCTAAATAATCCCCTTCTTAAATTGTGTAAACTACATGTTTTTGATGAAGACAAAGATCACCAATTATGGTCAATACAACAAGATCAAAAAGAAGATCAAATATCTTCATTAATAAGCTTCAAATCCATACATTAGATGATAAAATGTAAAGGTATATGATACAAACCAATATTTCAATTACATGAGAACAAGTCATATTTACATATGCATTTAAAGCATTTTCAAAAGTCAAAACAACATTAACAAAGTCTTAGAAATCATATTTTTGACAAAATAATAAAGTGTATTCGAATACAACATCTTGTATTCGAATACAATGCAAGTCAGAAGCAAAAATCTCAAAGTTGTATTCGACTACGACTATGTGTAGTCGAATACACTTCAAGTTAGTGGAAAATTTTCACTAATCTGTATTCGACTACACCAATGTGTATTCGAATACAAGGTGTAATTTTTGAATAATTTTGAACGTTACAAAGAGGTGTGTTCGAATACACATATCCTGTATTCAAATACAACTGGAAACAATGCAATTTTTCAGATCTGGAATGGCTCTAGAACATTGTATTTTTTCATCAAACCTCTTGGATCAATGGCCACGAATCTAAAGAGATGTTTATGGAGTATAAATACCCCATAACTTCAGATCAAAGCATACACAATCCTTGAATCAATACCTTGAACAACTTTGAACAAAATTCTGATTTTTTACAAAGTACTTGCATTTCATTTTCATATCATTCAATAAGGTTCTCAAGTACTTGAATTGTTATTGGATTGTTTATCAATATACCTCTCCTTATTCTTATTCAAACCATATTGTATCACTTGTAAAGGAAAGTAGTACTTTCCTAAAAGTAGCTTCATCTAAGATAGTGGTGTGCTATCTTAGAAGTGTTGTTAGAAGTTTGTAGCAAGAATCCTAGGGTGGGAGTTGTACATTTTCTGACAATTAGTGGATCAATCTTCTTGTGGTGTGCAAGAGGACTGGAGGTACCCTTGGTTATAAGGGGAACCAGGATAAATCTAAAGTGTTCATTTATTTACTGCACTTTATTATTAGTAGACACTTTATTAAACTCAGAAAATTCAACTACCATATCACTAAAAACACTAAAATTTACTAACACCTAATTCACCGCCCCCCTCTTAGGCGTACTTCTTTACTTACAATTGGTATCAGAGCGGGTTAAGGTAACTTACTCCTCGATCAAATACTCATGGCTTCCGCACAACCTGTTTTTAGAGATGGTGGTAGCAGTACCAAGCCACCATGTTTTGTTAGAGAGCACTACGATTTTTGGAAAATACGTATGCAAGCGTACCTTGAAGCACAAGGAGATGACATTTGGGATGCATTTGAAAATGGGCCTCACATTCCAAAAACTGTCATCAATAACAAAGAAGAAATAAAGATAAAAAATTCTTGGACTGAGGATGATAAAAGAAAAGTGTTGTTCGATAAGAAGGCTAGGAATATATTACAATCTGCACTAGGAATGGCTGAATTTTTCCGTATATCTCACTGCAAAACAGCAAAAGAAATATGGGATACGTTGGAAATAACTCACGAAGGCACCATTGAGGTAAAAAGATCTAAACTCAACACACTATCACAAGAATATGAGTTATTTCGAATGCAGCCCGGAGAGTCTATTCTAGACTTACAAAAAAGGTTCTCCCACTTAACCAATCATTTGACAGCACTCGGAAAAATCTTCACCAATGATGAATTAAATCTAAAAGTACTAAGATCATTGACAAGGGCCTGTCAACCAAAAGTGACAGCAATATCCGAAAAGAAAAGCCTATCCAAAATGTCTCTTTCTGCACTATTTGGAAAACTTCAAGAGCACGAAATCGAACTTAGAAGGTTAGAACAAAATGAAAGTCTAGAAAAGAAGACAAAAAATATTGCTCTAAAGACCGAATCAAGAGAACAAATCAAGGATGAAAATTCAGATGAAGATGAAAACATTACTTCTCTTGTTAAGAAATTTGGTAAGTTTCTTAAAAATGACAGAACCTTCAAAAAGAAAAGTTTCAGAAAGAACGATAGTTCTTCTTCAAATCAAAACTTCACTTGCTTTGAATGCGGAAAACAAGGACATATCAAAGCAGATTGTCCAAGCCTTGCTAAGAAGAACGCCATCAAAAAGAAAGACTTCAAGAAGGCATACATAGCTTGGGAAGACAATGAAGTAAGTTCATCTTCAGAAACAAAAAGTGAAGAATGCGCCAATGTTGCATTAATGGCATCACATCAATCAGATAATGAAGAAGAGGTTAGTAATATAGACTCTCCTTATCATAATAAAACTAATAATGAATTAATTATAGAATACAATGATGCTCAAAACGCAATTAAGGAATTACTTATTGAATGTAAAAATCTGTGTAAACTAGTGTCAACACAAAAGAAACAAATCTCAAGTCTACAAGAAAAAGTTGACATTATGGAGAAAAATTCAGAAAAACTAAAACATAATTTTACATGCAATAAATGTGATTCCCTCTCTTTCAAAATAGTTCAATTAAATAGGGTAATTGAACGATACGAAAAGGGACAAATAGGATTAGAAAATGTGTTAAATATGCAAAGATACTCAAATGACAAAAGTGGTCTTGGATATTCAAAATTTGATAAACCAAACTTGAATAAGACTATTTTTGTTAAAGCAAGTAATCAATCTAATCAAGAAAAGACTATAGTTATGAAAAAGGATCATCATTATAAAGAGAGAATTATTCAAAATAAATCTCATATACATGCTACTAAAAATAGATTTAATCCTACTTGTTCTTATTGTGGTCTTCATGGTCATACACCTAATGTCTGTCACATTAGAAACATTAGTGTTCCAAAAGGGCATTACGTGTGGACAAAGAAAGGTACATATACTTTTTCATCTTTCTTCAAGATCTAAAATTTCCTCTTAATAAATTGTTAGAATTAATTTCTTGATGTTTGTTTTCTTTTAATATGTGAATATGTGCCTTACATGTTGAAATTTTCATGAAAAATTTAGTTTTTCAGCAAAAATTCGATAATGTAGCCGAATACAAAATGATTGTATTCGAATACATGCTTTTCCAGAAATTCATGTATTCGAATACAACCCATGTGTAGTCGAATACACGTTCCCAGAACAATGTGTATTTGTACCCTTATTTATATTTATATGTTTGGAATTGTATGCTTCTATATTTTTCCTTCTTTTTGATCATGTCAAAAGGGGGAGCAAAGTTGGTATTGCTGTTGCATTACAAACCTTGTAGGTAGTCAAACAATTTTTCAATTAATCACATACAACGGGGGAGTACGCATCTATTACGGGGGAGCAATGATTCAAATTATACAATCTCTCCACAACAACAACATTTTTTCATAATCAAAAAGGGGGAGAATGTAAACTACATGTTTTTTATGAAGACAAAGATCACCAATTATGGTCAATACAACAAGATCAAATATCTTCATTAATAAGCTTCAAATCCATACATTAGATGATAAAATGTAAAGGTATATGATGCAAACCAATATTTCAATTACATGAGAACAAGTCATATTTACATATGCATTTAAAGCATTTTCAAAAGTCAAAACAACATTAACAAAGTCTTAGAAATCATATTTTTGACAAAATAAATAAGTGTATTCGAATACAACATCTTGTATTCGAATACAATGCAAGTCAGAAGCAAAAATCTCAATATTGTATTCGACTACGACTATGTGTAGTCGAATACACTTCAAGTCAGTGGCAAATTTTCACTAATCTGTATTCGACTACACCAATGTGTATTCGAATACAAAGTGTAATTTTTTAATATTTTTGAACGTTACAAAGAGGTGTATTCGAATACACATATCCTGTATTCGAATACAACTGGAAACAATGCAATTTTTCAGATCTGGAATGGCTCTAGAACATTGTATTTTTTCATCAAACCTCTTGGATCAATGGCCACGAATCTGAAGAGATGTTTATGGAGTATAAATACCCCATAACTTCAGATCAAAGCATACACAATCCTTGAATCAATACCTTGAACAACTTTGAACAAAATTCTGATTTTTTTACAAAGTACTTGCATTTCATTTTCATATCATTCAATAAGGTTCTCAAGTACTTGAATTGTTATTGGATTGTTTATCAATATACCTCTCCTTATTCTTATTCAAACCATATTGTATCACTTGTAAAGGAAAGTAGTACTTTCCTAAAAGTAGTACTTTCCTAAAAGTAGCTTAATCTAAGATAGTGGTGTGCTATCTTAGAAGTGTTGTTAGAAGTTTGTAGCAAGAATCCCAGGGTGGGAGTTGTACATTTTCTGACAATTAGTGGATCAATCTCTTGTGGTGTGCAAGAGTACTGGACGTACCCTTGGTTATATGGGAAACCAGGATAAATCTAAAGTGTTCATTTATTTACTGCACTTTATTATTAGTAGACACTTTATTAAACTCAGAAAATTCAACTACCATATCACTAAAAACACTAAAATTTACTAACACCTAATTCAACCCCCCTCTTAGACGTACTTCTTTACTTACACATTGTACTCTTATATAGATTGTAAGATCTTCTTAAAACATGAATTAATCAACTTCAGTGTTGAAAAGTTCTAAAATCTTATGTTCTTTACATCTGTGAAATGCAGTTAACAAGATGAATTATACAAGGAGATTCACAAAATGCATCCAAAGTTTCACTATATGCAAAACCTAGATGTCAATGGCTTGTGCCTCATTTTTTTTGATTCTCTAGTATTGGATGATCAATTTGGAGGTAATAGCGAAGAAGGGTTGGAACACCTACAATCGTATCAAAGATTTGTCTATGGAAAATTATATATTCAAAAAAAAGTGTCATCCAACAAGTCAAAGACAATTAGAGAAAAGGGAAGACTAAATCAACTCCTTTTTCTTTAGTAGCGTCTGATGAGACAGAAGGTAGCCTCCTGAATATGAAAACTTCTTCATGACTCTCTCAGATGAAAATTCAAAGAAGGAAGACAACTACTAAAGAAACTGTCAATAAAGAGACTTAGTTTATTTATGTATTAGGAATTAGTGATTTAAACATAATATGTGGTATAAATTGATGGATCTAGTTTAGCGAGCCTTTGAAAAACCTTATGACTTTTTTCTCCTTAAAATTTTCTTTGTAGCCCTTTTTGTATGTTAAGTATTGCAATTGTAATGCAATTTGTGTTTGTTACAAATATAATATGAATTATGAATTGAATTCATGTTCTTTTTGCTTTATCCTCTAACTTCAGCTTTACTTACTTTCCTCTGTTTTCTTCTTTGTGACTCCAGTTTTCCTTTTACATTCGTTTTATTCCTCTAATTCTTTTATTTTAGTTTGTTTGAAAATATTTTTAATTGATTGTGATTATCTTCATCCTCTTCGATAACTCTTCATCTCTTTCCACTAATTGTCTCAAACTTCTAAATTGTTCCACATGACATAGTGTTTGTCAAATTTATGTGCATTTTCTTGTCTCAGTTTTCTTTTCTCTCCATGCCCTCATCATTAATTTTCCTTTTTCAAAACAAATTAAAAAATTATGGCTATTTATACCTCAAATGTTTTTCTATTTCCCTATGTGTTTTAGATTCATCTCCCAAAACTTCTTGTGTTGTATTAATCCTCTTTCAAACTCTTATGTTATCGATGTTGGTTTTTCTTAGGGTAGGAAAAGGAAGTCACCTTCCTCTCCTAAGACGAAAGAAATCCCACCATCTGAAGTTGCATCGATGGTGAGTGATGTTCTCTCTCGAATGAAGGAAGCAGTTAAACTCTTAAGGAGTGTTCTTAGATATCTTTATATCTTCTATCTAGGACAATGTTCTTTTAAGATTTATTTTATTTCCCTTATAAGTATTTTTTTTTTGTAATCTTGATTCTTAAATCAATGAAATGTTACCCTTTCATATTTTTTTTTCTATCTCTTTCAATTTTGGTTTTTTGATATTTACTCATTAAATTTTTGTATGCTACGTGATGGTGTTGAATCTGTGTCTGTGTGTTTTTTTGGGTGTCTGATTGTTGTAATTCTTATATATTTTTTGATTTCACCATTTTTGATAATGACATGGGGGTCGTAGAAGATATAGTAATACCATTATTTGTGTGCTTGTGTCAGATTGCATTGTTGGGTGTTTTCTTACCATCTACATCATAGGCATCATGTGCATAATATGTATCAAACGTGTTATCTGGATCTAAATATGAATGTCATTTTCATATCATTTGCATACGTCATTATTATGATAATTGCTTGCAATTCACTCTTGTTTTAAAAGGCTTAACATCCTCTAAAAATACAGTTTGTTCATTTACGCTTAACATCTTAAGAAGAACAATACCCAAATTATTTACACCTTGAGGAATTGTTAATTGTTAATCAATAGACTTTGTAAGAATCCAAAGGCTTAATTGAAGGTGCAAACACGAGAAGGGGGTTGAATTGTGTTTGACTAAGTTGATAAATTTTTCACTTTTTGATTAAATTGGTCTAGACTTCATGATTTACCTGGAATATAAGCAATAACAAAACTAAGGAGTGCAGGAACAAAGTGGCACAAGTAACTTATCATTGTTCACCACTAACTTGGCTACATTCAGTTCCTATACTCAGAAGGATTTAATCCACTAATTCAACATTTTGAATTGAAAAGCACCTGACCCTTCAAGCTAGTCTTGTCAAACAACCGGACAACCCCTAAATTTTGAGGAACACACACCTTGACTATGTAAGCCAAATCTTCTCCACATAATCTGACAACCCATGATTGTTGAAGGCACACTAATGCCACTATCATGTTTGAATACAAAGGTTTGAAATTTGAGTAGTTCCTTCTAACAAGTTGATTAAAACAATGACTATCACACTTTAGGAAAATCATTTAGAAAATATTTCCAAACAAGTGTTTCTCTCTTTGAACTCTAAGATGAATTTGGAATTTTATTCTTGAGTTATTCTACTCTTTTATTGTTTTTCGATGATCTTCTTCTTTATCATTGAATATCTATTTATAGATAAAATCAGGGCTTCAATCTATTCCTTGTTTAATTCTAAATTGTATCTTCATTTCTAACTTGGTCAACAATGATCTTTTTCAAAAATGATCCTGAATAATATACTTTTTGATAATAAGTTCTTTAGCCAATTATTTATTTTTGAATCTAATCTGAGCAGTTCTTCTAGATTGATTTATGTTTGTATTTTGTTCATAATGAGTGTAACACCCCGTTTTTCAAAGCGAGGGTGTATTTTTTTTTCAAAAGAAATTAAAATACAACAGAGAATTAAACAAGGTAAAACCTTTGGATACATATTTTAGTCATTATAATTTACAAACAGCGGGAAAAGTTTTTCAAAATAATTATCTATAACTTCCTTAAGAATTATTTCTCCAACGTTCCTCATTAGCATTTCCTAAGAAATAATTATCTATAACTTCATCCTCATAAATTTTGCCATAAAATATCTCAACGCCTGATTTCCCAAGACCAACAACTAAATCATAAATCATTCGTTGCATCTCTTCTTTTTCACTTCCTATCATTTAATAGGATTCTAAAATTTGATCCTCAAAATCTCCAAACACTTCCATCCTTAACATGAATTATTTATCACTTGTCGGCCTCAACTTCTTCGATTATGAAAGTTTTAAGCATTACTTGGTCCTCCATCCAACCTTGCGAATCCAGTCTAACTCAAATGCTCGACTTTATCCCACAAGGAATTGACTAATCCTCAAAGCGTATTTTATAACGCTCCCTTAACTTCAATACCAGTCTCTTTCATTGACACCTAAGCACCAAATGTTATTCCGAATGGAAGCCTTATCTTCTCAACAATTCCATGATGTTCACATCTCTTTGACAGTTGTCAAACTCATCCAGTTTCATCCTGAAATCTACCCGAAACACATCTAATACTTTTTCTTAACCAAAGTCCTCAACTTAGGTCTTTACTGAAAATCCCTTATCAGTCTAATGTTAATTCATCCATACTCATCATCTTCGAGTTAACACCAACACATAGCTTATGTGTCCTTGGAACCATTTCATAAATTCCATGCCGTCATGACTTGCTTCAACTCTGCCTGATACTCCGTCATCTCGAAGATCTTTTCCATTTCTTGAATCTACTAATCAACTCTTTTCCTGAGTCCTCATCACACTTGAACTTGGAGGATGGTAACGACGAAAATATTCTAACCCTCTTAATCTTAAGAGCACAAATCTCTCTTTCCCTCTTCTCCAGATCCCGCAGAGTCTTTGCAGCAGTTCGTGCAACAACAAAAGCAACCATGTTATTCATAGCCTCCGCCATTTGATCATCCCTGTTAGCATTGGCTCTCGGAGCGTCATCCCTTCTTGGCGGCATGGTTTTCCTTTAAAACCATCATCAAGTAGAGTCTTAACACTACTTCAATAATTCCAGAAATAACTTCCGACCACATCAGCACATAATAATTATTCTAAACTTGACAACTCAAACCACCTAAATCGACACATGATCAGACAACAACTCCTGACCTCCAAACTAGAACCTAAGGTTCCACAGCCCCCAAAGAAAACCAAACCAAAGCTCTGATACCACAATGTAACACCCCGTTTTTCAAAGCGAGGGTGTATTTTTTTTTTCAAAAGAAATTAAAATACAACAGAGAATTAAACAAGGTAAAACCTTTGGATACATATTTTAGTCATTATAATTTACAAACAGCGGGAAAAGTTTTTCAAAATATGAAACCAAAGCATGTCCTGATATCAACACTAATACATATACATCCTTCCAACTTCACATAAAAGTAGCCCCAAAAGAAAGACATAAGTGTCATGGGTGACAGCCTAGTCTGATCATTCTATACATAACAAAAACTATATGCCTTGAGTAATCTCCACGCGCCCCGTGAGATTCTCCTAACGTAGCTCCAATCAAGCACTCCCATCCACATTCCTATCCGGAGGGTACGGTCCGGTAGGGTCATCCTGACTCTCATCTGAGGGCAAAGCCCAGATTTCCACAATAGTTGTAAAGGGTCACCAACCGAAAATTAACAGTTAACACATAACATTTAAGCTTTTAAATGCACAAATAACCTTCTCAACTTATCATGCATCTTAGAAGGATTTTCCATATGCTAAAAGTTCATATAATGCTTGCCAAATGTAAATGAAGATAAAGTTCTCAAAATATCAAGTAATATACAACTGACCAAAACATTGATAAATCGATTGAGAAATCAATTATCTAACTCAAAATAAGATTTTCCACTGAGCCAATCGATTGGGGAAATCCATTTCCTGAAAGTTTTTAGTGAAAATTGAACTCTGGGCTTAAATCAATCGATTGGGTAAATCGATTGACTCAATCGATTGGGTAAATCGATTGACAGACAAGACAAAACCCCTGTAATGAATCCAATCGATTGGACAAATCGATTTTTGGAAGACAAAGCCCCTGACTTGAATCCAATCGATTTACCAAATCGATTTCTTAAATGATTTTGAAATATAACTTACAAAATCGATTGGGTAAATCAATTTCGTGCAAAACAGAGCCCCTGTAACTCATCAAATCGATTGGGTAAATCGATTTCCCTGTATATTCTTTCAAAAATACATAAACCAACTCAATCATATTCAAACACCACTCCAAACCTTAACACTTAGAAATACCCGTACAATCACCACGACATTATGAGTTTCGAAAATGTTTCACAATCTAACATACTATCACACAAATCCAAAACATAACTCTTAGTACAATCAACACAATCACTAATTGAATCAAACATACTTACACATAATTTCAAACCATAACACTTAGCAAAAATCAACACAATCATAATTTGAATCAAACACACTTACACATAAGTTCAAAACATAACACTTAGCAAAATCAACACAATCATAATTTGAATCAAACACACTTACACATAAGTTCAAAACATAACACTTAGCAAAATCAACACAATCATAATTTGAATCAACCACGACACGTGTGCCAAGCACCCTAATGCAATGCGTATATGCCAAAATGCATGGACTCGGAATTCCAAACCAAAACCCTCCTCGAAGGGCCGTAAATCATAATTGTACCGCCTATCGCAGGCCAAAGTACCAATTACCGAGGTGCCACCTATCACGGGTCTGCACGATTTACTAAAAAGCGTAAACCATAATTGTACTGCCTATCACGGGCCCGTACCTTTTACCAAGGTGCCACCTATCACGGGTCTGCACGGCTTACTAAAAAAGAACGTAAATTGTAAATGTATCGCCTATCACAGGCCAAAGTACTCTTTACCAAGGTGCCACCTATCACGGGTCTGCACAATTTACAAAAAAACTGTAAATCGTAAAAGTACCGCCTATCACGGGCCAAAGTACTATTTACCGAGGTGCCACCTATCACGGTTCTGCACAATTTACAAAAACGTAAATCATAAATGTACCGCCTATCACAGGCCAAAGTACTATTTATCAAGGTACCACCTATCACGGGTCTGCACGATTTACAAAAAGCATGAAAATGCATGAGCGTATACTGACTCCATTCACAACGATCATTAAGCAAATGCAGATATTAAAAGATTCCCCATTTTTAACACTCATTTGACTTAAACGATTTTCACAACAGAACATTCAGTAAATGAGACATTAAGAGATTCCCCATTCTTAATACTCATTTAACTTAACGATTTTCCAAAAAAAACATTAAGTGAACACACTTTACCAGGGTGTAGTCTCTCACGGACAAACACCATTTTCCAAAAACGTGAGTCGTAAACGTACCACCTATCACGGGTCTGTACTGTTTACCGAGGTGCCACCTATCACGGGTCTGCACAACTTACCAAAAACATAAACCATAAACGTACTGCCTATCACGGGCCCGTACTGTTTATCGAGGTGCCACCTATCACGGGTGTGCACGGTTTACTAAAACAAAATTTTAAGTAAACAAGACATTAAGAGATTCCCCATTCTTAATACTCGTTTAACTTAATGGTTTTCAAATTCCGCACAAAACAAACTCAAACGTACTTTCACATTCGATCCATAACACACACAAAATCATTTTTCCACACCAACCACACAGAACACATCTCAAACATGTTATCAAATTCAATCCAAATCCATCAACGATTCACACCAAATCACATCAATCAACAACAAGTTTCATATACTCGAAATCACACATAATGGGTTTAAAATTCATTCTCCACAAAACGTTACTTAAACCCTAACCAAATTCTTTTCCACATAACCACAAGTAAGTCCCTAAATGCAAACTAAAAGTTTGGAAGGAGCCTTTACCTTCACTTTAGCTTTTTCGTTCGATTACGGTACCGTGAGTAAATCCGGTAAATTTTCTGCTCGCAACGCCGCTTCCAAAGTTGGTCCACTAGAACCGTAGCACGGAGGTGAGCAACCTTCCCTTCTATCACTTCTTGAAACGACGCTTTGATCTAGATGAAACGGAGAGGTTTGTGTTTGAATCCCTAATACCGTTTTTCTTCGTTTTCGAATCAAAGGGGAAGAGTGAAGTTGAGTAATCCTTGTCCTATCACCCACTATCAATTTCGAACTCAAAGGAAAGAAAAGAGAGCAAAAACGAACAACAATGGAGGAAGGGAGAAGAAGGGGGTTCTTGCGCAGAGGAAGAAGAAGAAGTTCTGTTTTCTTTTTCCTTTTTCCTTCCTTCTATTCTCTCTCCTCTCTATTTCCTTTTCTTTCTTTTCTAATTTTCTTTTCTTTTTCCCTCCACACAAACATATATATATATATAACTTATAACTTAACAAATATCTAGATATTTATTAAAATTACCATTTCACCCATAACCTCTCCAATCCACTTTTGTCAAAAATATCTACCCTCGTCGCAACTCAATTGATAGACAATTTTTTCTGCAACCAGATATATTTATAACAAAATTGCCCGGTATTAAATCCTTCGTAACGGAAGTAAATTATTTCCCGACAAATAATTTCAATCCAATTTCCAAAAATATATTTTCGGCCTTTAACTCACTAAATACCAAAAACTGGGTTAAAAGCCTAAGCAATTTAACACAAAATACCCTAAAATTGTATAACTTAGGATTTAAAACTACGGGTCTTACAATGAGTTTGTAAATTCATCAAATTGATAATGTTTGTATTTTGTTATGATTGCTTTCACAAGTTCTTTAGATTAAACTTCCTTCCTATTACTTTCTTTGATCTAGACAAGAACATAGTGTTGGAATGGTTCTTGAACTTTCACGAGTAGGAATATGACTATGTCCAATTCAGTAGTTTTTCCTTTGTCAAAATCTGAATCATGTCTTTACAAATAATAAATGTAGCTTTTTGAGAGTGTTTCTTCTTGTAAACAATTCTTGATCACATCTTCTTGTAGATAAATCTTAATTAAATCTTCGTATAAATAATTTATATCTTCTAGTGATAAGTCTTGATCGAATATTCTTGAATGTAATTCATATCTTCTTGTGATAAATCTTGATCAAACCTTCTTGTAAATAATTTGTATCTTCATGTGTAAAGCTTGATCAAATCTTCTTGTAAATAATTCATATCTTCTTGTGATAAATCTTGATCAAATTTTCTTTTTAATTGTCTTCAAAAACACAAATCTTCTTTCATACTCCATGAAGTCAAATATATTGTTCTCATAAAATACTTTTGTTAACATCAAAACTCTAAGAATAAAACCAACTTAGTTCCAACATTAAGATCCTAAGAATCAG
>JBBPBR010000008.1:40812755-40882034 GCA_037974775.1 Cicer pinnatifidum | reverse complement strand
ATGTATATATCTCAAACGCACACAATCCAAATAATTTACGTTGTTTGACAATCATATTTATAAATATAATATTTCATTTGAATATATAATAACAACAATTATTCAAGAAAATATAATAAAATAATATTTTTAAAGAATATAAATTCAAACAATCATAAAAATGGTAATTTAACAAACAACAATAAATAAATCAATTTATAATTTATTATTACAATTCATAAAATCTCAATTTTAATAGAGTTAGATTCTCGACAAAAATATATTTTTATAAGAAAATACCAATCAAAATATCTAACTCTTTTTCCATTCTAAATTTCCAAAATAAATATACCATGAAAGTTTAAAGGGTGTGATTACCTTCCTTGTGGCGTTATTTCATAAGAACGTTCTTGATCTATTGTTTGCTAATGATCGTTACTACAACCGCTAGTACTTTAACTACTCTTTATTTGGATATACGTCTATTTTTTAGGTTTATATTTCTTCTCTTTTTTTTCTTCTTTCTATCCGCATGTTATCCTTAGTAATTGTATATATATACATTCTACTAATTAGAAAATTCACTACGTGAAAAATAGGATTTTACAGCAATTTTTTTAATCCATTTACATAGCTTTTTCATAAAAAAAAGCGTTGTGGAATCGAGCGCTGTAAAAGATAAAACAGCATTCTTTTTATAAAAAAAACGCTATAAAACATGTAGATATAATGCGTGCTTGTTATGCACATTTTAAAGCGCTTTTTCAAAAAAACGTTGTAAAATGCGCGCACATAATATGCACTATTATGCACATTTTACAGCGCTTATTTAAAAAAGCGCTGTAAAATGTGCACATATAATGTGCACCCAATATATGCATTATATGTGCACATTTTACAACACTTTTTTTGAAAAAACGCTGTAAAATGTGCACCCAATATATGCATTATATGTGCATATTTTACAGCGCTTTTTCAAAAAAGCGCTGTAAAAGGTGTAATTTTTTTTTTTTTAAAAAAAAAACGTTGTAAATAAAATTTTTGAAAAGCGCTTTTTAGCTTTTTATGGCATTTTTTTAGAAAGCGCTGTCTTTTAATTTTTTTTTTCCAAAATTATTTTGATCCAGAATCAGTTCACAATCAGTTCAAATACATATTCAGAATTAGTTCACACAATCAGTAGACAAAAACAGAATTGTGTAACTTTTCTTTATATATTAATTTACAACAGAATATTCAGATACATATATATATAACTTAATTAATTACATATACATTGGACATATATTGTACAACAACACATAGATAAATATACATGTTCATATATTGTGTCCTATGATCATATACATATAACTAACAGAATATAACTAGCTACCATATAATATTCAGATCCCTTGCAGCATGCTATTTCCCAGAAAATCAAATAATGTTCATTTCAAGCACATACTGACACCAGTCTTCCTTTAATTCCATTAGATCTTCCTCAGAGTATGATGAACTGGAATTGTCAAAGTACTGTGCAATATAAAAATTGAACATATTAAGTTAGAATCAAATATATAGATACTTTATATATGAAAATCATATAATGAAAATACCGTACCGTTTCTGGGATAATAGTTTTATTCATGTAAACAATCTCCTTCATGAATCGCAATACATAGTACCCACAGTCGATGTTGTTTGTTTGACGAGGGCACTGTAAAATAAAACATATAAGTCAATAAAATATTTGTGCATTGATCGTAAAGGCATATATTTGTAAATAAAAATTTAAAGGCATATATTTCAAACCTTTATTGGAATCCATGTGATGTTATTAGACTTTTGCTTCGACACTGTTGCACCTCTTTGAGCTCGAAAAACTTGTAAAGCACTATTGAATAAATAAATGTGATTATTATAGCATTAACAAACACATTATTTATATATATATGTAAGAAATAAATGAATATTACTTACGTGTCGAACATAGTCTTTATATCGGAGTGATTGTTGTAATTGCCATGCAAGGGATCCAAATAGTATATAACTTCAGAGGTCGCATTGATTGCAAATAGCACCCAATGTGCCCTACAACAACAAAAATTTGGTTAAGCAATTTTGTTTATACACAACTAATAAATTAAAATCTCATCAATTAAAAAAGATATAAATAAATAATATATAATTACGTACCTTGAATTATATGGTGCGAAGAACAATTTATCCTTTTCTATATTTCCTAATAACATATCTACAATATAATTCTTTACATTTACTGGATCGAGTTTGCACATCGACAGCTTATGCGGAGACAAGAATGAGTATTTATTTGACAATTTGTGCGTGCACACAACCTTCTCATACAAAAACCTTCAATGAAAATTTTAAACTAGATTAATTACCACTACATTTAATTAATTACCAATAAATGCAATTAAAAGTATTTTTTACCTTATATACAAGTTGATGACAGTAGCACTCAGCTCCTTATGGTTGAGAAGTTCGTAAATGTGCCCCTTTTCGAGAAATTCTTCATACTCATCTTCGAATATAGCTTTATTCATGGGTATGATGTGCGAATCGTCGTTGCTGCCCATGTTCCTTTTTACTTGGATGTCAAGACACACCCCGTATTTAGCAAGGCATGGTTGACTTATTTTAGGAGCAGCAGCGACCGATTGTCCTCGATCCAGTTTTCTAGCTGCAACTTTGGCAGCTTTATTACCCTCCAAATTTTGTACTCTCTTCACATATAGGACATTCACACTGACCTTTAATGCTATATCCTGATAAATTACCATATGCTGGAATATCATTAATTGAGTCGAACAACATAGCCCTCAAATTGAAATATTCTTTCTTATACCCATCATAAACTTCCACACCTGTCTCCCACATAATTTTTAAATCTTCTATTAAAGGAGTCAAGTATACGTCGATATCATTCCCCGGTTGTTTGTGTCCAGAAATTAACAGAGACAACATCATAAACTTACGCTTCATACATAACCATGGAGGTAGGTTACAAATCAACAAAATCACAGGCCACGTGCTGTGTGAGATGCTTTGAAGACCATGTGGATTCATTCAATTAGTAGAAAGTGCAAGTCTTAGATTTCTTGACTCTATCCCGAATTCAGGATACTCGTGATCAATTTTTGCCCATTGTGGGGAATCTGCAGGGTGTCAAAACATTCCATCTCTAATTCTTTCATTTGCATGTCATGTCAAGTGTTTTGAATCTTCTTCACTGCGATACATGCACCTAAATCTTGGTATTATAGGAAAATACCACACGACTTTTGCTGGAGTAGATTATTTCTTCCTATATCGAGAGACGTTGCATTTCGGACACACCTTAAGTAATTCATATTCGTTTTGAAATAAAATGCAATCGTTAGGACACACATGAATCCTTTCGTAACTCATGCCAATAGAGCACAAAATCCGTTTAGCCTCGTAGGTTCGACTGCGAAGTTCATTATCATCTGGCAACATATCTTTTATGAGTGTTAATAATTCTGTGAAGCTTTTATCAGACCATCCATTACTCGCTTTTAAGTTGTACAACTTTAATATCACCGACAGTCTTGTGAATTTAGTACAACCATTATATAATGGTTTCTCTACATCACTCAACAAACTTTCAAACATTTTAGGACAATCTCGAAGATCTTCTTCAACTGCTTTTGCAATCTCCTCAACTCGGTCCGGCTCATATGTATCTGTATCGAAGTCAGTTGAAGCAGATATTGAACCATTTTCAAAATTAATGTTTCCTTTTTTTTCATCTCACCATATCTTATCCAACATGTGTAGCTTTTCAATTCCATTACATACTAAATGTCCTTCCAATTCATCTTCTCTAACGCATTTTCCAAAACAACATTTTAAACAAGGACAAACGACTCTATTTGGATCTTTTGCATTCTTCACTGCAAACTCAACAAACTCCTTCAATCCATTTTCATACTCTTTTGACAATCGATTGGCATACATCCATTTACGATCCATATTATATGACCTATATAAATGCAGTTACAAAAATAATAAGCTACTGAACAGATCAACAAATTTCAAAAAGAAACTAATATCAACATATCTAATAACAATTTCAGAACATAAAAGATTTCAAAACAGAACAGATCAACATATTTCAAAAAAAAAAAGATTTAATATATAACAATTTATTAGTTTTCAATTATTAAAAAACTAAAGATTTTTTGACAAAATTAAACAAATTAATAAATACCTGAGACAACGTAGATGGCCGCACAGTACGTAGAGGATATGAGGGTTCCCAGAGTAGAGGTGATGAGGGTTCGTAAATTTGTTTTAAATTTTTATTTATTTATTTAAAAGTAAATGATTTTTATTTAAAATGAATGATTTTACAACGCTTGTGAAAAAAGCGCTGTAATAGGTAATTAAATTATTTGAAAGCGCATGTCTTTTACATCGTTTGTGAAAAAAGCGCTGTAATATGTAATTTAATTATTTGAAAGCGCATGTCTTTTATAGCGTTTGTGAAAAAAGCGATGTAATAAGTAATTTAATTATTTGAAAGTGCATGTCTTTTACAGCGCTTGTGAAAAAAGCGCTGTAAAATAATACGTGAAGGCGCTTCAGTTTACAGCGCTTTTGTACAAGCGCTGTAAAAGCCTTGTAAACATTATGCGCAAACGCTATATGACCCTACAACAGCGCTTTTTTCACAGCGCTTGTCAAAAAAGCGCTGTGATAGGCTCCGTTATTTTTAAAATATATTTACAACAGCGCTTGTATTTAGTAAGCGCTGTAAAAGGAGCGCTATTAAATGACATTTTTGGCGTAGTGATTTCCTATATCTCCTATGTTTAATCACTAGCTGGTGGTTTGTTCCACATAAAGTGAAGAATTTGTTTAAAAGAACATATATGTCCAGATTTTGTTAGTTATGACTACCTATACACATGTCAACTATCACCATATAAATTGCATGGTTTGTTTAATTCTGAAAACGGTAACAAGCAGATTCTATGATTGTTAATCGGACAATTGGTTAAGACATGCTCGAATCCTATTATGTGGTCATATAGGAGGATAATTAATTTTACTAAGTATCGTGCGCATATAGATGATAATAATAATAATAATAATAATAACAATAATAATAATAATAATAATAATAATAATAATAATAATAATAATAATAATAATAATAATAATAATAATAATAATAATATATAATTTTAGATTATTTTTAAATTTTAATATCGAAAATTTTAATTGTTTCTAATCTTTTATTTTAGGATGTTACACAATCCATTCTTTATTTTTGTCATGCCTCTCAAGCTGGGGGGGACATTTTGGTCCTCAACGGACAACAAGAAAACTCTTAGACTCAGGATTCTTTTGGCCCACTTTGTTTAAATATACTTTTGAAACTTACAAAATTTGTGAACAGTGCCAAATAGCAGGAACAACAATCACTTGTAGGAGTGAGATACCTCAACAACCTATGCTTTTATGTGAAGTATTTTATGTGTGGGGCATTGACTTTATGAGCAATTTTCTTGTGTCTTTTGGTTTTGTCTACATTTTACCAGTTGTTGCAGCAATATCCACTAGGACTAATGATTCTAAAGTTGTTGCAGGTTTTATCAAATCAAATATTTTTTGCAGGTTTGGAATACCCGGGCCATCATAAGTGATCAAGGCACTCATTTTTGCAACCGCACCATGGACGCTTTGCTTCAAATGTATGGGGTTGTGCACAAAGTTTCTACACCTTATCATTCCGAGACTAATGGGAAAGCTGAACTCTCAAACAGAGAAATCAAACAGATCTTAGAAAAGATGGTGCAACCAAATAGGAAAGTTTGGAGTCATCGACTTGAAGAAGCTCTTTGGGCTCATAAAACAACCTAGAAAACACCAATAGGGATGTCCCCTTGTTGACTTGTGTTTGGTAAGGAATGCCACCTCCCAATGGAAATAGAGCATCGTGCTTATTGAGCGATCAAAAGTTGTAACCTTGAGATAGAGAAAGCAGGTTTGGAGAGAAAACTTCAATTGCAACAACTTGAAGAGCTTAGACATGAAGCTTATGAGAACTCTCGGATTCATAAGGAGAAACTTCGATCCAAGTGGATTGGCCCTTTTGTTATTACTAATATTTTTCCTCATGGTGCAGTGGAAATAAAAAGTGAAAACACTGAGAAAGTGTTCAAAGTAAATGGACAACGCCTCAAGCTTTTCCATGAGAGCTATGTGCTTGAAGATACTACCATAGAAGAACTCTCCTTCTAAAAGCCCACCTACACTAAAGCTTGAATAGGGAACTCCCTTTCCTTACTCTTATTTTATACTTGTTACTTTCATTGAGAACAATGTGTAATTTAAGTGTGGGAGTATTATTTAGGATTTTATTTGTTACATTTCAAAAAATTAAAAAATAAATGATTTTATTTGTTTTATTTCAAAAATAATAATAATAATTAAAAATGGACACTGCACTGCATGCTTTTTCATCAGATTTGTTGGTTGTAAATGTTGTGAGTTTGTTTGGACTGACTTGATTGGATAATATCTTTGCGTTCTTGGTAAAATAAATTGGATTAAAATGCTAAATTTTGTATCATTTGTGATAGATCATTAACCTTTGTGAGATTTTTGAGCCTTATTATGAATGGAATACATTTTTCCATCTTTTCTTTCTTGTGTGTTATCTCACTCATGATTGCTAGTTACGCTAGAACTTGACTTGACTCTTGTCCGCGTGCATATATTGAAATGATCTAGGCATTTGTTTCTTGTTAAGCTACTATCCAAATAAGCTTACCCTACAATTATCCATTTGTTTAAGCCCCTTTGAGCCTAATTATCCCATACTTTGTTTTATAGCTCATTACAAGCCTAAAAGTGAAAAACAATGAATTGACCCAATCTTGGGGGATAAAGGAGTATTTCTTTAAATAAGTGTGGGAGTGCTCAACTTGTTTGTTTAAATTTGAGGGTTATAAATAAATATTTTTTTAAAAAAAAATAAGAAAGAAAAAAAATATTAGGAATAAAATGAGGAAAATGGTTGTGTTATGAGCAAAGAGAGTGAGAATAAAAGTCAATGATATTTTGTTTAGTTACTTTTTATTGTTGTTTTTCTCTTTTAATCATTACTCATTTATTTCTTTGATTTTCAGCCCTAGTCTCCTTAGGATTATCTCACCCTTACCTTGACCACGTTACAACCTGAATAAAGACCTTTTGATCATTATGTGCATGTGTTTCAAATATAGATTATAGAAGCTTGTCAAGCCTATGTTAGTGCTAGCTTTCATGATGTGCTTTGAGTATAAACAGTAGCTCAAACACTCTGAGTGTAAACACTTTGAGAGAATTTTATATCTTGGGAGGACTCTACCACTTTTATGATGCATTCTTTATTTTGCTTGTCCTCTTGTTTGCCTTGGTTGTGATAAAAAAAACTATTCATGATTGACTTAAGCTAGAAATATATTTTTTTTTCTCTCACCACTTTGTATTCGTAAGAATATTTGGAATCGTATGCATTGCGTTGCTCAAAGTGCAAAAGCTTAAGTGTGGGGAGAATTTGATCATTGCATTTAGGCACATGTTTCTAGATTTTTAGTTTGGTTTTTTAACAATGATTTATAGCTTAGAATAATTTTTTAGCTTGTTTCTAAACTTTGGGTCGAAATTGAATTATAATTTTATTATTTGCATTTTGACCCTTGCTCGCTCTGTAGGCCATAGCTTGAGCTCTGGATATCGGATTGGCGCATACGAGCAGACGTTGGAAAGCTAACACTACGCCAAAAATGATATTTAACAGCGCCCCTTTTACAGCGCTTGCAAAACACAAGCGCTGTTGTAAATGTATTTGAAAAATAACGGAGCCTTTTACAGCGCTTTTAATCACAAGCGCTGTAAAACAAGCGCTGTTGTAGGTTATATAACGTATGCGCATAATGTTGTAAGGCTTTTACAGCGCTCTTAAAAAAAGCGCTGTAAAATGAAGCGCTCTCGCGTATGATTTTACAGCGCTTTTTTCACAAGCGCTGTAAAAGGCATGCGCTTTAAAATAATTGAACCACCCTTTACAGCGCTTTTTTCACAAGCGCTATAAAATACAAGCGCTTTCATTGAATTTAACTACCTATTACAGCGCTTTTATTGATAAGCGCTGTAAAAGACATAAATTTCAAATAATTATATACGTTGGGAACCCTCATATCCTCTACATCTTTCATCACCTCTACTCTGGGAACCCTCATACCCTCATATCCATTACGTGTTGTGCCGCCATCTACCTATTACGTGTTGTCTCAGGTATTTTTTTTTTAACTAGATTTTTTTTATCAAATTAAAAATTCATACCACTTGATCTGTGTTAAATCTCTTCAACTAGTCAAAAACTCATACCACATGATCTGTTCTGTTTTTAAAATAATTGATTGATATTGGTTTCTTTTTGAAACTTGTTGATATGTTTTGAAAGCTTATTAGTTTTGTAACTGCATTTATATAGGTGGTATAATATGGATAGGAAATGGATGTCAGCCAATCGATTGTCAAAAGAGTATGAAATTGGAGTGAAGGAGTTTGTTGAGTTTGCAGTGAAGAATGCAAAAGATCCAAATAGAGTAGTTTGTCCTTGTTTAAAATGTTGTTTTGGAAAACGTGTTAGAGAAGATGAATTAGAAGGAAATCTAGTATGTAATGGAATTGATCAAAGCTACACATGTTGGATAAGACATGGTGAGAAAAAAAAAAGGAAACATTAATTTTGAGAATAGTTCGACATATGCTTCAACTGACTTCGATACAGATACATATGAGCCGGATCGAGTTGATGAGATCGCAAAAGCAGTTGAAGAAGATCTTCGAGATTGTCCTAAAATGTTTGAAAGTTTGTTGAGTGATGCAGAGAAAGAATTATATAATGGTTGTACTAAATTCACAAGACTGTCGGCGATATTAAAGTTGTACAACCTAAAAGCGAGTAATGGATGGTCTGATAAAAGCTTTACAGAATTATTAACACTCATAAAAGATATCTTGCCAGATGATAATGAACTTCCCAGTCGAACCTACGAGGCTAAAAGGATTTTGTGTTCTATTGGCATGAGTTACGAAAGGATTCATGCGTGTCCTAATGATTGCATTTTATTTCGAAATGAATATGAACTACTTAAGGCGTGTCCGAAATGCAATGTCTCTCGATATAAGAAGAAAGAATCTACTCCAGCAAAAGTCGTGTGGTATTTTCCTATAATACCAAGATTTAGGCGCATGTATCGCAGTGAAGAAGATTCAAAACACTTGACATGGCATGCAGATGAAAGAATTAGAGATGGAATGTTTCGACACCCTGCAGATTCCCCACAATGGGCAAAAATTGATCACGAGTATCCTGAATTCGGGATAGAGTCAAGAAATCTAAGACTTGCACTTTCTACTGATGGAATGAATCCACATGGTCTTCAAAGCATCTCACACAGCACGTGGCCTGTGATTTTGGTAATATATAACCTACCTCCATGGTTATGTATGAAGCGTAAGTTTATGATGTTGTCTCTGTTAATTTCTGGACCCAAACAACTGGGGAATGATATCGACGTATACTTGACTCCTCTAATAGAAGATTTAAAACGTATGTGGGAGACAGGTGTGGAAGTTTATGATGGGTATAAGAAAGAATATTTCAATTTGAGGGCTATGTTGTTCGGCACAATTAATGACTTTCCAGCATATGGTAATTTATCAGGATATAGCATTAAAGGTCAATGTGCATGTCCTGTATGTGAAGAGAGTACAAATTGGATGCGGTTGAAACATTGTAAGAAGAATGTGTTTCTTGGACATCGTAGATTTTTACCTTATAGTCATCAGTATCGTTGGTGGAGAAATGCATGTAATGGAAAATCAGAGGAAGGTAAAGCTCCTTTACCACCGACTGGATATCAAATACTTGAAAAAGTACAAGGTTTGACCAATAAATTTGGCAAACCTTTTGCGGGAGAGCTGGTCAAAACTGGGTGGAAGAAAAAGTCAATTTTCTTTGAATTACCATATTGGAAGTCATTGTATATAAGACATTTCCTCGATGTGATGCATATTGAAAAAAATGTATTTGATAGTGTTATTGGTACGTTACTCAATGTTCCAGGAAAGTCTAAAGACGGCATCAACGCAAGATTGGACTTGGTCGATATGGGAATAAGAAATGAATTGGCTCCAGTAAAGAAAGGAAATCGCACATATCTACCTCCAGCCGCTCATACTCTATCTGGATGAAGACAATGTAAAGAAATACATTGTAAATATGTTTTTAGGAAATATTTCAAAGGATAAATTGTTCTTAGCACCATATAATTCAGGGTACGTAATTTTATCTTTTTTAATTGATGAGAATTTAATTTATTAGTTGTGTATAGACCAAATTGTGTAACCAATTTTTTGTTGTTGTAGGGCACATTGGGTGCTATTTGCAATCAATGCCATCTCTGAAGTTGTATACTATTTGGATCCCTTGCATGGCGATTACAACAATCACTCCGAAATCAAGACTTTGTTCGACACGTAAGTAATATTCATTTATTTTTGTTACACATATATATAAATAAGTGTTTGTTCATGCTAAAATAATCACATTTATTCATTTTATAGTGCATTAAAAGTTTTTCGAGCTCAAAGAGGTGCGGTAGTGTCGAAGCAAAAGTCTAATAATATTACATGGATCCCAATAAAGTGCCCTCGTCAAACAAACAATATCGACTGTGGGTACTACGTATTGAGATTCATGAAGGAGATTGTTGACAAGAATAAAACTATTATCCCAGAAACGGTACGGTATTTTGATTATATGATTTTCATATATAAATTATCTATATATTTGAAACTAACTTAATATAATATGTTCAATTTTTATATTGCAGTACTTTGAACATTCCAGTCCTTCATATTCTGAGCAAGATCTGATGGAATTAAAGGAGGAATGGTGTGAGTATGTGCTTGAAATGAAAATTATTTGATTTTCTGGGAAATAGCATGCTGCAAGGGACTGAATATTATATGGTGCATAGTTATTATATGTATATGATCATAGGACAGTATATAAACTTGCATATAAATATGTTGTAAATTAGATTCAATGTATATTCATACCAAATATGTTGTAAATTAGATTCAATGTATATTCATACCAAATATGTTGTAAATTACTGTGTATCATTGTTCTGGTTCTGGTTGTGTTACTGATTCTGTTTCTGTATCATTGTTCTGGTTCTGGTTCTGGTTCTGGTTCTGGTTCTAATATTAGTGATTCAGGATGTGTTGTGTTGTGTGAACTGGTTCAAACTAATTTTGGATAAAAAGATAAAAGACAGCGCTTTATAAAAAAAGTGCCATAAAAAGCTAAAAAGCTAAAAAACGCTTTTAAAATATATACAGGGTTAAAAAAAAAAAAAAAAATAACACCTTTAACAGCGCTTTTTACAAAAAGCGCTGTAAAAGGCACCCAAATATGTATTATGGGTATGCCTTTTACAGCGCTTTTTGTAACAAGCGCTGTAAAAGGCACCCCAAATATGTATTATGGGTATGCCTTTTACAGCGCTTGTTACAAAAAGCGCTGTAAAAGGCACCCCAAATATGTATTATGGGTATGCCTTTTACAGCGCTTGTTACAAAAAAGCGCTGTAAAAGGTACCCAAAATATGTATTATGGGTATGCCTTTTACAGCGCTTGTTACAAAAAAGCGCTGTAAAAGGTACCCAAATATATGAACTGTGGTATGCCTTTTACAGCGCTTGTTGTAACAAGCGCTGTAAAAGGTGCATAATAAGCGCGCGTTATAAATGGTGCCTTTAAGAGCGCTTTTTTGAAAGCGCTGTTGTAGCTTTTACAGCGCTCGAATCTACAGCGCTTTTTTTTTTGAAAAAGCGCTGTAGAAGGCTTAAAAAAAGCGCTGTAAAAGACAATTTTTGGCGTAGTGTGGATGCACAAGATTGCTTAAAAACCCTAATTAGACAAGAATAAGCCTAGGGAGGACGAAAATGACCTAAATGTTCATCCAATGACCCAAATGAACTTATTGGATGCACAAGATTGGTTAAAAACCCTAATTGGACAAGAATAAGCCTAGGGAGGACGAAAATGACCTAAATGTTCATCCAATGACACAAACACACCTATTGGATGCACAAGATTGGTTAAAAACTTTAATTGGACAAGAATAAGCCTAGGGAGGACGAAAATGACCTAAATGTTCATCCAATGACACAAATGAACTTATTGGATGCACAAGATTGCTTAAAAACCCTAATTGGACAAGAATAAGCCTAGGGAGGACGAAAATGACCTAAATGTTCATCCAATGACACAAATACACCTATTGGATGAACAAGATTGGTTAAAAACCCTAATTGGACAAGAATATGCCTAGGGAGGACGAAAATGACCTAAATGTTCATCCAATGACACAAATGAACTTATTGGATGCACAAGATTGGTTAAAAACCCTAATTGGACAAGAATAAGCCTAGGGAGGACGAAAATGACCTAAATGTTCAACCAATTACACAAATGAACTTATTGGATGCACAAGGTTGGTTAAAAACCCTAATTGGACAAGAATAAGCCTAGGGAGGACGAAAATGACCTAAATGTTCATCCAATGACACAAACACACCTATTGGATGCACAAGATTGGTTAGAAACCCTAATTGGACAAGAATAAGCCTTAAGAGGACGAAAATAACGGAGCCTTTTCTAGCGCTTTTAATCACAAGCGCTGTAAAACAAGCGCTGTTGTAGGTTATATAACGTATGCGCATAATGTTATAAGGCTTTTACAGCGCTTTTTAAAAAAGCGCTGTAAAATGAAGCGCTTTCGCGTATGCTTTTACAGCGCTTTTTTCACAAGCGCTGTAAAAGGCATGCGCTTTAAAATAATTGGACCACCTTTGACAGCGCTTTTTTCACAAGCGCTATAAAATACAAGCGCTTTCATTGAATTTAACTACCTATTACAGCGCTTTTATTGACAAGCGCTGTAAAAGACATAAATTTCAAATAATTATATACGTTGGGAACCCTCATATCCTCTACATCTTTCATCACCTCTACTCTGGGAACCCTCATACCCTCATATCCATTACGTGTTGTGCCGCCATCTACCTATTACGTGTTGTCTCAGGTATTTTTTTTTTAACTAGATTTTTTTTATCAAATTAAAAATTCATACCACTTGATCTGTGTTAAATCTCTTCAACTAGTCAAAAACTCATACCACATGATCTGTTCTGTTTTTAAAATAATTGATTGATATTGGTTTCTTTTTGAAACTTGTTGATATGTTTTGAAAGCTTATTAGTTTTGTAACTGCATTTATATAGGTGGTATAATATGGATAGGAAATGGATGTCAGCCAATCGATTGTCAAAAGAGTATGAAATTGGAGTGAAGGAGTTTGTTGAGTTTGCAGTGAAGAATGCAAAAGATCCAAATAGAGTAGTTTGTCCTTGTTTAAAATGTTGTTTTGGAAAACGTGTTAGAGAAGATGAATTAGAAGGACATCTAGTATGTAATGGAATTGATCAAAGCTACACATGTTGGATAAGACATGGTGAGAAAGAAAAAAAAGGAAACATTAATTTTGAGAATAGTTCGACATATGCTTCAACTGACTTCGATACAGATACATATGAGCCGGACCGAGTTGATGAGATCGCAAAAGCAGTTGAAGAAGATCTTCGAGATTGTCCTAAAATGTTTGAAAGTTTGTTGAGTGATGCAGAGAAAGAATTATATAATGGTTGTACTAAATTCACAAGACTATCGGCGATATTAAAGTTGTACAACCTAAAAGCGAGTAATGGATGGTCTGATAAAAGCTTTACAGAATTATTAACACTCATAAAAGATATGTTGCCATATGATAATGAACTTCCCAGTCGAACCTACGAGGCTAAAAGGATTTTGTGTTCTATTGGCATGAGTTACGAAAGGATTCATGCGTGTCCTAATGATTGCATTTTATTTCGAAATGAATATGAACTACTTAAGGCGTGTCCGAAATGCAATGTCTCTCGATATAAGAAGAAAGAATCTACTCCAGCAAAAGTCGTGTGGTATTTTCCTATAATACCAAGATTTAGGCGCATGTATCGCAGTGAAGAAGATTCAAAACACTTGACATGGCATGCAGATGAAAGAATTAGAGATGGAATGTTTCGACACCCTGCAGATTCCCCACAATGGGCAAAAATTGATCACGAGTATCCTGAATTCGGGATAGAGTCAAGAAATCTAAGACTTGCACTTTCTACTGATGGAATGAATCCACATGGTCTTCAAAGCATCTCACACAGCACGTGGCCTGTGATTTTGGTAATATATAACCTACCTCCATGGTTATGTATGAAGTGTAAGTTTATGATGTTGTCTCTGTTAATTTCTGGACCCAAACAACCGGGGAATGATATCGACGTATACTTGACTCCTCTAATAGAAGATTTAAAACGTATGTGGGAGACAGGTGTGGAAGTTTATGATGGGTATAAGAAAGAATATTTCAATTTGAGGGCTATGTTGTTCGGCACAATTAATGACTTTCCAGCATATGGTAATTTATCAGGATATAGCATTAAAGGTCAATGTGCATGTCCTGTATGTGAAGAGAGTACAAATTGGATGCGGTTGAAACATTGTAAGAAGAATGTGTTTCTTGGACATCGTAGATTTTTACCTTATAGTCATCAGTATCGTTGGTGGAGAAATGCATTTAATGGAAAATCAGAGGAAGGTAAAGCTCCTTTACCACCGACTGGATATCAAATACTTGAAAAAGTACAAGGTTTGACCAATAAATTTGGCAAACCTTTTGCGGGAGAGCTGGTCAAAACTGGGTGGAAGAAAAAGTCAATTTTCTTTGAATTACCATATTGGAAGTCATTGTATATAAGACATTTCCTCGATGTGATGCATATTGAAAAAAATGTATTTGATAGTGTTATTGGTACGTTACTCAATGTTCCAGGAAAGTCTAAAGACGGCATCAACGCAAGATTGGACTTGGTCGATATGGGAATAAGAAATGAATTGGCTCTAGTAAAGAAAGGAAATCACACATATCTACCTCCAGCCGCTCATACTCTATCTAGAAAGGAAAAAATTGTTTTATGTAAATTTCTACATGAAGTTAAAGTTCCAGAAGGATACTCTTCGAACATTAGAAATTTGGTTTGTATGAAAGACCTCAAGTTAAAAGGTTTGAAGACTCATAATTGTCATATTCTAATGGAGCATTTGCTACCAATAGGTATACGTTCCATTTTACCTGAAAAAGTTCGACTAGCATTAACTAGATTATGTTTCTTCTTCAGGGAAATTTGTAGTAAAGTGATCGACTCTCAGAAATTACCGACATTGCAGAGGGAAATTGTTGTTACTTTGTGTGAGCTTGAAATGTATTTCCCACCATCGTTTTTTGATATAATGGTTCACCTTACTGTTCATCTGGTTAAGGAGACACAACTTTGTGGGCCAGCTTATATGAGATGGATGTATCCGATAGAACGATATATGAAAATATTAAAAGGGTACGTAAAAAGTAGAAGTCGACCAGAAGGTTGTATTGCTGAACGATACATTGTTGAAGAGGCTGCTGAATTTTGTACTGAATATCTGTCCAATGTTGAATCCATAGGGCTTCCCATGTCTCGTCATTCGGGAAGACTATCAGGAGAAGGGATAATTGGAATGAGACTACTGACTATATCAAGGACAGAATTGGAGCAGGCACAATTGTATGTTCTGCACAATGATGATGAGGTTCAACCGTATGTTACAATACACATGGATCAGTTATCTCGTTTGAACATGAATAGGAATCAAAATTGGATAACTCGAGAGCACAATCGAAGTTTTATACCATGGTTAAAAAATCACATAAAGTCAAAATTTGACATAGACCCCGGATCAATTTCACAGAGATTGAGGTGGCTAGCAAATGGTCCGAGCATACATGTCTTTTCTTACACTGGTTATGTTATTAACGGCTACACATTTTATACCAAAGAACAAGATGATCAGACCACTATGCAAAATAGTGGAGTCACTCTCGTAGCTGAAGCGATGCATGTCTCAAGTGCAAAAGACAAAAACCCAATATATGCAAATCTATCATATTTTGGGGTTATCGAGCGCATATGGGAGTTAGACTACACAATGTTTCGTGTTCCCATATTTGGTTGCAAGTGGGTCGATAATAATAATGGCGTTCGAATTGATGAGTCAGGATTCTTGCTTGTTGATTTTAATAGGGTGGGATACAAAGACGAGCCTTTTATTTTAGCGTCGCAAGCTCAACAAGTGTTTTATGTCACCGATCCTTCTGATGATAAATGGTCTGTTGTCCTATCGACCAATAAAATAAGTGATGATAACAACAATGATGAAGATGTTGGTAATGATCTTTTATTTGCAACATCACAACAACCACATGAAATTGATTCAACTGATGATGGTTTATATCTTAGAGATGATCATGATGAGGGAATTTGGATTAATCCATCGTTTCGTATTGTAAATGGACAAACAAATGTGAATCCCACCAGGAAAAGAAGAAGGGCATCTTAATGTACATGTTTAATTGTTTTATATAAGCCATGCATGTAATCTGAATTATTGTTGTAATCTGAATTATTGTTCTATTCTGGTTTTATTTGTAATCTGAATTATTGTTCTATTCTGGTTTTATTATTGTAATCTGAATTATTGTTCTATTCTGATTCTATTCTGGTTTTATTGAATTATTGTGGTATTATATAATCTGAATTATTCTGGTTGTATTCTTGTTTTATTGTTGTCTAATAAGGCAAGCATAACCAGTGATTATTGCATGTTTATGTAAATTTGGACAATTACAATTCTTAAGAACTATGCATGTAAAAAAAGTGCATGTCTTTTACAGCGCTTTTTAAAAAAAGCGCTGTAAAAGGCCCTTTTAAAAATTAAACAATGAGACATTTTACAGCGCTTTTTTTAAAAAGCGCTGTAAAAGACTTTAAAAATAATAATGAAAAGATAACTAACATGACTTTCTCTAACAGGATTTTCTTCAAACACCTTTTACGCATCATGGGAATCCCCAAAAACACATTGTTAACAAAAACATCAGATCCATTGTTAACAAAAACATCAGACACATTGTTAACAAACCCATTTTTCGCAACATGGCAATGAACCTGTAGATCAAGTTACGATTTAAGAATGAAAGGGAATGTAAAGAGATAAAAAGGACTTTGATGTTTGGTGAAGATTGAAAGAGTTAGCTTTGATGTTTGCGAAGAAGATGCATAAAAGGACTTTGATGTTTGGTGAAGAGGAAGATATTTTGGTGGGACTATGTGGGTTTTGCAGAGCTTGTTTAAAAAATAACATAACAAAACACAAAAATAACATAATAAGGCCTTTTACAGCGCTTGTTGGGATAAGCGCTGTAAAAGAGTCTTTTAAAAATTTAAATAAGTCCTTTTACAGTGCTTCTTTGAACAAGCGCTGTAAAAGGCTATTAAAAAAACATTATATAACATACTAAAACAATGAGGCCTTTTACAGCGCTTGTTTGTAAAAGCGCTGTAAAAGAGTCTTTTTAAAAATTTAAATAAATACGCCTTTTACAGCGCTTTTCCAAAGAGCGCTATAAAAGGCTAAGCCTTTTACAGCGCTTGTTTATAAAAGCGCTGTAAAAGGGTTATAAAAAAGCGCTGTAAAAGGGTTATATATATAACAGTAACCTCTTCAGTTTCCTCTTCATTACGTAATCTACACTATCATCTCAACCTTCATCGTTCTTCTCTTCTTTTGCAAACCCTATAATCTCGTTCATTACGAACCTTATTTCCACGATCATCGCTTCATTTCGAACCTTATTTCCATCCAAGATCATTTCGAACCTTATATTTTCATTGAAATACGTAACCCTCATTACCTATTTCTTCAAAACCGTTTTTCTGTGACATTTATTGCTGTGAAATTTCTCCGTTCGCTCTTTTCATTGCATTTCATCCTTCTTCAAACCATTATACAGGTATTGATGTTATTTATTTTTTGTAATCATTAAAATGCATGTTGAGCTTGTTTAAAATATATATACTGATACATGTTGAGCTTGTTTAAAATAATGCATGATGCATGTTGAGCTTGTTGAAGTTATACTAAACTGCATGTTGAACTTGTTGTAGTTAAATGGATACAAACAGAGATTTAGAATGTCAAAATGAAGAAGTTGGCACCAGTAGGACTTATGAAAATGAAGTCAAACGTGGTGCAACTATCATGCAGAAAGTCATTAAAGCTAGGAGCAATGGGACCAAGTTTGAGGTAATACTATACTATACTCTGTTTGCTGTGTATTTTTTTAGGTTTTTTTAATAGCATGTACTTACTATATGAGTTTATTAGGTGGGATGGAATGAAAGTGGTCAGCCAGTTGACCCACACAGCGCAATGTTTGTGAGCTACATTGGGGCTGTTGTGCGTCAAAATATTCCAATAACAATTGACGACTGGAGAGAAAAGGCATTGAAGGATGCCAAAGATATCATCTGGAATGATATTCAAGTAAATTTTTTGATCCAATCTTTTGTCATTTATAAATATTTTCATTGAAATACTTTACTTATAATTTTTTTCATTGCAGGCATCTTTTGTCCTTGATGAAGGACGAAAGAATTATGTATTGAGAGTTGCTGGCAAAATCCATCGTGGATTTAGATCGCATCTCTCAAACTTCTATCTTAAAGATAATGAAGGAAACACAACAGCTGAACCTCCAAAGATATATCGACATTATATATCAAATGAGGAATGGAAAGTGTTTGTTTCCAAACGTACGGACCCCGCGTTTGTCGTAAGTGATTAATTTATTAGCATTTGTGTGTTTTATTATTTATATTCGCATCGTATTTTAAATTTTTACATAATTGCTATTTTTTTATATAGAACATTAGTAAGGCAAATCGCGAAAGGGCAAGAAACCCGACGCACCCATACAGAAAATCACGTATGGGATATGCACGCCTTGATCAAGGGCTTGTAAGTAATTAAACATCACTTTTATATAATGAATGAATTTGTATTATAAACTATAGTTTCTAACTAATATTTTGTTTTATCGAATAGCGACAAGAGACCCAAACTAATCAACCGTTGGGTCGTCACATCTTGTGGAAGGAAGCTAGGGTAAATAAAGATGGAGTGGTTGATAACCAAAATGTTCAAAAAGTAATAGAACTTTGTGTAAGTATATTATGACTTTAATATTTTTTCAATATTGTATTTATCACTTGAATACTTTTTAATATTGTATTTTAAAAATGATAATGAACTTAACTATTTTAATGTTACATGTATTTTAGGAGACCATCTCTCAAAGTTCTGAATGTGAAGAGGGCAACAAGGATAGTTGCCGGGATATTTTGGGCAATGTTTTTAATGTTCCTGAATATTCCGGCCGAGTTAGGGGGAAGGGATTTGGCGTAACTCCCAGAAGCTTTTTTCCTCAAGAGAAGCGCCAAAAACCTTCCAACGAGGAAGTATTAGAGAAGCTCAGAATCCTATCTGAGCAAGTGGCACAATTGGTGAATACAAACAAAGACAAGCAACTTCCGGTTCAGCTCCAAGGTGAACTACAAATGGAGAGTGAAAGCGGGAGTTGCAACGTCGGTTTGAAAAATATTCCCGAGGTAATTAATTACTTGCTTATGTAATTACTTATGCATTAAACAATATTATATATTAACTGTACTTATGTTTTAACTATTGATTTAGGGTGTCACTTCGTGTTTTCTATACTTGTCCTCGCCCACTCATCGGAAGGTGGGAAAAGCAAAATTGTACAATACTTTGGGAGAAGTATTGCACAACACTCCGATCCCAAAGGGCCATGTCAAGGTATCGCCTACTGTTGCTTTCGAACCAACTGCACCGTTGCCGATACCGGACAACGACGGAGATATGCAGTCATTGGGCGAAGCTATCGGTAGTTACGTGGCATGGCCCACTAACCTTGTTGCCCTCATTAAGAGCCCTCCCAGAAACAAATCAGTGACGTCTCCCGATAAGGTTTGTCACATTTATTGCATAAGCTTTGTTAATTTTTTCAGATTCAATAAACTAACATTTAACCTCATTTTTGTAGGTCCAAATAAATAAACCACCCGTACATCCAAAAAAAAGCAGCAAACCTCAAAAATTGGAGGTTAATAGAGCTGCCAATAAAGCTGCCAAATTTGCAGCAATAAAAAAATTGGATCGTGGCAAATCAGTCGCTGCTGCTGCTCCTCCTAAAATAAGTCAGCCACGCCTTGGTAAATACGGGGCGTGTCTTGACATTGCTGTAAAAAAGAACCTATGCAGCAGCGACGATTGCCGCATGATACATATGAATAAAGAAATATTCGGAGAGGAGTATGAGGAATTATTCGACAAGGAGCACGTATACGAGCTTCTCGAACATAAGGAGCTTAGTGCAACTGTAATGAGCTTGTATATAAGGTAAAAAATACTTTTAATTGCATTTATTTGTAATTAATTAAATGTATTGGTAATTAATCTAGTTTAATATTTTCATTGAAGGTTTTTGCATGAGAAGGTCGTGTGCCCTAAGAAATTATCGAATAAATACTCATTCTTCTCTCCGCATAAAACGTCCATGTGGAAACTGGATGAAGACAATGTAAAGAAATACATTGTAAATATGTTTTTAGGAAATATTTCAAAGGATAAATTGTTCTTAGCACCATATAATTCAGGGTACGTAATTTTATCTTTTTTAATTGATGAGAATTTAATTTATTAGTTGTGTATAGACCAAATTGTGTAACCAATTTTTTGTTGTTGTAGGGCACATTGGGTCCTATTTGCAATCAATGCCGTCTCTGAAGTTGTATACTATTTGGATCCCTTGCATGGCGATTACAACAATCACTCCGAAATCAAGACTTTGTTCGACACGTAAGTAATATTCATTTATTTTTGTTACACATATATATAAATAAGTGTTTGTTCATGCTAAAATAATCACATTTATTCATTTTATAGTGCATTAAAAGTTTTTCGAGCTCAAAGAGGTGCGGTAGTGTCGAAGCAAAAGTCTAATAATATTACATGGATCCCAATAAAGTGCCCTCGTCAAACAAACAATATCGACTGTGGGTACTATGTATTGAGATTCATGAAGGAGATTGTTGACAAGAATAAAACTATTATCCCAGAAATGGTACGGTATTTTGATTATATGATTTTCATATATAAATTATCTATATATTTGAAACTAACTTAATATAATATGTTCAATTTTTATATTGCAGTACTTTGAACATTCCAGTCCTTCATATTCTGAGCAAGATCTGATGGAATTAAAGGAGGAATGGTGTGAGTATGTGCTTGAAATGAAAATTATTTGATTTTCTGGGAAATAGCATGCTGCAAGGGACTGAATATTATATGGTGCATAGTTATTATATGTATATGATCATAGGACAGTATATAAACTTGCATATAAATATGTTGTAAATTAGATTCAATGTATATTCATACCAAATATGTTGTAAATTAGATTCAATGTATATTCATACCAAATATGTTGTAAATTACTGTGTATCATTGTTCTGGTTCTGGTTCTGGTTGTGTTACTGATTCTGTTTCTGTATCATTGTTCTGGTTCTGGTTCTGGTTCTGGTTCTAAAATTAGTGATTCTGGATGTGTTGTGTTGTGTGAACTGGTTCAAACTAATTTTGGATAAAAAGATAAAAGACAGCGCTTTATAAAAAAAGTGCCATAAAAAGCTAAAAAACGCTTTTAAAATATATACAGGGTTAAAAAAAAAAAATAACACCTTTAACAGCGCTTTTTACAAAAAGCGCTGTAAAAGGTACCCCAAATATGTATTATGGGTATGCCTTTTACAGCGCTTGTTACAAAAAGCGCTGTAAAAGGTACCCCAAATATGTATTATGGGTATGCCTTTTACAGCGCTTTTTACAAAAAAGCGCTGTAAAAGGTACCCCAAATATATGAAATATGGGTATGCCTTTTACAGCGCTTGTTACAACAAGCGCTGTAAAAGGTGCATAATAAGCGCGCGTTATAAAGGGTGCCTTTAAGAGCGCTTTTTTGAAAGCGCTGTTGTAGCTTTTACAGCGCTCGAATCTACAGCGCTTTTTTTTTTGAAAAAGCGCTATAGAAAGCTTAAAAAAAGCGTTGTAAAATGCTGTTTTTGGCGTAGTGATTTGAGTAGAGTTTTGTAAAGTTAAAAATAGTTTATCTTCTTCAATCACAGAAAGAGAATTGAGTCGTATTGGTTTGAAAAAATACTAGGCACGTGACATGGTCAAGTAATAATGGAAAAGGTTTCTATTTTGAGAGTCAACGTAATAGTTTGATAATTGAAATTTGTGGTAAACCTATTGTAATCTGAATTATTGTTCTATTCTGGTTCTATTCTGGTTTTATTGAATTATTGTGGTATTATATAATCTGAATTATTCTGGTTCTATTCTTGTTTTATTGTTGTCTAAGAAGGCAAGCATAACCAGTGATTATTGCATGTTTATGTAAATTTGGACAATTACAATTCTTAAGAACTATGCATGTAAAAAAAGTGCATGTCTTTTACAGCGCTTTTTAAAAAAGCGCTGTAAAAGGCCCTTTTAAAAATTAAACAATGAGACATTTTACAGCGCTTTTTTAAAAAAGCGCTGTAAAAGGCCCTTTTAAAAATTAAACAATGAGACATTTTACAGCGCTTTTTTAAAAAAGCGCTGTAAAAGACTTTAAAAATAATAATGAAAAGATAACTAACATGACTTTCTCTAACAGGATTTTCTTCAAACACCTTTTACGCATCATGGGAATCCCCAAAAACACATTGTTAACAAAAACATCAGATCCATTGTTAACAAAAACATCAGACACATTGTTAACAAACCCATTTTTCGCAACATGGCAATGAACCTGAAGATCAAGTTACGATTTAAGAATGAAAGGGAATGTAAAGAGATAAAAAGGACTTTGATGTTTGGTGAAGATTGAAAGAGTTAGCTTTGATGTTTGCGAAGAAGATGCATAAAAGGACTTTGATGTTTGGTGAAGAGGAAGATATTTTGGTGGGACTATGTGGGTTTTGCAAAGCTTGTTTAAAAAATAACATAACAAAACACAAAAATAACATAATAAGGCCTTTTACAGCGCTTGTTGGGATAAGCGCTGTAAAAGAGTCTTTTAAAAATTTAAATAAGGCCTTTTACAGCGCTTCTTTGAACAAGCGCTGTAAAAGGCTATTAAAAAAACATTATATAACATACTAAAACAATGAGGCCTTTTACAGCGCTTGTTTGTAAAAGCGCTGTAAAAGAGTCTTTTAAAAATTTAAATAAATACGCCTTTTACAGCGCTTTTCCAAAGAGCGCTATAAAAGGCTAAGCCTTTTACAGCGCTTGTTATAAAAGCGCTGTAAAAGGGTTATAAAAAAGCGCTGTAAAAGGGTTATATATATAACAGTAACCTCTTCAGTTTCCTCTTCATTACGTAATCTACACTATCATCTCAACCTTCATCGTTCTTCTCTTCTTTTGCAAACCCTATAATCTCGTTCATTACGAACTGTATTTCCACGATCATCTCCTTCATTTCGAACCTTATTTCCATCCAAGATCATTTCGAACCTTATATTTTCATTGAAATACGTAACCCTCATTACGTATTTCTTCAAAACCGTTTTTCTGTGACATTTATTGCTGTGAAATTTCTCCGTTCGCTCTTTTCATTGCATTGCATCCTTCTTCGAACCATTATTCAGGTATTGATGTTATTTATTTTTTGTAATCATTAAAATGCATGTTGAGCTTGTTTAAAATATATATACTGATACATGTTGAGCTTGTTTAAAATAATGCATGATGCATGTTGAGCTTGTTGAAGTTATACTAAACTGCATGTTGAACTTGTTGTAGTTAAATGGATACAAACAGAGATTTAGAATGTCAAAATGAAGAAGTTGGCACCAGTAGGACTTATGAAAATGAAGTCAAACGTGGTGCAACTATCATGCAAAAAGTCATTAAAGCTAGGAGCAATGGGACCAAGTTTGAGGTAATACTATACTATACTCTGTTTGCTGTGTATTTTTTTAGGTTTTTTTAATAGCATGTACTTACTATATGAGTTTATTAGGTGGGATGGAATGAAAGTGGTCAGCCAGTTGACCCACACAGCGCAATGTTTGTGAGCTACATTGGGGCTGTTGTGCGTCAAAATATTCCAATAACAATTGACGACTGGAGAGAAAAGGCATTGAAGGATGCCAAAGATATCATCTGGAATGATATTCAAGTAAATTTTTTGATCCAATCTTTTGTCATTTATAAATATTTTCATTGAAATACTTTACTTATAATTTTTTTCATTGCAGGCATCTTTTGTCCTTGATGAAGGACGAAAGAATTATGTATTGAGAGTTGCTGGCAAAATCCATCGTGGATTTAGATCGCATCTCTCAAACTTCTATCTTAAAGATAAAGAAGGAAACACAAGCGCTGAACCTCCAAAGATATATCGACATTATATATCAAATGAGGAATGGAAAGCGTTTGTTTCCAAACGTACGGACCCCGCGTTTGTCGTAAGTGATTAATTTATTAGCATTTGTGTGTTTTATTATTTATATTCGCATCGTATTTTAAATTTTTACATAATTGCTATTTTTTTATATAGAACATAAGTAAGGCAAATCGCGAAAGGGCAAGAAACCCGACGCACCCATACAGAAAATCACGTATGGGATATGCACGCCTTGATCAAGGGCTTGTAAGTAATTAAACATCACTTTTATATAATGAATGAATTTGTATTTTAAACTATAGTTTCTAACTAATATTTTGTTTTATCGAATAGCGACAAGAGACCCAAACTAATCAACCGTTGGGTCGTCACATCTTGTGGAAGGAAGCTAGGGTAAATAAAGATGGAGTGGTTGATAACCAAAATGTTCAAAAAGTAATAGAACTTTGTGTAAGTATATTATGACTTTAATATTTTTTCAATATTGTATTTATCACTTGAATACTTTTTAATATTGTATTTTAAAAATGATAATGAACTTAACTATTTTAATGTTACATGTATTTTAGGAGACCATCTCTCAAAGTTCTGAATGTGAAGAGGGCAACAAGGATAGTTGCCGGGATATTTTGGGCAAAGTTTTTAATGTTCCTGAATATTCCGGCCGAGTTAGGGGGAAGGGATTTGGCGTAACTCCCAGAAGCTTTTTTCCTCAAGAGAAGCGCCAAAAACCTTCCAACGAGGAAGTATTAGAGAAGCTCAGAATCCTATCTGAGCAAGTGGCACAATTGGTGAATACAAACAAAGACAAGCAACTTCAGGTTCAGCTCCAAGGTGAACTACAAATGGAGAGTGAAAGCGGGAGTTGCAACGTCGGTTTGAAAAATATTCCCGAGGTAATTAATTACTTACTTGCTTATGTAATTACTTATGCATTAAACAATATTATATATTAACCGTACTTATGTTTTAACTATTGATTTAGGGTGTCACTTCGTGTTTTCTATACTTGTCCTCGCCCACTCATCGGAAGGTGGGAAAAGCAAAATTGTACAATACTTTGGGAGAAGTATTGCACAACACTCCGATCCCAAAGGGCCATGTCAAGGTATCGCCTACTGTTGCTTTCGAACCAACTGCACCGTTGCCGATACCGGACAACGACGGAGATATGCAGTCATTGGGCGAAGCTATCGGTAGTTACGTGGCATGGCCCACTAACCTTGTTGCCCTCATTAAGAGCCCTCCCAGAAACAAATCAGTGACGTCTCCCGATAAGGTTTGTCACATTTATTGCATAAGCTTTGTTAATTTTTTCAGATTCAATAAACTAACATTTAACCTCATTTTTGTAGGTCCAAATAAATAAACCACCCGTACATCCAAAAAAAAGCAGCAAACCTCAAAAATTAGAGGTTAATAGAGCTGCCAATAAAGCTGCCAAATTTGCAGCAATAAAAAAATTGGATCGTGGCAAATCAGTCGCTGCTGCTGCTCCTCCTAAAATAAGTCAGCCACGCCTTGGTAAATACGGGGCGTGTCTTGACATTGCTGTAAAAAAGAACCTATGCAGCAGCGACGATTGCCGCATGATACATATGAATAAAGAAATATTCGGAGAGGAGTATGAGGAATTATTCGACAAGGAGCACGTATACGAGCTTCTCGAACATAAGGAGCTCAGTGCAACTGTAATGAGCTTGTATATAAGGTAAAAAATACTTTTAATTGCATTTATTTGTAATTAATTAAATGTATTGGTAATTAATCTAGTTTAATATTTTCATTGAAGGTTTTTGCATGAGAAGGTCGTGTGCCCTAAGAAATTATCGAATAAATACTCATTCTTCTCTCCGCATAAAACGTCCATGTGGAAACTGGATGAAGACAATGTAAAGAAATACATTGTAAATATGTTTTTAGGAAATATTTCAAAGGATAAATTGTTCTTAGCACCATATAATTCAGGGTACGTAATTTTATCTTTTTTAATTGATGAGAATTTAATTTATTAGTTGTGTATAGACCAAATTGTGTAACCAATTTTTTGTTGTTGTAGGGCACATTGGGTGCTATTTGCAATCAATGCCATCTCTGAAGTTGTATACTATTTGGATCCCTTGCATGGCGATTACAACAATCACTCCGAAATCAAGACTTTGTTCGACACGTATGTAATATTCATTTATTTTTGTTACACATATATATAAATAAGTGTTTGTTCATGCTAAAATAATCACATTTATTCATTTTATAGTGCATTAAAAGTTTTTCGAGCTCAAAGAGGTGCGGTAGTGTCGAAGCAAAAGTCTAATAATATTACATGGATCCCAATAAAGTGCCCTCGTCAAACAAACAATATCGACTGTGGGTACTATGTATTGAGATTCATGAAGGAGATTGTTGACAAGAATAAAACTATTATCCCAAAAACGGTACGGTATTTTGATTATATGATTTTCATATATAAATTATCTATATATTTGAAACTAACTTAATATAATATGTTCAATTTTTATATTGCAGTACTTTGAACATTCCAGTCCTTCATATTCTGAGCAAGATCTGATGGAATTAAAGGAGGAATGGTGTGAGTATGTGCTTGAAATGAAAATTATTTGATTTTCTGGGAAATAGCATGCTGCAAGGGACTGAATATTATATGGTGCATAGTTATTATATGTATATGATCATAGGACAGTATATAAACTTGCATATAAATATGTTGTAAATTAGATTCAATGTATATTCATACCAAATATGTTGTAAATTAGATTCAATGTATATTCATACCAAATATGTTGTAAATTACTGTGTATCATTGTTCTGGTTCTGGTTCTGGTTGTGTTACTGATTCTGTTTCTGTTTTAACATGCACATGAATATGTTCTAAAATTAGTGATTCTGGATGTGTTGTGTTGTGTGAACTGGTTCAAACTAATTTTGGATAAAAAGATAAAAGACAGCGCTTTATAAAAAAAGTGCCATAAAAAGCTAAAAAACACTTTTAAAATATATACAGGGTTAAAAAAAAATAAAAAATAACACCTTTAACAGCGCTTTTTACAAAAAGCGCTGTAAAAGGCACCCCAAATATGTATTATGGGTATGCCTTTTACAGCGCTTGTTACAAAAAGCGCTGTAAAAGGCACCCCTATGTATTATGGGTATGCCTTTTACAGCGCTTGTTACAAAAAGCGCTGTAAAAGGCACCCCAAATATGTATTATGGGTATGCCTTTTACAGCGCTTGTTACAAAAAGCGCTGTAAAAGGCACCCCAAATATGTATTATGGGTATGCCTTTTACAGCGCTTGTTACAAAAGCGCTGTAAAAGGCACCCCAAATATGTATTATGGGTATGCCTTTTATAGCGCTTTTTACAAAAAAGCGTTGTAAAAGGTACCCAAATATATGAACTGTGGTATGCCTTTTACAGCGCTTGTTGTAACAAGCGCTGTAAAAGGTGCATAATAAGCGCGCGTTATAAATGGTGCCTTTAAGAGCGCTTTTTTGAAAGCGCTGTTGTAGCTTTTACAGCGCTCGAATCTACAGCGCTTTTTTTTTTTGAAAAAGCGCTGTAGAAGGCTTAAAAAAAGCGCTGTAAAAGCGCTTTTTTGGCGTAGTGTAAAAATCAGAGCTACAACTTTTGTGTTGAAATAAATGCCCAATAGCGAACTTTACTAGGCCTAAATTGCAGATTTCATAGTCTGGACTTTTCTAATGATTTTAAATATCGGATCACTTGTATTTAAACCCTAAAGCCCAAAATCGAGTACTTTATATCGGGAGTTTTCTTTCTTTTCTAAAGATGAAATTTGAGGATTTAGATTGCTACAAGAAATGAACACTTTTTATTTTAATTTCATGGAAAACTAATTTTATAAGATTAATTCACGAGTTTAGAGTTTGATCAACTCCTTGAGATTCAGGTTAAACTGTCAGTTTCGCTTCATGATTCTATCTCTATTTATTTATTTATATTAATATTTTATTTGCTTAAATTGAATTTGAATATGATCGATTAAATTCATTTGACATAATTTGGTTTTGGTTTGTAATTTAATGGAATTATAATTTTGCGACGCTTGATCGTTAATTGTAATATTTTGATGATTGTGATGCTTAATCCAGTCAAAGAAACCGAATTCACATAGGATTGTACGCTTGTTTGATCAATTCTATAGTCAAATAAGAATAGAATCACATAGGATTGTACGCTTGTTTGATCAATTCTAAACCCTAAACCCTAAACCCTAAACCCTAAACCCTAAACTCATTAATAGAATTTGTGATAGGTCTGAAACTCGAATCAGTTGATTAATTGTTTTGCTCATCTCTTAAAACAAAAAAAATATTTTAAAAAAAATCCATTCTGATTTCAACTTTCAATTTGGTTAATATTACTATATCAGAAGTCCTTGTGAAACAACTCATGTTATTACCTCTATTTACATTTTATCAATTGTATTTGACCTGTGTGCGACTGCGAATTAGTTCTCTATTCAAACTCTAGATGTTTTCTCGTTTTTTTGTGGACTCGTGCATCCGTTTGGAGCGCACGTTTGTGTGGTCAAAAACCTAGGGAAGATTAGAACGCATGTTTTGTGAATCTTGACTGATGGATCACTTGTTTTTCTCTTATCCAGTTGCAGATTTTCTCTATAAATAGAGGGTTCTCCCCAATTGGAAAAACACACCAAAAGCTCTCTAAATCTGAAGCTTTTCTCTTCTTCTCCCCCTTTCTTTCTTATTTCTTCTTTTTCTTTCGAGTGGTCGTAGTATCATATTATGAGTGGCAGTCATCTGACTACCATATTGAGGATGTAATTCTAGAACAGTTTTCTACAGTGCAGTAGAACTTCAATGTGTATTTGAGCTATTCTATCCTAGAGAATTTGTGGTTTATAGTATGCCTTGCACAATTTGGGTAGTGTCGCAAAATATATTAAAGAGAGCGACCTAGTTTGTGACTCAAGCTAATAATATTTTTGGTGGCATAAACTGATTTTTAAAAGTTTTTCGAAATTCAAATATAATATTTTCTACCACATAAATTTCAATTTTTCACGTCTACTAAGTGTTCTAAAAATTTTGATTCAAATGAAGATCCTGGTTTGTATGTTTATTTATTATGATATTGGGAAAATTTAATAATTTTGATAAAATATGGGGTATAATATGTAGTGGCATAAGGATTCATTTTTCAACGTATTACTTTCACCATGTCGATAGTCCAATGTTTTATTAAATTAAATTACAAAAAAACGTTTGTCAAATTCATGGTATTTTGCATTTCAATATGTTCTCCTTTTTTCATTATGCTATTTTCCTTATTGAGATCACGTTATATTAGTTTTGACAAAACTCGTTTACCCTACTGAATCAAATACATTGATTGTGTTGAATACTAAAATTGTTAATTTTCTTTCAAATCAAACCAAGAAAACCTAAAATAAAATTTTTACTTAAAAAAAAAAAAACCAAAATAGGTTAGTTTGAGTCCTAAAATATAATTTTTACACAATAAATAATAAAATAAAAATGTGAAATTAAATAACATTTCATTTCATAAATTTTTTAATATTAACACAAGAAATAAATTGAAAATCTTCTAGATTGAAACATAAAAATCTTAAACTACATTAACAAGATTAAATAAAAAATTTACATTTTTTTAAATGGTTTAGGTTAAAAACCATGAATCATCTGTCCAACCCAAACTAATATGTTTGATCAAATTGATTCAGATTGACTAAAACAATTTTGAAAAATCCAAACCAAACATATCATGTCATGTTGACATGTATCCATAGCAAACCCAAAATATTTTTTAATATTGTTAAAAAGTGAACTTTGACTTTTGGCTCCCGAAGGAAATATGATGTTGTCTTTGAAGAAGGTGATGGCGAAGGATCGTAGCTCTTCTTTGGGGTGGTGTACATGCACACATTTTGATGATCAAGTTTTGTTGGAGAGTGAAATGTGTTTTAGATTAGAATTTAATGTACCCTTATTGCTTCAGATGTCCTTCCTTTATACAAGTTTCTCTGGAGTTTTTTAGAAGAATTTTGTTAGGATAATTAGGGAGGGGATATGTGATTCTCGGATCCCCGTATAATATGAGACACGTGCCTTTCCTAGTAGAAATGGTGATATTCACCATAAATGAATGTAATTATAGGTGGATTGTCATCAAGTGGCTCAAGATGTGAACATAGGTGAGCTATCGTCTCCCTTTCGACCATTTGGTGGCTATAATTGAGGGTGTAGGTGAATTATTATGGTCATCAACTTCAGATCCCTTTATTGAGTGGAGTATGTCTTAATTTCGAAAAGCTTTTGTATCATTATCTTTTGGATCAGGTCAATCCAAAATGGACCTATCTTTTTTATGGGCTTCGACTATATTATTATGAGTTCGACCAAAAACACTGGAGTTCGGATAATTACCATCCTTGATGATTTTTTACCACACTACTTGTTGGGTCAACTTATATTACTCTACTGGTTTTTGAATTGACTTCGGATGGGTTAACTTATATTACTCTACTGGTTTTTTAATTGACTTCGGATGAAAGTTGCACATTGCTACTTCAATTTACATCACGAACTGTCATTTCATTGATGGAGTGGTATCCTTTGCCAATTTATCGATGCATTGTTTAAGTTTCTCTATGCGCCAAAAGGGGTAGCTGGTGAGGATGGAACCCGATCATGGACAAAAAAAAGGTAGCCCGTGATGACTTGTCAAAGTTGATTTCCAAATGTTGGACAAAGCATCATTTCCTTTAGAGGAGAGAAGAATTAACTTCTACGATTACCGAGCTCAACCAAGTTGACCTTAACAATGCTAATCCTTTATGCGCCTATGTGGAAACGTTTGAAAAAGAACTCTGGTACAACAAGAATGGGGTTCCATTATAGAACAAGAATAACGAATTGTAATACAAAATTCTTTGTATTTATACCAAAGAGCTATTGGCTTGTCAAGATCATCCTGAAGCCGATGTTCTTTTAGGTGTCTTCCTTAATTGGTTTTAGGTAACCTTTGTTTCTCTCTTTTCTTGTTTTTATCCTAACTTGTTCAGCATATATTTCTTTGCTTTGTTACAGGAAAAACAACTTATCTTTCATTTATGCAGAACTACGACCCTAAGGATCTAGGAGCTTCTTCTTCTCCTCTTCCCACCAATAGAGATGAAATGGGTCAAAATGACGTGATTTCAACTAGGGTTCCGATTTATCCTCTATAAGCAACACCCAATATGACTTAAGAAGACTTTGGCGTATGTCGATCTCAAGGGCCCTACTAGAAAAAGAAAGAACAATAGCGGGTAGAACGTTGATATTTGTACACAGGCGACATGGAATCCAACATCAAATAAGTTGGTGGTGAATGGTGATGCTCAATTATTTCTGTGTGCGTTTGCCGCTAAAATTCCAAATCATTCCGCTGGAATTCGAGTGATGGTTTGGGGATTTATTGATGAAAATAAAACAGATAAACACGTCCAATTTATCATAGTTCACCACCAACACAATAGCTACGTCTAGTCCCTTTAAATCTGAAGGATTTAATCCACTAATTCACCAACTGAATCACACTTCCACTGAATACCTGCTAGTTACATTGATTGTGTTAAAGTATTCGCAACCTTCTTACTTAGTACATTCAAGCTTTCGAAGAATGAAACCACTAATGGGTTAGGTTATAAAAATGAGAGGTTTAAGAGTTGTTGAATAACTCTCCCAAGAGGGTGTTACAATGGTGTATTCTCAAAAAATTATTTTTTAGTACTAAGAAAAAACAAGACGATTGTAATGTGCTTATTGTGCTATGTTATTCTATTGTTGTTGTTATATATTTCAATGAGAGTTGCTCGTCCTTTTATAGAGAGCATTAGAGTTTCTGGTTGTTGTCATGATTGCATGAAATCAGAATGAATCAAGATCTTTTGTATCAAATCATTTCGAGATTGATTCACCATTAAGGCTTGTCCAGAAATAGTCGTTGTAATTGATTCTGCGTATCTTGATATAGAATCAGAACGGGTAGAGGGTATCATCATTAGAGTATGTCACATAGTTCTTTAGACAAATAACGAATTAAGGGCGTTGACTATATGATACACAAATTTGTCTTCCTTAACGTGTTGATTATTTCAAAGTGTTGAATTTATCAGATCTTCTCATTTCCGAGTGATTGCTTTCATAAGAGCATTGACTATCTTGAGTGTGAACTTTGTATCAAAGCATTGATTATTTAATGGAGGCAGATGATCAAATGCTAGAAAAAATTATTAGAGGTAGATAATTTGGTGTTTGACGAGATTATTAGTGGCAGAAAGTTAGCCGCAGAGGTAAGAAAATGTTGGTTATATACATTAGAGGCAAACATATCAGAGTATTTCTTGTATTAGATAGATTCACCAGAGGTGCATTTCAAAACTCATTCACTAGACTTAGAATACATAAATCAAATCAGAGTCTTGTTGTTCCTTTAACTTAGATCATGTTAGCATAGAGGCGCACCTAAGAGGAGGGTGAATTAGGTGCATATAAATTTTCTGATTTTTAGGGACTTAGTGAATTATTTTTCTGTTTAGGATTGTTGTAGGAAAAAATGTAAATGGCAGAAAAATCAAGAACACAATAATTTATCCTGGCTCCCCTTACAAAAAAAGGTACATCTAGTCCTCTTGCACACTACAAGAGGTTTTCCATTATTTGTTATAATAAGTACACATCTAACTCTAAGACTTCTGTTACAAATTTCAAACAATCACCCTAAGATAGCACACCATTACCCTAGTTTACAACACTTTAAGAAAGTACACCACTTTCCTCAATTTACACAATAACTTGAATGTTTTACAACAATGACTTTGACTTAAATCAAGAGTCTATAACAATTGAGTACAATGATAACATTCTAATATAATTTCAAGTACAATAGATAACTTTTCTCAATGATATGACCATGTAAAATATGTACTTAAAATATAAAAGTAAGACTTTGAATAAATCAAAATATTTCAGAAAGTTTGTTCAAAGTTGTTTTAAGATTGATGTAAAGATTGTTGAAAAGATTGATTTTATATCAGAAACTAAGAAGAATTTATACTCATTAGACATCACTTCAGATCAGTGGCAATCATTACTAAAGGTTTGATAAACATATGAAATGATTCTAGTTGAATCTGAACTGAAAAATTGAATTGATTCGTAGTTGTATTCGACTAGGAGTGTAGTTAATACACCTCGGTAACGTTCAGTTTTATTTGAAAATTTTAACCTTGTATTCGAATACAACACCTTGTAGTCGAATACAGATGATTGAATTTTTCCACTGACTTGATTTTGTATTCTGCTACAACATGTTGTAGTCGAATATAAAAGTGCAGTTTTAGCTACTGACTTTGTATTTGTATACGGCTACAACATTCTATAGTCTAATATAGATAAGCAGTTTTTTCTACTGACTTAGGTTTGTATTCGGCTACACCATCTCGTAGTCAAATACAAATATTCAGTTTGTGCTACTGGCTTGAGTGTGTATTCGACTACGACATGTTTTGGTCGAATACAACTTTGATTTTTGTCAAAAACTTGATTTCCAAACATTGTTCATGTATTTTGACACTTTAAAAATCTTTTTAATGTGTAAGACCCTTAATTTTAAATCCTAAATTATACAATTTTAGGGTATTTGGTGTTAAATTGCTTAGGCTTTTAGCCCAGTTTTCGGTATTTAGTGAGTTAAATGCTGAAAATATATTTTTGGAAATGGGATTAAAATTATTTGTCGAAGAATAATTTGTTTAGGTTTACGAAGAATTTAATTCTTGGGAGTTTTGTTAAAAATATCTCGAGTCGCGACGATAGTAGATATTTTTGACAAAAAGTGGTTTGGAGAGGTTATGGGTGAAATGATAATTTAATAAATATCTAGATATTTTGAGATATTTGTTCAAAGTAATTAATATATATAAATATATATGTTTTTGTGGAGGGAAAAGAGAAGGAAATAGAAAGAAAAGAAATAGAAAGGAAGGAAAAAGGAAGAAAGAAAAAGAGAAAGAAAGAAAGAAAACATTTCCGTCTCCTTCCTCTCCCTGCCTCGCGTGAAACTCCCTCCCTTCTTCTTCCATTTTCGTTTTCGTTGCTTCCTTTTAGTTCAAGAAAAGAAACCCAAGGCTTAGTGGGTGAGAAAGATCAACTTCCCAGCTTCTTCCTTCTTCCCGGATTCGAAAACGGAGTTAGGGATTTCAAAACCGTCAAACACAAACCACCACGTTTCATCTAGATCTAAGCTTTGTTTCGCGAAGAGATAGAAGGGAAAGTTGCTCACCACCACGCTACGGTGCTAGTGAACCAACTTTGGAAGCGACGTCGCGAGCGGAGATTTTACCGGATTTACTCGCGGTACCGTAAACGCACGTTAAAGCTAACGTTAAGGTAAGGGCTCCTTCCAAACTTTTAGTTTGCATTTAGGGACTTATTTGTAGTTGTGTGGAAAAGAATTTGTTAGGGTTGAAGTGTTGATTTGGGGAAAATGAAATTAATGCTTTTATGGGTGAAATTCTAATGTGGGATTTTGGTGATATTGATGAATGTTTCATGGAAAATAAATTTAACTCATTTATGTTTGATTTTTAGTAAATGAAATTTGTTGTGTTTGAGTGGTGGGTTGTGTTGATTTGTGTCGTCGTATTCGATGTGTTAATAATTGATACTTATGAAATTCGAGATGTGTTTGTGTGGACTCTGTGGAAAAATGAATTGATGTGATATGGTCTGAATTGTGGATTGAATTTGTGAATATGTTTGAGTATGTTCTGTGTGGAATTTGAAAACCATTAGAGTTAAACGAGTATTAAGAATGGGGAATCTCTTAATATCTACGTTTACTTAATGTTGTATTGAAAATCATTAGAGTAAAACGAGTATTAAAAATGGGGAATCTTTTAATATCTCTGTTTACTTAATGTTTGCAGTGAAAATCGTTACAGTAAATGAGTATTAAGAATGGGGAATCTCTTAATATCTTTGTTTACTTAATGATTGTCGTGAAAATTGTTAGAGTTAAATGGGTATTAAAAACGGGGAATCTTTTGTTGGTTAATATGTCCTATGTAGAATTAGAATGTTCTAAGCAATATGCAAATATGCTAACACAGTTAATCAATTATATCAATTAATGAAACTAATAATGAAACCAATGTGATCACTATGTTTCAATTAAATCTTGGTAAATGCATCAATTTACAAGATTGTAAAACAGTATATCCTGGATCATAAAGATTGCATGCAAAATACAAATAAAGAGAAGGGATAGAGGATAAGTGCACCGATATTTATCCTGGTTTGGTTGTTGGTACAGCAGCCTACGTCCAGTCCTGATAATCAAATTGATTACGACCTTTTCAAATAGAATTGTCAAGAACGAGTTTTACAGATTGTACAGCTCTCCAAGCCTATCTATCTTAAAACTTTCTTACACTTTTATTGCACACCCATTGTATCCCTTAAGCTACTCAACAAGCTCTCCCAAGATGACAGTGAAACTACTTGTTGATGAACTCCTTCTTCAACCAAGATAGTTACCAGTTTCGATACTGGATTTTTTACAGACTTTCTTTACAATTGTTATTGTTGACAGAATTGATACAAGATCAAAAGATTACAAAAGAATAAGGCGACTCAATCAACTTTATGAGATACACACTATAAGCACTTGCCAAATGTATATGAATGTTAAGTGTATCTGAAAGTCTTTTTCAAAGATATGAAAAGTTATGAAAGTTATGAATCATTGTCTTTTAAAACTTGATTTGAGTCAGCTTATATAAGACAAGAAAAACAACATAACCATCGATTTCCCAATCGATTCCATAAAGGTTTAAAATAGCGCAATCGATTTCCCAATCGATTATCGTGGGTCTTGTTTTTCTTGGTTCTTGAAAACATATGAGTGAATCGATTTGTCAATCGATTCTTTTAATGCTCAATTCAGAAACTGAAGCAAGTTCATATGAGCATCGATTGAGTAATTGATTATAGGTGTTTTGGTCCAACAACGAGATCAAGAACAATCGATTACTTAGTCGACTCATATTTACTCATAATCGATTTGGCAGTTGGCTGATGTAACACAAGACTTAAACTAATCGTTTTGCCAATCGATTGAACTAATCACAGTGGCTCTACCATTTTGCTTTAATCGATTTGCTAATCGATTTAGCAGTCTCAGTGATTCAGATGAATCGATTTGCTAATCGCTTTGGCTTGTTACAGGAGATCAGCCATTTTGGTCAAAATCAATGTGCCAATAGATTAGGTTCATGTTCCTGACAATTTACAAAGCATTTCATTTTATCAATCGATTACCTAATCGATTACCATATATCTTGCAAGTTAAGAAACAACTATCAATTGATTAACTAATCGTCTTGATGCATCACAGAGGTTCAGTTTGTTAAGAGACTTTTTATCAATTGATTTGCCAATCGATTGAGTTCTTACTTGGTTGCTCTGTGACTTAACAATTCGATTTCTCAATTGATTTCCCAATCGATTATTCAATCGATTGGTTTAACTACAGATGCCAAGTTTGATAAAAAAAAGTTTTCTGAATCGATTTGCAAGGATTTTGCTTGGCTCCTGTAGCTTAAACCCAGAGTTAAAGTTTCACTTAAACCCTTGAAGTAACCGATTGTCCAATCGATGTACTCAGTGAAAAACTCCAATTCTGATTTAAGCAATCGATTTCACAATGGATGTATCAATTGACTTATTAATCGTTTTGTTTCCCTGTTAGTTTTAAGATTTCATATTTATTTTGGCAAATACTCATAGCATGAAATCATACTGATTAAGTCTAATTAACACACTACTATAACTACTAAGGACACTTGATAGAATTGCATCTTGGTTCAGCACATTCTCTACATTTTGGCTTGATTCCTTGCGTTCCATGCTTGTGTCCGAGTGTATAGTATTTGTCTTGTTGTTTCCTGAAATTCAACTTGGTTCAAACTGTTAAATGATACATGAGCATTGTATGTTTGTTACTTATGGCAAAATCAGGATCAAAAGGACTATGTCCAACAATCTCCCCCCTTTTTGCTTAAGTGACAAAAACATAAAATTTTAACTTGAGTACATACTAATTCCAATTGTTTAAAAGCTCCCCCTGAATTTTAGCATGCATGAATGGTTTAAGTATGCAACTGCATATTCAGTGGCTTAAAACAAATACACCATAGTAATGCAGAGTTATGCAGATACAACATAGTAATGCAGAGTTATGCAGATACAACATACAAATACAACACAGTATCAGTGTTATTTCAAAATTTAAAGCAGCGGTGGACTAGTAGTTGTATAGTTGTATCATAGAAAATAACTCATATATCATAACTCAAAACATAATGTATCAGAGCTATAAAAAACCAAATGTATCAGAACTAGAACTCAGAAAACAGCATACAACAATCAGATCATGACAGGAAATACCAGTTAAAATATGTAAACTTTCTCCCCCTTTTTCATTTAATGCAAAAAGGTATAAACATAAACATGTATAAACAGGAGAGAATAGTTAACAGAAGAATGTAAATAATATTCATTAAAACAAAGAATATTACAGGTACTATTAGAACATTTACAAGACAACAAATAAACTAAAAACCTAAACACCTAGACTAGGACTGTTCCTCATTATTATCTAAGGGAGAGGGCAAGACCGCTGTATTACCCTCAGCAGGTGTCTCCTCCCCATGAGGTTCAGCACTACATAAGCCTGTAGGATCAAGTTCTTTCGTTGCTTGGCGACCGATATCTGCTACATCTTCAAATGAAAGCTTGAGTCCTAAATGTTCTTGAATATCAGCTACATCCTGAGCAACAATATTCAGTGTAGCTTGGAGTTGCTTCAACTCTAGCATTATGTTCAGCTTGCAACTTCATGAATTCCAGCAGTTGTGTCATAACTTCTGAATTAGCTCCAGCTTGCTCAGTTTGTTCTATATTTGGCTATTGGGTTGAGGGCGTGTCCAGATTCCATTCACCCTTTTCAATTGCATCTGATTTACAATTGATTCGCCAAATGTAAGGGTGGTTTTGGAGCATTCTTCATTTACCAAAGAGATTCTAAAATGTTTTAGAATTATAGTGATTAGTTGGGGGTAGGGAAGCACCAGCTTGCCTTGTGCAGCTTCCATCATATGCTTGAGCACTATCCAAGCCCAACTCATCTTGAGCTCTTTGCATAGCCCCCACAGCAGAAGAATGTCCAACTTTTGGACAACAACATGATTTTCGGAGCGTGGAACGAGCATCTGGGTGAGTGCGTACATCAGCATACGTTTTTGAACTTTCATCTGACCGATTGGTAGTGAAATCGTTTCCACAAACCCTTCGACCATCAGGTCCTGTACAGCTGTGTGCCTGTCGACGGAGGATTCCCATCCTTCATCAGCTGCTTCAGCCTCTAAACTGCCGTCAATTGATTTCCCATGGAAAGGCAGTCCTGACAATGTTGAGAAGTCTTCAAAAGACATGAAGATTCTTTTTCCTTTGACTTCAGCCTTGAAGCCATTGTCCGTAAGCTTGAATGTTGAATAAAAAGCTCTAATTGGCTTAGGATATGTATCAAGAGTAGAGGAAAGAAAGTGTTCTAGACCATGAAACCTCAAATGGTCCTGGAAGGTGAATCCATCAGAATCAAAATATGTGAAATCCAGAGTCCTAGCCTCATGGATTTTTCTTTTCAGAAACTCAGGTGGAATTACAGATTCTTCAACTTTATCTTTGGATACAGGAGCTTTCTTTGGAGGAGGAGGAGAAGAAACTGTTTTCTTCTTTTTCTATGTTACCTCCTTCATTGCGTCAGCCATGAGTTTCTCCGTAGGAGGCTCTTTCCTTTTCTTGATCTTCCCTTGATCAACATCTATTGCTTTTCCTTTATCTTTGGCTTGAATTTTGTGTGTGGGAATTGAAACTCTTTTGGTGGTTGGTGGAGGAGAGGGAGTTTTTCCACCCGAAGACGATGATGGAGAGGGGGATTTGTAAGATGTTTGTTTGACACGAGCCATTGCAGGTATACAGAGATTTGGTAGTAACAATTGAGTAGAGAGTGTTTGGAAGATAGAAGGTTCTAAGAAAATCAGAGAGTTTGAGAAAAGATGCAGAAAACAGAGCTCGAAATCGATTTTAGGGTTTGAAATAAATGGTCTGAATCGATTAGGAACTGTTGTTTTTATACCTTAACTCAAGCAAATCGATTTGTCAATCGATTGGGTTACCGTTGCTGGGGAACTGCAATCGATTTAGTAATTATGGCTTTGCAACGACTAGTAAAAAAAATGTTGCAACGGTCATATTTTCAAATCGATTTTTGAATCGATTGTGTTAATTACTCAATCGAAGTTCTATTTGTTGTTTATATCAGAAAAAAAAATCATATCAGCATCGATTTCCAAATCGATTTAATTGAGTGCAGGTTTAAAACAAATTGTTCCAATCGATTTCCAAATCGACTCTCGGGCTCGAGTTTTGAAAAAAATTCTCACATTTGAAGTCTGGGTAAAAATAAATCGATTTTCAAGTCGATTCTTTAACCTGTTCTTCAACAAAGACATCGATTTACCAATCGATTTGAGTTTGTGACTTCTTCAGCAAATCTGTTGTCTGGGTGAACAAATCGATTATCCAATCGATGTTCGCGTTTCTTAATTTGAAAAATTAAGACACTGTAAGACCTGAATCGATTAAAGCCAATTTGCTGTTTAGCCACAGGACAATCGATGTTGCAATCGATTAGCACCTCACAGAAATCATATTTCATCAAAATCTATGATTTCTAGTCTCATTCTAATAAACAACAACCAGTATAAGCAGGCAAGGCATTAAAACAGGAGTGTATATTTCATGACTTCTTCATCTACCAATTTCACATCATTATCCACCTTACCTAATCACTTAGTAAAAAGCATTTCAAACCTTTAATGTTGACACCATACTTTGTATAAATTCACCACTTTTTAAATTAAGAGACAACAATTTGGATCTGTTTCCTGACTTATGCCTGGAACATCCACTATATAGGAATTATCAATGAGAGTCTTGGATGTCAAGCATACCTGCAAAACAAAATTAGGTCTTGGTTCTAGGTACCCAATTTAGATTGGGTCCTGGAGGGTTAGTTTCAAACATTGGTGTCTTTACTTTCCAAATTTGTTTCCATCCCTTGTTTGCAAGTTTTTTCAGTTTACAATTGAAAACAACATGTCCCTTTTTACAGCAAAAATGACATGAAACATCAGGGGATGAAACCTAATTTTGTTTAGGAAAGATATTATGCACATGCTTAGATCTAACAAATCTGGTTTGATTATTTCTAACATGCATGTTTTTTCTATAACCAATTCCATGTTTATTGTGATTTTGTTTAACATTCACATTGGGCATATAACCAAGTCCAGCTTTTTCATTTAAATTTCTTTGGTTTCCAAGAAGCATATCTAGCTTGGTTTTGCCACTGTTGAACTTTTCAATATCACAATGCAATGCATGAGTTTCCTTTTTAAGATTTTCATTCATTTCTTTAAGAGACTCATGCTGCAATTTTAATTCATCATAACGCATGCATTTTTCCTCTAACAGTTTCTTAGTGCTAATTAACTGTTTAATTGAATTCACATACTCATCATGAAGTTCATTAAATGCGTCATGTAGTTCATCATAAGATGGTTTTGATTGAGAACTAACCTCACTCTCAGCATCTGAATCCGTGTCAGCCATTAGACAAAGATTGGCTTCTTCTTCTTTTGAAGATGCAGAGGATTCATCATCATCATCACTCCATGCAATGTAGGCTTTTCTGGTTTTTGGAAGTGGCTTATTGTCTTTAGTCTTTGCAGCCTTATTTCTGTTTTGCAATTTGAAGCACTCAGATCTTATATGTCCAGTCTTCCCACATTCAAAACAGGTTATCTTGCTGTCATTTGTTTTGGAGTTTGAGGGTTTTCCAGATTTGCTATCCTTCTTTTTCAGAAACTTTTTGAATTTTCTGACTAGCATTTCAACTTCAGTTTCTTCATCAGTCTCACTGCTTGATTCATCAGTGCAAACTTCTTGTTTAGACTTTGGTTTTTAATGTGCCTGGGCTTTCAAAGACAACCCTTTTCTTTTTCTGTCATTTTGTTCAGTTTCACTCAGTCTTTGCAATTCCATTTCATGCTCTCTAAGTTTACCAAACAATGTTGCAATCGACAAGCTGCCTAGATCTTTGGATTCTGCTATGGCAGTTATCTTTGGCTGCCATTCTCTTGTTAAGCATCTCATGATCTTGTTGATCTGTTGTTCATTGTCAATTTCCTTGCCAAGTGCATTCAGGTTGTTGACTATATCTGTGAATCTCGTTTGTAGTTCATTTATTGATTCTTCTTTCTTCATATTGAACAACTCATACTCATGCATAAGGGTATTGATTCTGGCTCTCTTTACATATGTGGTTCCTTCATGCGTTTGCTGCAATGTGTCCCACATTTCTTTGGCAGATTGCAATTGGATACCATGAAAAATTCGTCAGCAGATAATGCAGATGTAATGATATTTTTAGCTTTGGCATTGTACCCTACCTTTTTCTTGTCATCTTCAGACTAATCTGATATGGGTTTAGGGATGAAAGAATTATCTGTTCCTGCAATTTTAGGCTCATACGGTCCATCTAATACAGCATCAAGTATATCAAGACTACATGCTTCTAAGAAAATCAACATGCGTTCTTTCCAATACATATATGCGGTTCCATTGAATGCAGGAGGCCTAGTTAATGATGCACCTTCTCCTAAGAAATCTACAGCAGACATGTTCTTTTATGAGAAAAACTCTAAAAAAGTACCAGCTCTGAGGCCAATTGTTGGTTAATATGTCCTATGTAGAATTAGAATGTTCTAAGCAATATGCAAATATGCTAACACAGTTAATCAATTATATCAATAAATGAAACTAATAATGAAACCAACGTGATCACTATGTTTCAATTAAATCTTGGTAAATGCATCAATTTACAAGATTGTAAAACAGTATATCCTGGATCATAAAGATTGCATGCAAAATACAAATAAAGAGAAGGGATAGAGGATAAGTGCACCGATATTTATCCTGGTTCGGCTGTTGGTACAACAGCCTACGTCCAGTCCCGATAATCAAATTGATTACGACCTTTTCCAATAGAATTGTCAAGAACGAGTTTTACAGATTGTACAGCTGTCCAAGCCTATCTATCTTAAAACTTTCTTACATTTCTATTGCACACCCACTGTATCCCTCAAGCTACTCAGCAAGCTCTCCCAAGATGACAGTGAAACTTCTTGTTGATGATCTCCTTCTTCAACCAAGATAGTTACCAGTTTCGATACTGGATTTTTTACAAACTTTCTTTACAATTGTTATTGTTGACAGAATTGATACAAGATCAAAAGATTACAAAAGAATAAGGCGACTCAATCAACTTTATGAGATACACACTATAAGCACTTGCCAAATGTATATGAATGTTAAGTGTATCTGAAAGTCTTTTTCGAAGATATGAAAAGTTATGAAAGTTATGAATCATTGTCTTTTAAAAATTGATTTGAGTCAGCTTATATAAGACAAGAAAAACAACATCACCATCGATTTCCCAATCGATTCCATAAAGGTTTTAAATAGCGCAATCGATTTCTCAATCGATTATCGTGGGTCTTGTTTTTCTTGGTTCTTCAAAACATATGAGTGAATCGATTTGCCAATCGATTCTTTTAATGCTCAATTCAGAAACTGAAGCAAGTTCATATGAGCATCGATTGAGTAATCGATTATAGGTGTTTTGATCCAACAACGAGATCAAGAATAATTGATTACATAGTCGACTTATATTTACTCATAATCGATTTGGCAGTTGGCTGATGTAACACAAGACTTAAACTAATCGCTTTGCCAATCGATTGAACTGATCACAGTGGCTCAACCATTTTGCTTTAATCGATTTGCTAATCGATTTAGCAGTCTTAGTGATTCAGATAAATCGATTTTCTAATCGCTTTGGCTTGTTACAGGAGATCAACCATTTTGGTCAAAATCAATGTGCCAATTGAATAGGTTCATGTTCCTGATAATTTACAAAGCATTTCATTTTATCAATCGATTACCATATATCTTGCAATTTAAGAAACAACTATCAACCGATTAACTAATCGTCTTGATGCATCACAGAGGTTCAGTTTGATAAGAGACTTTTTATCAATCGATTTGCCAATCGATTGAGTTCTTACTTGCTTGCTCTGTGACTTAACAATTCGATTTCTCAATTGATTGCCCAATCGATTATTCAATCGATTGGTTTAACTACAAATGCCATGTTTGATAAAAAAAGTTTTCTGAATCCATTTGCAAGGATTTTTCTTGGCTCCTGTAAGTCACAAAATCGATGTCTCAATTGAAACTAATCGATTGTGCAATCGAGTAGCTTAAACCCAGAGTTCAAGTTTAACTTAAAACCTTGAAGTAATTGATTGTCCAATCGATGTACTCAGTGAAAAACTCCAATTCTGATTTAAGAAATCGATTTCACAATGGATGTATCAATTGACTTATTAATCGATTTGTTTCCCTGTTAGTTTTAAGATTTCATATTTATTTTGGCAAATACTCATAGCATGAAATCATACTGATTAAGTCTAATTAACACACTACTATAACTACTAAGGACACTTGATAGAATTGCATCTTGGTTCAGCACATTCTCTATATTTTGGTTTGATTCCTTGCGTTCCATGCTTGTGTCCGAGTGTATAGTATTTGGCTTGTTGTTTCCTGATATTCAACTTGGTTCAAACTGTTAAATGATACATGAGCATTGTATGTTTGTTACTCATGGCAAAATCAGGATCAAAAGGACTCATGTCCAACATCTTTTAATATCTGCCTTTACTTAATGGTGTTTGTCCGTGAGAGACTACACCCTGGTAAATTGTGTTTGTCCGTGAGAGACTGCACTGGTGTTTTTTCGTGAGAGACTACACCCTGGTAAATTGTGTTTGTCCGTGAGAGACTGCACAGGTGTTTGTCCGTGAGAGACTACACCCTGGTAAATTGTGTTTGTCCATGAGAGACTGCACATGTGTTTGTCCGTGAGAGACTACACCTTGGTATGAGAGACTACACAGGTCTTTGTCCGTGAGACACTACACCCTGATAAATTGTGTTTGTCTGTGAGAGACTACACAGGTGTTTGTCGGTGAGAGACTACATCCTGGTAAATTGTGTTTGTCTGTGAGAGACTGCACAGGTGTTTGTCCGTGAGAGACTACACCCTGGTAAATTGTGTTTGTTTATGAGAGACTGCACAGGTGTTTGTCCGTGAGAGACTACACCTTGGTATGAGAGATACACAGGTCTTTGTTCGTGAGACACTACACCCTGATAAATTGTGTTTGTCCGTGAGAGACTGCACAGGTGTTTGTCCGTGAGAGACTACACCCTAGAAAATTGTGTCCGTGAGAGACTGCACAGGTGTTTTTCCGTGAGAGACTACACCCTAGTAAATTATGTTTGTCCGTGAGAAACTGCACAGGTGTTTGTCCGTGAGAGACTACACCTTGGTAAATTGTGTTTGCTGGTGAGAGACTGTATAGGTGTTTGTCCGTGAGAGACTACACCCTGGTAAATTGTGTTTGTCCATGAGAGATTGCACTCGTGTTCGTTCGTGAGAAACTGTACGTTTAGGATTTACGCCTCTCGTGGAGGGTTTAGTTTCAAATTGAGGTTTAAGACTTGTGATAGGCTAAAAATTAAGGAATCGTGCAGGCCTGAAATAGGTGGCACCTTGGTAGTAAGTGCTGGTCTGTGAGAGACTGTACAATTACGATTTTCTACTCCCGAAGAGTATGATTGAGTGTTTGAACCTGAGATGTCGTGGTAATTGCGTTGTAATTGTTAAGCGTTATGTGGTGAAATTGTGTGTAAGTGTGATTGTTTGCAAAACTATTTCGAAACTCAAGTTGGCATGGTGAGTGTGTTTTAATTGTCAAGTATGGATGTTTTGGAATTGTGTGATAGTATGTTTGATTGCAAAACTATTTCGAAGCTCATGATGTCGTAGTGATTGTGTTATAAGTGCTAAGTATTATGTTTTGGAATTGTGTGTAATGGTGATCGATTCAGTTATCTAGTTTTAGAAAAACCTCAGAAACAATCGATTTCCCATTCGATTATGTTGAAAGATATTGAACCAAATCGATTTGCCATTCGATTTGGCAAGTTACAGGGACTTAGCTATTTAAAAAATCGATTTGGCAAGTCCTAGTGGCTCAACTATTGAAGAAATCGATTTGCCAATCGATTTGGCAAGTTACAGGGGCTCAGCTATTTAAGAAATCGATTTGCCAATCGATTTGGAGAGTTACAAGGGCTCATCTATTTAAGAAATCGATTTGCCAATCGATTTGGCAAGTTACAGGGGCTCAGCTATTTTAAGAAATCGATTTCCCAATCGATTGATTTAGACCCAGAATGTAGGTTTCACTGAAAACCTTTAAGAAAATCGATTTCCCAATCGATTTGATCAGTAGAAATTTTTATTCTAAGTCATACAATCGATTGCCCAATTTGATTCATCAATGGATTTGTCGGTTGATTTATTACTTGATTGATTAAAACCCTATTTTGATTTCATTTTTACTTGACAAGTATTATATGAACGTTTAGCATACGGAAAACCCTTTTAAGGTGCATGCTAAGTTGAAAGGTTATTTTGTGCATTTAAAAACTTAAATGTTATGTGTTAATTGTTAATTTCGGTTGGTGACCCTTTACAACTATTGTAGAAATCTGGGCTTTGCCCTCAGATGAGAGCCAGGACAATCCTACCGGCTGGTTTGTACGCTGTGGATGGGGATGTAGTTGGAACACCTGACTGGAGCTATGTTAGGAGGATCTTGCGGGGTGCGTGAAGATCACTCAGGTTGTATAGTTTTTGTAGAATGACCAGATTAGGTTGACGTATAGGAACTAGATGTCTTTCTTTTGGATTGTGTTTATTTTAAATTGGAAGACTGTACCTATACTAATATTGTCAGCATGACATTTTATTTTCGATGGGTTCCATGTACCACTTTTTGATGTGTAAATACTTTGGATTCATATTTCGAAAAACTATTTCGCTGCTTGTAAATTATATTGAATTTGGATTCATATTTCAAAAACTATTTCGCTGCTTGTAAATTATATTGACTTAATTGTCGTTGGGTTATGACTTAAACATTTATCCAAAGGTATTTTCCTTATTTATTTCTTTGTTTTATTTTAATTTCTTTTGAAAAAAAAATACACTCTCGCTTTTGAAAATCGGAGTGTTACATTGTGGTATCAGAGAATTGGTTTAGATTTCCCTAGGAATGTGGAGTTTTGGTTATAGATTGTAGGTCAACCTGTAGGTTGGGAGTTGTTATCTGATCATGCATCGGTTTAGGTGGTTTAAGTTGTCAGGTCTGAAGTAATTATTATGTGTTGATGTGGTCGGAACTTAGTTTTGGAATTATTTGAAGTAGTGTTAAGATTCTACTTGATGATGATTTATAGGAAAACCATGCCGCCAAGAAGGAATGACGCTCCAAGAGCCAATGCTAATAGGGATGATCGAATGGCGGAGGCTATGAATAACATGGCTGCTTCTGTTGCTGCACAGACTGCTGCCAAGACTCAACGTGATCTTGAAAAGAGGGAAAGAGAGATCCGTGCTGCAGAGTCAAGTGGATTAGAAGATTTTCGTCGTTACAATCCTCCCAAGTTTAAGGGGGATGAGAATTTAGAGAAAGCGGATCAATGGATCCAAGAAGTGGAAAAGATCTTCGAAAGGATTAACTGTCAGGCGGGAGTGAAGGTCAACTATGCCACTTATATGCTATTAGGGGATGCTGAGTACTGGTGGAGGAGTACAAGATTGTTGATGGGATCAGCTCACGAGGAGGTGAATTGGGAATCATTCAAAAGGAAGTTTTTAGACAAACACTTCCCGATGAGTACCAGGACTAAACTGGGTGATGATTTTCTGAAACTGCATCAGGGGAACATGACTGTGGGCGAATATGCTGCTAAGTTTGAATCGCTATCAAGGCATTTCAGGTTTTTCCGTGAAGAGATTGATGAACCATTCATGTGTCATCGTTTCAAGACGGACTAAAGTATGAGATTCAAGACTCTGTCTTACCCTTGGGAATTCAACGTTTCCAAGTTCTTGTGGAAAAATGTAGAGAAGTTGAAGATATGAAGAATAAGAGGGCTAGCCGAGGAGGGAATTTTAATTCAGGAGGGCCTAGTCGGGTGAATTATCAGAACAAGGGGAAACAAGTTGCTAAACCTTATGACCAACCACAGAACAACAACACGAAACAGAATTGCCCGAGGAACCAAGACTTTGGGAGACAAGTGGGACAAGTGATACGATGTTTCCGATGTGGAGAAGAGGGACATTATGCTAATGCTTGTACCTTTAACAGTCCTACTTGCTACAATTGCCATAAAATAGGGCACTTTGCAAAGAATTGCAAGGCTCCGAAGGTGGAACCAATAGTGAATGTAACTAGGACTGCTCTTCCTACTGCTAGAGGACGTGTTCATTGCGTTGGTGCTGAAGCTGGAAATTCATCTAGAAATCTGATTCAATGTGGCTATGCGATTACATGTAACCCTCTAACTGCACTTTCTGATTCGGGGGAAACCAATTCCTTCATTGCTATGGATTGTGTGAATCGTTGGAAGTTATTTGTGTCGTCACTACCTTTTGATTTGGTTGTTTTTACGCCTGCTAAGACTTTGACCGAAAATATTGCATGTTTACAATGCCAAGTAATTGTCCATAATAGAGACTTCTCGATTAATTTGATTTGTTTATCTCTACAATAACCCAAGATCATTCTTAGTATGGATTGGAAGTCCTATCATTAGCTAATGATATATTGTACTCAATGTGTTGGTGTCATACCTAGTGTTTAGGTTTGGTACTAAATGGATGTTCCGTACAAGGTGGACGTATATGAGGCTACGTGACATAGTTTTGGGTGATTGCAATTCGTTAATAAAAGCAAAGTTATAGGAAAATTCGGAAAAACTCAGTGGACCTTGAGAACTTTGTTTGATTTCTTGTGCATTAGGATAACCTTAAGTGCAAGTCGCAGGGAGCGCTATTACAGTTCGGTAGACAAAATCATGTTGAATGGAAAGGACGAGCCTTACTGACTATGGATGTGTGTAGAGTTATTAAGTACCCTATGAAAAGGGGTAGGCAACACTTTCTTCGAGTAGGTCGGTGAAACAAGTTGCGACTTGTATGCTGAATTAGAGTACAAACCTAGTGTGGATTGTTACTCGTACTTTAAGTTTCGAGGACGAAACTAATTTTAGGGGGGTAGTAATGTAAGACCCTTAATTTTAAATCCTAAATTATACAATTTTAGGGTATTTGGTGTTAAATTGCTTAGGCTTTTAGCCCAGTTTTCGGTATTTAGTGAGTTAAATGCCAAAAATATATTTTTGGAAATGGGATTAAAATTATTTGTCGAAGAATAATTTGTTTAGGTTTACGAAGAATTTAATTTTGGGGAGTTTTGTTAAAAATATCTCGAGTCGCGACAATAGTAGATATTTTTGACAAAAAGTGGTTTGGAGAGGTTATGGGTGAAATGGTAATTTAATAAATATCTAGATATTTTGAGATATTTGTTAAAAGTAATTAATATATATAAATATATATGTTTTTGTGGAGGGAAAAGAGAAGGAAATAGAAAGAAAAGAAATAGAAAGGAAGGAAAAAGGAAGAAAGAAAAAGAGAAAGAAAGAAAGAAAACATTTCCGTCTCCTTCCTCTCCTTGCCTCCCGTGAAACTCCCTCCCTTCTTCTTCCATTTTCGTTTTCATTTCTTCCTTTTAGTTCAAGAAAAGAAACCCAAGGCTTAGTGGGTGAGAAATATCAACTTCCCAGCTTCTTCCTTCTTCCCGGATTCGAAAACGGAGTTAGGGATTTCAAAACCGTCAAACACAAACCACCACGTTTCATCTAGATCTAAGCTTCGTTTCACGAAGAGATAGAAGGGAAAGTTGCTCACCACCATGCTACGGTGCTAATGAACCAACTTTGGAAGCGACGTCGCGAGCGGAGATTTTACCGGATTTACTCGCGATACCCTAAACGCACGTTAATGCTAATGTTAAGGTAAGGGCTCTTCCAAACTTTTAGTTTGCATTTAGGGACTTATCTGTGGTTGTGTGGAAAATAATTTGTTAGGGTTGAAGTGTTGATTTGGGGAAAATGAATTTAATGCTTTTATGGGTGAAATTCTAATGTGGGATTTTGGTGATATTGATGAATGTTTCATGGAAAATGAATTTAACTCATTTATGTATGATTTTGAGTAAATGAAATTTGTTGTGTTTGAGTGGTGGATTGTGTTGATTTGTGTCGTCGTATTTGATGTGTTTATAATTGATACTTATGGAAATTCGAGATGTGTTTGTGTGGACTCTGTGGAAAAATGAATTGATGTGATATGGTGTGAATTGTGGATTGAATTTGTGAATATGTTTGAGTATGTTCTGTGTGGAATTTGAAAACCATTAGAGTTAAACGAGTATTAAGAATGGGGAATCTCTTAATATCTACGTTTACTTAATGATTGTCGTGAAAATTGTTAAAGTTAAATGGGTATTTAAAACAAGGAATCTTTTAATATCTGCCTTTACTTAATGGTGTTTGTCCGTGAGAGACTACACCCTGGTAAATTGTGTTTGTCTGTGAGAGACTGCACTGGTGTTTGTCCGTGAGAGACTACACCCTGGTAAATTGTGTTTGTCCGTGAGAGACTACACAGGTGTTTGTCCGTAAGAGACTATATCCTGGTAAATTGTGTTTGTCCGTGAGAGACTGCACAAGTGTTTGTCCGTGAGAGACTACACCCTGGTAAATTGTGTTTGTCTGTGAGAGACTGCACAGGTGTTTGTCCGTGAGAGACTACACCCTGGTAAATTGTGTTTGTCCATGAGAGACTGCACAGGTGTTTGTCCGTGAGAGACTACACCCTGGTAAATTGTGTTTGTCCCTGAGAGACTGCACATGTGTTTGTCCATGAGAGACTACACCCTGGTAAATTGTGTTTGTCCTTGAGAGACTGCACAGGTGTTTGTCCGTGAGAGACTACACCTTGGTAAATTGTGTTTGTCCGTGAGAGACTGCACAGGTGTTTGTCCGTGAGAGACTACACCCTGGTAAATTAGGTTTGTCCGTGAGAGACCCATGAGAGACTACACCCTGGTAAATTGTGTTTGTCCGTGAGAGACTGCACAGGTGTTTGTCCGTGAGAGACTACACCCTGGTAAATTGTGTTTGTCCATGAGAGACTGCACTCGTGTTCGTTCGTGAGAAACTGTACGTTTAGGATTTACGCCTCTAACGGAGGGTTTTGTTTGGAATTGAGGTTTAAGACTTGTGATAGGCTAAAAATTAATAAATCGTGCAGGCCTGAAATAGGTGGCACCTTGGTAGTAAGTGCTGGTCTTTGAGAGATTGTACAATTACGATTTTCTACTCCCGAAGAGTATGATTGAGTGTTTGAACCTGAGATGTCGTGGTAATTGCGTTGTAATTGCTAAGCGTTAGGTGGTGAAATTGTGTGTAAGTGTGATTGTTTGCAAAACTATTTCGAAACTCAAGTAGCCATGGTGATTGTGTTTTAATTGTCAAGTAAGGATGTTTTGGAATTGTGTGATAGTATGTTTGATTGCAAAACTATTTCGAAGCTCATGATGTCGTAGTGATTGTGTTATAAGTGCTAAGTATTATGTTTTGGAATTGTGTGTAATGGTGATCGATTCAGTTATCTAGTTTTAGAAAAACCTCAGAAACAATCGATTTCCCATTCGATTCTGTTGAAAGATATTAAACCAAATCGATTTGCCAATCGATTTGGCAAGTTACATGGGCTTAGCTATTTATAAAATCGATTTGCCAATCGATTTGGCAAGTCCCAGGGGCTCAGCTATTTAAGAAATCGATTTGCCAAGTTACAGGGGCTCAGCTATTTAAGAAATCGATTTCCCAATCGATTGATTTAGACCCAGAATGCAGGTTTCACTTAAAACCTTTAAGAAAATTGATTTCCCAATCGATTTGCTCAGTAGAAATTTTTATTCTGAGTCATACAATCGATTGCCCAAATTGATTCATCAATCGATTGGTCGGTTGATTCAATACTTGATTGATTAAAACCCTATTTTGATTTCATTTTTACTTGACAAGTATTATATGAACGTTTAGCATATGGAAAACCCTTTTAAGGTGCATGCTAAGTTGAAAGGTTATTTTGTGTATTTAAAAACTTAAATTTTATGTGTTAATTGTTAATTTCGGTTGCTGACCCTTTACAACTATTGTGGAAATCTGGGCTTTGCCCTCAGATGAGAGCCAGGACAATCCTATCGGTTCGTACCCTGTGGATGGGGATGTAGTGGGAACACCTGACTGGACCTATGTTAGGAGGATCTTACGGGGCGCGTGAAGATCACTCATGATGTATAGTTTATGTAGAATGATCAGATTAGGTCGACGTATAGGGACTAGATGTCTTTCTTTTGGATTGTGTTTATTTTAAATTGGAAGACTGTACCTATACTAATATTGTCAGCATGACATTTTATTTTCGACGGGTTCCATGTACCACTTTTTGATGTGTAAATACTTTGGATTCATATTTCAAAAACTATTCAGCTGCTTGTAAATTATATTGACTTAATTGTAGTTGGGTTATGACTTAAACATTTATCCAAAGGTATTTTCCTTATTTATTTCTCTGTTTTATTTTAATTTATTTTGACAAAAAAAATACACTATCGCTTTTGAAAATCGGGGTGTTACATAATGCATATGCTAAAATGGAAGGTTGTCATGTGCATTTGAAATATAAAAATATTCGATTTCATCACGTACCTTACATTATAAGACTTCTAGCATATTGTCCATAGTTGACTTGATTGTTGACTTCTTTTTTAGCTTGAAACTTGATCGCTTTCCTTGGTCTTTGTCTTCATCAAAAATATGAGTATTTTACATACCAAAAATTAGAGGATACAGTACAAAGTCATGTAAAATACCTGATTTTGAACTGCACAATTAAATAGAGCACTTTTGCTTTAATTGTTCCCACAAAATAATTTTGTTATCATCAACACAATTAAGGGTCATAGTTCTTCAAACCAACATGGTTATAACAATTCCCCGTTTTTAATGACGACAAACAAGCAGAAAATAAAAAAAAAATGTAGAAAAGGAAAAGAAATAACACATAAATAAAAAAATAAAAAAAGAACTACAAATTTAGGCTGGTCAACCTTGGATAGTTTGAATGTTCCCATGATTCTCGGCTATCTGTTTCATGAACACCTCAGTCTTAGCTTCCAATCGATCGAAGTTTTTCTTCTAGAAAAACTAGGAATGGTCAAACACGGTGCTAGAAGGTATGATAGATTTACTTCTAGAGGTAGCTTTTGTCGAACCTGAAATAGTTGTAGCAAGAACATCCAAGAAAGGCATCTCAACATGTGAAATAGTCACATGAAACTGTAATGGTGCTAAGGGAACAATCATTGGGGGTTCCATATGAACACCACTAAAGGGATATGGGTTTTTCCTTAATGAGCCTTTTGTCATGGCTGTTAGTAGCTTTCTAGATCGATTACTCTAGGCTTTTTGAAGTTGTGTGTAGAATGAGAAACAATATAAAATATGACAGTTTAATTGTGTTTTATTTTTAAAAAATGTTTTAACAATATTAAAACAAAGTGATGAAAAAAATTATATAAAGTAGAAATACAAAACAACACATCCAATTTATCCTGGTTCATCACTAACACAATAGCTTCGTCTAGTCCCTCCAAACTAAAGGATTTAATCTACTAATTCACTAACTGAATTACACTTCCATTGCACACCTTCTAGTCAAACTGACTGAGTTCAAGTCTTCTCAACCTTCTAGCTTAGTACAGTCAAGCTATTAAGAAATGCAGCCACTACTGGGCTACGTTACAAAAGAGTCATTTTAAATGTTTTATTAATACTCTCACATGATGGTATTTACAATGTTTTATTATCATAAACTTTTCTCGACACTTGGACATAAAAAATTATAAAGAGAGAAGTGTATAGACGAATTAGTGTTTCTCAGCACTTGTTTTTGTAAAGATCAATGAGGGTTGCTCATCCTTATATAGAGAAACTTTAGGGTTTCTAGTTCTTGTCCTGATTGCAAGAAACCAACATGTATCATGAAGTTTCGTAACAAATCTTCAAAAATTGATTCACCATTAAATCTTGTCCATAAATAGTTCTTGTCATTGATTCTTTGTATCTTGATATGCAAACATAGAGCACAAATTATATCATGATCAATGTATGTCACATAGACCTTCAGAAAAATAGTTGACTTTTAAGAATGTTGTCTTTTCATTAGAACATTGACTTTTAATCGGAATCAAATGATTAGATCTTTGGCACGATTTATCAGAGGTAGACGACCACTTCCTTATCACACATGTCAGAGGCACAATTATCAGATGCCTATGATAGTCACTAGAGCTAAACTAATCAAAGCATTGCTTGCAATAATATAATCATTAGAGGCCCATTTTAGAGCGCATTCATCAGATTTAGATTATGAAAATCAGAGCAAATAATATCAAGATCAGTGTATGTCGCATACACCTTCAGACAAATAGTTGACTTTTAAGAATGTTATATTTTCATTAGGACATTGACTTTTAATCGGAATCAAATGATTAGATCTTTGGCACAATTTATCAGAGGTAGACGACCACTACCTTATCACACATGTCAGAGGCATAATTATCAGATGCCTTTGATAGTCATTAGAGCTAAACTAATCAAAGCATTGCTTGCAATAACATAATCATTAGAGGCCCATTTTTAGAGCGCATTCGTCAAATTTAGATTACGAAAATCATAGCAGTCTTGGTATTCTTTTAACTTAGTCCAAACATCAAAGGAAATGGTGTAAAGTTATTCAAAACAAATCAAATATGGGACCTACATACTTAAACATAACAATAGTGTTTTAAATTGTTCCCATAAAATAATTTGGTTATCATCAAAACAAGTAAGCCGTTCTTCAAACCAATATGGTTCTAACACTACAAGATCCAAATTTGGAGAATTTCACCTATTTGTCTAAAAGTAGTAGAATTTTCGATGGCCAACTGCATTCCATGATCCATATTGTATCTTATCCAGTTTGTGACAAACAAGACCTTGTTTTGCTGGTTTGAAATGTCATTAGGGTCAAACCTTTGAGCGTTCCTATTGTGTGCAGAAGTGATTTTGGAAATAAGAGAAGTAATGAATGAGTCGAGGTTTGGAAAGCTAGAAGGAATGCAATGTACGAGGGGAATGAGGTGTAAAGGGATAATGAAGGTGGTAGGTTCATAGTGAAAAGGGTGTAATGGAAGAGTAGAAGATTCTTATGAAGATGTATCAAAGACTAAGTCAATGATGACTTGAGTTGTTGTCTTAGCTACTTGGTGAAGGGGATTCACAAGCCTTGGTGCGATAAGGTCACATGTAGGGGTGGAAATGGTATGTGTTTGTGGAATGGTAGACTTGGTATGTATTTATGGAGGATTAGTGTGAGTAGCTAATAGTGTTTAGTTTGGAGTGTTAGTCTTGAGAAGAAGATAGTGTTTTTTATATTTAAGGGATGCAAAGTGTTATGCTAAGGTAGCCTCAAACATTTTGACTAAGGTGTTAGTGTTAGAGTCTGCAAGTGTATTAGGTGTAGGGTTAAAGGATGGGCCAACTAAGTTCGTATGTGGGATAGAGGGAATGAGATGTTCAGGTTCTTCGTTAAAACTCGTATTACCAAAAATAGTAGGAGTAGTTTGCTTAAGTTTGGTGTTACCTTTTGTTTCTTCCTTAGAGTGCGGGTAGCTTTTTCCTCATTAGCTCTTATTTCTTCTTCCTCTTCTATACTCAACATCGTGACAACTCTTTTCCTTTCCTTCTCAAAGACTGGAGCTACTTTGGGCAGAGCAAGGAGGACTAGAGCCATCTCTTGATTAGAATGACACATTCTTAAGTATTGTATAACTACTTTTTTATTATCTTCCTCAAATATAGGAGCATAAAAGTCTTCAACCACAAAAGGAATGGCTTGAGATCCATAGGTTTGACCATATATCCTTCTGGCATCATCACTGGGTCGAATGCAATTCTTAGGAGAGATCAACCTCATCTTGGTGACGTTGGAAATATTGAACAAGGGTACAAACAAAGAAACCACGTGTTCCTCTTGAATAGTTCCTCCTACTTCCTCTAGAGCTTTAATGAGGGGAGTTCTCATTAGTACAACAAAGATGAATCTAGGGTAGGGGATTGTTCTGATCTTTCTTGACCAAAGGTTTATGACACATGACCTCATGTCTTTCAAAATAAGGTTTGAAAGATTGGTCATGATCCTTTGGGAGATAATCCACATTAGATATAACACCCTAATATTTTTATATATATTACATATTTGTCTTTTAGTAATTGTTGTAATTTATTATTTAATTATTAATTTATTCTTTGTGTAAAGAAATTAAATTAAATTTTATCACCATTTAATTTACCTAAATAATTATAACCTTTGTTTTTATTTAATTGTTTTGGCGTGACAATTACATGAGGATGATTTATGACATGCTTATTTTATAAATGAACTATTGTGTATGTTGTTTACTTGATTAGTTTCAATAATCATGGAATTGATATGTAAGATATGTTGGTTTTATTTTGTTATGCGTGACCTACATTGATATTTTTTGTCTTGCTTGATGTATTTAGTTAATGAAAATATTAGTTGAATTATTTGATTAAATCAGATTTTATAGAATTTGTATTGTTTATTAGTTTTATTTATGACCAAATAAGTATTCGGTCTAAGAGATAGAAGAGTTGTTGAGACCTGACTCTCATGTATGAGTGCCCTTGCTTGAAAATATTTTCGGTCCATCTATCTTTAGTATAAAAAAAATGTGATTACCTCATTCCTTTTACACTTCTTCATGACATGATTTTATGACACTTCACAGTGTTATCTTGACATAATATAGACTTTACGTTCTTTTCTTAACGAATTAAGAGAAGAGATAATGTCCATTCCCTCAGGCTTAACACCTTTAATTCATTTTTGAAAGGAAGGCTGCAAATTTAATTATGGGTCTTATCTTTTTTGTACAATTAAGAGATGACAAAAAAAGACTATCCTCCTTTGTTATATCTCACGCCTACCTCTCTGGTAAACCAAGATTATAATTTTATTTTAATTATCTAAAAAAACGTTTTGGCAATTTTTAATGTCATTAGTATTAGCACAAAAAAATTAAAGGTAATCTACACATCTTCCAATTCTATTTCCATACCTATTTTTATTTTCTCCTAGGCTCCCAAACTTTCAATCACAAACAAAGAAAGAAAAAACAAAAGAGAAACATAGTCTTCTTCCTTTTTTTTCTCACACCCTCAATATCATCATCATTATCGCCAAGTCGAATTACAATTTTCTTTATTCTTTTAATACCATCTGAAATAAAGTTTGGACATTTGTCTTGTTCTTTGATTTGTGGGGTTTAGAACATGTTGCTAGGAAGTAAAGTGTGTAAGGTAAGAGTTTTTCCCCATGCAAAGTTATGCTAGATATTAATTAGTGGTTTGTAAGATATTGATATGATTTCTTAAAAGAAAAGTGTTGATTTTATGTTTATCTAAGGAAATTAACTATAATGTTTTGTTTTTTGAGCAATATGTTTGTCTTGATGAACTTATTTATAACATTATATTTTTATTATTATAAAGTGATTAATATGTTTGTTGTGAAAAGTTTTAACGTAAAATTGCGATTCTTATGTGTCTTAGTGTACTTAATTATAAAATTTCTATTTTTATTACGATATCATTAGTAATATGTTTGTTATGATGTATATATTGAAAGATTTGACTTTTTGAGTATTTTAATTTAAAAGTTTAACTTTTATGAACAATATATGTCTTGAGGAAATTGATGAAAATTTTATATTTTTAAATTATGATAATATGATAAAGTTTATTATTGAAATGCATTAGTGTACAGTTTGACTTTTAGGCTTAAAGGAGTATTAACGAAAAAAATTATAGTGAAAGGAATAAAAAAATTATTTTCATATGTGTTCTTGGTGATATGAGTTTTAATTTTTATCAACGACGTGTAGTCAAATTGAATTTTCTAGATTATTAAAATGAAAGTAATACTTTTGAGATATTTATTGAAGTGCATATGTAATCCATATTTCTTATGTTGAAGTTATTGAGTTCTGATTATGAACATCCATGAGGACATAAATTTGATGTCATATGTGATTAAAAATTTAATCTTGAATATTTTATCTTTGTGGTTACCTAAGAGGCTGGTGATTTTTGGCTTGAACATTGTTCTCATTGTGGTTGTCTAAGTGGTTGCTATTTATGTTTTAAACATTTTATCTTTGTGGTTGCCTAAGTGTCTGGTGATAAATGTTTTGATCATTTTATCTTTTTAGTTACCTATGTGGATGGTGATATGTACATTTTGAACATCATTATCATTAACATGGTATATCATATGCATCTTTGTGGACACCTTAATGACTGGTTATATCTGGATCATATACTTTTAGGAGCATGCATAACTTACATATATTTTATTTTTATTTCAATCTAACTATGTGTTTTAGATGAGTACTACTTGAATTATTTAGCCATATTTTATGACTTTTGATACAACTTTGCGAATTATTCAAAAATTAATTTCCTTAAATCTTTTATTACAAAAAAATTTTATATTTATATTTTATGGTTGTTAACTTATTATTTAGTTTAATTTTTATCGTGGGATGAACTGACACGTTACACCAATATTTAGGTATGAACGATCTCAAAGAGTTGTATGTATGATGTTTACTTGGTGCGCGCGCGTGGGAAAAGGGAATTTTTACTTTAAAATAATATTTTGTAATAATAAAACTTATGTGATACATTTTAAAGTCATTTATTTTCATCGTCAACTTTAAATAAAAATGCGGAAGTGAGTTTTATTTCTTTAGGAAATAATTGAATCATAGTTAATTTCAGTCAACCTTATTTCTCTTGAATTTTACGTAAGAGGATTTAATTTATTTTATGGCATAAATGAATATCTATCTAACAATTGAAAATTTAACTTTAAAAAAATCATATTTTAGTAAATTGCATTGTGTGCTTTTACAAAACATATATCAAGTCATTTTTTAGAGCATCTTTTATTTATTAACATCCCTTCATCGAGAAAATCTAGTAAGCCGTAAGAGATTAATGAGTAATCTTAATGGGAAGCCCTACTATGGTACTAGATACTTCTTCGTCTTTGTTTGCATCAGCAAATCTCCAAAATTCATTAACTAGAACATCCAAACCCACGTCTTATTATAGGTTAAATAACCCAAACCAACCCACACTAGCAAAGTCTTCAGTAAAATCAAAATCATTTTCAGCAAGGTTTGAGAAATTTGTTAGAAACAAGTTGGTTTGAAGAACTATGACTGATAGTGTTTCAGCAAGTGTACTGAATCGTCGCAAGTAATAATAAAACGATAGTACCGAGTGTCAAACTCAAGGATTGCGTTTTACTATTGAATTATATTTAATTACTGCAATTGAACAAAAAGTTCCCAAATTGATTGAAATAATATTTGAAATTAAAAACAGTAATAAAAGTTAATCTTTTATAATTTGAAAAATGTCAGAGATGAGTTTCACTTCGAATCCAACCTTGGTGCCTAATTTGATCCTAATTACTGAATTCCTTTATTGAATTATTACCGAATTCTCTTTATTATTCTTGCGCTAATGTCTTAGCGACAGAACCTTTAATTCCAAAGTAACCCCTAATTCCTTAATAGATTTAAGATTAGAATTAAGTATTACCGTATAGAAATTTTCTTATAAACTATTGCTTTGCAACTCATTTAATTGGTTTCATGACTTGCATCTATCCCTAGACTACAAATTCATGAATTCTTCATCTCAAGCATTTTTCATGACTTGCATCTATCCCTAGACTTGCATCTATCCCTTTTCATTCTGTAGATTCTCAAACATTGACAAAAGAACCAAGAAGATATTATTTATCAAGATATTATTTATCATTTTTTTTCTTTTGTTTTTTCCTCTTTTCTTCTTTTTCTTTTCTTTTTCTTTTTTTATTTTTGTGAGAATCACCACCCCAAACTTAAAAGGTTGCTATCCCATGAGCAACCCCAAAATAAGAATTTTATCAAGACAAGACAAAAATTTTCCAAAAACTTGATAGCATTTCAGCAAGTGTACTGAATCGTCACAAGTAATAATAAAACGGTAGTACCGAGTGTCGAACTCAAGGATTGTGTTTTACTATTGAATTATATTTAATTACTGCAATTGAACAAAAAGTTCCCAAATTGATTGAAATAATATTTGAAATTAATAACAGTAATAAAATTGATCTTTTATAATGAGAAAAATGTCAGGGATGAGTTTCACTTCGAATCCAACCTTGGTGTCTAATTTGATCCTAGTTACTGAATTCCTTTATTGAGTTATTATCGAATTCTCTTTATTATTCTTGCCCTAATGTCTTAGTGACAGAACCTTTAATTTCAAAGTAACCTCTAATTCCTTAGTACATTTAAGATCAGAATTAAGCATTACCATATAGAAATTCTCTTGTAAACTATTGCTTTGCAACTAATTTAATTGGTTTCATGACCTGCATCTATCCCTAGACTACAAATTCATGAATTCCTCATCTCAAGCATTCGTAAAGTCCACTTCCGTTTCAAAATACAAATCGTAGAACATTTTAATGTTGATCAAGCAATAAAAAGAATTAAGCACAGAGATGAGAAAAATAATTCAATAAACTCATTCATATAACTAGAAATCAAATCAGAAAAATAAGGGTTTCATCTGGTTACACTCATCCCTAACAAATAGGGTTTAGTTACTCATGACAGAGATACAAAAGATAGGGATTAAAGAAGAATTACAAGAATGATTCATGAATGATTCTTGGTAAATCTGCTCCAATGATGTTAAAAACGACCGTCTTTGAGTTTCTATGATAGGGCACAAGTCTCCCAACTTCCCAAGAGTCAAAAAGATCCCTAAACAGTAAAAAAATTGCGTTTTTATGAATGTTGATGTGCGTCGCGCGCCCCAGGCGCAGTCTTTGCGCTCCAGGCGCATATTGACAGTGTTGAATGGCTGGAAATGCGCTTCAGACGCGCAGGGAGCGCTCCAGGCGCACAGCATCTACTGTCTGGCGTATTTTGCATGTTTCTCATCTTTCGAGTCTGAATATGGTTCTGTTGTCTTCATGAAAGTTGTAGATATGGATCTTAGCTTTCTTTAGCACTTGGTTTGACTCCAATTAGACATCTAAAACTCCAGATATGGCTGAAATACTCCACATAGGTCATGTTGATTTCTCACTAAAATTCAGCACTGCACTAAAACAAAGTAACAACGCAAAACTACGAAAAATCTCTACTTAATTGAGCAAATAAGAAAATAAACATTTCATTAAATCAAATAACTAAAATCAACAAAATATATCAAATAACTCATTAAATTAACTAATGATTAAAGATAAATAAGACTAAAATCAATAAAAATTATGCATATGATGAAGAGTCATCAATGACCCTTACTTCTTTTGATGATAGTAAAATTAGTTTGTAAACACAATTTAATGCACTAAAATTTTGACTAAGTATGCAAGTCTTAGAACAAGTGTATTATATAGATTCTATTGTTTTTTCCTCTAATAATTGGACGAAGATAAAGGAACAACAAGACTTCGTTTCACTCTGTTTTTTGAAGTGTAATGCAAGCGCTCTGACATAGGCCACTTGTGAGGCGAGCGACGCTCTATGTTGGATGACTTCGATTATGCAAACAATGCTCTGGTGACTCTAGAAATACATGATATGTTATGTTTCAGATGCCTCTTCACAAAGGAGGAAGGACTTCTCAGCCCTCGACGGTATCAGTCTCTGAAAACAACACTTTAATGACACGTGCATTCTTCCAAAAATATTCTTTTAGAAATTTAAATAATATAACTAATATTTTTCTATAATAACCAAATACTTCTAATAATTAATAAAAACTCATCCACTTAAATTAACAATAATTCACATCTACAATAATCAAATTAATCCAACACACACATTTATTGTGCAGAAAATAAATCAATCACCTCAAAGATTTCTCATTGTTATATGGACATGTACTAGTTATGTGTAGTAAGTATTATCTCATCATGTGGAGCACCAGCTCATCTAGTGTGGGATACAAGAACCATTAGTGTGGAGTTTAAAATTTCTCTCATGTAGAGTTTAAAACTCATCTATAAATGGAGTACAAAACTCTTCTATATGGAGCACATAGCTCATCTCAAACACATACAACAATAAAAGAAAATAATTTTTTTTAACAATCATCTTCATAAAATCATATTTACATTATAATATTTCTTTTGAATATATAGTAATAACATCATTCATGAACACATAATAAGACATTCTTTTAAAGAATACATATTCAAACAATCATAAAAAAGACAGTAATTCAACAAACAATATAACAAATAAATCAATTCATAATATTTTATTGCAGTTCATAAAATCTCAATTTTTATAGAGTTAGGTTTTCGATAAAATATGTTTTTATAAGAAAATACTATTCAATCTAAATTTTTTTCCATCCCAAATTCTCAAAATAAATGTAACATGAACGTTTAGATGGTGTGATTACTCATCTCGCATTCTTTGATAAAAATTCTTTTTTTATTACTCGTTATTAACTGTTATTACAACCGCAAAATACTTTAGCTACTCTCTATTTTGATATACTCTATCTTTTGAATTTTTAATTAAGTATTTTTTTTTATCTATTTATATTTAAATTCTTATAAGATAATTGATATATGTATCCTCCTTCTGCATAATTAACGCGTTATCAGCTTCACATAACAGGAGAGTTTGTTTATTTCTCATTATAAATTGTCGATTGAAGTGCTTATCGAGAGTTCTTTTCACGGAATGTGGTTGCAGCAACTGATCCCTATAATTCCTACCACCTAATCGGATAATTGGTTTTAATCAAAGCAAAGTTCCTTATAATTTCTATCACCTAATCAGATAATTGATTTTAATGAAAGCAACGTCACTTAGATTTTGTTGATTTACTGTCTAGTGGTAATTACTAGCCCATCATAACTTAAATTATCTTTGTTTGATGTACCAATTAAAACATAAAAAAATGTATAGTACATTTATTTGTTAAAAACGAACAAACAACCAATAACAAATTTTAAGTATATCATAATATCTTATTATTTAATTTGTTTTAATTAGATTAATTTTGAGATAACTATTCAATTAATTCTAAGTTTATAATTTATTATTATTTTTAAATGTCTAATATTTCTAAACCTTGAAATTAGGATGTTACATATCCTCTACTTATCAATTGTTTTAAAAGGATACGATGTATCAATAACAAGATTTGTTTTGAAAAGTTTCTATGGCAAATCAATCTCAAAATATACGATAGAAACATCATGAATTTTTTAGATTTCTTGCAATCAGGACAAATGTCAAAAACCCTAATTGATCTTAATAAAAAGGCGTGCATTTCTCACTAAAAAGACAACAACAACAAAAAAATGCACAATCTATAATCACATACCTACTCTTGCTCATAATCATTCATTTTCATTTTAGTGCATACAAAAAGTTTCTAAAGGAAAAAAATTATAAACTCTCTCTACAAGAGCAAATTAAGACAAACCCAAACCTTTTCTTTTGTAACCTAGCCTAGTAGTGGTTGTCTTTCTCAACAGTTTCATTGTCCTAAGCTAGAAGATTAAGAAGATTGAACATAGCTGGTGTGACTAGAAGGCGTTCAAGTGTAAGATTGATTTTTTGGTGAATTAGTGGATTAAATCCTTCAGATTGAAGGGATTGGACATAGCTACCGTGTTAGCGGTGAATCAAGATAAATCGGTTGTGGCTTTCTGCTTTATTTTTATTTACCTACGATCTGCAATTTTTACTTTAGTGTAGCCACACGAAAAAGATTTGAAACATGAAACAAAACTCAAACCCTCCATTTCTTGTGTTTCTCATTCTACAATTGGTATCACAGCTCAATCTCAAAGTTTAGCACTTAACCATGTTTGAGTAAAGATATATTTTTATGTTAATAGGCCACCTATCTTAAATTAGGAATCATATAATTCCTTTATAGGTTTTTTGGTCAAATTTTTGTCTTGATTCATCTTTTTCAAGTGAACACGTAGGGTGCATTGGTGTAGTCATAGGTTTGCAATCACTCATCTTAAACTTCTTGAGAAATTCTTTTGTATATTTAGATTGTTGAATTTATATTCCTTTTTGACGTTTGTGAATTTGTATCCCTAAGAAGAACTTAAGTTCTCTCATCATACTCATTTGAAATTCAAGATGCATCAATATAGAAAATTATTGGCAAAGAGTGTCATTAGTAGATCCAAAAATAATGTCATGAACATAAATTTAAATAATAATAATAATAATAATAATAATAATAATAATAATAATATTAATATTAATAATAATAATAATAATAATAATAATAATAATAATAATAATAATGTCATTTCCTATTGATTTTCTAAAAAGTGTATTATCTACTTGTCCTCTTCCGAAGTTATTTTTACGCAAGAAGTTACCAAGTCTATCATATCATGCCCATGTGCTTGTTTTAAACCTTAAAGAGAATTCCTAAATTTAAAACATGATTTCGAAATTCAGAACTTTCAAAAGTTAAGGATTTTTTAACACAGACTTCTTTACTTATATAACCACTTCGAAAAGCACTTTAGCATCCAATTGTAATAATGTAATGTTATATTTTTTAGCAAAGGAAAGTAGGAAATGACTAGATTCTAACCTGGTCACTGGAGCAAATGTCTTAATGTCATATGGCTGAATGTAGCATTGTGCATCAAGTCTCTCCTTGTTTTTGACTACTTCATCTTTTTCATTTAGCTTGTCTCTAAAAACCAACTTGGGTCCAATAATGTTATTCTTTGGTCTAGGTAATAAATCCCAAACATCATCCTCCTAAATTCATTTAACTAATATTGCATCACAAGAATCCATCCATCATGTGCCAACACTTCATCAACAGCACTTTGATTCTTAAAAACATTAATTCTTCAATTAGGTTTCATTTTCTTTCCTAAATGTATTTAGTTTTAAGAGAAATTTGTGATTCTTTTCCAAGAAGTCATTTATAATAGCAATTAAATCAGATCAAGTTTAGTCAAAAAAAAATACCTCAATTTTTTCATATCTGTATTCGCTTCCAGAGTTAGAATACAAGTTGGATCTAAAGGCAGAGTTGGTATGAACCATCAAAGCGAAATAGACTTGTTTATCATCTTTGTACGATTCATCATAATCATCCCATATGTAACACCCCAAATTTTATAATAAACTATTTTATTAATTAATTTGATTTTAAATCATTTTATAATATATGTTGATAAATTTTGTGATTAATTTTTATTATATGTGTGTTTTCTACAATGTGCTAGTTTTATACATATTTGACTAAATGAGTGATGTAAACGATAAATTTAGTAATATTTTTTTTATTATTTTATATATTTTCTAAAAAAATAATAGTATATTAGTGTAAATATTTTAAATAATAAGATTTAGGCGATTTTACGTGTATATGTGAGTTTTGATAATTAATATCATATTTTCTTGTGTGTTTGACTTATATTAAATATGCACTTAATTATATTTAATTATTTCAAAAGATATCTTATTTCAATTATTTCTTTTATAAATAATTATCTTGAGATAATAGTAATATTGTGTTTGATTTTCTTTATTTTTATATACTAATTTTGAATTGTGATTATATATATATATAATTAACATAAAATATTGTTCTCATAATTTATTTTTGACTTTTACCCATAAACTATCGAGTTAGATCGATTGAAGGACAAAGAGTTAAAGAACAAAGGTTATTTGCTCATGGAATTGTATTCTTGTGTGAAAGCGTCAAAATAAGGTAAGTGGTGAGAGAGCGTTTGAATTCATGAGTATAATATAATGTGAGATGAACGTGAAAACTGTATTTCCCAACGATTCATTTGGGACTCGGTACGTACGGCATAGTAGTCCTTTGAGTGATAAATTGATTAACGTGAAAATGTGAAAATTGTGATATTAAAATATGGAATAGAAATATTTCTAAGTTATTGATTGATTTAATTTCGTTAAATGTGTGGTATTTGATATTATTGTGATATTTGATTTCAAATAAATTTGATGCATATGTTTCATTAGATGAATTTATGTAATGTGATAATAAAATATGGATGCACAGTATGATATATTTGTGCGGGATAATAATGATGATTTTTGATCGATGATAGTAATGTTAAAAAATTGTGATGATTTATATGATGATTATGATTATGTATGATTAGTGATGTTATAAAATTGTGATGAGTTTATATGATGATTATGATTATGTATGATGCTATAAAATTGTGATGAGAATATTGAAGTACCCCATACTTTATGAAATAGTGATTATTTATAAAGATGATGCTCTTAATGGAGTAGTCTAAGCTAACGAGGGGAGAAAATAAATATTGAAAATTTGTGAAGTGAAGATTATTTTGTCATCATATAGGTAGGGCCTGACAAGCCTAGTGATTTTGGGAAAGTATAACTGAATGAGCCTGATCGTGGCGGTTTGCTGTTGAGCTTTAAGACAAGATTGTTAGACCTTGGAGGTATTCGGGTGGGGAATTCCTAGGTGACTTGGAGGTAGCACTTCAAATGTCGGGAGCTACCACGCGACACACGTTTACCTCGACTGTCACGTATATGTGTCATGGATTGAGTTGAGGGGATCTATAAGAACATGGCCAATTTGAATTTTCTGTCCACCGTGATGGTGGCAAAGTATCAAGCCTCCTAACCAAGTACTTCAGAGTTAGAATGGTACCACATTGTGAAGTAGAATATAAGCTCATGCGTTGCACTGCATTTTCTTGTGATTGTTTTATTGTGATTAATAGGTATCATATGTGATAATAATTAATCTTAGATAATTTGATGTTATAGTGAAATGCATTGATTTTACTTGACTGATTTTAACTTTATAATGTGATGTTTTTCTTTGAAGAATGTTTGTGTTATGATACAATGTATTATGATTGTTTGTGTGTTCTTCTTATTTATATTATACTATTAACATGATTTCAAAACTCACCTCCTTCGTTGTTTGTGTTTGACTGGCTTGGCCCTGCGTTTGCGAAATCGCAGTTATTACAGGTTAATGAGTCTTGAAGTTCAAGTTTGGGATGAACCCCGCTCATATAGGTGATACCGGGAATAAGGGTTTTAACTTGTATTTTACTTATTTAATTTGAAACGAATTTTTGTATGAAAACCTTTGAAGTACTTGTAGGTTTTTAAATGGAGAAAATAAGTTTAAAGTGTTCTTTTTATTTTTATTTTTATTTTTATTTTTTTAAAACGTGATATCCTAATCAAAAATAAAAGTTTTTATTTTCTTGAAAATAAATTTTTATTTATCCGCTGCAAATTTTATAGGAATATAATATAATTTATTATATATATATATATATATATATATTATTTTGGGGTTTAGGGTGTCACACCATATAGTCATCAGACTGTTCTTGGATCTAGATTTTTTTCCTCTAATCTTTTCCTTTCTCAAGATTTGGACATTTTGACTTGATATGTCCAGGTTCACTGCATCCATAGAAGACGATGTTTGTCTTGTCAGATTTATCATCATTTCCTCTACTAGATTGCATGAAATATCTATGGGAAATTTATCCTTTTTGTTGTACCACATCTTCTAAATTTTTCTTGATATGAAAGTCAGTTCCTCTTCCTCTATGTCTTCATTCTAATCTTTTGTATCATCATCCTCTGATTTTGTTTTTTCCTTCAGAACTTTCTTCTCCTTGGATTTTAAAGCCAAGTTTGGTTGCTTCTTCCTGAGCTTATCCTCTACAAGTTTAATTTCATACGATCTAGGAGAGTTGATTAATTACCCCACCTTATGAGTATTCATATCCTTTAATTCCTAAATGGCATTGATATTATGTCTCCACTTGTTTGATATACTTCTTAATATCTTCTTCACATGATCACAAGTCGTATAACTCTTCCCAATTATCTTTAATCCTGATACCAGAGTTTAGAATTTGGAAAACATCGTTTCAATGTCTTCATCCTCCATCATCTTGAATGACTCAAAACTTTTTGACTAGGAGGTAGACCTTTGCTTCTTGAACTTGCTTGCATCCTTCATAGGTCAGAATTAGACTATCATAAATACTCTTTCTTGTCTCCTTGTTAGTGCACTTGTCAAACTCCTTTAAAGTTATTGCATTTATCATGAATGCTCTAAACTTATGGCGCATCTTGTACACCTTCTTTAGATCAACATCTATCTCGTTCCTGGGAATCTCAATACAATCAGTAGTCTTTGGAGAAGTATGACCATCTTCCACAAAGTCCTAAAGTTTAGGATCTTGTGAAATAATGACACTTCATAGCATGTCCTTCCATTACTCAAAATGCTCTCCATAAAATAGAGGTGCATTGGAGCCAAGTTGATTTTATACTAAGAGTTTTTATGATAACAAAACTATTTTATGAGAACAACATATTTGACTTCAAAGAGTATGAAAGATGATACGGTCAAGATTTGTAGAAGATTTGATCAAGATTTATCTACAACAAAATATAAACATAGTAAATATGAAGAATTTACATTCTCAATCTAAACAAAATAGGAACAAAATCAATTTGAAGAATTTACAAACGTAATCTGAACAAAATACAATTCATAAATAAACAAGGCCTAAAATGAAGCCTAAGTTATAACTATAAAAATACTTATGGTTGAAGAAGAAAATCATCGGAAAGCAAAAAAGAGTAGTCTTGGAGTTCAAAGAGAGAAACACTTGTTCAAGTTAGAGATATTTTCTAAGTGTTCTTTTCTTAGAGTGTGAGAATTATTATTATTAGCTTTGTTAGAAGCAACTACTCAAGTTTCAATCTTTTGTATCCAACTTGATAGTGGTTTAGTTCCTTCTTCAATATGGTTTGTCATATTTTTAGGAGAAGACTTGGCCTGTAGGGTCAAGGTGGTTAGATCCTCAAAAGTATGGGGTTTTTAGGCTATTTGGGAAGACTGGCTTAGATTGTCAGGTGTTATGTAATTCAAGGAAATTGAATTAGCAGATTAAAGCCTTCTAAATGAGGGGATTGGATATAGCCAAGTTAGTGGTGAACCAGGATCAATCTATGTGTCAAATTATTTATGCTTTCATTGTTTTGCTACCTCTAAATTTAATTGCTTGTTATCCAAGTAATTCATAACAACCAACTAGGCTTCATCAAAATCGCAAAGAGTTGTCAACTTTATGAAATATAATTCAACCC
>JBBPBR010000008.1:40733706-40805156 GCA_037974775.1 Cicer pinnatifidum | reverse complement strand
ATAGATAAAATACTTAAATTATATTTTAAAATAAATTATTTAACCAACTTTTTATTTGAAACTTTATTTTTTAAAAATTGAAAAAAAAAATATTATAACAAAAAGATAAAAATACTATAAAAAAAAAAATCTTAAATGAACAGGCCTAATATTTGATCATCCTTTCATATTTTGAACAATTTGTAGAATAGAGAGCGTGAAATAGTTAATTATTTTATTTTTATACAAATTTTGATGATATCAATTTTTGTAGGAGGTGAGAGTTTTAACATTCAAGCATTTTGATACTATATATGTCTATCTTATTAAGTATATTGTTCTATTAATTTAATGATTTATTTTAGTGTTTTCTGTAATGAAATTGCTAACTCCGCTAGCATCGTAATTTGGCACTGCTCGATGGTTTGTACACGGTTTAGATTTAGATAATATTAATATATTATTAACTTTGCTAAAAAATATTTAATGTATTGTTAACTTTATAATTTTTTAATATTTATAAAATATTATATTTGGCTTATTATTTATATTTTTAGAATAAATATTTTTCAAATAAGTGTCATAATAGATTTATGATAACAATTTTCTTTTTTTACTCAATGATAACAATTCTTTTGTTTTTTTCTTTCTGAAATGATAATATTCTTTGAGAATGAACAAATAGTGTTTTTAAGTCTTGCTGTCTGCACCCCTTGTTCCTTCCATCTACTTATCAAATTATTTGTACGCACACTTGAGCTGGACCAGACCAGCTTTATTTATCTATTAGGTTGTTTTCTGCTGGCACCCCTTTTATTTGTATAGAATTACTACGCCGGTACCCCCTTAATAAATATAAAAAAAAAAACCTAATATTCTCCATCTTAATTAACTTCTAGAGAATTGTACCGTGCACCCCCCAATTTGTCCTGTCACCCTCCCCATTTTTTTATAAAGACCATTTTGTCCTTTTTCAAAAAACTTAGACCTATAATTTTCCAAAAAACATCAAAACTTTCAGAAGTTTTGATAAATTTGAAACTTTCGAAACGTGATACTCGAAAATTTCAAATTTTCGAAATACATTTCGAAAATTTCAAATTTTTGAAGTAATTAAATTTCGAAAATTTCAAAAAAATCGAAACTTTCGAAAGTTTTAATTTATAATTAAAATTTTATTTTAAAAAATAAATTTATAATATTATTATTAATTAAATTTATTACTATTTTTTAAATTAAATAGAAAATTTATTACTATTTATTAGTATTAATTATTACTATTTATTACTATATATTTATTATTATTTATTACTATTAATTTATTATTAAAAAAATGCATTTCGGAATTTTAGTTTCCTAAATTTTCGAAATTTGATGTTTCCATATATACCAAACATTCGAAACCTCATGTTTCAAAATTTTCTAAATGTTCGAATAAGTTTTCATATATAATATTGCGAATAATTTGGCCGAATGCACCTCTCATCCTAGGCACTGCAACGTATCAATATATAAATATTTTAAAAAAAAACATTATATAATAAAAGGCAAAAATAAATGCAACAAATAAATAATGTAATAAAGGCAAAAAAAAAAACATTTTCAAAAGTTTCCTTCCCCTTCGAAAGTTTCAAGCCCAGTTTCGAAAGTTTCCTTCCCATTTCGAAAGTTTCCTTCCATTCAAGCCCAAATTCGAACCTTTCTAACCACTTCGAATGTTTCATTTCGAAAATTTCCATCTCCTTCGAAAGTTTTATGGGTTTTGAAAGTTTCAACATGTTCGAGCTTAACTTCGAAACTTTCAGAATGATGGAAACTTTCGAGGTTCTCTATGTTCTGGGTTTTAAAACTTTCGAGGTTCACATGAAACTTTCGAAGGTTTTCTGGGTTTCGAAAATTTGAAAAGGATGGCAAAGTTTCGAACTTTTCTGGGTTATGGGTTTCGAAACTTTCAGATTAATCCAAACTTTCGAATTTTCTGGATTTTTGCATTTCGAAGGTTTGAAATTTTCGAAAGTTCCTTACTTTTGTATTTCGAAACTTTCAATTTTTCGAGTGATACCAGAATCGGATATTTTAAACCTTCGAATGAAAGATGTAATTGAGGGCAAAATAGTCTTTTACTCATGGCTGGGGGGTGACAGATCAAATTGGGGGGTACCTAGTACAATTCTCAAACTTCTAATAACTAAGGGTATTCAATTAAAAAAGTCTATCTTGCTAACATACTCCTTCTAAAACATAGGTGCTAACTAATTTACATCTATCTATATTTTAGAAGGTGCGTTAATAATATAAACTTTTTAATTGGAATACAAAAACTTATAATTTCTTTTAAAAATTATTTGAATAAAAAATTATTAATGTGATTCAGCTTTTTTAATTTAAAATTTTACGAATTTCAAAAAAGAAAGCCCCAAAACCAAAAAATTTCTAAAATTTTCTGGACTTAGGTAGGCCTATGGGTCCACTTTTTCAAAAACAAAATAATTTCTTTTTTTAATTTTTTTTTCTAAAATTTGATTTTTTAATGATTTACAATTTTTTTTTATTTTTTTCTCAAAATTTTTTAGATTCGAGAAAAAAAATCAATTTTTTCAATAAAAATAATTTTGATTTTGCTTATAAAATTTTTCGAGAAAAAAAAATTTCAAATAAAATATCTCAATTATCTTAAGAACTTTATTTCAATAGAGGATTTAATATTAAGGATTTAGTATCAGATTTTTTAGAGGAGATTTGGGACTTTGAAACTTTTTTGAAAGCTCTCTTACTATATCAACATTTCTAAAACATCAATTCTATTATATATACAACAAAAAAGAAAACACAATTTCCATTTATACATATGTCGATTTTCCTATCTAAATAATATACACATTATTCTATAATTAATTTAATAGTTATGGCGCTATTTCTATGTACAACTTCCGTAAAAAACTGTGTCAACGATGTGTTAGAACTAATTTAATAATTCATCATGTAAGAAATACTTTTACGGATATATACTATAGTTAGGAAACGTAATAGTAAAACAAGCATGTTATAAACATCAAGAACAAATATAAAATCTTGTTTATTGTTGATTTATCAAATATTAGATTTTAGAAATACTTAAATTTATAGTTAACCAGGATCTGCTCAATACTTATGGAGGCCCAAAGCAAACTCTAAAATAAGGCTTTGATAAATAAAATATAATAGTGATTTTTTAATACTAACATAAATTTTTTTATTTTTATAGGCTTAAGTATACATGAAAAATAAAATTTTTTTCATAGGCCTAAAGCCCTAGCTTTACTTGCTTGGCCCTTGGGCCAGCCTTAGTTAATATTTTGATTTGTACTAATCTTGAATGGTCTTTAAACATTGACTTTGAAATAGAGAAAAAAAAATGAGTACTCGTTGGCTAGTAGTTCTTCTTCAACCTAGATTTATTATGTGCCCTAAACACTCTTCAAATAAGTAGAAGCGGCAATATGTTGTGTGCCATGTATTCATGAGCTTGTGGCATATAAACTGCCAACACATGGATAAATCATGGGGTTGCAACATTTTGGAGATTGATAAAAGGGGGAAAGGGGTTATGTACAAAGTAGGCAAATTAGAAAGAAAAAGGGTGATAGTGTTATGTTATGAGTAAATTGTTGTCTTTAGCATGTAAGGGTTATAATTTAGCCATAATGTAGTGGTGTTTCTAGACTGTGTATTTTTTGCTAATCTTTGCACAACTTGTGCTTATTAGTTCTATTAGTTTATTTGGCCTCTTAAAAAAAATTAAAATTATTAATTAAGGTTTAATATTTTGCACCCTTGAACCAAGGTCATGGATTTGCCATTGCATATCGACATTCATCTTAGGTAACTTCAAAATATTATAATAAGCAACAAGTGTTATGGTAGTCCTAATAGAGTCTTTTAAAATTACAAATAGATTCTCTTTCTAGTTAATCATTTATGATGCCTAATACTCTAGTTCTTTAGGGTGTTGAGTTTGATCTTCATATATATTTCTTAACTTGATTGAGAGGAAGAACATAATATCTTTACGAGGATCTAAAGTTGCTACATTGATAACAACTATATGGATTGATTTAAAAATCATTATTCTTCACTCAATTTTGTTATTTTGACCAAATGTCTCCCACAAACTCAATATCTCCGAAGAGAGTTCAAGCATATATAACTTAAAAGAGAAAAAAAATGAATCAATTGTTTCAAAATATAAACTAAAAAATTAATTTGATTTATTCAAAGAGAAACTAAAACAATTATCAAAATAATGATACAACCAAATTGTCTTATAAATATAAATGTATAAAAGTAATTACAATATAAAAAAATACTCAAAATCTCAATCTATATGGACCATGTATTCAAACTAAAGAAATCTTTGTATGGTCTAAAACAAGCTCCAAGAGCTTGGTATGATAGATTAAGAAACTTTCTTTTAGAAAATAATTTTGAAAAAGGTCAAGTTGACACTACTTTATTTAGAAAATCATCTAAAAATGACCTTCTCTTTGTCCAAAAATATGTTGATGATATTATTTTTGGTTCTACTACCAGCAATCTTTGCCAAGAATTTTCTAAGTTAACGCAAAATAAATTTGAGATGAGTATGATGGGATAATTGAAATTGTTTATGAGAATTCAAATCCATTAGTATCCAAAGGAAGTACTAAGTCACCAGACTAAATACACTCGAGAAATATTTTAAAAGTTCAAAATGGATTATTGTAAATCAATGTCCACACCTATGCATCCAACTTGCTCTCTTGACAAAGATGCATCGGGTAAAAAGGTAGATCAAAACGTATATAGAGGCATGATAGGTTCCCACATTTATTTAATTGCCTTTAGACCAAATATTTTGTTTAGTGCGTGTGTATGCCACATTTTAGTCAGACCCTAAAGAATCAAACTTAACAATTGTTAAGAAGATCTTTAGATATTTGAAAGGCATTGCTAACCTTGATATATTTATAAGCAATCCTTTGAGTACATGTTAGTAAGTTTATGCATGCTGACTATGCTGGAGATAAGCTAGAAAGAAAGAGCATCAGTGGAAACTACATGTTCCTAGGTGACAATCTGATCTCTTGGTCAAGCAAAAGACAAAACAATATTTCTCTATCCACAACAGAAGCAAAGTATATCTCAACAGCTAATTCTAGCAGTCAATTGCTATAGATGAAGTATTAACTTGAAGACTTCAAAATTTATAAGAATTACATTCCTATCTTTTGTGGTAACACTTTAACCATTTGTTTAACTAAAAACTCTATTTTACTTTCTAAACATATAGAGATTAAGCATCACTTTATTAGGGATTATGTCTAGAAGGGTATTTTAAACGTTAAACTTATCGCCATTGATCATCAGTGGGCTGATATCTTTACAAAACCTTTTGTTGAGGGCAAATTCAACCTTATAAAGAAACATCTCAATTTTTTTTTAATCAAATAATGATGTTTAAATCCTTTGTATGCCTTGCCTGCGATAAACCAAAGTAACTAGTTAATTTTTTTTTAAAGATAAAAAATTGCTCTGCCTCTATTGAAACTGCTTTACCTGCGACTTTAATTCCATTTGATTTATTTTTACTCGGGAATATGTAGCGTTTTTATCATATACGATACTCTAACACGTGTGCACATGTGCACCCTTGTTTTTTTTTAATCTCAATTGTTTTGTCTTTTAAACTACCTTCACACATTCACTCAATATCATTCTCGACTCTCACAGCTCCCATGTTCGTCTTTGTTAACCGTTCAACTTCCCACTATCCTCAAATTCTCATGTTTCAATGGCGTCAAACTCATTATCTACTCCCATCATCTTCCAATGCAACCTATGTTCCAACACTTTAATGCAACATCAACCAACTTGAGTTTCTCCAACAGCTGAAGGTCGATCTCGCAAACCTTGCAGAGAACAATTTCAGGTTCATTGATGAATTTGTTGCAATAGGATGGTTTGAATACTTTAACCTAGGGCAAGATGTTGCTTTTGACGTCCTAGTCAAAGAGTTTTGGAGGTTTGTTGATGCAAACATCGACAACGAGGTCTTTAGCACCATGTTGGGACTTCCAATCAAGATCGCCAAGCAATCTCTAGCCATTATAACAAAATGCCCCAACGAAGGAATGATTCTAGAAAATGGCTATGAATCAAGGGTCGGCACCTTCAGAATAAACAATGAACTTTTTGAGGACCCTATGGTGAGTTCCAAGTGTGTTCATCACAAACCTAGGTATCACGTTATTTTCCAAATCCTTATTGAGTGTGTGGTGCCCAAGTATGGGTCGGCAGACCATGTTTGCAAGGATCACAAAGACCTCATGTGGAATATCTCTTGCGGAATCAAGATAGTTATTCTCCACATCATCTTAGAGCACATATCGTAATGCATCATTAACTCAAGAATAGAGAAAATCAATATCATTCTCTATCTTAGATTGATCATTGTTGTCCTCTTGAGTACGTCTCTCATACAAGATATGGAGGAAGTTAGAGGTTCAGTTGAAGAGGAATATTTGGTTTCATCCTCTACTCCTACTTTAAATGTATCCAACTTGATCATTATGAGGCTAGTGTCCCACAAACATTGCATTCGACCCAGTGGTGACTCTTGAACAACACTAGGTATAAGAGGTGGTATTGTGGCTGCACTGTTAGAGTTTTATGACTTCTTAGCTCCAATATTCAAATAAGACAACAAAGAATTTGTTTTGGAATATTTTTTAAGCTACCCTAGCTGAGCATTTTGACAGACTAGGATACGTAACTCATCCTTACCATCACAAGCCTTAACATTGAAACACCTACTCCCTCCACTTCCTTACCATCATCTTCCCACTCCCTCCCTGTTGCATCTCCTCACACTTTGTTGCCTCATCCTTCCTTTGTCATTGTGCCTATAGCATCAACCATTGTTGATCTAGTCTCTAATTCTTCATAGGATGACTCCTATGACTTTTCTCTCCCCAATTTCCCCTATTACTCAGCTACCTCCTATATCCCTTTAGCAATCATTCCCTCCACCCAGCCCCGTGCACCAAGCTTTCCTGACCTTCAGACCTTTCTTACCTCCCTTTCTACCAAAGTCTCTCATGCTTGAATCCAAAGTGCTCAAAGTTTGGACCTCATGATGTTTCCAACTAGTGAAACAAGGTCCTCTTCGTTGTTACAAACAAGATTCACAACAAGGATCATGGTCTGCACCTGGCTTCCCAGAATTATGCAATTTTATGACAAACGACTAAAGTCATCTAGTTATGGATGGTACAACTCAAGAAAGCAACAAGCAATCATTCCAAAAAGCTCATTATTGCCAGCTTATTAGGTTAATCCAGGGTTGACACATCTCCATTTGCACCATTACAGCTTCTTATGGTCATCCCCCATACTGAGATTCTCCTTCCAAATGATCTTGTTGAAGTGGCTCTAGGATATGCAACTTCTATGTCTATCTATCACTCTGCATCTCCCTCTAGCCTTATCTTGGATTCATCACAGTTTGTCAAAAAGGAATATTGTGATCGTCTGGCTTCCAAGAATGAGAAATTTATGGAAAAGACAACCAAGACTCATAAGGACATTTAGATCACCCTTAGCTTAATTCTAGCTACCAACCCAACCCTTAAGCATTTTCCTTCTTATGTTTCCTTTCTTTTCTTTTGATGACAAAAGGGGGAGAATATGTAATAATTGTTTTTTTTTTCCCTTTTTTTGACAAATCTATATGTAATATGTATATTGCCTTTTATGAACTTCTATTTTTTATCACATACTGACACTCTATTCGAATATATCTCATCATGTGACCTAAACATGCATATTCTAAGGGGGGAACTTTGTTATAACATGTTATTACTATTTTATCTCGTTGTTTTATTTATCTCAAAAAATTGTTCACAAAAATAAATTTTTGTCATCATCAAAAAGGGGGAGATTGTTGGAACCAAGTTGATTTGACGAAATAAACCACTCATTAGTTTTTATGATCACAAAATCGTTTGTCGAAACAATTTGATACTCTAACGTTAAATTTAACTACACAAGTTGAATTCACATACTTGGTCAACAAACTCTCAATGTATCCTTTAGACGAAGAAAAAATACAACATGTACTTCCCTTATCTCCCTAAATCTGATATGTGAATCAACATTGCGTTGCAGTGCCTTTGATAAACATAACAAGAATTTTTCTGCCTCTAATAAGCTTAACAAGAAGTATTTTGCCTTTGACAATCACATCAAGTGTTTGATCGTCTCACTCTGAAGTGCCACCATCTGAAAAAGTCAACACTCTAAAAGACTAAGCAATTTGCACATCCTCTGGTATACATCATGAATCAGCTACTTGTCTCAATATCTCAAGACACTCTATTGTAAGACATATGACTCCCTGATCATGACTTTGATATAGGGGGAGAATACTTGACATATGCCTCCTTGATCATGATTTTGATATAATGTCCAAACATACAACGTATATGCATTATTTGATTGATCTAATGGTTTGAATTGAGAAGCATTTCAGGAAATGAACAAACACTACACATTTGGACAAAACTTGGAAGTCGAGCAATCACTCAAAGATGGATGATATACTGCCAGCTTGAAGAATGATGTATAAATGTGTCTAGTGTTAATAGTGTCCATTAGGTAGACTTAATCATAATGATTTCTCACATAATATATGTCAATGAAATCATAAAATAAGGTTTTAATCAATCAAGTAATAAATCAATTGATAAGTCAATTGATGAATCAATTGGGCAATCGATTGTCTGACTCAGAATAGAAGTTTTTACTAAGTAAATCGATTGGGAAATCAATTACTTAAAGGTTTTTAGTGAAACCTGTATTCTGGGTTTAAATCAATCAATTGGACAATCAATTTGCACATCAATTGAGTAATCGATTTTGTGATTCACAGAACCAAGCTCGTGCTGAGTTAATCGATTGACAAATCGATTACAAAAATACTTTTTCATCAGACATGGGTTCTGTGATCAACGCAATCGATTGGACAATCAATTGAAATAAGTTTCTTAAGTTGCAAGGTATGCATTAATCGATTAGGTGATCGATTGAAAGAATAAACTGGTTAATCATTTATCAGAAACATGTTGCATAATCGAGTGGCACATCGATTTCAACTAAAATAGCTGAGGTACTGTAACAAGCCAAATCGATTGGCAAATAGATTGGATCAAAACATTTGAGTCACTGTGACCAGTCAAGTCGATTGGCAAATCGACTAGATTAAAACATTTGAGTCACAGTGACCAGTCAAGTCGATTGGCAAATCGATTGGAGTAAAACATCTGAGTCACTGTGATCAGCCAAATCAATTTGCAAATCCATTGAAGTAATTGTTTGAGTTACATGGAGAATTCAGCCCATTGCCAAATCGATTATGACAATGAATATGAGTCGACTGAGTAATCGATTGTTTTGATCTCGTTGTTTGAACAAAACACCTATAATCGATTATTCAATCGATTCTAATATAAACTTAGTATCAGTTTCTGATTTATGCATTAAAAGAATCGATTAGCAAATCCATTAGTTCTTCTATTTTCAAGATTCAAGAAAAACAAGAAACGCGATAATCGATTAGGCAATCGATTAAGCTAAAATTACACTTTAATAAAATCGATTGGGAAATCAATTTATCTGATGTTTTTCTGAAAATATATAAACTAATTCAATCACCAATTTCAAATAACACTTGAATCATAACAATCATTTATTTCTCATAAACTCAATACTGAAATATACTTGGAAAAAGATTATCATATCTCACTAAAGTACATTGGAAAATTCTATGTGAGATATTCATTTGTGATTGAGTCATTCTTCTTAGTCTTCTTTTATTTCTTTTGTAAGAACAACTATCTGTATAGAAGTTTCTGGAAAATCCAGTGGTGTAAACTGATGGCTATCTTTGTTGGTGCTTGTGTTCATCAAGAAGAAGCCTCAACTTGATCTCGTGAGGGTTTGGCGAGTAGCTCTTAGGGATAAGTTGGTGTTGTAATAGAAGTGACGTTGAGTTGGATGAATAGGCTGTGATTAAGCTGGAAAGTCTGTAAAAGGTACTCAAGTCAATTCTAGTGAAAGGCTGAAATCATTGTTGATTTCAGGACTGGATGTAGGCTATCAAACTGATAGTCGAACCAGTATAAAATTTCTGGTGCATGATTTCCTTTATCTCTTCTCTTTATATTGATATTGCATGAATGTTTGTTCTTGGATGTTTGTAATTGTGAATCTTTGTTTCTGAATAATTTCTTGAAACTGTCATTGTTAACTTGGTTAATAATCTTGTAAAATTAGTGAAGTCATTTCATATAATTTTTAATAACAGAGGCCATAATTTCTAACAATTGGCATCAAGAGCCTTGGTTTTTTAGACAAATTCTTAAAAGAAAATGACCTCTGTAGAATTTCTGGGAGAAGGTGCATCCTTGGCCAGGCCCCCTGCATTTAATGGGGCTGCCTACATGTATTGGAAAGAGAGAATGTTAATTTTTCTAGAAGCATGTAGTCTTGATATACTAGAAGCAGTAATAGAGGGTCCCTATGTGCCTAGAATAGCTGGCACAGGTGAAACACTAATATTAAAACCCAGATCTGATTGGTCTGATGAGGATAAGAAAAAAGTTAGCTATAATGCAAAAGCCAAAAATATTATAACCTCTGCTTTGAGTGCTAATGAATTTTTCAAGGTCTCAAACTGCAAAACTGCCAAGGAAATGTGGGATACACTCCAAGAAACCCATGAAGGTACAACAGATGTCAAAAGGGCCCGAATCAACACGCTAATGCATGAGTATGAGCTTTTCAACATGAAAAAGGAAGAGTCAATAAATGACCTACAAACAAGATTCAGACACATGATCAACAACCTAAATGATCTTAGTAAAGTGATAGACAATGAGCAACATATTAGCAAAGTGATGAGGTGCTTGACCAGAGAGTGGCAGCCCAAGATCACAGCTATAGCTGAATCAAAAGACCTTGGTAGCATGACAATTGCCACACTATTTGGAAAACTCAGAGAGCATGAGATGGAACTGCACGGGCTGAGAGAGGTAGAACAAACAGATAGGAAAACTAAAGGATTGTCTCTGAAAGTTCAAGCTCAAAAAATAAGGTATGAACCAGAAGCATGCACAGACAATTCTGATAGTGAAGATGATGAAGAGCCTAAGATTGGAATGTTAGTTAGAAAATTTAAAAAATTCCTGAGAAAGAAAGAAAACAAGTCAAGAAAGCCATCAAATTCAAAGACAAAGGATAGCAAAGTAACTTGCTATGAATGTGGGAAAACAGGACACATCAAATCTGAGTGCTTCCAATTGCAGAACAGAAACAAAACTGTAAAAGCTAAAGGCAAAGAACAACTTTCTTCAAAAGCTAAAAGAGCCTACATAGCTTGGAATGATAATGATGAAGAACCCTCTGCATCTTCAGAAGAAGAAGAAGCAAACCTTTGTCTAATGGCTAACACAGATTCAGATTCTGATAGTGAAGTAAGTTCTACCTCTAATCCTTCTTATGAAGAATTACATGATGCTTTAATCAACTACATGATGAACATGTTAAGGTAGTCAAACAGTTAATTAGCACTAAGAAAATGCTAGAAAAACAATGCATGATGTGTGAAGAATTTAAAAAAGATCATAAGGTGCTTGAAGACTTGAATGAACGTTTGAAAAAAGAATCACATGATAAAATCACTAGTTGTATTGAACTCGAAAGAAAAGTTGAATCATTAAAATCTGATTTAGCAAAATTTACTAGTAGTAAAAACAAACTAAATGTTCTTCTCAGCAACCAGAGAAATGTAAATGAAAAATCTGGAATTGGTTATAGAAAAAACAGGAATGCTAAAAAGAATCAGAAATTTGTTAGATCAAAGCATATGCATGATGTCTTCACCAAACCAAATCAAAGTTCATCCTCTTCTTTATCATGTCATTTTTTTTGTAAAAAGGGACATATATCTTTTAATTGTAAATTGAAAAAGCTTGCAAATAAAGGATGGAAACAAATTTGGATAGTAAAGAAACCTATGCTTGAAACTAACCTTCAAGGACCTAATTTAAATTGGGTACCTAAAACCAAAGTTTGATTTTGTGTTGCAGATATGCTTGACATCCACAAGGTACTCATGGTACCTAGATATTGGATGTTCCAAGCATATGACAGGAGACAAATCAAGATTCCTGTCTCTGAATTTAAAAAATGGTGGGTATGTAAAGTACGGTGACAACAACAAAGGTAAAATACTTGGTATTGGAGACATAGGGAGCGAACCAACAACGGTAATCAAGGACGTTCTCTATGTAAAAGGTTTGAAACACAACTTGCTTAGTATTAGTCAGCTGTGTGATAAAGGATTCCAGGTAAATTTTACATCTCAGTCTTGTATAATTGAGCACAAAGAAAATAATAGCATGAAATTGGTAGGTGAAAGGGTAAATAACATATACATGATTGATCTTGACTCTTTGCCTGTAAATGATGTTTGTTGTTTGTTATCTAAATCTGATGAAGATTGGTTGTGGCATAAGAGAATAGCTCACATACATGTAGATCATCTTAACAAACTAGTAAGCAAACAATTAGTTCTAGGACTCCCAAACAGAAAATTCACTAAAGAAAAATTGTGTGACTCTTGTGAGAAAAACAAATTAGTTAAGTCATCCTTCCCACCAATAAATTTAGTTCAAACCAATAAAGTTTTACAATTAATACATATGGATCTATTTGGTCCATCTCAAGTAAAAAGTTTGGAGGAAACTTGTATGGTTATGTGTTAGTAGATGATTACTCTAGGTATACTTGGACATTTTTTCTGACTCACAAGAGTGAGGCCTTCTCTATTTTCAAAAGATTTGCAAATTTAGTTCAAAATGAGAAGAACCAGAAAATAATCTCCATCAAAAGTGATCATGGTGGAGAATTTCAGAATGAATCCTTTAATAACTACTGTAAACAAAATGGAATTCACCATATTTACTCAGCCCCAAGAACTCCACAACAAAATGGAGTTGTAGAAAGGAAGAATAGGTCTCTAGAAGAACTAGCTAGAACTATGATTAATGATTCTAATCTTCCAAAATATTTTTGGGCTGATGCAATAAACACAGCCACACATGTAATCAATAGAGTTCTAATTAGGCCTATACTTAGAAAAACACCCTATGAGATATACAAAGGTAGAAAACCAAACATTGCTTACTTTAGAGTCTTTGGATGCAAATGTTTTGTATTGAATAATGGGAAAGAGCATCTAGGAAAGTTTGACTCTAAGGCCGATGAGGGAATTTTTCTAGGATATTCACAATCTAGTAAGGCCTATAGGATCTACAACAAAAGAACTAAAACTATAGAAGAATTTGTTCATGTAAAATTTGATGAAATGTTTACTAAAAACTTGAACAACATCCCTCTTATAGTTGATAATTCTCTTGAGGAAATTGTAGAATCCGATCCAAAAGAACCAAATGAAACAGTACCTCAAACTAACTTGGATTATATAGAACCTATAAGGGAAGATGACTTACCTAAGGAGTACCTCAAACTAACTCGAAAGCAGTTGCCACTAGAAAATCTCTTAGACACTTCTATAATTTCACAGCCTTTGTTTCTCAAGTAGAACCTAAAAATATAAAAGAAGCTCTCTTAGACAATGAGTGGATAATTGCTATGCAAGAAGAGCTGAATCAATTTGAGAGAAACAAAGTATGGATCTTAGTTCCTAAACCAGAAAATAAACATATTATTGGAACTAGATGGGTGTTTAGGAATAAAATGGATGAGAATGGAGTAATAACTAGAAATAAGGCTAGACTAGTTGCTAAAGGTTACAACCAGGAGGAGGGTATTGATTATGATGAGACTTATGCTCCTGTAGCCAGATTAGAAGCAATTAGGATTCTGCTTGCTTATGCTTGTATCATGGACTTTAAACTATATCAAATGGATGTAAAGAGTGCTTTTCTAAATGGAGATATCCAAGAGGAGGTTTATGTTAGTCAAACTCCAGGATTTGAAGATTCTGCTTTTCCAAACCATGTGTATAAACTAACAAAAGCTCTCTATGGATTGAAACAAGCTCCAAGGGCTTGGTATGACAAACTCAGCAATTTCCTCATACAACAAAATTCTTTTAGAGCAAATGTTGATAAAACACTCTTTATTAAGACAAAGGGAAAAGACATTATGCTGGTCCAAATTTATGTTGATGACATAATCTTTGGATCCACAAACAGTGAGCTGTGCAAAGAATTTGAAAACATGATGAAAGGTAGATTTGAAATGTCCATGATGGGAGAACTAACTTTCTTCTTGGGATTTCAAATCAATCAAAGCAAGAATGGTATTTTCCTAAGTCAAACCAAGTACTGTAATGATCTTTTAAAGAAGTTTGGCTTTGATAAATTTAAATCCATTGATACACCCATGAGTCAAGTTTGTCATTTAGATAGAGATGAAAAGGGAAAACCTGTAGATGTAACAATGTTTAGGGGCATGATAGGATCTTTACTATATCTTACAGCTAGTAGACCTGACATTATGTTAAGTGTATGCATGTGTGCAAGATATCAAGCTAATCCAAAGGAATCCCATCTAAGTGCAGTCAAAAGAATTTTTAGATATCTAATAGGAACCAAAAATCTAGGTTTGTGGTATCCTAAGGGATCAACTTGCACTCTTGTTGGCTATTCTGATTCTGATTTCGCTGGTTTCAAATTAGACAGAAAAAGTACATCTGGTACTTGCCAACTATTAGGGAACTCACTTGTATCTTGGCATAGCAAGAAACAAAATAGTGTTGCACTTTCAACAGCTGAAGCTGAATATGTAGTTGCTGGAAGCTGTTATGCACAAATAGTATGGATGAAACAACACCTTTCTGACTTTGGTGTTGATCTAGGAACTGTGCCAATCATGTGTGACAATACTAGTGCTATAAATATTACAAAGAATCCTGTAATGCATTCTAGAACTAAGCATATAGAGATTAGACATCATTTCATTAGGGATCAATATCAAAAGGGTAATATCAAGCTTGAATATGTTAATACAGCTGATCAATTAGCTGATATTTTCACCAAAGCCTTACCCAAAGACAGTTTCTTCTTTATTAGAATGAAACTAGGAATAATAGATCTTAATGAAATCTGATCCATGTGAAACAAATCGATTGAAACATCGATTATCCTGTGACTAAATAGAAAATCAGCATTACAAAATCGATTGCATAATCGATTTATGATGCACAGTGTCTTCATTGTCAAAATAGAAAACATGATAATCGATTGCATAATCAATTTTCTAATCTCAGGTAGCAGTAAATGTTGGAGTATTCATCAATCCAATCGATTGGTCAATCGATTGAATAATTGGAAAATAGTTTTAAAGAATCGATTTCATAATCGATTAATTTGTTCCCAGACATCTAAAGATGTGAAATTTTCCCAACTCCAACCCGAGCATCGATTGGGTAATCGAATGTGTCAAATTTTAAAACCAACAATCAAATTAAATCGATTTGGAAGTCGATGCGGATATGAGAAGTTTCCTGAACTGATATAGAAATCGATTGGGACATCGATTTAGTCATTAAAAGGAAATCGATTTGAAATATGACTGTTGCAAAAATTTACTAGCCGTTAGAGGCGATTATGACTGAAATTTTTCACCTCCCTTCAGTAATGGTAACATAATCGATTTGGCAATCGACGTATCCTGTGCAAAAACTTAAAAACATCGATTGGCTAATCGATTCTGAACAGTAATACTTAAACCCTAAATCGATTTCTCATCTTACTTTTCCCAAATTTCTAAAAACTTCTCAAACCTTTCTGCTCTTTCTCTGTAAGCTTTCCATCTCTCAACATTCTCAAACGTTTCTAAACATCATTAATCTTGCAAATGGCTAGAGTGAAGCAAACAGCTGAGAAATCACCATCCTCTTCATCAACCTCAAGTGGTAGAACCCCTTCACCTCCACCCACTTCGAAAAGAGTTTCCATTCTAACTCATAAAATAATGGCAAAGGATAAAGGGAAAGCTATTGCCATTGATCAGAGAAAAACAAAGAAGAGGACGGCTCCTCCAACTGAAAAACTAATGAGTGATGCTATGAAAGAGCCAACTCAGAAGAAGAAGAAGAAAACCATTTCGTCTCCTCAACCAAAGAAGCCTCAATCTTCTAAAGGTAAACCTGTTGAGGACTTTGCTTTATCCCCTGCTTTTCTAAAAAGAAAAATCCATGAGGCATGAAAAATGGATTTTGCTTACTTTGATTCAAACGGATTCACATTCCAAAACCATCTGAGATTCCATGGTTTGGTAGATTTTCTTTCCTGCTCCCTCGAAATATATCCAAGACTGATTAGGGCATTCTACTCTAACTTCACTCCCACCGACACTGGTTTTGATTCTGAAGTAAAAGGAAAGACAATTTCTATGTTCTTTGAGGAGTTTTCTGAGCTTTCAGGATTGCCATTTTATGGTGAATCTGTTGATGGCAGGACCGATCCGGGCTCTACTGATGATGCGTGGGAAACATCAGTAGACAGACACACAACAATTCAAGACTTGATGATTGAAGGATTCGTTGAAAAGATATCACTCCCAATCGGTCAAATGAAGGTCCAACATAGAATGCTAATGTATGTACTAACAAGGATGTTGGTACCTAGATTAGGCAACCACGCTGTAGTCCAGAAGTTGGACATTATTCTTCTTTGGGGATTGTTCAAGGATCTCAAGATGAGCTAGGCTTGGATTGTTCTTCTGAACATGTCAGAAACAGCTCATGGTAAGCAGCTACTCCCCTACCCATAACTAATAACAAAGATTCTGAGACATTTCAAAATCTCTGTTGTCAATGAAGAATCAACAAAAACCACCCTCATTTTTGGTGAATCAATTGTAAACCAAATGCAATTGAAAAGAATAAGTGGCATTTGGACAAGAGCACAGCCAAATGCTGAACAACTTGAGCCAGCTGAAACCCAATCTGAGGTCTTGGCTAAGTTGCTGGAATTTATGGAGACTCAGGCTGCTCACAATGCTAGAGTGGAAGCCTCTCTAAGGAAACTCCAAGCAACTCTGAACTCAGTTGTTCGGGATGTTGATGCAATACAAGAACATTTAGGTCTTAAACTGTCTTTTGAAGATATTGTTGACATAGGCCATCAAGCAACTGAAGAACAAAACCCCATCAACCTAGATAGTTCTGAACCTCATGGTGAGGAGACACTTGCTGAGACTAATACAGCAGTCTCTACCTCTCCCATTGGTGATAATGAGGAACAACCCTAGATTAGTTGTTTAGGACTTTGTTTTCTTTGTTGCTTTGTAATGTTCTGTTATAGCTTTGATTCATAATTCTCTCCTGTTATATCTTTTTGAATTCAATGACAAAGGGGGAGAAATTTACGAATTTAACTTGTGTTGCTGCTAACTTGTGTTGCTGCTAAATTGATAAATTTTGTGATAACTCTGATATTGCTAACTTGTGTTAGATAGCTCTGATACTGTTGCACTGCTAAATTGATAAATTTTGTGATAGCTCTGATACTGCTAACTTGTGTTGCTGCTCTGAAACTTAATTGATACTCTGATATTAAATTGTGATAACAAAGCTCTGATACTCTGATATTAATTTTAATAAAGTTTTCTAACAAAAGCTCTGATACTCTGATATTAAATTTAATAAATTTCTTTTAACAAGCTCTGATAATCTGATACCAAATTTTAATAAATTTGAATAGCAAGCTATGATACCAAAATCTGATACTAAACTTGAAAAGATTTAAATAGCTTGTGCTTATGCTGCTGAAATGAATCATGAATTCCAAAATTCAGGGGGAGTTTTTAATAGTAATTATAAAGTTGTAAACTCAAGGTTAAATTGTATGTTTGTCATTTAATCAAAAAGGGGGAGATTGTAAGACATATGACTCCCTGATCATGACTTTGATATAGGGGGAGAATACTTGACATATGCCTCCTTGATCATGATTTTGATATAATGTCCAAACATACAACGTATATGCATTATTTGATTGATCTAATGGTTTGAATTGAGAAACATTTCAGGAAATGAACAAACACTACACATTTGGACAAAACTTGGAAGTCAAGCAATCACTCAAAGATGGATGATATACTACCAGCTTGAAGAATGATGTATAAATGTGTCTAGTTTTAATAGTGTCCATTAGGTAGACTTAATCATAATGATTTCTCACATAATATCTGCCAATGAAATCATAAAATAAGGTTTTAATCAATCAAGTAATAAATCAACTGATAAGTCAATTGATGAATCAATTGGGCAATCGATTTTCTGACTCAGAATAAAAGTTTTTACTAAGTAAATCGATTGGGAAATCGATTACTTAAAGGTTTTTAGTGAAACCTGTATTCTGGGTTTAAATCAATCAATTGAACAATCGATTTGCACATCAATTGAGTAATTGATTTTGTGATTCACAGAACCAAGCTCGTGCTGAGTTAATCGATTGACAAATCGATTACAAAAATACTTTTTCATCAGACATGGGTTCTGTGATCAACGCAATCGATTGGATAATCAATTGAAATAAGTTTCTTAAGTTGCAAGGTATGCACTAATCGATTAGGTAATCGATTGAAAGAATAAACTGGTTAATCATTTATCAGAAATATGTTGCATAATCGAGTGGCACATCGATTTCAACTAAAATAGTTGAGGTACTGTAACAAGCCAAATCAATTGGCAAATCGATTGGATTAAAACATTTGAGTCACTGTGACCAGTCAAGTCGATTGGCAAATCGACTGTATTAAAACATTTGAGTCATTGTGACCAGTCAAGTCGATTGGCAAATCGATTGGAGTAAAACATCTGAGTCACTGTGATCAGCCAAATCGATTTGCAAATTGACTGAAGTAAATGTTTGAGTTACAGGGAGAATTCAGTCCATTGCCAAATCGATTATGACAATGAATATGAGTCGACTGAGTAATCGATTGTTTTGATCTATTTGTTTGAACAAAACACCTATAATCAATTATTCAATCGATTCTGATATAAACTTAGTATCAGTTTCTGATTTATGCATTAAAAGAATCGATTAGCAAATCAATTAGTTCTTCTATTTTCAAGATTCAAGAAAAACAAGAAACGTGATAATCGATTAGGCAATCGATTAAGTTGAAATTACACTTTAATAAAATCGATTGGAAAATCGATTTATCTGATGTTTTTATGAAAATATATAAACTAATTCAATCACAAATTTCAAATAACACTTGAATCATAACATTCATTTTTTTCTCATAAACTCTATACTGAAATATACTTGGAAAAAGATTGTCATATCTCACTAAAGTACATTGGCAAATTCTATGTGAGATATTCATTTGTGATTGAGTCATTCTTCTTAGTCTTCTTTTATTTCTTTTGTAAGAACAACTATCTGTATAGAAGTTTCTAGAAAATCTAGTGGTGTAAACTGGTGGCTATCTTTGTTGGTGCTTGTGTTCATCAAGAAGAAGGCTCAACTTGATCTCGTGAGGGTTTGGCGAGTAGCTCTTAGGGATAAGTTGGTGTTGTAATAGAAGTGACGTTGAGTTGGATGGATAGGCTGTGATTAAGCTGGAAAGTATGTGAAAAGTACTCAAGTCAATTCTAGTGAAAGGTTGAAATCATTGTTGATTTCAGGACTAGATGTAGGCTATCAAACTGATAGCCGAACCAGTATAAAATTCCTGGTGCACGATTTCCTTTATCTCTAATCTTTATATTGATATTGCATGAATGTTTGTTCTTGGATGTTTGTAATTGTGAATCTTTGTTTTTGAATAATTTCTTGAAACTGTCATTGTTAACTTGGTTAATAATCTTGTAAAATTAGTGAAGTCATTTCATATAATTTTTAATAACAGAGGCCATAATTTCTAACATCTATGAAAATTGTTCCCTCTAGCTTCCAACTGTTTCAAACACACACGCCAATTCATTACAAGATCAATATTATCTAGAAAGTTTTTATATGAAATCATTCTGCAAAGATATGATACGAAACTTCATGGATTACCCTGATTTTATACAATTATTACAACGACCAAAATCCCTAATTGTACTCTATAAATAACGTGCCTCCTTCAATGAAGAAAGACATAACAACAAAAAGCAATACACAACATACAAAAAACAAGCTACCGTCAGATATGTACTATTGTTACCATCCTTTAGTGTTAAGAAAATTTTTCTAAAGAAAAATATTGTAAACACTCTCTGCAAGAGCTTATTCAGATAAACCCCAATACTTTTTTATTGTAACCTACCCCAGTAGTTGATGCCTTCCTCAACAACTTGACTACACTAAGTTTTGATTTTCTATAATCAGTAAAATAGTCAGAAACCCTAATTGTACTCTATAAAGGACGTGCCTCCCTTGACGAAGAAAGACATTACAACAAGAAACAATACACGACATACAAGCACCAAGCTACAATCATATGTGTTCTGTTTTTATGATCCTTTTAGTATTAAGAGAATTTTTCTAAAGTAAAAAATTGTAAGCACTTTGCAAGAGCTTATTTAGGTAAACCTCAATACTTTTTCTTGTAACCTAGCCTAGTAGCGATTGCCTTCCTCAACAAATTGGTTGTACTAAGCTAGTAGGTTGAGAAGATTGAACACAATTAATGTGACTAGTAGGTGTTTAAGTGTAAGTTTGATTATTTACAATTTAGTGAAATAAATCCTTCAAGTTGAAAGGACTAGACGTAGCTACCGTGCTGGTGGTGAACCAGGATAAATTGATGTGTTTCTCTCTACTCTGTTTTCATACTTGTGCATTATCTTTTTTACTTTGAGTATAGCCGTATAATAGTTTTTAAAAACACAATTCAAATATCCCATTTCTTGTGTTCTTTTCGTTCTACAAGTACCACTTGTAGTTTTAATTTCAATTTTGTAACCAGCATAATTAACAACACAAAAAACTACAAGATCAAAATGAGAAATTTTGTTGTACCAATGGCTAAGAACAGTAGTACCTGCTAAATATTTGAAAATTCTTTTCACAATAGTTAAATGTGATTCTTTAGGAGATGTTTGAAATCTTGCACATAAACCAATTGCAAATACTATGTCAGGCCTACAATCAGTTAGATAGATAAAGCAATGGCCTAGTCATTCCTTTATATTCTTTTTTAGAAATAGATTTTCCTTTTCTATCTTTGTTCCAATTTGATGATGGATGCATGGAAATTGTCATGATTTTGGCTTCAATCATTTTATGTTTCTCAAGAAGGTCCTTGATGTATTTTTCTTGTCAAATAAAAATACCACCATTTTGTTGTTTGGTTTGCAAGGCAAAAACAATTGTAATTCTCCCCTTATACTCATCTAAAATTCACTTTGCATAGGTTTGAAAAATCCTCCCACATTTTCTAATTTGTAGCACCAAAGATGATGTCATCAACACACTCTTGGATAATTAATAAATTAGATTTATTAATTTTCCTATAAAGTGTAGCGTCAATTTTTCCTCTTGAAAAATAATTCTTGATTAGAAAAGTGTTTAATCTCTCAGATCAAGTCCTAGATGCTTGTTTTAAACCATATTGAGCTTTGGTAAGTTTAAAAACATGATTTGGATTTTGTTGATTTTCAAAACCAAATGGTTGATGAACATAAACTTCCTCACTCAAAAATCCATTTAGAAAAGCACTTTTGACATCTAGTTGAAAAACTTTAATGCCTTTATGAGATGCATATACAAATGTCTCTACACTTCTATCTCAACGATGAAGCTTATCCCCCATCGTCTCGTTGGCTGACTTTGACCCTTCTTATTGTAGGGTCATATCTAGTATTCATAGTTTGCCTCGATTTGGTATTGCACTCACGACACGGGTAGAAATAGTGCTTTGTCCCTAGATGTCCTATCAATTGTCGTGCCTCAACATATTTTGGAGAGAACCAGCTAGCTTTAGGTTCGAGTGGCATTTCACTGTTAACAACAACTCATCCATTGAATTTTTAACATCAGTTGGTTTAGACCTCCACTTAGTTTCACCTAAGCTTCATCTTGGTCATGGATAGATCACCTAGGTTCATGTCCATAAGCAATGACAATAGGCCTACGAAGACTCGTTTTTGCTATGATTCCAATGGTTTCCCTTAACCAAGCCATTTCCTAATGAGTCGTTGGCTCATTCTTCAACAAGCACGCCACCTAAGCCCCAACTCCTACCATTGCTTGGGAGTTTACGATTTCATGTTCTATTACACTCCCCGATGGGAGTTCTTTTCACCTTTCCTCATGGTACTACTTCGCTATCAGTCATTTAGGAGTATTTAGCCTTGCAAGGTGGTCCTTGTTGATTCACACGGGATTTCACGTGCCCCATGCTACATGGGTTAGAGCATAAGCTAGTGATGCTTTCGGTTATTGGAATTTCAGCATCTTTGATGCAACATTCGAGATCTTCGCTGTAAGACCCATAATTTTAAAGTACATTTTATGTATTTTAGTGTATTTTGGTATTGAACTCGGAGGCTTTTTAGCCAAAGTATTAATATTTTGGAGTTTATATGACCAAAAAGATATTTTGATGCCCGATCAGAATTACTCGTCGATAAATAAATTGAAGTAACTGCGGTGAATCTTTTACGAAGAATTTAATGCGTTATGGGTGAAATGGTAATTTAACAAATATCTAGATATTTTGAGATATTTTTTAAAAGTAATTAAAATATATATAAATATATATATGTATATATTTGTTTGGGAAGAGAAGGAAAGGAGATAGAAAGGGAAGAAGGAAAAAGAAAGAAAAGAAAAGGAAAGGAAAGAAAGAGAAATGAGAGAAAAATGTGAAAACTTCTTCTTCTTCCTCTGCCTCGCGTGAACCTCACCCTCCTTCCTCCATTTTTCGTTTTTCTTGCTTCCTTTGAGTTCAAAAATTGAAACCCAAGGCTAGTGGGTGAGAAATATCAAGTTTCCAGCTTCTTCCTTTCTCCCGGATTCGAAAACGGTATTAGGGATTTCAAAACCGTCAAACACAAACCTCCCCGTTTCTTCTAGATCTAAGCTTCGTTTCACGAAGGGATAGAAGGGAAAGTTACTCACCACTACACTACGGTGCTAGTGAGCTAACTTTGGAAGCGACGTCGGGAGCAATGTTTTTACCGGAATTGATCGTGGTGCCGTAAATCGACGTTAAAGCTAACGTTAAGGTAAGGGCTCCTTCCAAACTTTTAGTTTACATTTAGGGACTTATATGTGATTGTATGGAAAAGGATTTTGTTAGGGTTAAAGTGTTGATTTGGGGAAAAATGTATCTAAGGCTTTAGGGGTAAAATCTTAGAGTTAGGTTTTGATTATATTGATGAATGCTTCATGAAAAATGAATTTACCACGTGTTTGTATGATTTTGAATATATGAAATTGATTGTGTTGATTTGTGTTGTCGTATTCGACGTGTTCATGATTGTTAATTATGGAATTTGATGTATTTTGGTGTGAAATATGAATTAAATGTGAAAGTATGTTTGAGTTTGTTTTGTGTGGAATTTGAAAACCATTAAGTCAAACGAGAATTAAGAATGGGGAATCTCTTAATGTCTTGTTTACTTAAGGTGTGTTTGTGAAAAATCGTTAAGTTAACTGGGGGTTAAGAATGGGGAATCTCTTAATGTCTTGGTTACTTAATGTTTGTTTTGGAAAATCGTTTAAGTTAAATGAGAATTAAGAATGGGGAATCTCTTAATGTCTCGTTTACTTAATATTTGTTTTGAAAATTGTTTAAGTTAACTGGGCGTTAAGAACGGGGAATCTCTTAATGTCTTGGTTACTTAATGTTTGTTTTGGAAAATCGTTTAAGTTAAATGAGAATTAAGAATGGGGAATCTCTTAATGTCTCGTTTACTTAATATTTGTTTTGAAAATCATTTAAGTTAACTGGGCGTTAAGAATGGGGAATCTCTTAATATCTTGGTTACTTAATGTTTGTTTTGGAAAATCGTTTAAGTTAAATGAGAATTAAGAATGGGGAATCTCTTAATGTCTCGTTTACTTAATATTTGTTTTGAAAATCGTTTAAGTTAACTAGGCGTTAAGAATGGGGAATCTCTTAATGTCTTAGTTACTTAATGTTTGTTTTGGAAAATCGTTTAAGTTAAATGAGAATTAAGAATGGGGAATCTCTTAATGTCTCATTTACTTAATATTTGTTTTGAAAATCGTTTTAAGTTAACTGGGCGTTAAGAATGGGGAATCTCTTAATGTCTTGGTTACTTGATGTTTGTTTTGGAAAATCGTTTAAGTTAAATGAGAATTAAGAATGGGGAATCTCTTAATGTCTCGTTTACTTAATATTTGTTTTGAAAATCGTTTAAGTTAACTGGGCGTTAAGAATGGGGAATCTCTTAATGTCTTGGTTACTTAATGTTTGTTTTGGAAAATCGTTTAAGTTAAATGAGAATTAAGAATAGGGAATCTCTTAATGTCTCGTTTACTTAATATTTGTTTTGAAAATCGTTTAAGTTAACTAGGCGTTAAGAATGGGGAATCTCTTAATGTCTTGTTTACTTAATGTTTGTTTTGAAAATCGTTTAAGTTAAATAAGTATTAAGAATGGGGAATCTCTTAATGTCTTGTTTACTTAATGTTTGTTTTAGTAAACCGTGCAGACCCGTGATAGGTGGCACCATGGTAAACGGTACGGGCCCGTGATAGGCAGTACGTTTACGACTTACATTTCTTGGTGAATTGTGTTTGTCCGTGAGAGACTGCACATGGGTTTGTCCGTGAGAGACTACGCCCTGGTAAATTGTGTTTGTCCGTGAGAGACTGCACAGGGGTTTGTCCGTGAGAGACTACGCCCTGGTAAATTGTGTTTGTCCGTGAGAGACTGCACAGGGGTTTGTCCGTGAGAGACTACGCCCTGGTGAATTGTGTTTGTCCGTGAGAGACTGCACCGGTGTTTGTCCGTGAGAGACTACACCCTGGTAAATTGTGAATTGTTGGTTCATCTTGTCCGTGTGGGTGATAGCGTTTCAGCAAGTGTACTGAATCGTTGCAAGTAATAATAAAATGGTAGTACCGAGTGTCGAACTCAAGGATTGCGTTTTACTATTGAATTATATTGAATTACTAAAATTGAACAAAAAGGTTTCCAAGTTGATTGAAATAATGTTTGAAATTAACAACAATAATAAACTTGATCTTTTATAATGAGAAAAATGTCAGGGATGAGTTTCACTTCGAGTCCAACCTTGGTGTCTAATTTGACCCTAGTTACTAAATTCCTTTATTGAATTATTACCGAATTCTCTTTATTATTCTTGTCCTAATGTCTTAGTGACAGAACCTTTAATTCCAAAGTAACCCCTAATTCCTTAGTGGATTTAAGATTAGAATTAAGCATTACCGTATAGAAATTCTCTTGTAAATTATTGTTTTGCAACTAATTTAATTGGTTTCATGACTTGCATCTATCCCTAGACTACAAATTCATGAATTTCTCATCTCAAGCATTCGTAAAGTCCACTTCTGTTTCAAAATACAAATCGTAGAACATTTTAATGTTGATCAAGCAATAAAAAGCATTAAGCACAGAGATGAGAAAAACAATTCAATAAACTCATTCATATAACTAGAAATCAAATCAGAAAAATAAGGGTTTCATCTGGTTACACTCATCCCTAACAAATAGGGTTTAGTTACTCATGACAGAGATACACAAGATAAGGATTAAAGAAGAATTACAAGAATGATTCATGGATGATTCTTGATAAAACTGCTTCAATGGCGTTAGAAACAGCCGTCTTTGAGTTTCTATGCTAGGGCCCAAGTCTCCCAAGTTCCCAAGAGTCAAAAAGATCCCAAAAACAGTAAAAAATTGCGTTTTTATGATTGCTGATGCAGGTCACACGCTCCAGGCGCGCAGGGCGCGCTCCAGGCGCGCATTGGCAGAGCTGAAACAGGAGAAATGCACTCCAGGCGCGCTGGGCGCGCTCTAGGCGCACAGCATCTGCTGTCTGACGTATTTTGCATTTTGCTCATCTTTCGAGTTTGAATTTGGTCCTGGTGTCTTCATGAAAGTTGTAGATATGGAGCTTAGCTTTCATTAGCACTTGGAGTGACACTAAGTGGACATCTAGAACTCCAGATATGGCTGAAATACTCCACATATGTCATGTTGATTTCTCACCAAAATTCAGCACTGCACTAAAACAAAGTAACAACGCAAAACTACGAAAAATCTCTACTTAATTAAGCAAATAAGAACAAAAGCATTTCATTAAATCAAATAACTAAAATCAACAAAATATATTAAATAACTCATTAAATTAACTAATGATTAAAGATAAATAAGACTAAAATCATTAAAAATTATGCATATGATGAAGAGTCATCAGTGGGTATTGTGTTATAAGTGTTAAGTGTTATGTTTTGGAATTTGGTGATAACATGTTTGATTGCAATACCATTTCAAAACTCATGATGTTGTAGTATTATGTTATAAGCGTTAAGTGTTATGTTTTGGAATTTGGTGATAAATGTTTGATTACAATACTATTTCGAAACTCATGATGTTGTAGTAATTGTGTTATAAGTGTTAAGTGTTATGTTTTGGAATTTGCTGATAGCATGTTTGATTGCAACACTATTTCGAAACTCATGATGTTGTAGCGATTGCGTTATCAGTGCTAAGTGTTAAGATTTGGGATTATGTATGAATGTGATTGAGTTAGTTTATGAATTTTTGAAAGAATACACAGGGAAATCGATTTACCCAATCGATTTGATGAGTTACAGGGGCCCTTTCTTTCACGAAATCGATTTACCCAATCGATTTTGTAATATGTTTTTCAAAACCATTTAAGAAATCGATTTGCCAAATCAATTGGATTCATCTCAAGGGCTCTGTCTTCCACGAAATCAATTTGCCCAATCGATTGGCCAATACAGGGGCTCAGTCCTTCTCGAAATCGATTGCCCCAATCGATTGATGCAAGTCCAGAGTTCAATTTTCACTAAAAACTTTCAGGAAATCGATTTGCCCAATCAATTTGCTCAGTGGAAAATCTTATTTTGAGTTAGATAATTGATTGCTCAATTGATTTATCAATGTTTTGGTCAGTTATGTATTACTTGATGGATTGAGAACTTTATTTTGATTTCATTTTTATTTGGAAAGTATGACATGAACTTTTAGCATATGGAAAATCCTTTTAAGGTGCATGCTTAGTGGAAAGGGTATTTTATGTGTTAATTGTTAATTTCGGTTGGTGACCCTTTACAACTATTGTGGAAAACTTAAATGTTATGTGTTAATTGTTAATTTCGGTTGGTGACCCTTTACAACTATTGTGGAAATCTGGGCTTTGCTCTCAGATGAGAGCCAAGACTATCCCACCGGTTCATACCCTACGGATGGGAATGTAGATGAGAATGCTTGATTGGAGCTACGTTAGGAGGATCTCACGGGGCGCGTGGAGATCACTCAGAGTGTTTAGTTGTTTTGTAAAATGATCAGACTAGGTTGACACAGAGGGAACAAATGTCTTTCTTTTGGGTTGCTTTTATTTTTAAACTGGAAGACTGTACCACTTTTGTTATGTAAACATTTTGGATTCATATTTTGAGAACTTTTTTCGCTGCTTGTAAATTATAATGACTTAATTATTTATCCAATGGTGTTACCTTATTTATTTCTCTGGTTTATTTTAATTTCTTTTTTTAAAAAAATAGACCTTTGCTTTGAAAAACGGGGTGTTACATTCGCCTAGCAGCGCGATGCTTGTATTGCTCTCCCACAACCCAATTTTTGTTGTTTAGGTTGTTCCCATTTCGCTCGTTGTATTGCTTTTTCTTTCTTTCCTCTAGCTACTAAGATGTTTTAGTTCATCAGGTTGTCTCTTGCCTTCCCATGAATTTAGCAGCAGCTTGAAAGGTTGACATATTTGAGAATCCTTGAATCTATGCTTATTTTGAACTCCCTAAAGCATTTCATCACTTACTACATTTTCCCTCGTCTCTAGGTTCCTAGATATCCACCATAAGCCTTTCCTTGTTTGAATATCGCCATTAACTTGAAGTTTATGCCATCATAAGGTTCTAGTAAATGAAAGAATCTTATCAATGTCCATAAATGAAAAATGATAGCATAGCTCAAATATGGAAATAGGTAAAATCTAATGCTATGACTGATATCATATAGTTTTATATCTTTAAGTTGTTGAGTTGGAGATAAGCGGACTCGAACCTTTGAAATCCTCCGTAGGGTAAACCACCGCCTCACAAGGCCAGACTGATTATACCACAGAGGCCAACAATAGACAATAACCCTCTGAATACAGCTTACAACTTTCATCATATTATGCTCTCTAAAGAGCAACTCTTCTCAAAATATCAAAAGGTGTTGAGTTAAAATCCTATCTAATTCAAACTAAGTATTATTGTGGTTCTAGAGGTTCCAGCTATAGGAGAATCATGAACGAAGAGATTCTCCCCCTTTTTACTTCTGACTCTTTGGTCTAAGAATGTGGGTTTAAAGTTAAGAATGAGGAATTGAACTTCTCCGACCCTTAATTTTTCAAGCTGAGAGCAATTAACAAATGTGTTCTACTTTTTTTTCGAATATGATTCTATGGTCAGTCCATGACCCCTAGAAGCCAAAGGCGTCCTTGGGGTGATCTTGTAGTTCCTACGGGGTGGAGACCATGGGGTCGGTCCACATATTTTATTTCCTTCTTTTTTCTCGCATTTTGCTCAAAGGTTTGAAGGGAAATAGTGCATCAAGTTGTTCGCTAGGGCCAACTTGATCATCTTCACTAGTATATCATATAAGGAAATCCTAGGAGAGCGACTAACTCCAACTACCGTCCATGTACGATCCATACTAGATCTAACCAATTGCCCATCCTACCTCATCTGCGTTCTTGACATCCCATATTTGTCTCAGTAGAGTCTTCTAGTGGCATGTTTAGTCCTCTTTCCCATTACTTAGAAAAGTGAGCCACCGATTCAGGTACAAGATATTATCATTACCACTTGAACAATTAGACATCCAACCCTTAATCTCAATGACCCAATTGCAAGAGCAGAGCTCTACCTACTGAGCTATATCCCTCGAGCCAACTTGGAGCATGCATGAAAAAGTAAAATTAGTTTTTTATTATTTTCCTTGGCGCAGTTGGGCCATCCTGAACTTGAACCTAAGACCTCACTCATGATGTAAATCATCACACCTACGCTCCATCCAATAGGGAGAGAATCAATAGTTTCCTTTTCGAGAATGATTCATCATCTCGAACGCAATATACAACTATCCATTATATTGCGCTCTCCAAGTGTGCTTGTTCCCCAATCTTCCTTACCATGGTAAATCTTTGTTCAATAAGACTGATGAGAACAAAAAAGAAGGTATTAAGAGACACTTTAAAATCCTTTTTCAAACCTGCTCCCATTTCGAGTTAAGAGATAGATAAATAGTTATATCCCATTACACTATTTGGGGGTTGAAGATCAAGAAGTTTTTAAAGCCAATCATTATATTCTTCTTATGACTAGATCTAATCTCCAGGTCGCTGCGGATAAGGATATATATAATTTTATGTTCTTCCTTTCACAAAGGAAGGATTAAGAAAATCCTATTAATTGCAATTTTCTCCAAAATCCCAGGGAAAAAGTATAAAATGAAAAAGGCTTGAATGGTACGATTCATATGTCACCCTAGAATAAAAGGGGTTATCTCATATTTCTTGGTATGTGAATAGTCGTTGTTAGGTGCTCCTTTTTTCTTTTCCCATTGAGGATGAACCTAAACTTGTGCTTGAGAGATAGTTGTCCATATATTGATAAGGGATGTATGAATTCTCGAGAGGAGAGAAGTCATGGTGGTCCTACCTAGACCGCCTGGATCCCACAAGTGAATAAAAAGTTGTATCTACATTGGATCTCACCTTAATTTGCACATCTATCTTCTTGAGGAGAGGTTTGGTTTCAAACCCCAGTTTGAATATGAAAAGTACGCCATGGTAATGTTCCTTCGATGATCCACTTCTAAGGGTTAGACGTCGATGAGAACATTGAACAATGTATGCGGAAAAGAGCCCATATAGTCCCGACACAACGACGCAATTATCAAAAGCAATCTCTAGTGTTGAGCTAATATCCCGTTGTGGGGGGCCTCCCACTAGAGCCCACTATGCCAAAAACGAGAGAAACCCATCCATCATTTTCCTTTTTTTTCTTCCCATGTCGACTCTTACTTAGGACGACATAAAAGCATTTCCCTGCTGCCCATATTTCTTCTTCTTCCTTTATATTTGCGAAAAGATTGGTGTTAGTGAGAAAACAAAAACAAACAAACCCAAACCTCCATTCCTCTTCTAGATCTAAGCTTCCATTCGAGAAGTGTCAGGAGGGAAAGTTGTTCCTCTCTACACGACGGTGCTTGGGAACTATTTTATTTGAGGTGTCGGCGAGCGAGATGTTTCGCCGTGTTTGATTGTGGTAGTAAAAACGGTTGTTAAAGCGATAACTAAGGCAAGTGCTCCTTCCAAATGTTTAGTTTGCACATAGGACCCTATATATGTGTTTGATGGGTGAATAATGTGTGAATTTGTGAAGGTTAAATTTTACGTTATTAATGTGTGAATTTGTGGAGATTAAATTTGATGTGATTAAGGTGTGATTATGTATGAATTTGTGGAGATTATGTTTGAGGTGATTAATGTGTGAATAATGTGTGAAATTTTGGAGATTAAGTTTGATGTGATTATGTGTTGATAACTGATAACAAGTGTGTTATGAATTTTATTGAGGAAAATATGTTTTGAGTGTACTTTGTAATAATTTTGAAAAATTATTAGTGTTAAATGAGTATTAAAGGGGGAGTCTTTTAATAGCTGCATTTACATAATGATTGTTGTGAAAAGAGTTAGAGTATGCTCATGCATTTCATAGCTTGTGGTGACCGTGATGGGCCACAGTGTTACTAGTGATCGTGATGGGTGATGGGTGGCACCTCGGTAATTACTATTGGCTTGTGATAAGCAATACAACTATGATTTACGCCCCTCGAGAAAGGTTTTCTTGGAAATTTAGGAATCATGCGCATTGGCTTATACGCATTGCATTAGGGAGCTTAGCACGCGAGTCATGTTTGTTATACTATGATGATTGTATACACATACACAATTGTTGTTTGTTATTGTGTCGTAATTGCTAAGTGTTGTTGCTAGTCTTTATATCGTCAGTGTTAAATGATTTTGAACCATTTCAAAACTAAAAATCTACATTATTTTGCAGTTGTATTTGGCTACAACTCGTGTGCAGTCGAATACACATCTGTAACGTTTAGTTTTTATGTGAAATTTCAACATTGTATTCGAATACGAAACCTTGTTTTCGAATACCATTATGTTGTTTATGCCACTGACTTAGCACTTGTATTTTCCTATGAAATGTTGTATTCGAATACGAATGTGTAGATTTTGCCACTGACTTAGCACTTGTATACGGCTACGAAAATGTTGTATCTGAATACGTCAGTGCAGTTTGTCAAAAACCTTATTTTCCAACATTGTTTATGCATTTTTTACATATGAAAATCCTTTTGATGAGTATGCTAAGATGAAAGTTTCTAATGAGCATTTAAACATAAGTTTTTTTCACTAAATGTTATTTGTTAATTTCGGTTGGTGACCCTTTGCATTATTGTGGAAAATTGGTTTTGGCCTCAAATGATATCCGAGTTCATTCCACCGATTGTTACCTTGACAACGGAAACATCGTTAGACTCCCCTGACCGAGACTCGCCGACTGCTTGGGTATACGGCCCCATCTCAAGCAGGGCTACTTATACGGGGAGTGTAGTTAGGACAAGTAGGAAAGTTGGAGCAGTACTTTTGTGCATGTGTTTGTCGAGAATACCCCAGGGTATGAGCGATGTCTGATAGGTCTCATAGCCCTGATGTATTTTTCTATTTGAATTACTTTGGATTATCGCCTCAAAAATTATTTTAGCTAGTTTGTGAATATGATGCAATTATTCAAGACTTTTGTTGTTTTTGTTACGACATGGTATTTTATTAATTTGTTTTTGAAAGAAAAAAAAAATTATACTTGCACTGTTAAAAATTGGGGTGTTACATTGTGGTATCAAAGCTTTGGTTAGATTGTAGGTCGACCTGTAGTTTGGGAGTCATTATCTGATCATACGTTGGGGTGAGTTATCTGAGTTGTCAGGTCTGGTGGAGTTGTTATGTGTTGAAGTAGTCAAAAGTTGTTTTTGGAATTATTCCAAGTGGTGTTAAGATTTCTTATTGATGATGATTTTGAGGAAACTATGCCTCCAAGAAGGAACGACGCTGCAAGAGTCAACGCCAATAAGGATGATCAAATGGTTGAAGCAATGAATAACATGACTGTTTCTATTGCTGCACAAACAACTACAAAGACTCTACGAGATCTGAAGAAGAGGGAAAGAGAGACTCGTGTTATTGAGTCAAGGGGATTGGAAGATTTTTGTCGTTATGATGACTCTTCATCATATGCATATTTTTTATTGTTTTTAGTCTTATTTATCTTTTATTCATTAGTTAATTTAAGGATTTATTTGATATATTTTGTTAATTTTATTTCTTTGATTTAATGAAATATTTATGTTCTTATTTCCTTGATTAAGTAGAGATTTTTCGGAGTTTTGCGTTGTTATTTTGTTTTAGTGCAGTGCTGAATTTTGGTGAGAAATCAAGATGACCTATGTCGAGTATTGCACCCATATCTAGAGTTGTAGAGGTCCACTTGGAGTCAAACTAAGTTCAAATGAAAGCTAAGATCCATAGCTATAACTTTCATGAAGATGTCGAAACCCAATTCAGACTCTAAAGAGGTGAAATATGCAGAAAACATCAACCTGAAGAAGTTGTGCGTCTAAAGCACAACAATCGTGCCTGGGGCACATTTCCAGTATTTTGCCACTGCCAGGACGCGCCTGAAGCGTAAAAGCTGCGCCTGGGGAAGATTTTCGGACCAGTGATACTGTTCATGCGCGCCAGGAGCGCAAATCCTGCGCCTGGGGCGCGCGACGCGCATCAGCATTCATAAAAACGCAATTTTTCACTATTTAGGCATCTTTAATTGGGAAGTTGGGAGACTTGTGCCTTAGCATAGAAACTCAAAGACGGCCGCTTTTATCATCATTGGAGCAGTTTTATCAAGAATCATTCATGATTCATTCTTGTAATTCTTCCGTAATCCCTATCTTTTGTATCTAAGTCATGAGTAACTAAACCCTATTTGTTAGGGATGACTGTAATCAAATGAAACCCTTATTTTTTTTATTTGATTTCTAGTTATATGAATTATTTTATTGAATTATTTTTCTCATATTCGTGCTTAATGCTTTTTATTGCTTGATCAACATTAAAATGCTCTACGATTTGTATTTTGAAACGGAAGTGGACTTTACGAATGCTTGAGATAAGAAATTCATGAAATTGTAGTCTAGGGATAAATGTAGATCATGAAACCAATTAAATTAGTTACAAAGTAGTAGTTTAGAAGAGAATTTCTATACGATAATGCTTAATTCTAATCTTAAATCTACTAAGGAATTAGGGGTTACTTTGGAATTAAAGGTTCTGTCACTAAGACATTAGGGCAAGAATAATAAAGAGAATTCGGTAATAATTCAATAAAGGAATTCAGTAACTAGGATCAAATTAAACACCAAGGTTGGATTTGAAGTGAAACTCATCCCTGACATTTTTCTCATTATAAAGGATCAATTTTATTACCATTGTTGATTTTAAATATTATTTCAATCAATTTCGAAACTTTTTGTTCAATTGCAGTAATTAAATATAATTCAATAATTTGTCGAAGAATAATTTAATTATGTTACGAAAAATTTAATATCGAGCATATTTTTTGAAAAATGTCACTTCTTGCTGAAAAATTTCGTTGTCAATTGAGTTTCAGTGAGAGTAGATATTTTCATTTAAATTAGATGGAGATTGATCCGCTATCGCACACGGGTCAAATATAATTGATAAAATGTAGATAGAGGTAATAACTCAAATCGTTTCACAAGGACTTCTGATATAATAATAATAACCGAATTGAAAATTGAAATTAAAAAGGGTTTTTTAGAATTTTTTATTTAACAGATGAGCAAAACGATTAATCCACTTATTCGAGTATCAGACCTATCATAGATTCTATCAATGAGTTTAATTTCTAACAAGCGTATCAAAATATTACGCTTGTTTGATTACGCTTGTTTCGTATGTGAATTTGGTTTCTTTGATTGGATTAAGCATCACAATCATCAAAATATTACAATTAACGATCAAGCGTCGCAAAATTATAATTCAATTAAATTAGAATCCGAAACCAAATTCTATCAAATAAATTTAATCAATCCTATTAAAATTCAATTTAAGCAATTAAAATATCAATATAATCAAATAAACAAGAATAGAATCATGAATAGAAATTGACAGTGTAACCTGAATCTCAAGGTGTTGATGAAACTCTGAACTCGTGGATTAATCTTATAAAATAAGTTTTCCATGAAATTAAAATAACACTATTTATTTCTTGTAGCAATTTAAATCCTAATTTTTCCATCCTTAGAAAAGAAACAAAACTGCCAATATATAGTACTTGATATTGGACTTTAGGGTTTAGGGTTTAAAAACAAGTGGCCCACAAATTAATATTATTACAAAAATTCATATTAGGAAATTTGCAATTTCGGCCCAGAAAAGTTCGGAATTGGTCTTGCCTTCCAACATAGAAGTTGTAGCTCAAATGTTTATCTTTCCAACGCCTGCTCATATGTGTCAATCTGATATCCAGAGCTTAAGTTATGACCTAACCAACGAGAAAGAGTCAAAATGTAAATAATAAAATTAAAATACAAATAATAAAATTATAATTCAAATTCGACCTAAAGTTTAGAAACAAGGTAAAAATATTAATCTAAGCTATAAAGAGCTTTTAAAATACCAAACTAAAAACCTAAAAACATGTGCCCAAATGCTATGATCAAATTCCCCCACACTTAAACTTTTGCACTCCGAGCAAAACAATGCTTGTGATTCCAAATATTTTTATGAATGCAAGTGGTGAGAGAGAAAAATATTTCTAGCTTAAGGCAATTATGAATAGTTTTGTTATGACAACCAAGAAAAACAAGAGGACAAGTTAACTAAAATATGGATCATAAGTGATAGAGTCCTCCCGGAATATAAAATTCTCTCAAAGTGTTTACACTCAAAGTGTTTGGACTATTGTTTACAATCAAAACACATCATGAAAGCTAGCACTACCATAGGCTTGACAAGCCTCTATAATCTATATTTGGAACACATGCAGATAATGATCAAAAGGTCTTTATTTAGGTTGTAATGCGGCCAAGGTAAGGGTGAGATAATCCTAAGGAGACTAGGGCAGAAAATCAAAGAGGATAAAGGAGCACTAATGAAGAGAGAAAAACAACATTAAGTAACTCAACAAAACATCATTAACTTTTATTTTCATACTCTCTTTGTTCATAACACAACCATTTTTCCTCATATATATATAATTTTTTTTACTTTCGTTTTTTTTTTCTTTCTTTCTTTTTTCTTTCTTTTCTTTTATTTTTTCATCTCTCTCAAACAAGTTGAGCACCCCTAAATTTATGTAAGGAAAGACTCATTTATCCCCCAAGATTGAGGCAATTCATTGTTTTTCACTTTTAGTCTTGTAATGAGCTATATAACAAAAAAATGGGGTAATTAGGCTCAAAGGGGCTTAAACAAATGGATAATTGGGGTAGGCTTATTTGGCTAGTAGCTTAATTAGAAACAAATGTCTAGATCATTTCAATATATGCATGCGGACAAGAGTCAAGTCAAATTCTAGCGTAACTAGCAATCATGAGTGAGATAACACACAAGAAAAAAAAAGGATGGAAAAATGTATTCCATTCATAATAAGGCTAAAAAATCTCACAAAGGTTAATGACTTATCACAAATGATACATAATTTAGCATTTTTATCCAATTTATTTTACCAAGAATGCAAAAATACTATCTAATCATGCCAATCCAAACAAACTCTCAACATTTACAACCATAAAATCTGATGAAAAGCATGCAATGCAATGTCCATTATTTTTTTTTTATTTATTTATTTATTTATTATTTTTTTTTTTTGGAATTATAATAATTAAAATCATAACAAATAGAATCCTAAATAATACCCTCACACTTAAATTACACGTTGTTCTCAATGAAAGTAACAAGTATAAAATAAGAGTAAGAAAAGGGAGCTCCCTGTTTAAACTTCAGTGTAGGTGGGTTGTTCCAAGGAGAGTTCTTCTATGGTAGAATCTTCAAGCACAAGGTTCTCATGGAATAGCTTGAGGCGTTGTCCATTTACTTTGAACCTTTTTTCGGTGTTTTCACTTTTTATTTCCACTGCACCATGAGAAAAAATGTTAGTAACCACAAAAGGGCCAATCCACTTCGATCGAAGTTTCCCAGCCATAATTTTCAAACGGGAGTTGAATAATAAAACTTTTTGGCCAATGGAAAATTTCTTCCTATAAATCATCTTATCATGAAAGTACTTAGTTTTCTCCTTATAGATGCGAGAGTTCTCGTAAGCTTCGAGTCAAAGCTCTTCAAGTTGTTGTAATTGAAGCTTTCTCTCCAAACCTGCTTTCTCCATCTCAAAGTTACAACTCTTGACCGCCCAATAAGCACGGTGCTCTATTTCTACTGGGAGGTGGCATGCCTTACCAAACACAAGTCGATAAGGGGAGATTCCTGTTGGTGTTTTGTAGGCTGTTCTATGATCCCAAAGAGCTTCTTCAAGTCGGTGGCTCCAATCTTTCCTGTTTGGCTGCACCATCTTTTCTAAGATCTGTTTGATTTCCCTATTTGAGACTTCAGCTTGCCCATTAGTCTGGGGATGATAAGGTGTAGTAACTCTATGCACAACCCCATACTTCCGAAGCAAAGCATCCATGGTGCGGTTGCAAAAATGAGTGCCTTGATCACTTATGATGGCTCGGGGTATTCCAAACCTGCAAAAAATATTTGATCTGATAAAACCTGCAACAACTTTAGAATCATTAGTCCTAGTGGGTATTGCTTCTACCCACTTTGAAACATAATCAACAGCTAGTAAAATATAGACATAACCAAAAGATACAGGGAAAGGGCCCATAAAGTTAATGCTCCACACATCAAATACTTCACAGAAAAGCATAGGATGTTGAGGCATCTCACTCCTACGAGTGATTGATTTTCCTGCTATTTGGCACTGTTCACAAGTTTTGTAAGTCTCAAAAGCATCTTTAAACAAAGTGGGCCAAAAGAAACCCGAGTCTAAGACTTTTCTTGCTGTCCGTTGAGGACCAAAATGTCCTCCAGTTGGAGAGGCATGACAAAAATGAAGAATGGATTGAGCCTCATGGTGGGAAACATGTTGCCTAATCACCTGGTCACTACATAATTTCCACAGATATGGATCATCCCACACATAGTATTTGGAATCACTTTTAAGTTTGTGCATTTGTGTTCGAGATGCATCTACAGGAAAGACTCCAGCAACTAGATAATTAACTAAATCAGCCAACCAAGGAGTTACCTCACGCAACTATAGCAATTGCTCATCAGGGAAGTCATCTTGAATGGGGATGGGGTCCTCATCCATTTCTATTCTGCTCAAATGATCTGCCACCAAATTTTCAGTTCCACTCTTATCTTTAATCTCTAAATCAAATTCTTGGAGTAACAACATCCACCCGATCAATCTTGGTTTTGCTTCTGGTTTCTTCAACAAGAACTTCAAAGCTGCATGGTCAGTAAAAACAACTACTTCGAACCTAACAAATATGATCTAAACTTATCAAGTGCAAAAACAATAGCTAAAAGTTCCTTTTCAATGGTAGTATAATTAGCCTGTGCAGAATCTAAAGTTCTAGAAGCATAATAAATAACATGGGCAGCCTTACCAACCCTTTGTGCAAGGACTGCTCCCACGGCATAGTCAGATGCATCACACATAATTTCAAAAGGGAGGGTCCAATTGGGTGGCTGAATTATGGGAGTAGAGGTTAGTGCTGCCTTTAAGAAATCAAACGCCTTCTTGCATTTGTCATCAAAGGTGAAACTGACATCTTTTTGCAGCAAATTCGACAATGGAAGAGATATCTTGCTGAAATCCTTGATAAATCGCCTGTAAAAACCTGCATGGCCTAGAAAAGAACGAATCTCACGGATGCAAGATGGATAAGACAAATTAGAAATCACATTAATTTTGGCAGGATCCACTTCAATCCCAGTTTTAGAGATCACATGTCCCAAAATTATGCCCTGTTCAACCATAAAATGGCATTTTTCATAATTCAACACAAGGTTAGTTTCAATACATCTATGCAAAACTCTATCTAAATTGTTCAAGCATGCATCAAATGAGGAACCATACACAGTAAAATCATCCATGAAAACTTCAATACAATTTTCTATCAAGTCAGAGAAAATACTAATCATGCAGCGTTGGAAAGTGCCAGGAGCATTGCATAGGCCAAAGGGAATCCTCCTGTAGGCAAATGTGCCAAAAGGACAAGTGAATGTAGTCTTTTCTTGGTCCTCTAGTGCAATATGGATCTGGTTTAGTCTCCTGTAATCGATGCATACTCTCCAGCTGTTCTGCACTCGTGTGGGGATAAGTTTATTATTTTCATTTTTAACCAATGTGAGTCCAGTTTTCTTTGGGACTACCTGCACCGGACTCACCCATTGACTATCAGAGATGCGGTATATAATGCCTGCTTGCAAGAGCTTGGTCACTTCTTTTTTTACAACATCCAAAATTAATGGGTTAAGTCACCTTTGGGGTTGCCTGACTGATTTTACCCCGTCCTCCAGTAGTATCCTATGCATACATATGGATGGGCTAATACCAGGAATATCAGCCAAGGTCCATCCGATTGCCTTCCTGCATTTTCTCAAAATCTGCAACAGCTTTTGCTCCTGTTCATCTTCAAGTTTGGCTGAAATAATCACAGGTAACTTGTCATTTCCTTCTAAATAAGCATATTTCAAATTTTCTGGAAGTGGTTTAAGCTCTATAGTCGGTGGTTGTTCAATGGAAGGTACAACACTAGTGGCCGAAGCTAAGTCTGCAAAATCAATTATGTTAGTAGAAATATCAATATTAGTACAATGATCAACTTGCAAGGCAACTTCGATCTCAGCACATACAGAGCACAATTGAGTATATGTACAAAGTTCACAAGTATAAGTATCATCAAAACCAGACAATGAAGGAAAATCAGTGGCAAACATATCTGGGTAAGTGTCATCCACCAAATCAGCAAGCAATTCAATTTGAAAAATAGAATGCTCTTCCACAGGGTGTTTCATAGCATCAAAGATGTTAAATTTTACAAGGCTATCACCAAATTCCATGTATAGAGTTCCAGCATGTACATCAATTTTTGTTCTAGCAGTTTTCAAGAATGGTCTGCCTAAGATGATAGGCGCCCTGTTGGACTTATTCTCTCCCTCCGTGTCCAGAATGTAAAAATCTGCAGGAAATATCAATTCATTAACTGGAACAAGTACATCCTCCACAAGTCCAGCGGGACGAGTATTGCTCTTGTTCGCCAATTGAATGGTAACACTTGTACTTTGTAAAGGTCCAAGAGCAAGAGAGTTAAAAATAGATGTAGGCATAACATTAATGGAAGCTCCTAAATCTAACATAGCATTTTCAAATTGACTATTGCCTATGGTACATGGAATGGAAAAAGTTCCTGGATCTTTGCATTTATGAGGCATGGGCTGAATGAGGGCTGAAACATTTCGCCTCATGTTTACTCTTTCATTACCTTTTAACCTTCTCTTGTGTGTGCACAAATCTTTTAGAAATTTTGCATATCTTGGAATCTGTTTAATTGCTTCAAGAAGGGGAATGTTCATTTCCACCTTCCTAAATGTATCCAAGATCTCGTTGTCCCTATCTGCCTCGTTCATTTTCTTAGTCTTCACTGCCCTTTGAGGAAAAGGAAGTGGTATATTTTGCTCAACATCCACAGTTTCAGATATCGAAGTATCCTCGACAACCTTGTTATTTTTTTCTACAGTTTCAGGTACCTTTGGTATTTCAACACCTTTCCCAGACCTCAATGTAATTGAACTGACATTGGGAGCATTTGGATTTACTACTGACTGTCCAAGCAATTGGTTTGACCCTTGAGTCTGTAATTGATTGATTGAAGTGGCTAGCTGACGAATCTTTGTTTCCAAATTTTGAATGGTGGAATCTGTTCGTTGTTGAAATTGGAGATTCTGGACAGCCATCTGTCTAACGAGGTCCTCTAATGAAGGTGTAGTGTTTTGCTGTTGAGGAATATTTTGTTGTTGCTGCCTAGGTTGCTATTGTGCAGATGAATTCCCCCATCTCAAGTTGGATGATTTCTCCAACCAGGATTGTACCTGTTAGATGATAGATCATAGTTGGCTTGAGGATTGTATGTATTTGCTGCATATGCTTGAGGAGCCTTAGCAATTGGGTCTTCTTGCAATGTAGGACATGAATCTGAAGAATGCTCTGGAGAAGTGCAAATACCACAGATAACTGCTTGGGTTTTACCTATTGCCAATTTTTTTACTAGAGATTTAAGCTCATCAAGTTTTCCTTCTAAATTCTTATGGGAAGAAGCTTGAATTTCATTCACACCCTTTGTCAACACTGTTGAATTGCTTCTAGTCGTAAACTGCTAAGCATTAATGGACATGTTCTCAATCAAAGCCCTTGCCGCTTCTGGAGTCTTATCGACAAGTGCTCCCCCACTAGCAGTATCAAAAATGCTTTTATCCATAGATAGCCAGCCTTCATAAAAATATTGCATGAGTAATTGTTCATAAATTTGGTGATGAGGACAGCTTGACACTAATTTATTGAATCTCTCCCAATACTCATGTAATGATTCCCTGTCAATCTGCCTGATACCACATATTTCTTTTCTGATTGAAGCAACTCTTGAGGCAGGGAAGAATTTTTCTAGAAACAATATCTTGAGATCATTCCAACTTGTAATAGAACCTGGTTGAAGGTAGTATAACCAGTCCTTGGCAGCATCTTGGAGTGAAAATGGGAAGGCTCTCATCTTAATATGGTCTTCTGTGACTCCTTGAGGCTTCATGGTAGAACACACAATATGGAATTCCTTCAAGTGTTTGTGGGGATCCTCACCTGCAAGGCCATTAAACTTTGGAAGCAAGTGTATTAAACCAGATTTAAGTTCAAATGGTACAGTAACTTCAGGATATGTGATACATAATGCATTATAATTGACATTAGGTGCAGCAAGTTGTCTTAAGGTTCTATTATTCGCATCAACCATATTTTGCAACAAGTTATCAATTTCAGTATCTAACTCTAACTCGTTAACACTAGCAGCTCTACTAACTCTACGACGTAAATGAAATATCCTATCTATTTCAGGTTCAAGAGAATGAAGATTCACAGAACTAGCCCTAGTCATGCATCATCATAACAATGCAATACAAAATAACAATTCTGAAAATTCCAACAATGTCCTGAATGCTAAAATTGAAGTGAAAAAAAAACCGTATCAAATAAAATCCAAAAAATATAAAAATACCACCACAAATTTCTAAAAATCAAATAAAGGCAACGCAAATTTTTTTGGAATTTTTGGAGAATATGAAAAATTAAAAAAATTAAAAAAAAAAAAAAAGGTCTAAACGAAGGAATTTGGGATTTTGACCGTCGTTTTTGTATAAGAAACTTATACAGAGTCCTATTCCTTGAATTGTTTCTGATTTTCTAGCGAAATTTCGGAGCAATTCGAGACAGTCGCCTAAAAACAAGGTTAATATTATTATTAGAGAGTCCCCAACAATGGCGCCAATTTGATCCGATGTCGCACACGGGTCAAATACAATTGATAAAATATAGATAGAGGTAATAACTCAAATCGTTTCACAAGGACTTCTGATATAATAATAATAACCGAATTGAAAATTGAAATTAAAAAGGGGTTTTTTTAGAATTTTTTATTTAACAAATAAGCAAAACGATTAATCCACTTACTCGAGTTTCAGACCTATCACAGATTCTATCAATGAGTTTAATTTCTAATTTATAATTCTATTCTTATTTGACTATAGAATTGATCAAACAAGCGTAATCAATCCTATGTGAATTTGGTTTCTTTGATTGGATTAAGCATCACAATCACCAAAATATTACAATTAACGATCAAGCGTCGCAAAATTATAATTCAATTAAATTAGAACCGAAACCAAATTCTATCAAATAAATTTAATCAATCCTATTGAAATTCAATTTAAGCAATCAAAATATCAATATAATCAAATAAACAAGAATAGAATCATGAATAGAAATTGACAGTGTAACCTGAATCTCAAGGTGTTGATGAAACTCTGAACTCGTGGATTAACCTTATAAAATTAGCCTTCCATGAAATTAAAATAACACTATTTATTTCTTGTAGCAATTTGAATCCTAATTTTTCCGTCCTTAGAAAAGAAACAAAACTGCCAATATATAGTACTTGATATTGGACTTTAGGGTTTACGGTTTAAAAACAAGTGGCCCACTAATTAAAATTATTACAAAAATTCATATTACGACATTTGCAATTTCGGCCAAATAAAGTTCGGAATTAGTCTTTCCTTCCAACACAGAAGTTGTTGCTCAAATTTTTATCTTTCCAACGCCTACTTATATGTGTCAATCCGATATCCAGAACTCAAGTTATGACCTACACAGCGAGGAAGAGTCAAAATATAAATAATAAAATTAAAATACAAATAATAAAATTATAATTCAAATTTGACCTAAAGTTTAGAAACAAGGTGAAAATATTAATCTAAGCTATAAAGAGCTTTTAAAATACCAAACTAAAAACCTAAAAATATGTGTCCAAATGCTATGATCAGAGATGTGAGTGAAGTCATGAGTGTAAGAGTGATTAGATGAGTAATGATTATTTTAGTAATTTACCTATTTATTTAGTTATATATATATATATATATATATACATGAAACCAAGAAAGGAAACAGAGAAACATTTCCCTGTTGCCCGTATTTCTTCTTCTTCCTTTCTGTTTGCGAAAAGATTGGTGCTGGTGAGAAAACAAAAACAAACAAACACAAACCTCCATTTCTCTTCTAGATCTAAGCTTCCATTTGAGAAGTATCTGGAGGGAAAGTTGCTCCTCTCTACAAGACGGTGCTTGGGAACTATTTTATTTGAGGTGTCGGCGAGCGAAAACAGTTGTAAAAGCGATAACTAAGGTAAGGGCTCATTCCAAATTTTTAGTTTGCATATAGGACCCTATATGTGTATTTGATGTGTGCATAATGTGTGAAATTATGGAGATTAAGTTTTTGTTGCTTGTCTTTATATCGTAATTGTTAAATGATTTTGAACCATTTTAAAACTAAAAATCTACATTATTTTGCAGTTGTATTCGGCTACAAATCGTGTGTAGTCGAATACACATTTGTATCGTTCAGTTTTTATGTGAAATTTCAACATCGTATTCGAATACGAAACCTTGTATTCGACTATGAATATGTTGTTTTTGCCACTGACTTAGCACTTGTATTCTGCTACGAAATGTTGTCTTCGAATATGAATGTGCAGCTTTTGCCACTGACTTAGCACTTGTATTTGGTTACGAAAATGCTGTATTCAAATACGACATTGTTGTTTGTCAAAAACCTTATTTTCCAACATTGTTTATACATTTTTGACATATGAAAATCCTTTTGTCCAAGAATTCACTCAAGTGAGAGGTAATGATAAGGACATCGAAAACATAAGGAAAGAAGCATAGAGGATATTCAAGGTCTTTGAAACTTAAATGAAAAAAGCATGGTCAAAGAAGGAAAAAAAAAGGCTCTAAATAACTTAATAGCTACTTTATTTGAAGCAAGTCTAACTCATGAAGAATTAAAGTCCAAGATAGTAAATTGCTTAATCCAAATTGAAGAACTTATAAGGAATAAAGGCTTCATCTATGTGTTATCAAATTTTAATATTAGTTTTAATAGAAGTCGTAGCCTGATTTAGTAATAACATTTGAATATAATTGTTACAACTTGAGTTTAGCCAAATTTAGAGAACTTGTCTGATGGTGCCACTATAAAAGGCAAACCCCGAGCTTATGTAAAACAAATTTTGAACACATTGTTATTTTATGAGGCTTTGCTCTCTAGAGTTCTTGAAAGATTTCACTTTGAACTTATCAAGATTGTTGATCCTTGTGGTGTTCTTTTCAGCTTATCAATTTCTAGATTATGGTGCCATTATGTTCTTGGTTCATTTGTTGAATTATAATTTCCAATTTCCTTTACATCAAACTCTAATACACAAATTTTTTTTACCGCTTTTCATGTTCAGTAACCTACGCTCCTATCTCAAGTTTTACTTGTCTTTTTTGGTTATTCAACAGCCTAATTTACGTTTCAGAACGTCTTTTTTCATCTCATTTTGGAATCGCTCGATTTTGAGTTTCGTAGCTTCCGTTATCTTGTTCTCTAGCAAAACGTGATTTTTGCTCAGATTTGTAAGTTTTCATCCTAGAACAATCCTAAAAGTTATTCATCATAAAGAGTATCATATCACATGGCATGTATATACATATATCATATCATAACAAACACGACTCGCGTGTCAAACACCCAAATGCAATGTTTATATGTCAAAGCACATGATTTTGAAATTTCAAAACCCTTCTCGAGAGGCATAAATCATAAATATATCGCCTCTTCAAGACCAGTATTAATTACCAAGGTGTCGCCTATCATAGATCAACACAATTTACCATAGTGCAGTCTATCACAGACCCACACGACTCAAAAATCCGCGTAAGGATACGGTGTACCAATCAAGTCATAGAACTACTCCATGACCTATCACGGTCACCACTAACTATGAAATGCATGAACATACTATAACTCTTTCACATCAACTATTATGTAAATGCATCTATTAAAAAACTCTCCTTTTAATACTCATTAAACACTAATAGTTTTTAATACTTTTTTATAGAGTATACTCAAGACATATTCTCATCAATAAAAGTCATAACATGTAGCAACACATATTACCAGTCATGAATGCATAATCACATCAACATTAACCATCACATATTCACACATATAAGGTCCCTATGTGCAAATTAAAAATTTGGAAGGAGCTCTTACCTCGATTATAGCTTTCTCAACAATTATTGCTACCCCAGTCAAACATAACAAAAATCTCGCTCGTGTTAACAACTTCAATCAAATAGTGATTTAGTCAAATTAATCCATGAGACTTTAACTACCTTACAACCTCGTTATCACTCCCAATCTCTTTAGAGTATATTTTACAAAAAGATTTTGAAACAAGTAAGGACTAATACTATTATTATTCATAATACACACTTTCAATTTATTTCTCATAACAAAATATAATTAATTACAAATCTTTCATTTGATCACAACTCTAAACTTTTTAAAATTATTTTTTTTTCCAAACCTTTTCTCAAATAGGTTCACAAGATTTACAATTATCAAATTGTCAAGTTTAACTCTTAAAATTAAACATTTTTCCAACTCTTGATTTCCTTGAAAATTCACAATCATAAAACTATATATTTTTTTACTCAACTAAATCATTACAACCAACATAAATATTTCAGAATTCTTCCTACCGCTTGTGACACCCTAAACCCAAAATAACATATCTAATAACTTTTACTATATTTTATTGAGTAAAAGTTCGCATCGGATAAAGATAATGTGTTTACAAGAAAATAAAAACTTTAATAACTAATTTAGAATATTAGGTTTCTCAAAAAAAATCAAATGATACACTTTAAGTTGGTTTGCTTCTATAAAATAGGCAATCTTCATAAACCTGATTTAACTATAATTTCTTAATATAAATCCAAAAACTTACTTGTACTTATAAGGTTTCGATACCAAATTTTGTTTCTAACTAAATAAGTAAGAGTAAAATACAAATTATGGCTCTTATTCCCAATATCACCTATTAGAGCGGGGTTTCTCCCAAACTTGAACATCAAGACACATTAACCTATAATAAATGTGATTTTGGAAACGTAGGGTCAAACCAGTCAAACACAAACAACGTAGGAGGTGAGTTTTGAAATCATGCTAATAGTATAATACAAGTAAGAAGAACACGCAAACAATCATTATAGAATCGTATAATTACACAAACATTGCTCAAGAAAAATATCACATTAAAAAGTCAAAACTACTCAAGGAAAATCAATACCTTTCACTGTAATATCAAAAAATCCTCTCAGAGAAATTATTATCGCATATTGTACACATTAATCACAACAAAACAATCACAATAAAATGCAATGATATGCATGAGCTTAGACTCTACTTCACAATGTGGTACCATTCTAACTCTGAAATACTTGGTTATGAGGCTTGATACTCTGTCACCATCTTGGTGGACGGACAATTCAAATTGGAGTCCTACCTCCAAGTCACATAGGAATTTCCCATCCGAATACCTCCAAGGTCTAACAATCTTGCCTTAAGGCTCAACAGCAGACCGCCACGATCAGACTCATTCAATTGTACTTCTCGTCATCACTAGGTTTGTTAGGCCCTATCTATATGATGACAAAATAATTTTCACTTCACAAATTCTCAATATTTATTTTCGTTGGCCTATGATACTCCATTAAGACTGTCATCTCAAACACAAATTTGAATCACAATTATTTCACCACAATGGGGTTACAATAATATTCTCATTAGAAATTCACAACATCACTATCATTAACATATCTGATTAGATAAACTCATCACAATTTATAGCATCACTATCATTAATTATACATCATCACATAGATTTATCACAAATTTATAAACTTATTAATTATACATCATCATAATCACATAAACTTATCAAAATGAATTCACCTTTTATTATCACATCACATAAATTTGTCCAATCAAACATATACATAAAATTCATTCGATACTCAATATCACAACAATATCAAATAACACACATTTAAAGAAATTAAATCAATCAACACCATATGAATATTTCTATTCCATATTTTATTCTCACAATTTCCATATTTGCATATTAATTAATTTATCCCTCAACGGGATACTACCATACATAGCGAGTCCCATATGAATTATTGGGAAATACGATTTTCCTGTTCATCTCACAATATATTATACTCATGAATTCAAACGCTCTCTCACCCCTTACCTTATTTTAACGCTTTCACACACGAATATGATTCCACGAGCAAACAACCTTTGTTTTTTTGACTCTTTTTCTTTCAATCGATCTAATTCGACAGTTTATAGGTAAACGTTAAAAATAAATTATGAGAAGACACTCCAAGAGCTAAATTTCGAAATACGGTTAAGGTAACTTACCATAAATCAGAACACCAATAATTGGATAATATATCCATTTTTTACACGATCGTTTTGGCGCTAGTTTCACTCAAATCAGACTTACGGTGAAGAAAAATGGTTCAAAATAAAGAATTTTATAAACGGAGAAGTCAGATATTTTAGATTGGGATGGTTAAAATTTTGAGGAAATATGTTTATTTGACTATCTAAATGAATAAAACAACATACTGAAATTTGGACAAGGAGAAAGTTTTCTAGAATAGTTATGATCATCGATGCCAATTTTCTTCCTTTTCTCTCAATTGGCGGCTGCCCTCTTTGGTCACATACTAATTCTTTCTCTTTGTGGTATATTTCTTTCTTTCTTTTTCAATTAAATTCTTTTTCAAAAATAATGTTTTATAAAATAAAATAATTAATCTTTTAAAATACATTAATAATCAAAACTCTCATATTCGAATTAATCATTATAATTATTCTTATTTTTCCAAATGCTCACATCAAATTACTACCATTATTAGAAAATATTTGAAATAAAAAAATAAAAAAAATATAACATCAATGCTTTATTAATTACTAAATCATAATAAATACGTATAAAATCATCATACCATAACAACTATAAAAATAAAAGAAATCAAACACAATATTATTACTATTCCAAGATAATTATTTATAAACTAAGTAACTAAAAATAGAAAATAATTATAAATAATTGAAATATCATTACGTAGTCAAACACCCAGAAAAATATTACATTAATTGCATATGCGTATATAGACGTAAAATCGCATAAAATTTTATTCTTTAAAATATTACAATAAAATACAATTATTTTTAAAAGGTATATAAAATAATAAAATAAAATATTTATTATTAATATCGCTCATTTAATATAATATGTATCAAACTAGCACATCATAGAAAACATCTATTTAACAAAAATTAGTCACAAACTTTATCAACATACATTCAAAAATAATTTAACATCAAATTAATTATTTAAAATATTATTTAATTAATAAAATAGTCTATTATAAAATTTAGGGTGTTACACCGCTAACTCGGTATCGACAATATTGATTTCTTTTTGAGACTCAAGGAGCTAACTATATAAAAATAAAAATTTATAAAAATTTGTTCACCACCAAAATTTATCCAACAACATCATAATATCAAAATTGAATTTTTTCACACACAAAACCTTTAAAACCAATTGATCTACAATATTTATTTAAAACTAAATAAAAATGAATATTTTCTAATCCGCATATACACACAATCAATAATTCAAATCTTTTTAGAAGAAAATCATTTTATCTTTCAAGTTATATCACTCAACCATCAGAGCACAAAAATTTAAGTTAATAAAGTACTATAAACTTATTCTTCAAGCTCAATCTAAGAGTAATTAAAAAGTATAACATTTTTAACTCCAAACATATTATTTCACAATCTAACTCTTAGCTCAAACTCATCAACTTAGTTAAAATTTGAATTTGTTCACAACTTTAACAACTATAAATTTTCTTATAATGTTTTAACTTTAGTTCAAACTCGTTTATTTAAAAACAACTCATTACATAATCAAACACATCCGAAAATCAATGATTTTTTTACATTACAACACATAATTATAAGCGGTTACTAACACTTATAAATCCACATTTAAAATAAAGTAACGAGTAAAATAAATAAATAAATAAATATCTCCTTCTATCTAAAAAGGTGTTCACGACATTGAAAGGAAGAGAGAGGAGTTTGTGTTTCTCATCTCATTTAAAATAACAACAACACAAGTATGAAGAAGTATTAATAACACAAGAAGAAAAATCACTTATTTATGGATAAGAAATTTTCCAACAAAAACACTCAAAAAAAAAATCTTATCACTTCTATCCAACACAAACACAAAAAAGAAGAACACGTGACTCTTTTTTTTTTAGAATCTATCAAAAATCATGGAGATCAATTGATTTCTTAAGAAGAAAGTTGAAAATTTACCCATCTTCCATGATGATTCAACCTAGCATAAGTAAAGGAGAAGGAAAGTGGAACTCACCGATCTAAGAACACCACTAGCTTCACAAGACCAAGTTCTAACTTTCTCCTCTTGGCCAATTCTCCAAAAGACCTCTCAATCTCTCTCAAAATCACTTGGTAGCTCACTAACTTCAGAGCACCAACACTTTATAAATAAAGGAAAAGGAAAAATGAAAACCTGAAGTGTGGAAAACAGAAGGATGGTCATGGGTTTCATAAGAAATAGGGAGGACAATTTTTTTCTTCTTAACTTACCAAAACAAATATTATTATAATTAAAATATTTAGATATTTTATTAAAACCATCATTATATCATCTAATCACTCTTACACACATCACATCACTCACATCTAGTACTATTTTAGTAAACGCATATACTTTCATTGCAACTCCAACAACAAATAAATTTATTTGTAACACACAACCTCATAAATTTTCAATTGATAATAAAATTCTCCATACTTATATAAATTGCTCCTCGACGAATAACTTTAACCGGGTCTTTGAAATATAATTTTCGTACTTAACTTCCTAAAATAAGAATTGGGTTGACTGACTAAGCAACACATTAAGTATTAAATACATTCAAATTACAAAAATTAGGGTTTAAAAACTAGGGTTCTTACAAATGTATCAGCACACTCAGAAGTATAAAGCTCGAATTTGCAGATTTGAAGCTGAATTGTGTATGATAAAAAAAAGCCTTAAGATTAACTTGAAAATAAAACAAGTGATTGATGATTTGTAGCTTAGACTCTTGCGCTTCATGTTTAACATCCATTCCTATTTATAGATGCGGAGAGCTTTAGTTTGCTGATGGAAAAAAAGCTATTGTACACGAGAATCCATAAAACAATCTTCTTGATGTGGTGTCTTCATGTTTTAGTATAGTTCAAAGATAACATTTTTTTAGAGAAGAACGTTCTTTTGCTTTTTGTGTCAAAAAAGGTAGCTTAGAAATTTGAGCAAGGGAACACTGCAAATTGCTTTTCTAATAGAACACGTGAAAGGGAAAAACAACAATTGTCATTTGTACTTGCAAGTGGTTGAACAAAGAAAATGTGTTTTCCAAAAACGTGAGCCAACATAAGTATGCTAAAGTGTGAGTTGGCTTGCTCATATTGTTCTAAATTGTTGGAACCAAGATGGTTTTGAAGAATAAATTTCTTACTTGTTTTGTTGATAGCAAAAGTTATTTTGTGGAAACAATTTAATGTACTAATGTTCTAATTAAGTGTGTAGAAAATAGAACAAACATGTACATTCTAGACCCAATATTTGATCAAAGGAAACAACACAATTAGAGGAAACGCACCTTGTGCAATGATTAGAGGAAACAACACGATAAGAGGAAACGTGTTATGTGAAATGATTAGAGTAAACAACATTATCAGAGGAAAGATGCTCAGTTGTGTGTGCACTTCGCTCCCTTTGATGTGCTCACTCTAATGTTAACTCTGAAGCACTTAGTATGATAAACTCACTCTAACTCTGATATGCAACATATTATGATAAGTTGCCTTTACCTTTGAAAGAAATTCAACACAAACAAATTATTAACTCTACCTATAATATTTTGACTTTGTAAATGATATTCACATATTATCATCTAACGTCTAATTATTATCCGTCTGACTCTGAAGAAGTCAATGTCTTTGAGAAAAATCAACGCTTATAAAAGTCAATGCATTTGAGAAAAGTCAACGCAATAGTTTTCATTTACAAAAGTCAATGACTCTGATAGAAGTCAATGACTCTGGAAGATGCCTATGTTTAGAAAAAGACTTGGAAAAAATCTACAACAAAAATCCCAATCGATTACCTAATGATTGCATTGAATGGAAATATATTGGGTAAGTGTTTTTAATTGCTAGAAGTGGTTTGCAAAAAGACTTCATTGCTAACAACGGTAAGAATTTTTGAATTTGCAGAAATAGTTAGAATTAAAACACCACTTCATCGCAACGTTCAAGACATCGATTTAGATATGAACAAAATTGAAACAAGACAACATTTTAATTTAATGTTGAAGCAAGACAAATGTTCCATAATTGAGTTTATAAAAGGAGTCCTATCTTTTTAAGGGAAGATACATAACTGCATTGAACAATCATACAACAATTGTTACCAAACTACTTTGCTAAAAAATCAAAAACCTTGATACAATGAATCCACAAGAACTGAACATAAACTCTGAGAAAATTTTGGACTTGGAACGTTGAATCAAATTGAAGAACTTCGAATCAAATTGAAGAACTTTGACTCAAACATCAAAGTTGGTCCAAACATTGAACATCAAAACAAATTGATCAACAATACTTAGAACAAAATTCAAACATATTTATTGTTTGAATATTAAGCACTTATACAAATACAAATTCATCTTAAGAGCTAGATAGTGTTGGACACATACATATCCTCTCATTGAGAGTTAAACACCAAACAAACTTTTGTAAATTGGTTCATAGTGTTAAGACAAAATCTCAATTAAATATTTTGATGATAAATAAAACAAAAGATTAATCAAGATTATTAATTATGATTCTAAATGTTTTGATTTTTAACATGTGTATTTGAGTGTGCTAAACAAGATAGGTATCAAATATCAAATCAAATCAAATCAAAGGAAACAACTATGAAGATTGATCCTTTAAAAGACAGAAGATTGATCCTTTAAAAAGACAAAAGATTAATCTTTTAAAAGGCAAAGATCAATCTGTATATTCTGAACAAGCTTCACAGTAGATAAACAGTTTTCACATGATTGGATAAATCCTGGAAGTCACATTCAACTTATACTCTCATAAAAGATCAGCAAAAGATAAATGGAAATCGCACTCATTTTAGAATTTGAAGAATCAAGTCATGCTTCAAACAAAAGGCTTATCGCAAAGATCATTCTTCATATAAAGCAAGTACAAGTACAAGGCTACAAGTAGTGAAGTACACTACTGATTTGAACCTTCCAAAAGCCTGCACACATAACTGAAAAGAACATAATCAAGGCTGATATACTGACACGATGCATAGGGAACATGCTGTTTTCATCACAGACCAAAAGATCAATCCTGGATCGATATTTTGATGCAGCAGATTAATCTTAAGTTATGACAGATTTTCCGACAGCTCTTTCATGACAGCTGGTCTTTTTTCCAACGACCATATTAGATGTCCTAAGCCCTCTGGAACTCTATAAATACAGCTGCAAACTGAAGAACAAAACACAACAATCAGCACTAAGCAAAAGATCAATTCCTTCGATCATATTCAAGTGTCTCAATCCCCTTTCATATAGCTTGTTGTTTTGTTTTTATTTCGTGTGCAGTAATCATTCAAAATATTAGTTCATCAACATAATATATTTCTCAAACAAGTGTTGAGTAAATATCAAATTCTAAGTAGCCTCAACATCATCACTTTGTAACTCAAGGTTGTTTTGACAAATCTTGAGTAAGTTGTAAAATCCTTTAAAGTTTGAAAGACAGTTTGTTAAAGTCTTTACAAACAGTAAGGTAAAAATTCTTTCTAGATAGAAGGGTAAGAATTGTGTAAAGAATAAGATTAATCTGAAGAGAAAGTGTACATCAAGAACAATCTAGCCTTTGAGCACATAGTGGAAAATCTCACTCTTGTGAGGACTGGACGTAACCCGTGTTTGGGTGAACCAGGATAAAATACATGTGTACTCTTTCTATCTCTATATTTGCTTATCTTTGAAAAATCATATTTTGGTAAAATTGATATTACTGTTTTCAAACTAAAGATTGATCTTCTACAAAGTAAAGATTGATCTTTTGAGTAAAGATTGATCTTCATTACTGCAAAGATCAATCTTAACCTGAGATCTAAATTTTTAAAACAGAATTTTTTAAAAAGAGACAATTATAATTCAAACCCCCTTCCTTATAATTGATATTTCTACTTCACATAGTTGCTGTTGTTTTTGCCTCAATGTGTTGCAGGTGTATCTAGAAGGTTGAGTAGACTTAACTGAGTGACAGTATTTTGTAATTCAGATTGGATTACTAAATGAAATCCTTCAGGTGAAGGTATTAGAAATAGTCAGCTAGTTTGGTGGTGAACTAGTATAAAAATTCTTGTGTGGCCTTCTTCTCCCCTTTGCTTTTATTTTCTAAATTGCTTTGATCACTAAGTCATGATTAAATTTCAAAAATAATTTTAACAAACAATAACACAATTCAAACCCCTCATTTCTTGTGTTATTGAAACATCATAAATGAAATATGAAAACAATGCCAAAATTGAAGATAGATCAATCAAAACCTTTATTTTATACATAAGAATGTTCTTTCACAATTCCTCAAATAAGCTTGTTTGTGCAATATGTCTCAAATGCACTATTCTTGAAATGACTTCAATTACAAATTTGCACCTTTGCATTTCCAAATTCACTTAAAAATATTTAAGATGATGAAACTTGCTTCAAGATGAGAAAGAATATTATGTCACAAGAATATAGTAAAAAGTACGTTCTTCTGTATCATACATAACATTCTTACTATGTAATTTTGAGTGATGTTTTGTTCTTTTCGTGAGTGAGATACTTAAATTAAAATCAATTTCTATTATCAATCTTAAAACACTCAAAAACACAAATTAGATCACAAAATGATCATGATCTTAAAAATATAATTTAAAATATTTGATATCTTTATAAACATCAGATTAAGATTTTTTTGCCTCAACAATATATACTCCGTTTGGTCACTATTAAAAAATAACTACATTTTTGAATATTGAGAATTTTATTTTAGTGAATAGCAGATTTAATTATATACAAGTAATTTTTTATATTTCATAAAATACAAATTTTGATTTACTAAATTGTCTATTTTGAATGTGAAATATTCACCTAAGAATTTTAAATGTTTTTAATTAAGAAATAACGTAGAATCAAAAGAAAAGAAGTAGTCTTAAGTCCTATCTACCATTTTTTATAAGAAAAATAAAGAGAGTATATATTTGTGCTGTTGTGCAGAAGTGTGAACAAGATTTTTTTGACCCCAAATGTGAACAAATAAAAGTGCTCGCAAAATTAAAAAAATAAAAGAAAATAAATAAATACCTCGCCAACAGCTTCAAGGAAATCGAATGCAACGCGAAACGCCCCGTTACAGTTCGAAAGAGCAGAGCAATAACAATTTGGATTGAACGGGGTGTTTTTTTGATTTCCAAAACACTAGATAATTGATTATTGACCATTATCATCATATAAACAATTATCAAGTACTTTAAATTAGATCTTTGATTTGGATCTTCATTTTTGAATCTACAAAAATAATAATCATCAATTTAGGGATTCATTTCAACCATGGATAGCATAATGAGCAAACTTCGAAATCTCGACGCGTATCCTAAAATCAATGAAGATTTCTATAGTCGCACGCTTTCAGGCGGTGTCATCACTCTCGCTTCTTCCATTCTCATGCTCTTGCTTTTCTTCTCCGAGCTTCGTAACTCCTTTTTCTTTCGTCGTTTTGTTTTTTTTCCTTTGTCGTTTTGGTAAGGATGAATCTCTAAATCTCATTTCCGTTTTTGCTACTGTTTTAGGGTTGTATCTTCATGCCGCAACTGAAACTAAGCTTATTGTAGATACTTCTAGAGGAGAAACGCTGCGTATCAATGTAATCTTTCGTTGAAATTTTAATTTTAAATTGTTGGATTTTTTTTATTGCAATGTGTTCATTATTTAATTATTATGTAATGTTGTTTGGATTCTTTGCTTCATGAAGTGATTGATTTTTGTTGTTTTGATGTTGAAAGTGCAGTTTGATGTTACATTTCCTGCACTACCGTGTTCTATACTTAGTCTTGATGCCATGGACATAAGCGGGGAGCAGCATCTAGATGTAGTACGTATCTTTATGAAAATCCTCTAGTTTTTTTCGTTCAATTTTGAGCTTGAGCAACTAGTAGTTAGTAGTTTTTTATTTTTTATTTTTTTATTTTTTTAATATTTATGATGTTTATTAAAGAATGCTTATAGACCTGAACACCAAGGATAAAAGGATGAATTTGTAACAATTGTATTTATCTTTTGTTTTAACTCTCAGAGACATGATATAATCAAGAAAAGAATAGACTCTCATGGCAATGTCATAGAAACAAGGCAAGACGGAATTGGTTCTCCCAAGGTAAATAATATTATTATTTGTCTTTCTTGTGACAAATGTATTTTGGTAATTAACATTTTTATAAATGTTACTTGATTACTGCTGTGAGTAGATTCACATTTTTTTCATTATTGTTTCTACATATCTCACATTGTAAACATTTTATGAAGTTTTTACAAGGTTGACTAGCTAAAATTATTTAAGGGATATGTTCGCCTTAGGAAATGAGATTTTATCATTGTCAGATGTCTCATGCACTTTAAGATGCAAATTCTATTAGGTTTTGCCCTTCTTAAGATAGAACTAGATCTGCTTTATCCAGAATTTTTTTTGTATTTCTCTTGTTTACACTTCATTTGTAGAACATTTTCTTTATATAACATTTAACTGTTTCTTTGCCCAGATTGAAAAGCCCTTGCAAAAACATGGAGGTAGGCTTGAGCAAAATGAGACTTATTGTGGATCCTGTTATGGTGCTGAGTTGGTAAGCCTGGTTTTATGTTATGCTTTATTAGAATAAAGGATGCTATATTTTATTGTCTTATTCAAGTATTGATTGCTGGATAGAAGACAGTGACCATTATTCGTTACTACATTGCATAATACAGAATCCTATATATTTTGCACTCCTGTTTGCTCCTAAATATTTAGGAGGACTTATTTGTCCTCAATAAACAGCTTTTGACAAGGAAGGATTAGCTGTGAAGTCCCTGCAACTTTCTTCCTTCTATCTAATAGCATATTCATGAAATGTTCATAGAAAACTATAGGTCAAACCATTATGAGAGGTTTTGAAATAAATGGCCTAGGCTCATTATTGATTAGGGGAGGGGAGATACATGTGGGATAAGTTGAAGGCTATGTAGTCAATGGCGGATAGCGTAGCGTAATGGATGACTCCCAAAACGCTATTGCTGTGTAGCGCTTAGCGGTGTGGCCGCTATGCTTAAGTCTGGGGGTGAGAAAAACAGGGGAGAAGAGGTTTGGTGAGAGAACAGGGAAGTGAAGGTCGCACCGGAGTCGTCCATAGTTGTGCTGGAATCTCACGGCAGGAAAAGTTGCATAGAGGTGATGAGATGAAGGTTGCAGCCAAGCAGAGGAGACGAGAAGTTGTGAGTGAGAAGAAATAATAGATTGCAAAAGGAAAAACCCTAATTGGTTCAAAAAGAATAAAATGCAAGGGTTATTTGTGTTTTCGCTATTTATGTCTTTTTCTCCTATCTTCACTGTTTTGGTCATATTCTCCCTGCTTTCAACGCCATTCCTCTGCGATTTCGCTGCCACGAGCAGCGCTATAGCCACTACACTGATCCGCGCTGCTACCGCGTTTTGCATAGCGTCAAACCTCCGCTACTCCATGCAATGCTGTGGTTGGGACCGCAACCACCACTATTGACTACAGAGGTTGAAGGAGAAAGAAAAAGGAAAAACCAGAATGGACACTAACTATATGGGGGGAAGGGATAGCGGTAAAACCGTGAAAGGGGTCTGGAAACTTAGAAATTGTGTATTAAAACGTTGGCTGAGAAGAAGGGTTGGCTCTCTCTCTGAGAACAGTGGTAATATTTCTCTTTTATGTTTTGGATTTCTTCATTTTGTAAGGAGCTGATAGGGCCCTTAGGCCTATAACTAAAGATGACCCAATCAGTAGATCATACTCACAAGAGCACCAATTCTAGAAAGGGCAAGAGAAATGTGAATGGGAGTTTGTTAGGATATTTCCTGATTTCAGGGGAATTTCTGTTATAAGAGAGAGGATATAGCAGAGTGGGGAAGGCATTCAGAAAACATTTAGAACTTTGATATGAGGGATTTCTCTTTGGTTTACGAGCTTTTGCTCTGGTTTAGGAGTCTTGTCTCTGGCTTCATTTCTGCAATTTCCTACTGTAAGAGCTGTAAAGATAATTTTTCATTCAATAAATTACACTGTTTCTTGTTCTGAAATTGAGTTCTATCATTGGTCCGACCTGCCGGATACTCAAAATGAGCCATGGTGATTGAAGACGCTAATGCCACCAAAGATGACTGATTTTTAGAGATGTTGAAGATGCAAATGGAGATGGTTGAAGACTCGATGCAACAAGCATTGGAAGATTTTTGTCACGCTGCTGGTTGAATTCGCAAAACTGCAGAATCGACCCATACCAGAGACACCACGTCCATCCTCTGGTGATGAATCTGTGTCCGAATTCACGATGGCAGTAAAGAAGGTTGAACTGCCGTTGTTTGATGGCGACAATCTAGTTGGATGGATTATGATAGAACCCAGACTTTCAAGAATGTAAACTGTTTATTATTTAATCTGAAATGGTGAGCTTGAAGCTCTACAATGGTGGAAAAACAGTAAAGAAAAGACAAACAAGAGTTCTAAGAACTCCTAATCCAGAGCCAAACTCCTAACCAGAGAGAAAACTCTCCTAACCAACTCTAACTGAACACCCCTAACTTCTCCTCCCTCTAACTTATAACAGAGACTATAACATAATCCCATAAAATTAGAGAATATACTAACTCTTATTCTCTAAACAACTTATCTATTGGGCTAAGGCCCAATATTTGGTATCCTATCACTACTGTCCCCTTGAGAAACAGCCTTGTCCTCAAGGTTGAATTATGCATCCCTGGCTGCCAAATCTTTCCTCGGCACCAAAACTTGCCTCTATCAAATACAAAAAAAATTGAGCAAATCATGGAAAATGAGTAAACCACTCCAGAAGTAGTCACAAGCTATAGCTACCTTAGGAAAAATGAGTTCTCTTGGGTCCCATTGTCTGATCAACACTGAGTAATACAATTACATTATCTTCTCCTTACTCTATAATCCTTGTTTTGGATTAATGCTGGATTTTTACAAGAGCCTAATCCATATTGGCGTCCTGCATAGCACATGGGCCCAAGCATATATGAAAATTCCACTCCTGCTAGCATTTTTAAACGAAATGAGCTGAATGCAACATTTTGGAAACTCACAAGCTTTTCAATTTTGCGCCCTATCTCTACCTTCCCACTTACCCAAGTCCAATATGTCAAGGAATTTACCCAATTCACTTAGTGCGGAACACGCTTCTCTCCCCTTTTTACAGAATACCCATCTTACCCTTTATTACAGAGTACCCATCTTGCCCCTCCTTTCTCTAGAACCTTCACTACTAAAACAGCCATGAAAAATTCCAGTTTATATGAAATGGATCCCTTTGTGTTTTCAAGTCCATGTACCGCCGCCAATTGTGGTTGTAGATGCGCCGCCGCCAGCAACACGACTTGATCGTTCTGGTTCCGCAGGATGTGGGTTGCAAAACATCAGATCCAGAAGTGTCAAAACCAGATCTGCAAATTTCTTCAACCAAGAGAGTGTCTGGTGGCTCTGGCGGAGGTGATGGCTCAACCACATCTCCTTGCTGCTTCCTCGCATTCACTGCCATTACTTTTGCTCATGTCTATATCGTTTTGTTTCACGACATTCATCTTCTCATAAAAGCTTGTGTGACACACACATCGACCTCTAGCTCGTCTCTTTTCTTGCGATACATAAAAGTTTGAGCCTCAAACTCCTTCCCTTCTATATCTACTTCCTCCTTCTTCATCATCATCATCAATTTGGATTCAAAAATCGAATCTTTCTTGTAAAAGAAAGATTGAGCACTTCTTGAAGAATGACAACCTCGTAGTTTTGCCAATTGTGTCATCATGACTTGACATAATTCCTCTATCTTTTGTGGCAAGGAACTCTCCATTGCAGAGAATCTCACTTCCAACACATCCAATCATTTGGACATTTTTGGTGACTTCTCTAAACATGATTGAGATTGCAACTTTGCTAGCTCCTCTCGATCATCTGGCAAGTCAGACCAATGATAGAACCCAAAATTTCAAGAATGTAATCAGTTTTTTATTTAATCTGAAATGGTGAGCTTGAAGCTCTACAATGGTGGAAAAATAGTAAAGAAAAGATAAACCAAAGTTCTACGAACTCCTAATCCAGAGAGAAGCTCCTAACTAGAGAGAAAACTCTCCTAACCAACTCTACAACTTTTTTGAATACCCCTCCCTGACTTCCCCTCCCTCTTTCTTAAAATAGAGACTATAATGGAATCCCATAAAATCATGGAATATACTAACTAACTCTTATCTCTGAACAACCTATCTATTAGGTTAAGGCTCAATATTCAATATCCTATCAGATTACATACGCAAAGACTTATTTCGAGGTATAAAAGGAAGTGAAGGTTTGTTTGGAGAAAGCCACCATTCACTGGTTCAACCTCTTGCGCGAGACAGAGGATAACCTCACGTGGTTGAAGTTGAAACAAACATTGATTGAGAGGTATGGAGGGAGAAAAAGCGATAATCCATTTGACGAATTGAAGAATTTTCAACAAATGGGAGATGTGGAAGAATAGATCTTTGAATTTGAATACGTTTCTTCTCAAGTGAACCGTCTTCGTGAAGAGAAATACCTTGGGTATTTTGTGGGGAGACTCCGCGCTGACATCCGTTTACGAGTTCACACCTTCAACCCTCAAACTCGCATCTAAGCGATGTGGATGGCTCGTGACACGAAAACGAAACTGAGAGGATTGTTATTTCCACGAGACGATGGTTTTGGAAGCACGAAGGCGTGATTAGAGATGACGAACGGAGAAACAACATCGAACTACTCTGAACTCCTGGACCGAAAAGAAAAGGGCCTCTGTTTTAGATGTGGTAAACCTTACCATCCTACGCATCAATGTGAAGAAAACAACTCTGTTTGGTGATTTAGGGCAATGATAAAGCTATCAACAAAGGAAAAATGATTGCTTTGGAAGTGAAGGACGATGAAGAAAAAGAAGCAATGAAGGGCGCCATCTCCCTTCAAAAGGTTAGTCCCACAACCTTGAGGTTGAATGGAAGCCTGAATGGGGTTCCGATCCTGTTGTTGGTTATTGGAGCTAGCCACAACTTTCAAATCACTCAAGTAGAAGCAATTGTGCAGCTCCCAAAAGAGCTGAGCAAGGGAACGAGTGCAAGACTTGGAAATGGTGTTTGCGTGACTACGGCAAAAAAAATGTAAGAGGTTTGAAGTTCACAATTGGAGAAATTTCACACAGCCGTTGAGGTTTACGTAATTGAGTTAGAAGATGTATACATGATTCTAGGTGTGGCTTTGTTGCACATGCTTGGCAAAGTGGTGTTCGATCGATTGGGAAGCTGCACGGTCAAGTTCCTAGAGGTTGGGGAATTAAACAAGAAAAAGGGCTTGGTGTTGCAACCAAGAATACACTGCAAGCAAGAAGCATTACAAAGAGAGAAGGGAACAAATAAGTCATAAGTAGGGAATCTGGAGCGTGGCTGGAAAATCAACTTCATCATGTGAGCCTTGAGGACAAGGCTGATTTTCGAGGAGGTAGTGGTAGGACCCAAGGTTGTCGAACTCTAGATCCTACCTTAGATCTTTGGGATATAGAAAAAACGTAGATCGTGGGATCGTAACACGGATCTTAAGATCCGACAAAATAGACAAAATTATACCATAAAATTAAGAAAAATAACCTTAACATAAAAATTTATAGAAGAAATAGAAGGAGGGAATCTGAAATTGAATCATTTAACTTAAGTATTAAAAATACCAAAGTTGAAAAGCAATCAATCATTGAAAAAAACCAAGTCCTAAGTTGCTGCCTTCAAAATCAGATTTTAATATAATTTAAAATTATTATATGTCTGTAGTTTTTAAATCACAATAGCAATTATTATTATTAATTAATTATTCAAAACCAAAAAAGAAAACAAGCTATTCCATAGAGTAAGCAAAACGACGTGAATAGAATAAAGAGCAATTATTATTATTATTAATTAATTATTAAAAACCAAAAAAGAAAACAAGCTATTCAATAGAGTAAGCAAAACGACGTGAATAGAAAAAAGGAGTAAGCAAAAGGATTAGTAAATAAAATAGAAAACAGAGTAAACAAAACGACACTTGTTAGGTTTTTGTTAGGTTTTTTTAATGCAAAGCCCGTTTTCCAAAAAACTAGGATACAGACCCGACCCATTAACACAACTGCATAATTTGAAGGTGAAGAGGTGCAAAACTGGGCCGAAGCATGCGGGTGGAAACGGGTTGAAACAGCGCTAAACAGGTCTGATCTTGGCGAAAACGGCACTTCATTTTCGTGCGGGACATGACACACTGCTCCCACGCTCTTCCTCTGCGCGCTCAAAGATCTGGGTTCTCCAATGATTTTGCTTTCACTCTAACACTATTCACGCTAAAAAATGCGTAAGATCTTACGATGTTACGCATTAGAGCTCGCTCCTAACAACCTTGGTAGGACCCTTGGGCCCATAACTCAAGATGACCCAATCAGTAGATCTTACTCACATGGGCACAAATTCTAGAAGGGTCAAGAGAAGTGTGAATGGGGTATTCCCTGATTTTGGGGGTATTTTCTGTTATAAGAGAGATAGTAGAGGAGTGGGGAAGGCATTCAGAAAACAGTTAGCACTTTGACAGGAGGGATTTCTCTCTGGTTTAGGATTCTTGACTCTGGTTTTAATTCTGCAATTATTTACTGTAAGAGCTGTAAAGCTCTATTTTTTCATTCAATAAAATACACCGTTTCTTGATCTGAAATTGTGTTTTATCAGGAGCTTTGCTCCATCCATTGTTCTTATTTTTCAATTTTTATTTCTCTTAAGCTTCTATGCAACAGAGATTATCTCTGATTTGGTTACAGCAATATACATTTTATTCAGTTTTTCCTATTCATATGTTGGATTCTATCAGATTACGACCTTAATTTTGTGCATATTTGTGATTGCAGTCAGATGAGGAATGCTGTAATTCATGTGAGGAAGTTCGTGAGGCATATCGAAAGAAAGGTTGGGCGCTCTCAAATCCGGATGTAATTGATCAGGTTTGTGACATTGACTTTCAATTCAATAGTATTCCTAAACACATCAAACACAATGTTGATCAATACACATGAAATCTTCTAGTGCACGGAAACCTCTCCATACTTTCATATTTATGTATATAGATTTCCAAAGTTCCCAGTTTTCAGGCTCCATGTAGATTACAAAACATATTATTTATATGCAAAAATGAAAATAGTTGTTAAACTCTATTTGTGTTCTATTTATACAATTCTTCGATTGAAGAAATACTTTATACACATGTAATGCAGGAGGTCTGGTTAATGTTATAGTTGGTTTTACTACTCTGTTTTCACTGCAACAAATATTTTTCCTGGCAAATCTTGTTTTCTTTATATTAACATTCTTGTAAAATGGAAAATGAACTGTTATCTGTAAACAATCATTATTTTGTAATGCAGTATCATTTGTGGTTGAATAAGCAATTATAGTTTTCTTTTTACTAAAAGTTCACCTTACAGCTTGATCATGTCACTTGTAAACTGAGCCTTCAAAGGATGCAAAGTTTTCAGTCACACCTTAAATTAATACCTGCATGGACGTTTTACAAAAATTTTCAAATATAATTGGCTATATAAGATGCAGTTTTTCCCTTTTATATTTAGCATGTGTTTCTTATCATATTCACTTTGCTGTATCCTCAACAATGAGTGGTCTTATTATCTTTCTCTTCTATTTAAATAATTCTACCGCCAATTCAAATTGTTCATCTAACATGGCCTTTATTATGGTGTATGATGTGCATCACATAGTGCAAAAGAGAAGGATTCTTACAAAGAATCAAGGAAGAAGAAGGTGAAGGATGCAATGTATATGGCTTCTTAGAAGTAAATAAGGTTGCAGGAAATTTCCATTTTGCTCCTGGGAAAAGCTTTCAGCAATCTGGTGTACATGTACACGACCTGCTGGCTTTTCAAAAGGAGTCCTTTAATGTAAGACATGATATGTTTTTAATTCAATTTGGTTAAGTTTTATTTCATCTTTTACTGTATATTTATAGCTTATGTAGAATAATAAAGCAAGGTGGAAGTTATTCTTTTTGCCTATAAAGTTTCTTTTATCACTGATATTACGAGACTCTAACTTATATCATAAAATCTAATACAGTTAAGTCACCACATCAACAGATTAGCCTTTGGAGCCTATTTCCCCGGTGTTGTGAACCCTCTTGACCGGTGAGCTCCTTATGTTCTAATAGCCTTGACAAAACTGATCAATGATTCATCAAACTTGATTATTGTATTCTGATATATTCTGAATTTCTGACACTTTCTTGATTATCAGTGTGCATTGGACGCAAGAAACACCAACTGGGATGTATCAGTATTTTATTAAGGTTAGTAATGAAATAAACACCAACTGGGATGTATCAGTATTTCACAAGATCATAAATCGTGAGATCGTCACATGGATCGTAAGATCCTATCAAATTTAGAAATTCATATGTATAAATTCATGCATATGCCTATATAGCAACATAATTTAGTAAAAAAAGCTTCAAATCACACCCAAAATTCACCAAGAAACTCAAATTTGGGATCGTTAGATTCTTAAAACAACTAAAACACTTCAAAACAGTAGCAAATCACACCAGAAAACAACTAAAAACCACCAAAACAGTAAATAACTAAAAAGCTTCTTCAAAACAGTAGCATATCCATAATAACTCAATTCCTAAACAATTCATGTTGGAGAACATCATAATCACTCAAGGGATCTTCATTTCCATCATATCCATTTTCATCTTTATTCCATTATCTCCATCATCATTTCCATTATCTCCTTCATCTTCATTTTCATCTTCACCTCCATTTTCAACTTCATCTACATCTCTGCCTCCATCATTTTCATCCAAATTATGAACAACAATATCCTCATCCTCTCCAATTTGGTCTTGATTCACTTCAACCAAGTCTTCATCCAAAACTTCGGTGCCTCCATCTACGTCTTTATCCATAACCCAATCATCATCAGATCCAAGGTCATCAAACTCCACCTCGGGTGTTCTTCTCCTTTTCTTTTTTGGCCACTCTTAAATTAGCCATGACAAATACAACATCATTCATCGTTTTCTGCTTCAAGCGGATTCTTCTTTTTGTATGGACCTTAAACAATAAATGAATAGAAATTAAGATAAGCAAGATGGAAGTGTTTTACTATTTAATTCTATTTTGTTATTACCATCTTGAAGGCACTAGTTACGTTCACCGTTCACACCCTGAGGAACTGCATGTCAATAATGTATGCGGATGGCAAATCTTTGAAGCTCTGGACACACAATTCCAAATAAATCCCACCAATCTGTCGGAGAAGTTTTCTCAAGTGTTAGTTTGGCCAATGGTTTCCCAAAATGCCCTAATCGTTTCTTGAAGTCATGCATTTGGACTTCAATCAGTGCTTGTTCTTTAGGATCAAATACCATTCTTGTTATACAATCCATTAAGCCTTTGTGAGGATGTGAGAGAAGTAGTGTAATGAATCATTGTATTGGAAAGGAAACTGCAATTAATTAGGAATTGGTGGGAGAAACTAACTGTTGCATTTATTGAGGCCACTACAATATCGTCTGATTAGGGTTTCAAAACTGGATTCGTGTTTTTTAGAAACCGGGTTGTGGACTAGACCTGCGAAGCCTGCATTGCTCAGAATCGTGAAACCGATTTTGCCACCGTATGCAGCGATTTTGTTGCTCTGGGAAAATTGAGATTCTGCTCGTTCTCGAGCACAAGGAGGTCAGAATCGAAAAAACATGGGATTTTACGTGCTGACTCCCAATTTTGACTACCATGTATCTATTCAATATGTTATTGAATGTCAATTACTTTTTTAATCTGTAGAAAATGAGTCCGAAATAACTTCTACTATTTTTGAATAAGTTTTCATAAAAATCAATTTTAGAAGTATAATAAAGTTAAAATCACTTTTTAAAATCTATAACAAATGACCCTTTTAGTTTGAGGGGAGTGTTAGAATATAAGAAACTGTCTTGTAAGATCTTCATAATATGCCATAAATATCTTAATTTTTCTCATAAGATCAGTTTCCAATCTTAGATTATCTCGTAATGGTGACAATTAGTGATGTTTAAAAGAAGAGAAAGGAGATGAAGGTTAGCAAAAAAATTAGTTTACATGTAATAGCACCCATCTTCAATGAGGCATGCACGTTTTGGCTCTTACCCCAAGGCATTAAAAACCCTTAGATTTGCAACAATGCCTTTTGCTGTTCAGTTCATAGTTCTGTATCTCATTTCCTGTAGATTGTGTGCCCTTTGGATTGGCACTTTCGTATGCACGATATGTGTAATTCGATACAAGCAAATTTTTATAAATTGAACAAATTTTACTGCTTCTTTCATATTCTTTTTAGGTTGTGCCTACTGTGTACACTGACGTGAGTGGGCATACTATCCAGTCAAACCAGGTTATTGATCTTATAAATGTCATCCTTTTTGATATTTCTTCTGCATTCTTGCAAGTATAATAAAAAGTGAATATTTTTGCAGTTCTCTGTGACAGAACACTTCAGGACAGGAGATGTTGGCCATTTCCAGTCCCTCCCCGGAGTTTTTTTCTTCTATGACCTTTCTCCGATTCAGGTGGTTTTTTGTTTTTCATAATTAACATAGCCTTTTGGTCTGATGTTCAGATATAGAATATCAAAATTAATAATTGCAAATAGGCTTTTTCTATACTGTTTACTTTCAAGTTCTTTTTAAATCAGTTTTCTCTTTCTTTTTTTCTTTTTCTTTCATGCTTCTTATATTGTATTATATCTGAATTTTATTTTGCAGGTTACTTTTACAGAAGAACATGTCTCATTCTTACATTTTCTTACTAATGTGTGCGCCATAGTTGGAGGTATATATGGATCTTCCTTTTTGTCTTCAGTTTTGCATAATTGGCTGGAATAAGGTCATGAGACTTGTATCATTTCATTTCTCTGAATCTCTGTTTTTTGCATACAGGTATTTTCACAGTTTCTGGAATACTCGATTCATTTATCTATCATGGCCAAAAGGCTATCAAGAAGAAAATGGAACTTGGTAAATTTAACTGATAGTTCTTCTCTGAGCACACGTACCTTGCTGTTGTTGTACTTTCCACTGAATCGCTCTGAAAAATCTATTCAAGAGAAGATCAACTAGTGAATGAAATTCCCTGTGGGGTTCCCTGAAGGTTGAAATGCGTAATCATATCGTGTACAACAAAGGGCACTTTGCCATGATTCAAATATTTTCTGAAACAGCTCTGATGACGTGGTTCATGTGAAATTGTGAATGTTACATACTTTTTGGAAAGTAAAGGAACTTTCATTTATAGCCATGTACTTGCAGAACACCTTTCCAGAGCCATTAAAAGGAAATGCAATAGGAAATTTTTAAAGGAAAATGATTATCTAAAGAAATATAGTTTTGCAGCTGCACTTTATTTAATATTTTGATGTGAAGAAGCTTTTGTTATCTTTGCGTTTGTGGTTTTACTCTTCCAAAAAAATTGTTATTATTTACTTCGATTCTAGAGTATAGGAGTTACCTTTAAAACGGTACGAAGTATTCTAAATTCGTTTCTAGATAAAATCTGAAAGAAAAAGAAAAGAACTTTAATGGGTCATGACACTAAATATTGATTACATTGTGCATATTGTGCTATTTTAATGGAGAAATTCTCGAGTGAATAATCACCTAGCAACTAATAGTGACACAGCCAATGAAATTATTACAAGTATTAAAAATATAAAATTGCAAACTGTAAACAAAGGCAAAAGAGACTACTACTTCTGAATTAACAACCCCCTTTCCTCTCAACTTCATTGTAACCCTTGAACAACTAGTCACTAACCCAATCTCAAGACATTGAGTTGAATATCCAAGGGGTTTTGCGCTAAAAAAATTGGCAAAGAGTTTTATGCTTTTTTGAATCAGAATTGAGTTTTATGTTTAAATTCACGATAGATGATGTTATTCTTGTTCTTAGTGTTGTTCCCTCATGTCTTTTCTGTGTTTGCTTTCTAGGAGTTGAGGATGAAAGTTTGAAAGCATTAAAATTTGAAGGGGTTGTGAATCTAAAGGGTAAATTGCTACCCAAGAGTTGGGCATAGTATCGTTGTGTAGATATGAAATTGAAACCAGTTCTTAAAAACTAGTATCAACTTTAAAGAATCCCCTCTTCGCATTCCTTTCATAAACCTTTCATTTCTTTATGGGTAGATGTGTTGCCATCACAAAGTCACTTTCCTTGAAGTTGAAGCCAAACTAATGACACATCTATCATATATCAGTACATCACATCTAAAACTAACTCTACAATTAGTCATTTTCAAAAAGCAATTGGATCCACAAATTGTTGCATTAGAATAAAAATGTCTTCATCCACTTATAACCTGTACATAAAATTAAAATAACTAAATGAAGCTACAAAATAAAAAATATATCCAATGTCATTCAAAAGATCAATGTTAAGAACAAATCATCCTTGTTTGTTTCGAGTATTGCTGCTACCTAGAGGCAACCAACTATAGTTTCAGGGTTCCTGTTACAAAAAAAATCAACAGTACCCATGAGAAATCAATACTAAAAGGTAACATATATCAATAAATGGAACTAAAAAGTGGTTACAATGCATATTGATTACTTTATATACCTGATGTAAATAATTGCTTGAGCTCATTCATTCCTTGTAACATGTTTCTGAAGGTAACTGGAGCATTCAAACCCCAAGCTAAAAATATATACGTGAGCAATATTGAACCAATACAAATTGTATCATATGGGTGCACTCAAAGATACACAAGCAGCTATAGAAGGTCCATGTGTTATTCATAACATTTATTTGGTCACTCACATGATTATTCATAGCATAACAATTGCTTGATTTTGTTTCTATGTTAAACATCACTTCATGATATGACATTATCATGTAGGTCAATCTCTCCTGAGGTGCTTCCATCCGTTCCATGAAGATACTCACTCAATTTTTTTAAAGATTTTGTGGGTATATATATATATATATATATATCATACATGCATGACGTAAAATTTCACTTAATGTGTGCGGGGTTTACTTTGGCTATTTTTGAATACCTTCTCAATCTCTAATTGTCGCCTTTTCATCATCTTCTCCAAGATCTAAAAATTGAGTGAGACTTGTTGTTTTCCCTACAATAACATCTAACTCTCACTCCTTTGAGAAGACTTGTTGGAAAATAATTATATTATTGTGTGAATTTAATAATTTGTTGAAGTCCCACATTGGAAAGAAATTTTTATTGTAAATTTAAGTGGAAAGAAACTTGTTAAGTCCCACATTGGAAAGAAACTTGTTAAGTCCCACATTGGAAAGAAATAATTTTGAAATCTCACATTGGAAAACTTTAGTATTTTGAGTAGTTTCAAATCTATACATACTAAAGTCCCACATTGATTAGAAAACAAATGTGAGTTTACTTCCATCACTATATAATGAGCTTCAAACTATTGTGAAAAGTACACCAAAGTTGGATGTTTTTCCCAACTTTCTCTTTTCTCCTTCTTATATCGCCAAATTTCGAGCCACTTCTCCCATTTCTTTCTGTCCCTTTCGGTTTAGAGCCTTCGGTTTTTAGAGCGGTTATTATACCGTAGTCCCTTTCGGTTTTTAGAGCGGTTATTATACCGTAGTCCCTTCGGTTTTTAGAGCGGTCCTTATGCCGCAGTCCCTTCGGTTTTTAGAGCGGTCCTTATGCCGCAGTCCCTTCCGGTTTTTAGAGCGGTCGTTATGCCGTAGTTATGAGTGGTCGTAGTACCATATTGAGAATGACTTTAATCGTCATATTGAGAGTGACTTTAACCGTCATATTGAGAGTGACTTTAATTGTCACATTGAGGGTGTAATTCTAGAACGGTTTTCTACAGTGCAGTAGAACTCCGATACAGTGATCTGGGCTGTTTTATCCTGGGGACTTCGTGGTTGATAGTCTGCGTTGCACAATTTGGGCAGTGCCGCGAAACGTCTTAAAGAGAGCGACCTAGTCCGCGACTCAACCCAGTAATATCTTCGGTGGCATAAATTGTGAATTTTAAATAGTTTTTGAAACTCAAAATCCAACAATTTTAAGACGTTTCTATCTGCCATGTCAACCAAAGATATTACTGGATTTGGTTCTGTTGCCTTTGATTTTAATAAATTGTTTCAGTTTAAAGCAAAGGATAAGAAAGCTGGAGAATTAACCCATCGGAAAATAATGATAAGAATTATATTCTTAATGGAGTTGCTGATGATCTGTATAACTACTACAGTTCCAGCAATACTGGTAGAGATATTTGAGATGCTCTGAATGAGTATGTAGTGAGCTACTACCCAGAGTATCAGATGACGGATCAGCGGAGGCACACTACCGTACAATTCAGAAGATAACTCATGGGATCATCTATTAAGGTACGTCACTTGTGACATATTTAAATTTAGTCTTGAAATTTAATATGTCTCTTTATGTTTGATTGTTGAAATCAATAAAATGTATCTTTTTGATTGCATGTTGTGTGATTATAATTTTTTACATGCTATACTATGTGATGCGAACACATTTGATTTCAAGATTAAGTAACTTAGATTTATTTCCACAGTTATAGTTAAACGATTTTGAAAAATGTAATTTTTGTAGTCAAACTAAAATAATAAAGAGTTCACATAAATTTGTAGTTAGAGAATCTGAGTCTTTAGATTTATTACACTTTGATATATGTGAACATGATGGGAAAGCTAATAAGAAATGAAAAACAAAAATGAAATGCTTGACATGTTAAGAATCTTTGTAACTAAAATTGAAAATCAATTTAGTAAAAAGATTAAAAGGTTCCAAGTATCAATTTAGTTTGTTTAAATAAGTTTTATAAATTGTCTAGAATTATGTGGAACAACTACACCATAATTGATTGATGTGAATGGTAAAGTTGAAAAGAAAGGAAATATAACTCTTATTGAACTAGTTGTTGCTAGTATGCTTAATTATATTGTTGCATCTTATTAGTGTGCAGAAAATATATTGCTTATATGTTATGTTTTGAATAAAGTTCTTAAATTTAAAAACAAAACATCTCCTTATGAGATAGTGAAGAAAAGACAGTCGAACTTGTCTTATTTTCAAACATGGGGTGGTCTGACTTATGTCAGAATCCCCGATCCCGAGCGAATTAAACTCGCTAGTAGAGCCTATGAATGAGAATTCATTGGGTATGCGGTAAAGAACAAAGCGCATAGGTTTTATGATCTAAATACAAAAGTGATCTTAGAGTCAAATGATGTTGACTTCTATGAAAATAAATTCCCTGTAAAATGGAGAAATAGTGGGGGCAGCGAACCAAATACGTTCCTGTTACAAGAAGCATTGAAAGCAGCAAACAAGATGAAACAGAAACTCGAAGAAGTAAGAGAGTTAAAGTTGCTAAAGATTATGGACCAGAATATATGGTCTATAATTTAGAAGAGAATCTTGCAAATCTTAAAGAAGCTTTGTCATCATTGGATGCAGATCTATGACAAGAAGCTATAAACGATGTAATAGATTCTCTAGAGTCTAACAAGACCTGACATTTAGTAGACTTGTCTCCTGGTTGCAAACTAATAGGTTGTAAATGAATTTTGAAAAAAAAACTAAAACCCGATGGATGTATTGATAAGTACAAGGCATGCCTTGTAGCCAAGGGTTTTAGACAAAGAGAAAATATAGATTTCTTCGACACTTTCTTACCAGTCACTAGACTAACATCCATTAGGGTGCTTATATCACTTGCGTCTATTTATAACCTGGTGATACACCAGATGGATGTTAAAACAACTTTTTTTTAATGGTGACCTG